>CM077078.1:112863741-113503432 GCA_039513925.1 Platanthera zijinensis
GTGGGATCCCACTAGCTTAGCGGCCAGGAGGCCGAAAACGTAGACGCAGACGTGGATTGCGAGGTGTCGACTGCAGGCCGAAAAGGGAGAAGCACCCAGAGATGCAGCACCAGCAGAGTACGGAGATGATGGAGATGGGCCAGTCTAGCTTGGGTGCTCTCGGTTCAGTGACAGTTACGGTGACGCTTAGTTTTAGTGTTGCTTCCGCGAGTGACTTGTAGTGAGGATTACATGTACTGGGCACAAGCCCTCCTTTTGTACTCTGATTATTATTATTATTGTGGACTCTCCCTTCGTGGAGATTTTTTTATATACATGTGATTATGGTGGACTAGTTTTTATATGTACTTATGCTACTGTTCTGCGATCGAAAAGGGCCGGCAGAACTGGCGCTTTGTAGTGGCGACCTTCCCGTGAGTCGGTGCCACCGCAAAGCGGCAATTCTGGGCTAAGACCCCGGTGTTTTGAAAGAAAAAAATGGGGTCTTACAAGTGGTATCAGAGGGAAACCTCGATCGGAAAAGTAGCAGTCCACTAACCCTGGTTCACCCCCACTCGAGTTTAGTTTGGGGACAAACTAAGCAGCGGAAGCAGTGGTGTGCCCATAAGGGAAATCACATGTGAAAGTCCACTTCATCATTAATTGGAATTCCTCTTTGTAGCCTGCGGCAAACCTTGCCCCCAGCAGGGAACACCTCCGGCTGCGAAGATCTCATCTTTTAATCCTCTAACCAACAAGTTAGACTCAACCAACTAGAACTCGTGACTAACCATGACAATTTATAGTATGCCCTAGTTCAAAATAGACCTTGGGTATGAATTTGGTTAAGGTAAGGAGATACCCAATGAGAATAAAGGAGGAGTTTAGCACGAGAATGACCACCTAAGACGTGAACTCTGGTGTCCCTACTTTCCCAATCAAGGATTATTCAAGCGGTAGACTACTTTAAGGAGAATTGAGACCAATAATACATTAGCAGAATGGTAAAAAGACAAGTAGTCTTAACCCTCATTACCGATAATAAAATTACCTGGAGGCAACCACCGAGACAAACACTGAGGGTCGGATAGGAATTCAAGTTCGGAAGATACCCATTTGGGGTTGGGAACATTTTGACCCGGATAAGGTTGTCGTAAATGTGACTCAGAGAGTTTAAGTATGGAGTATATTAACGAGTTTTAGGGTGGAACCCTAAGTCGAAGATTGATGCCCTAGGGATTGTGCACCTAGCTAGGACAGATGTAACAGGGTAATATCAAAGATA
The DNA here is from genome assembly GCA_039513925.1 of Platanthera zijinensis. Classification (NCBI taxonomy): domain Eukaryota; kingdom Viridiplantae; phylum Streptophyta; class Magnoliopsida; order Asparagales; family Orchidaceae; genus Platanthera; species Platanthera zijinensis. Next base: position 112,865,006 of record CM077078.1, read on the forward strand.
CTTAGCCCAAGATAGGTAGGGGCTTATCTTTTGTTTATTGGGGGATAAACTTTTGTTTATTGGGCAAATTAGTATAGGCTTGGGTTCCCTTGGACCTAGTTTAGGGAAGGTGGCTGTAGTTTAGTGGTGAGAATTCCACGTTTCTTCACTTAGGAGGGCTCTACTGCTCCCGGAGCAGTAGATTTTGGCCATAGATGGACCGGTAGCTTCCGACCGGTCAGTTCACTTGGAGCCGATTCGGATCGATGGTAGAGGAGTATGGACCTTGCGTCGCAAGAAAATTCCGTTAGTCAAAAGTTCCGTGGAGGAACAACGGTCAGGAGGAGCATACCACGGAACCACAGGACCTGATACGACAAAGGTATCCAGAGCTGTTCAGCCAGGTATACCTCATAACCTCTCAAGACGTTCAATTTACTTTCCTATTTTAAACTAGTAGGACTTAAATTTCAAGAATAGGGGCTAATCTTTTGTTTATTGGGGTATATACCTAGTCAACTTGACGAATTAGTCTTAGATTTGACAAACACCTTCAAACCACACATAACAAACGTAACGTAGAGATGTAAATCTTTTAACTCTGATGGGATGTTACAAGCCTTTTTTTTCTCCCGATATGAGCCCCATAGGCTTAACCTTGATTTCGGGGACGAAATTTTTGTTTTGTTTATTGGGATTTATAACATCCCATTTCCGGCTAGACCCCTAGGAGTCGGTTGGTCATGAGAGAACCCTAGAAGCCCAAGAATTGAAGTACATCGACTGAGATTTCAGGTTACGGGTTGGTCACGCCCGTGACCTATGTGTCACGCCCGTGACATAGGGCGTGACTCCTTCGACGATCGTCGATCTCAGCGCGAAGATCGTCGAGCGTCGAATTTTCATCCCGGGCCTGTCACGCCCGTGACCTAGGGCGTGACCCCTCCGACGATCGTCGATCTCAGCAGGACGATCGTCAAAGCGCAGAATTTATGTCATGGCCCTGTCACGCCCGTGACCCAGGTGTTACGCCCGTGACCAAGGACGTGACCCCCTTCGGCGATCGTCGATCTCAGCGAGACGATCGCCGAGCGCGGAATTTGCCTCATGACCCTGTCACGCCCGTGACCCATGTGTCACGGCCGTGACCTAGGGCGTGACCACCCTTCGACGATCGTCGACCTTAGTTCGACGATCGTCCACCCCAGAATTTGTAACATCCCATTTCCAACTAGACCCCTAAGAGTGATTTTGTCATGGCAAAACCCTAGAAAGCCCAAGGAAGAGTCAAGTGAACCTGGTAGTGTGAATAGGGCCACTGTGGTCTGCACTTAGCAGATCCCTGAACCTTGATTTAAAAGTGATCATGAGGCTTCACTAAGACTCCAAGACCCCACCCATACCCTCATAGACCTAGTGAGAGGTCAATGGGTCACCAAAGACCCATGGAGGGCATTCAACAGACCCAAGTTGACCAAAGTCAACTATAACCCTAGCTAGGTCAAATTGACCTACACAGGGGTCCATTTCAGTCCATTAGCCAAATATACCCCACCAATACCCTTATGACCCTAGGAAGAGGTCAATGGGTCACTAAGGACCCATGGAGAGCAGTCAATGGGGCTAAGTTGACCAAAGTCAACTATAGCCCTAATTGGGTCAAATTGACCTACACAAGGGTCAATTGCAGTCCCTTAGCCCAATAGACACCACCTCTACCCTCATAAGCCTAGTGAGAGGCCAATAGGTCACAAAGGACCCATTGGGACCAATCAAAGGGGCTAATTTGACCAAAGTCAACCCTTAACCTAAAATGGTCAAAATGCCCTAGTTAAGGGCCAAGTGACCTTCAAGGGCCAATACAACCCCACCATGACCCTAGGGGAGGCTAATGGGTCACCAAGGACCTATTAAGGAAATATCAAGGATCAAATTGACCTAGGTGGGCCCTAGTCCCACTTTGGGTCAAGTTAGCCCAAATGGGCTAACTCAAGCTCAAGCCTATTTCATTAGGGCTAACTTGACCCAAGTGGCCAAATAGATTGGTAGGCTGATATGTGACATGTAGGAGCCCAAATTTCAGGCTTGATGACTAGGAGAGAGAAAATCATCCATGGAGGAGAGAGAAAGAGAAGGAAGAGAAGGAAGGAGGACTTTGTGCTCCTCCTCCCCCCTCCCCAACCTCCCCATTCATTTCAGAAGGACAAGGGGGAGTCCAGCAGCTTTTTTTGACTGGCTGGAGCAAGCTCCACCACCTCCACCACCCCTAGCCGCCAACCTTGACTTTGCCAAAAATGGCACATGCCATTTCAGCCACCTAACACCTCCCCTCACCTCTTTAAAGGCTCCAGCAAGGTCCAAGGATGAATCCCCACATTTTTCCTGAAGTAGCCAAGCCCTTTCCTGCATCTTTGAGCAATCCGACCACCACCGGCCACCACCATGCCAATCCGACGATCCTCCCGACTTCAGGCCACCAAACAGGTCCTCCTCCACTCCTTGCCTCCTGGGTAGATCATAGGAATCAATAGGGCCAAGGTTCGGGCTCAATTGAGCCCAATCGAGATTTCGAAATCCATGGATTTCCCGTTTTTTTTCATGTGTCGGGATCGCCGGAAAAGCGCTCTCCGGCGGCCTAGACGCCGGCCGGAGATAGCCCCGACCACCACGAAGGTGTCGGCGGCGGTGGCAGGCCGGGGAGGTGGCCGGAGCGCCGGCGGCAGCCGCTGGAAGTTGCTCCAGGCGGGTTGAATCGGGGCCGTCGGCTAGAGCTTGAAGACGACCCGATGCCGTCCAGGGCTGCGTCAAGATGCGTGCGGGATTTATATTAAACTATATGTTATATTATTAGGAACATTTCATTCCTGTCACAGCAATTGTATTTAATGTTTTTAATTTTTAAAAATACTTAGAGGCATTTTTAGAGAAAATGATCAACACATAAATTGTAGCCTTCTGAGTCTACTTTCAAACAAAATTAGTTTGAACCAATTTGTGTGGCTGGTTTGACCAGAGCACTCAATTTGGTGGGGGCTATACAAATGACTAGGCAGTCATTAAACTAGTGGCCCACACTTCATCCTTGGTCCAAATAAGCTGAAATTTTGGCAGGAACTCACCCTACCCTATACCTAGACCCTGCCCAAAAATGGGAATTTTTGGGAATAATTCTCCTATAGTTTTTGTAAATAATTTAATTATGCTAGGGTAAATTAAATTAGGGGTCAAATGAAGTCCAAATTCAACCAAATTTTGGTGGGATGGTTATGAGGTCAATATAGACCTCTGGTTAAAATTTCATTAAGTTTGGAGTTGATTTGAATAGGATTCAAGCAAACCTTAGCCTTGCCCTAAGAAGGGTATTTTGGTCCAAATGGTAATTTTGGCTTTTAGTGTCCAATTCACCTCAACAGAGGTTCAAATTTTGTACACTAGTTTGGGATGACAAGATACACCTCCCACAGGAAATTTGGGGGCAGTGGAGTTGGTTTGGCCCAAGATCTTAGGTCAAACCCTAAGGAAGGGCTTTTGTACCTTGTGAAGGGCACATGGCCAAATCACCTGGTATGGCTATGAAATTTTGTAGGGATAGAGTTTTGGTAACTATAACCCTCTGGTAAAATTATTAGGGCATTTTGGAAGGTTTAGGACCCTAAAATCCCTAACCATAGTTTAGGGCACAAACATTCTAGGGTTGAAATGGGTTAGCTAAACACCTCAAACTAAAATGAAATTTTGGTAGATTGGTCTTAAGGACATTATGGGCCTCTGGTATTTTAATGGGGAATTTTGGGTCAATAATTATAGCACATCATTTGTAACACAAGAAAGGCTTAAATTAAGTAAATAATTTATTATGCTACCTCTGACCATTGAGAGGTCATGAAATTTTGGCAGAGGATGTTTGAAAGCATATAGAGTTTATATAAATTTTATAAGAATTTTTGGACAAGTATATGAGGTAGTTAGTTCACAAATTGTCATGTGATGGAATTATTCAAAAATTCATTTAGGCCCATTTACAAATAAATAAATTATGAAATTTGGCCCAAACCATGTATATGACATTAGATTCATAATTGAAATTTCCCTGAATTTTTGGAAGCAATATAGCATTATATATTTATTAAATGAATTTCCAAGGATTTAAATGAATATTTGATTTAACGATAAAGCTTTACTGAAAAGAAATATATATTTTGGAAGATAGGTTATATCATTATTCTGAGTAACATATAAAATTTGTAAAATGATTCCTTGAATGAAAGTAGTACTTCATGTTCATTTTTTGGAAATCTTAGACATTAAAATAATTAAATAAATTATCAAATAAGTAAGGAAAATTTTGGAACTCTGGATTTAGAACTAAAAGGTCATAAGGAACCTCCATTAATTATTATAGGGGTGTAGGATGATTATTTTATATACATCCCATTTTACATGAAAAATTGACTTGGTGGTCTGCAATTAGCAATTTTGGATTTAGTTTGTTTAAATCATTTTGAGCAATTTACCTACTGTATAATTATGACATTTGGCCAATGAGATTTTTAAGACAATATATATTGTAGAAAATTAATTAAGAATTTTCGGATGAATATTTATTGCACTTACTTCAATAATAAACGGAAATGGATATATTATCAAAATTAGATTAGTGTCATCTGAATACTTGAAAAATTGTCATATCTTGGATTTATTGTTAAATGGTTATTTAGAATTTATCATGAATTTATGAATCTATATACCTCTCTGAAAAGTGCACTTCATGCTCAATGGGTAGCCCTTAGAAGCTTTACGAGAAATTAATTAAATATCAGAATACTTAGAAAAATTACAATATTTTGGATTTAGTCCATTTGCATCATGATATGTCTCCAGAAAATAATTCAGGACATTTGGATGATTATTTAGAATACCCCATATCCGGTTCAACGTATCGTCTAAGTTGGTGTGCATAAAGCAAAATTGCTAAATTGGAATAAGTCAAGGTCGGGGATAGTTATTGGAGTTAGAACTGTTAATGTGGATGATTTCCCATTAGAGAGAAAAGAAGAGGAGTGAGAGTGGGTTGGCTAGTGTTAGGTGGTGCGTGTGATCGACGAAAAATCGTCTTTCTCGTAGTAATTAGGGAGAGTCAAAACTTCGTCATAGGCATAGAGTAAGTAGTAAACTTAGGGTTTCACACTTTCCCACCACAGTGTCCCGGGTGATAGTATAGGTTACTTGGGCAATAAGCCCAGTAGTTGTGATAGTGGTCTGGCGAGCTTTGGCTCGGTAGTAGATTATGACGGACGGGATTGTCCGGGGAGCTTTAGCTTGGTTGTTGATTACGACGGACATGATAGTCCGGGGAGCTTCGACTCGGTTTTAGATTATGACGGACGGTTAGTCCGGGGAGTTTCGGCTCGGTTGTAGATTGTGACGGACGGGATTGTCCGGGAAGATTCGGCTCGGTTATTTATTGGACTCATAACTATTGCATGTGCATAAAAGGTATAAGGTGGTGGGTCTTCAATATTGGGGAGTTCGTTGCACCGACACCAATATCGTTGACTCGGCAGGTGTGCTTTTACACTTCGCCAACAGAAGTCCGGTGCGCCAGCCGGCAAGAGTACGCAGACGTCCGCTTAGTGCACCAAGCGTTGAGGCGTACGATAGGTCAGACCGGTAGTGCAAATACTGGTTTGAGGTGGGCGAGGCCCAACCCACCGCTTCCGTCTGCCACTACGGAGGTATCCTGGGAGGTAACGGCTCTGAAAGGGGGAACTAAAGGTCTGTGTACACAGAGTCGAGTGGGTGAGTTGCACTTGCATGTTCACATCATGGCATAAATGAATTTCATAGCATAACCATCGCATATAACCAGACACCTAATGTATAAGCGGTATGGGACGCTCTATACATTAGGCCTTGCAAAACGACCCCTTGGCCTATAAGTTCGTGTGAGCGTGCTTATAAGTTAAGGTTCTCTTTCAATATTATAAACCTGCTAATAGAACCAACACCCTATCGTATAAATCGGTATGGGACTTTTTATACGATAGGAGCCCTGCAGAAGATCCTTTAGCTTATGTGTACCCACATAAGTTAAGGTTACTTATCTAATTATTATCATGCGTACACTGTTAGTTTAGTTCCGCTGCCATCTGAAATTTGAATACTCTCCACTTTCATGTCCTTCCCTTTCCTTCTCCCCGCTCGGTGCTTAGGAGCCATGGGGGAAGGGGTGGGGGACGATAGGACTTAGTCTTTTAGACTAACGGTTTTCGAACCACATCATTTAGGGGACCACGGAGCCCAGCATGGAGGAGCAGCCCCGGAGGTCGGCACGTTTGGAGATCGGACAGTCTAGCACTGGAGTCCAGACAGCAGGGACAGTAAGTCCCGAACTATAGTAGTTGCACTAGTTTGCTTCCGCGATGAGGGAATTGTAGTGAGGATTTGATGTACCGGGCATAAGCCCGTGATTTTATTATATGCAATATTTGTGGACACTCCCTTCGTGGAGTTTAATTTTCTTATATGTGATTCTCGTTGTGGACTTGCTACCTTCTTAAGTATATTGCTACTGATTATGATCGACTTGGCCGGCAGAATCGGCGTCTTGTAGTGACGACCTTCCCGGGTGCGAAGGTGTCACCGCAAGGCGGCGGTTCTGGGCCTAAGACCCCGGTGTCGAAAAAGAAAAAAAAAATGGGGTTCTTACAGAATTGGCCACCTAGGCCTGTCACGCCCGTGACCCTTATGTCACGCCCGTGACCTAGGGCGTGACAACCCTTCGACGACCGTCGATCTCAGTTCGACGATCATCGAACACAGAATTGGCCACCCGGGCCTGTCACGCCCGTGACCTATGTGTCACGCCCGTGACCAAGGCTGAAACGTCAGCCAGACTGGAAATTTCGGTAACTGACGTCATAATCAATTCTGAGTATGGGAATTCACAGCAGGAGTATTTATGAGCCGTTTTTGTCTCTAATTATTTAATAGAAAGAGAGAGTGAGGTCCAATAGGAAATCGCCACCTGGATCAGCCAATTCATCTTCCACCTTTTCCTCTTCCCTGCATCATAACCGAAACGTTATTAAGAAGAAACATTCATGGCCATGAATGTTTCATCCTTTTCCCTCCCCATTGGGAAATCTATAAAAGCCCCCTTGGGGCAAGAAGAGAAGGTTACACGCTCGATCAAACAAATTCAGACTTTTGCTCTTGTTGTAGGAGAAGTTCGGGAATGCCATCACCGCGCCATGACAATCTGACGCTCATCTCGCCTTCAAACCATGAACAAGGTCCTCCTCTACTCTTTCTTCTATGGATTGATCTTAGAAATTACTTAGGAGAGATGTCGAGCTCAAAGGAGGAAGATTGAGCGAGCTTTTCCATGGTTTTTCAAAAATAAATGGTGGTCGGGTTCGCCGGAAACCGCCTCTCCGGCGGCCGTGCAGCCGCCCGACGGTAGCCCTCACCTCAAAAGAGGTGGTGGTGGTGGTGGCCGGCCAGGGAGATGGCTGGGTGGCCGGGAAATAGCTTTAGAAAAGCTACAGGAAGTGTTTGTTTTTCTGATGCTGTTCGGGTTCGGGAGAAGAAGATGGTGAATAGTAGCATTTAATTATATTATATAATGTATAGTTTGGAATTAATTCCCTTTACTGTACACTAGGTTAAAACTGAAAATTATAGCCCGTAGGGGCTGAATAATAAAAAGTAGTAAACATAGAAAATGTAGCCCTTGAAGTCTAGTTTAATTTAAAATATATTTCGCTCCATTTGGAGTCCTGGTTAGACCACACCTCACTTTTTGGTGAGGTCTATCCATAGGGCTGTCTTGACCTTAAAAAAATTCCCCACTCCAATCCAGTCATCAAAATGACTTGAAATTTGGGGTGTGGCCTAATCTTATCTATATCTAGGTGCTATCCAAAATTTAGGATTTTTGGAAAATATGTTTCTATAGTTTTTAGAAAAATTTAATAATCCTAGCATAATTTAATTAAATAGATAAATGACTTCCAAACCCTCCCAAATTTTGGTGAGTGGTCCCTGGGTTTATCATAAGGTTCTGGTTAAAATTTCATCTCATTTGGAGATGTTTTGATTAAGTTTTTATCCAACCCTAGGTTGGTCCTTATAGGATAATTTAGGATCAAACACCCCCTTGGTATTTGAGTGGCCATATCACCTCAACAGAGGCTGATATTTTGGTCACTGACTTTTTAGGGCATGGTACACCCTCCAAGGGAGTTTGGAGTGGTTTGGTGTAGGGTAGCCCTAGAAACCTAGGGTAGGTCCCTTAATGGGGATTTGTAGGGTTGTGAAGGTCATGGGGTTAAATGACCTTGGACTGACTTAAAATTTGGTGGAGAGAACCATAGGGCCATTAAAGTACTCTGGTCTAAATCTTAGGGGCTTTGGAGACAGTTAGACCACCTAAAACTCTAACCCTAGATTAGGTCACCAACATTGATTTGAATTATTAAGCTATCAACTGAAATTCAAATCAAGTAAAATTTGGGCAGGGTAATTTTATGATCTAAATGGCGATGTTATATTTTTGTTGAGATTTTTGGGCCAATTTATACAGTACTTCATTCACAATCCTAGTTGTGCTTTATATAATTATTTTGATGATTATGGAATTTCTGTTCACGGGAATGTTATGAAATCTTGGATTAGGGCATTTTATAGCATGTTATACCTTTTGTATTTTTCTTGGAAGTTTTATCTTATTATTTCGGGTACTTGCTTCTTTAATGTACCAATTGTAATATGTAGTCAAAAATACAAATAATGCCCATTTACTATTTGTAAAATTATTAAATTTGGTTAGTGGGTGTTTTAGACCATGATAGTCATCCTGTAAATTTATTTGGAATTTTAGATGATTATAAATAGTACCTCCTTCTTTAAGCTGGGAAAATTAGTGTTTGACATTAAAATAAATTCAGAGCGCAAATATTGGATACAAATTATGAGACTTGGTTTATCATGGTTTTAGGTTATTATAAAGCTTCTGTAATTTTCTTGTGATTTTTGGATATATATTTACAATACTTGCTTCACAATATAGTAAAAGTGGCCTAAATTGGTAAATTAGGAAATATAGGCCTAAACACCTCTGAAATTTCTCAAAATTTGGAATTACTGCTTATATGCCTCAAAGGATTTTTACTGATTTTATGGTGATTTATTGTTTGCTCATTAGTGCACTTCATGTTCATACTAGGGCTTTGGGAGGCTGAGAATAAATAAATTAAATGCAAAATGAAATAGGAAAATTATTATTTTCTGGATTTAGACTAATTAGGTCATGGTAGACCTCCAGTAAATATTATAGGAGATTCGGAAGACAAGTTGGAGTACCACCCCTTGCATACCCCATAAGCTTAGGATGGTCTGCGTTTAGTAAAAATTGCAGAAGCCGAACTAGAGTGGGTAATGAGCTTGGGGAGATGGAATTTTGGTAGATTGCTAGTTTGGATAGGGTGAGTTAGATCAAGTTCATTATTGGAAGTCGCGATGGGTATGGTGTGAGACTGACTAGTGATCAGTAGTGTTCGGGTTCGACTGAAGATCGACCTCCCCGAGAGGAGGAAGAGTCAAGTCATCCTAGGATTAGCCCACTGTAATATGAGAAGGGAATGGTTTAAGGGAACCAATCATTATAATAAGTGCCTTAGAAAGGGAGATTTGGGATTCACCCCATCATAGCTCCTAGTACCGCTGCGAGCCCTTCACCGGGTAACCCTCGGGAAGTCCAAGGTTAACCTTAAATCTTAGGAATAAAATGATCAAGAGTAACCCTAATAATAGTTGTACCTCACACCTACACTTGTTCACTTAGGAAGAAGAATTGGCATGGAATGGGTAGAGTAGGTCCGTGGTCTAAGGGGCAACTAGTAATGTCAATGGTTTGGTTTGTAATTTGGAAGTCCAGGGAGCGGGATGCTCGAGGACTTGGTATATGCTTGGTAGCCTAGAGAGCTGGAGGCTCGGTAACATGAGAACTTGTACAAATATAATTATCATGATTGCATGTGCATAAAAGTGGTGGGTCATCGGTACTGGACGATCGATCACACCGACGTCGGTACGTTGACTCGGCGGTGTGGAACACTTAGCCAAAGAAAGCCTGGTGGGTATAGCCAGCACTAGTACGCGGATACTCTAGGTTGTGTTCTTCTAGGGGCGTACGGAAGGGCTAGACCTGGTAGTGTGGTTACCCGTCTAGGAGTGGGGGGCCCGACTCACTGTCTCCGTTTGCCACAACGGAGGTTCCTGGGAGTGAAGCTAGCTGCCCGAACAGGGGGAACTAAAGGTCTGTGCGCATAGAGTCGGTGGGTGTGTTGCACTTGCTTGTGCATTCCATAGCATATTTGTGTGTCATAGCATAAACATTGCCACCTATCGTATAATATGGTATGGGACGTTTTATACGATAGGCCTTGCAAAATGACCCATTGGTGTATAGGGGTAATCCCTATAAATCAATGGTTATACTTGTTATTTCTTGTGCTTTTACTTACTTGCTACTCCTTGCTGTTTGACAACCGACACCCCAACGTATAAGTGGTATGGGACACTTTATACGATGGGAGCCCTACAAAAGATCCCTTGGCTTATGTGCTTCCGTATAAGTTAAGGTTATATTTCCTACTTTCTGCTTCTATCGTATTTACTATGGACTTGCTAGCATAGGTCCACTGTCACCTGCTTTTGACTTACTCTCCACCTTCATGTCCTTCCTTTCTTCCTCTCCACTCGGTACCTATGAGCCATGGGGGAAGGGGTAGGGGATGATAGGGCTTAGTCTTTTAGACTAACGGTTTTCGAACCACAACATTTTAGGTGTACCATATGGAAGGGGCACGGGTTTTGCAGTTTTTGACTGTGTTGACCCCGCGACCGTGTTACCATTTTCACCAGTCGGGACATACACGGGTCAAATGCCCCTTGATGGGTGGGATCCCACCAGCTCAGCGGCCAGGAGGCCGAAAACGTAGATGGAAACGTGGATTGCGAGGTGTCGACTACAGGCCGAAAAGGTAGAAGAACCCAGAGATACAGCACCAGCAGAGTACGGAGACGGTGGAGATGGGCCAGTCTAGCTTGGGTGCTCTCGGTTCAGTGACAGTTACGGTGATGCTTAGTTTTAGTGTTGCTTCTGCGAGTGACTTGTACTGGGCACAAGCCCTCCTTTTGTACTCTGATTATTATTATTATTGTGGACTCTCCCTTCGTGGAGATTTATTTATATACATGTGATTATGGTGGACTAGTTTTTATATGTACTTATGCTACTATTCTGTGATCGAAAAGGGCCGGCAGAACTGGCGCTTTGTAGTGGCGACCTTCCCGTGAGTCGGTGCCACCACAAAGCGGTAATTCTGGGCTAAGACCCCGGTGTTTTGAAAGAAAAAAAAATGGGGTCTTACAGTGTGAGCTTGCCAAAGTAAGGTGCATTAATCTATCTTGGTAAGGGGGCGTGCGGATAATTGTGATATCCCACTATCGACATCCAGTCAAGCTTAACTGGGTGACCTCAAAGGTTGAGTGCCCAGAGGCATTGGGTTGGCATGCACCATATGATCGATGCGAATACAGAGTTTTTCACTAGCAATGTAGGAATTGCATAATGATGCAATTGGCAAGCGTTGCCTACCTGAATAGTTACATTTTGAGAGAAAAGCCAAAGCTGACTCATAGTGTCAGTGAAATATGTATCTTGTCCACTAAGAGGGTTACTCGCTAAACTCTTCGAATTGATATCGAGGGTTATCAGTTTGATAAAAATAGTGGAAGTTATTTTGATTAAATTCCAAATCGAAAGAATAAAATTATATTTTTGAAATGAAGTACTAATTTACTTTGCTTGTATCCTTGTAGAAATTCCATGATAAGTGGTTCACACTCCACCCTGTCCCTTAGGGCGATCCTTGAGAAGGAAAAACTGAGTGGAATGAATTATTTGGACTGGTACAAGAACCTGAAAATTGTTCTCAGGCAAGAACACAAGCTCTATGTTTTGGAAGAGGTATCCCCTGATGAGCCTGCCGGGAATGCATCCCGTGCTGATAAAGATGCTTACAAGAAGTATCTTGACGACTTATTAAACGTCGAATGTCTCATGCTTGTGACCATTAACTCTGAGCTCCAAAAGAAACATGAGAGCATGGGTTTCAAGGAAATTGACGAGCATCTCAAGAAAATATTTCAAGGGAAAGATCGTGAAGAGAGATTTGATGTCACCAAGGCATTGTTCAAGTGCAAGATGGGAACTCGGGACCTAGTAGGGACTCACGTACTCAAGATGATTGGGTATATGGAGAACATTGAAATACTAGGGTTCCCTTTGGGCTAAGAATTGGCCACAGAACTGATTCTGCAATCGTTGTCGGACAATTATGAGCAGTTTGTCTTAAACTATAACATGAATGAAATAGACAAGACACTGCCCGAGCTCCTTGGTATGTTGTGAACTGCCGAGATAAATATGAAGAAGACCAAGCCTACTAGCCCCATATTGATGGTGCATAAAGACAAGACCAAGGCCAAGGGATTCAATAAGATGAAGGTAGGACCTAAGTCTGGACTGGAGCCCAAGTCTTCTACACTGAAAAAGAAAGGCTCAGGGAAAGAAGGATAGTGCCACCATTGTGGCAAGGCTAGTCATTGGAGGAGGAATTATCCTACATACATTGAGGGTCTGCAAAAGATGAGGAGAGGTATGACTTCCACTTCAGGTATATATGTTATAGAGATAAACTTTTCTGCTCGTTCATCCTGTGTATTAGATACCAAATGTGGTTCTCACATTTGTATAAATGTGCAGGAACTGGGAAGGAGAAGATTGCTAAGTAAAGGAGAGGTGAACCTACTTGTTGGCAATGGAGTAAGAGTTACTATTGTTTCTGTGGGAGTTTATCGTCTTGCTTTGCCCAGTGGGCTTGTAATAGAATTAGATAATTATTATTTTATTTCTTTCATAACTAGAAACATTATATCTATTTCATGTTTGGACATGATGGGTTTTTCTTTTATTATTAAGAACAATTATTGTTCAATATTTAAGAATGATGTTTGTTATGGTGTAGCCCTAATGTTTAATGGTTGGTATGTTTTGAACTTAGACCATCCAATCTATAATATTGAAAATACCAAAAGACTAAGAACGAATGACTCGAACACTATGTATCTTTGGAATTGTCGTATAGGCCATATAAATGAGAAATGTATATCCAAGCTCCATAAAGATGGACTATTGGACTCATTTTATTATGAATCATTTGAGAGATGCGAATCTTGTTTGTTAGGCAAGATGGCTAAAGTCCTTTTCACTGGCTTCAATGAGAGGGCTGATGATCTCTTGGGTATAGAAAATAGTGATGTATGTGGACCCATGAGTTCTATGGCTAGAGGTGGGTACATATACTTTTTTACATTTACTGATGATTTCATTAGATACGGATATGTGTATCTTATGAAGTGCAAATCCGAAACCTTTGATAAGTTCAAAGACTTTAAGAATGAAGTAGAGAACCAATTGGGTAAGAAGGTTAGAGCACTACGATTGAATCGAGGTGGCGAATACCTAAGTCATGAGTTTCATGATCATCTGATAGAGTGTAGTATTGTATCACACCTCACTCAACCTAGAACACCACAACATAATGTTGTGTCTGAGCAGAGGAATCAAACCCTGTTAGACATGGTGTGATCAATGATGAGTCATGTAGATCTGACTGTTTCCTTTTGGGGCTTTGCTCTAGAAACTGTTGCTTTCATATTAAATCGTTCTCCAACAAAAGTGGTTCTGAAGACACCATATGAGATAGGTACTGGGAAGCATCCCAGTATGTCGTTCATTAAGGTTTGGGTTGTGAGGCATACGTAAGACATCAAATGCCTGATAAGCTGGAACCTAAATAAGATAAGTGTTATCTTGTGGGGTATCCTAGGAAAACCAATGGGTACTACTTATATCTACTGTCCGAGGGCAAAGTGATTATCACGAGGACTATTGTCTTTCTTGAGAAAGAGTTCTTAAGTAGAAAGACAGCTAGGGCAGAACTTGAAGAAGTTCAGGAACCACAAACTGTGAATGGATCAGAATTGGAACTTGAGTCAGGACTACAAGCTGTTATAGCTAGAGAGCCTGCTCAAGAAAGACAAGTTCCACGTAGCTTTTGTAGACCAAGGTTTGAGCCTGAGAGATATGGATTTCTCGTGTCTCAAATAGGTAATATGTTGTTTATGGATCATAGTGATGAGCCTGCAATTTACCCGGAGGCTATGTGTGGATTGGACTCTGAGAAGTGGATTGAGGCCATGAAATCTAAAATGGACTCCATATATGAAAACCAAGTATGGACTTTTGGGGAACCACCTGAATGAGTAAGACCCATAGAGTGCAAGTGAGTCTTCAAGATGAAGATTGATATGGATGGGAATGTACAAACATTCAAAGGGCGACTAATGGCCAAGGGTTTCAAGCAAACTCATGGTTTGACTATGATGAGACCTTTTCCCCTATTGTCATGGTTAAGTCCCTCAGAATTCTGCTTAACATTGCTGCGTATTATGACTACAAGATCTGGCAGATGGATGTCAAAACGGCTTTCCTTAAATGGAACCTTCTTGAGGAAGTGTACATGACACAACCCGGGGGTTTTGTATCTCCAGGTGAGGCCACTAAAATATGCAAGCTGCAGAGATCCATTTATGGATTGAAACAAGCTTCTCAATGTTGGAATCTTTGTTTTGATGAGAAGATCAAAGAGTTTGGTTTTATCAAGAACGAGGATAAACCGTGTGTTTATAAACGGATTAGTGGGAGCATTGTTGTCTTCCTGATTTTATATGTAGATGTCATACTATTTAACGGGAATGACAAACTGTTGATAGTTTTTACATAACATGGTAATAACTTGATGCAGATTCATTCTATAATTTAATAGTAACTATATAGAAGGGCATAAGCTAAATTGATTTAATATTTTAGGCAAGTGCACCTATCAATCATAGTATGGGAGAATTTTACATCTCGTGTCGTATTTTATAGGGTTTCAAATACTCGTACTCACCCTCAATCTATTATCATACCGATAATTAAGATTGAATTCTAACCTACATTAACCTAACTATGACTATTTAGATAAAAATACCTTGGAGTGTTAAGTTGATGAAAAGATGAAAGTTAAGAGCATTCACATGAAACTACTTTTGCATTGATTCAAATATATCTAATCATGTAATAGCAACATTATCAAATCCATTGTAATGCAAGGGTAAAACATTCATTAAATTCTCTCTCGAGCAATTCAAAATCTAATCTAAGTGAGTAAATTTTCTCTCGAACAATTTACAATACTCAAATTTGCATTAAGTACATTACCCTATTTACTACACAACTCAAGAAAGGCTATCTCTAACATATCATAAATTCATTTATACGTATCAAAATTATATAATGAACATATCTCTCTATAATGAAAATTGCAATGTGAATAGAAATAACTCCTAATTATGAAATTATTAACATCATCACAAACATCCAATTTCTCAATCTAGAGGTTTGAAATTCATGAATAACAAAAGCTAAATTCATATTTAGGAAAATATTTTTTGTTCTAAGGATTATATACGCATAAACTACCACAACATTGATGAAAACAATGCGATGCATGATTAAAAAAATTGTTTAAATACAAAGTTCATGTAAAATATAAAATAAGAAAAGTTGGATCACCAAGATAAGATCAAAATTAAGAAGATACATGAAGAATTAAAGGCATACAAAAATCCTCTTAAATTATCCTTCTCTTTGGTGCTCCACTTTCATCCTCCAGAAAAGCTCCAATGCAAATTGATCTAAAAGTCTAGAATAAAATTTTCTCCAAGTTTTTATAGTCTCATAGCAAACATGGTTGAACACGGGTTCCAACATGGCCGTGTTGCAGGCCATGTTTACAGTTCTAGGGTGGTTCTACACGATTAGACGTGTTTGGTCGTGGGTCATGTTAGAAGACACGGGTACTGACACGGCCGTGTTGATGAACACGGCCGTGTTGTTCTTCATGACATGGGTTGGTCGTCTTCAATACTCCATTTTGTCCCAAAAAGGACACGGGTTGGGAACACGGGTGTGTTCCCACCCGTGTGGTGCTCTGACTTCTCCTTTATTTATAGCCGGAATAGAACACGGGTAAGCTCACGGGCGTATTCCTACCCGTGTGTCACCAATTCTTCTCCTGTGCTCAGCCATGTTGGACCCGTCAACTCCCTTGTTTGCTCTAAGACTTATAGTTCCATTGGTTTGCAGTACCTGTTTTAAAATAATGAAGTAGTAAGTGAATAACTCAATACATGAAATAATATAAACTCCAAACTATGCTCTACTATTCATGATAATACCAATTCCTAACTATTCTCGCACAATTACTTTATAAAGGGGTAGAAATCAGTGGACATGATTACAATTATGATAGTAAAAAGCCTATCATAATTGTACTCATCAAATACCCCCAGACTTGAGTGTTTGCTTGTCCTTAAGAAAACTAATTCAGACAATTGGGTTACCGATACATAATTCTTCTTCCGCACACTGGTTGTTTTTGAATTCAAATAGAAATTTGATGTTGCAAATGTATAAAATATAGTATAACAGACTTTTCTAAATATAACTTTATCTTAAAATTCTTCCAATATATATCTTAACTATTTTTCTCTCTTTCTTAGAATTAGGATTATAGTTATCCATAACCATTGTGAGGAGAAAATAATAATCTTAATAAAATATGCATTAGTATTTCAAAACTTAAAAATACCCATATTGATAGTCATACACTTTCCTTTACAAACCCTCTCCACGGCACTAGTGAGAATTAGTAAGGTTGGATCCTTAGGACTTGTATTATGGTGTAACCTTTTGGCTTAGGATAGGTGATTATAGGTGGGGTAAGCAAAGATAACTCGATGGTTTTTTTTATCACACCTAGATCACAATTGAGCCCTTTGTATGGTAAATACCTTAACATATATCGATATTATAAGAGTACCCCCAGACTTTGCACTTATTATTCTTCCCATATTTTTTTGGATACTCTATATTTTTTTCTTAACCAAGGGTCCATAGTAGGGATCATTCCGAGTGGGTGCCAGTATCCACTCACTCAGGCCACATATCACTATGTTTTTCTTTTATGGGATTCATAGTAGGGATCATTCCAAAGGGGTGCAAGTGTACACGCACTCAGGCCACATATCACTATGAATAAACTCATTTCATGAAGATCTCAATGATATGTGTGTTAATTGACGAGGATTGGCCTAGGTGAATTTTAGTGGTGGAGTATCAATAGGTATAGGTATTAGGCCCAAATTGGATGTGTAAGGGTATAATGTTTAAGGTTTTGGGATTGAAAGGCTCAAGCTATCCAAAAGGAGGCCTAAGTCATTTCCACCATTACTAATTAACTTGTGCAAAAGGTTTGAGGATCGCTAGTAAGTTCTAAACACTAATAGATTAATTTTTTGTTATTTTGATCTCCTAATACAAAATTATCAAAATATTACACTCATCAACTCATTTTAGTATAGATAAATATATTTTCTAAAATGGAGTGATTATTAGTTAATAATATAAAGGACGAATCTTTTTAAAATAAATTATATGGAGAAAAGTAGGCTAATGAATTTTTATACGTAGTTACTAAACAATAAATTTGAACACGAATTCATTTTAATCAGTGTGCCAAAGTAAATTAGATAGTTATACTCTCAAATGAGTGAAGTAATGGAAGCTTAAAGAGAAGTAAAGAAAAATTTTGAGGGGTGTATAACAACATTGAGTACTATGATAAAGAAATTATAACTAATTGTAATCATGTCCATCGCAGATTTTTTTTAAAAAATTGAAAGACATCCACCCCCAGACTTAAATGTTGCAATGTCCTCATTGCAATGTAAAAAATTTGAGAGAGCAATTGCACCAGCATATAAAGAACTGACGATCATGAGTATAAAGGAGCACAAAAAGGAACAAGTGTAAATTTTATAATAGATACTAAAAATGAGAATACATGAGTATAAAAAAAAGAATACAACACTACATAGCCAAATAGACAGTAAGATATATCAGAAGTACATAGAAGCGTCATCCTGATCATCCTGGGGCGGAGGCCGGCGAGGAGCTGGCCGCGGTGGGCTGGTGATCCCCAAGTGATTCCGGATCTGATATATGGCGTCCTCAGTCTGCTGCTGCGTGTCCTCGATACGCTGAAGGCGTGGCGAGAGCTGTGTCTCGTAGAAATGTTGTAGCTCCTGCACATAACGAGACTGTCGCGGAGGCTGGGCAGTTGAGGACTCCCCCTGAGTATAAGTCGAGCGAGCTGGGGGGATGAGAGGCTCATCTAGGTCTGGATCAACCTCATCGTCATCGTCGTCGGGGGCAGGTGCATGTCATCCACGACTCGCAATGGTATAAGTGATTCCACCCCGGCCCTGACGAGCGGTGATGAGGCAGATGGAGTGAAGGATGGCTATGGTGATGGGCACAGTATTCGCCACCACAGTCATCGGGGGGAAAGACGGGAGTATGCCCATATTTTTCACCAAGCGGGTGATGTAGGGGGCTACGCAGATAGACCCGATGCGGGAGTTATCCGCTTGATGATATATGAACTGAGCGAGCATATAGCCCAGGTGGAGGGGGTAATGAGACGACAAGCTATGTAGATATAGGATATCCTGTCTACTAACGATGTCGGAGCTTTCGCCCCGGCCGCTAAAGATATGACTCAACAAGTGGTGGATGTAGTGGAGGGCGGGAGAATCAAGCCTTGTGGCCTTAGACCTCTTGGCTTCATAAGGATCAACATCGAAGGAGAGACGGGCCCAGATAATGCCCGCCAGGTCGCGTGTAGGGAGGTCAAAATGGAGGTTAGTGTAGGCAGGAGACGAGAGGAAGGAATCCTCATACACTTGTAAGTACTAGGTGAATTAGAGAAGGGAGAGTGTATGAAAAGTTCCCTCCACCCGAAATGAAATAATTCCCTTTGGCGAGCGTCCATGCTCCATCAAGGAAGGTCTAATATTTAAATAAAAGGTACACAAGAACTCGAGAGTTAGTTCTCTAAAACCCAACTCCTCTATGGCAAAAAATCCTTGCCACCTTACAACGGAGATCAGCTCTCGGACATCGTCTGCTAGACCTATTGTTTCCAAGACGTCCCAGTCGATTATATGAATATCCTGGAATTTCTTTTATTGAAGGCAGTTGTAGCGATTGTTATGAGTGGGATCCGTGAAGGTAAGCGGTGGAGCGGCGTCGCGCCTTTCGGTAGACAATGCTTGGAGTTCCGGGAGGCGACGACGATCTCCTTGATTGCGCGAGGTCGACATGATCTACAAGATATGGAAATGGGGGAGGCTCCACGAAATTGGAAGGAAGACAATGGAAAGAAAAATGGGGGAAGATGAGGAGGAGGATGGAGAGAAGAGGAAGCCAGCCCCCTTATTTATATAGGGCGAACACGGGTGGACACACGGTCGTGTGTTCACCCATGTTAGGGAATCTAGGATCACAAGAAACATGGTCTTCGAGGAGATGTGTGGTCAGCTGTCGGGACGGTGCGCGTGATCAGAACACGGTCAACAACACGACCGTGACGTCAACCCGTATTCCGACACGTTTGTAGAGAATTCAATGCTACACGGCCATCGACACGGCTGAGTGTCAAGCCGTGTCCTCTTCGGATTAATATTGTGAACTGTGACACGGCCGAGAACACGCCCAGGCTTTTACCCGTGTCCTTCTCTGGATGAACATGTGTTTGAATGCTTGCGAACACGACACAATACACGGGTGTGTGTTACACCGTGTTGTGCTCGGGAATCGTCTAATAAATACACGGCCACGCACACGGCTGGGGAGTTAGCCGTGTGGTGCTCAAGACAAAGTCAGCCAAAAGATGAACACGCACACGGCCAGATACACAGGTGTGTGTCTAGCCATGTGGTGCTCGGGAAAAAACTCTTCTCTGCTGGTTTTTACACTGGACACAGCTGGGTTAGTGCAAAACTACGGACACGGCTACCCACACAGCTGTGTGGATACCCGTGTTCTCCTCTGACTATGAAAATTCTCCCCTTTTTTTAAGGTTTGGATTAATAGTCATCTAAGATTTTTATCAAAAATTTAACAAACTATATAAAACATTTATTAAACTATATGTACTCTTAGTTTAGGAAGAGGCAAGTTTCTTAACGAGTGAAGTTTGAAGGAAGTGCACCGTAGTATGATTTTAAGCGGTGCCTGTTGACTTTAAAATCTCCTTTCTCAGGATGAGATACCTCAACGGTACCATAAGGAAAGACGTCTTTGACTATGAAGGGTCCGGACCACTTAGATCTCAATTTCCCTGGGAATACACGGAGTCTGGAATTAAAAAGAAGAACTTGGTCCCCCTTTTGGAAGACCTTAGGTTTTCGAAGGTGATGGTCATGAAATAGTTTAGTCTTCACCTTATAAATCCGGGAGTTCTCATACGCCATAGTCCTCCACTCATCTAATTCGTTAAGTTGAAGTTTCTGTTTCTACCCTATAGAATTGGTATCAAAATTTAAGGATCGTATTGCCCAATACGACTTGTGCTCTAATTCTCTGGGTAAGTGACACGCTTTACCATAGATTAATCTAAAAGGGGGTGGTCCCTATAGGTGTTTTGAATACGGTCCTATAGGCCCACAAACAATCGTTTAGTTCCCTATACCATTGTTTCTTATTCCCCTCTATGGACTTTTCTATGATTCTTTTAAGTTCTCTATTTGACACTTCAACTTGACCACTAGTTTGTGGATTGTATGGTGTGGCTATCCTATGCGTAACTCCATATTTTTGTAATACCTTATCTAGATGTATATTATAGAAGTGTGTACCCCTATAACTAATAAGTGCACGTGGTGCGCCAAATCATGCGAATAAGGATTTGAGAAATTGGATTACTACTCTACTATTATTAGTAGGCAAAGCTTGCGCCTCAACCCACTTTTATACGTAATCTACGGCTACCAAAATATACTTATTCCCAAATGAAACTAGAAATGGACCCATGAAATCTATCCCCCACACATCAAATACTTCGCATTCAAGAATAAAGTTTTACGTCATTTCATGTAATTTAGAAATATTACCTTATTTCTGACAAGAATCACATGAAAGCACATACCTTTGGGCAACCCTGAATAGAAGGGGCCAATAAAAACCCGAATCAAGAACCTTTTTCGCAGAGCGATTTTCTCTATAGTGACCACCAGTAGGACCTGAATGACACTGCTCCAGTATTCTCCACCCTTCCTCCGCTGATACACACCTTCGGATCACGGAATCTGCACATATCTGAAAAAGAAAAGGGTCCTCCCAAAAGTAATATTTCAAATCGGAGAAAAATTTCTTTTTCTGCCTATATGAAAAATCCTTTGGGAGGACCTTAGCCACAAGATAGTTTGCATAATCTGCAAACCATGGATAATCAGGATTTACATTCGAAGATAAGGCAAATAATGATTCCTCGGGGAATGTATCAGAAATTTCTGATTCATCATAACATTGGTCGTAGTGGATTTTGTAGATGTGAAAGATGGTCTGCCTCTAAGTTTTCTGCTCCTTGTTTATCCCTAATTTCCAAATCAAATTCTTGCAATAAAAGAACCCAACGGATTAAACGAGGCTTTTCTTCCGCCTTGGCAAGCAAATATCTAAGGGCAGAGTGATCCATGTAAACTACCACCTTGGAGAACATTAAATATGATCTAAATTTATCAAAGGCAAAAACCACTGCTAGAAGTTCTTTTTAAGTAGTAGTATAATTCTCTTGTGCATGATTAAGTGTTTTACTAGCATAAAATATAGGCTGAAAATATTTGTTTCGGCATTGTCCTAAAATAGCTCCTATCGCAAAACTGCTAGCGTCACACATGATTTCAAACGGCTGAGTAAAATCAGGTGCTATCATAATAGGAGAATTAATTAATCTCTCTTTTAAGAACTCAAAAGCATGTAGACACTCTTGATCAAAGATAAAAGGTGTGTCTTTCTCTAAGAGTCTCGTAAGTGGTTTAGCAATTTTGGAAAAGTCTTTAATAAACCGGCGCCCCTGTACGAGAGAAACGGTTTCCAAATAGGAAACCGCCGCCCCTGTACGAGAGAAACGGAGAAACTGTCGAGCCCTTGCCTTCAACCGCCGATTCCCGGAGCGTTTGTGGACGGAATTCGATTCCGAGAGTGGATTCGGATTGCTCTCGTCAAGACCTTCATTCCTACGGTAAGATTTCCAAGTTTCGTGGCCTTGCTTGTGGTTTTGAATTTCGGTTTTGACTTGTTTTCCGCCGGCAATGTCCAGATTTTTGGCCTTATGCTTCGTTGCCGGATTCGTGCGTGAAGAGGAGGGAAAGCCGACCAAGCTTCGCCGGAAATCGAGGCAAGTGGTGTTCTTGCCCTTGCCAAGTTGTTTTTTTTTCTTTCGATTCATGCATCCTACTCGTTTCTACCATTTCTATCTCCGGTTTTCGTTTCGAACGATTTGGCATAGTTGTGTGGTGGTGGTGAACGAGTAGAATAGGTAGAAATTATGTTAGGTGTGCCGTAGGCCGTTTTCGGTGTGTCATAGTTATGGTTCGCAGTGTCGGGAGAGTGTGATGCGCGTTCCGGTATCGTTCGGGAAATCCCAAACGGTACAGGTTACCCGCGCACGGTCATCAAACGTTAGGGCGCACGACCACTGGTCGTGTGCCACTGTTCGTGCGCGGCTACCTGTTCATTTCTCCAAAGTTCTGTCTCGCCTTTCGCACGAGCGCTGGCAACAGTGCGCACGACCACTGGTCGTGCGACACTGATCGTGCGCTAATGCTAAGTTTTCTGTCAGGTTTCAATTTTCCCAGGTTCACTTCGCACGATCATCAGCCGATGAGTGCGCACGACCACTGGTCGTGCGACACTGATCGTGCGCTCTGATTATTTCTTTTTTTTCAGCACTCCTATTTAGCTGGCGCCGATACGCGGGTTAGGTGGGCATGAGTGTTTTGTGTAGTGTTAAGGTAGTAAGGTAAGAGTTATTGTTGTGATAGTTCGCCTTGCGTGGCACGTTGAGTGGGTGAACCTCACTCATTGCGGTGTCGAGAGGACCCAGCGCCACGTCGTGTTGAGTCATTTCAACACTTTCTTTTTCTCTATCCTCGATTTACGTTCCCGAGTGAATTCCTTGTTGATATTTGTAATTTCCTTGTCGGCCATGTTTCTCTTTCCTAATGGCCGAATCGTGGGTCGTGGGTAGTAGTGGTGGTTTGTAGCTCTTTATGGGGGTGGAGTTGTGTAATTTAGCCAAGGCCACTTATGATTTTCTTGCTCCAGGTATGGGCTGGGCATGTGGGTGGAAGGTCCTTTGTGCTTTCACGTGTAGACCCTCGAACTTGTTGACTTGGACATGGTGGATGGGGGGACTGAGTTTGCCTCCAATCCGGTTCCTCGTTGTTTGTTTTTGCTACTACCACCTCCCACAGTTTAGGGTGTTAGAAGTTTCTTCCTTGGTAGTTTGCAGCACTTTGGGCTCTTGGTAGCCTAGTAGGCCCTGCAGGATGTTGTTCCTGGGCTGGGTTGTTGCTGTTTCCTCGCACGTAGTGCTTTTCTTGTTGTCCTGTTTTGGACAGTTGTGGCTCTTTCTACTGCATGTTTTTCAGGTACTTTTCCCCTTTTGGTTGACTTTTTCATGCAGTTTTACTTTGTTTAGCTTGCTGAGGTATTCTGTTTTATTTTGGAATACCCCAGGTTCTGAGCCGTAGCCAGTTGGGTGGCTAGTTTGCAGTGGTGGTGTTGGTGGACTCTTGGTCTTTGGAGTTCCGTTTGCCGTGTTGGTGAGGTAGTTTTTCAGTACTTTCTTACAGACATACATGTGTGTCAGTGGGTTCGTGTCAGGTTGTTGGCGCCCACTGGTAGTTGTTACCTTTGTACTGGATATATTTACTTATGCTGTTACCGTTTTCTTGAGATAGTCTACTTGCCCTGAGAAGGTTTTATGCTAGGTTGCTAGTTATTTTTAAACTATAATTATTATTATAAATAAAGCTCATGATCAACATGTTTTATAAAACGTAATCACTATTTTCCAAATCACGTATAAAGACCGTTTTCTTATATATTATATAAATTAAATGTAGGGTCTTGCATAGCATGAGTGGTTCTCTTGGGACCCTTATGTGCTCCTTAGGATGTCAAACCTGATAAAGTATTTTCTTTCCACAGCGTTTAAATATAGTTTTCTTTTGTGGACTAGGTGATCCACTAAGCCGGGGGATACGGCCTCTAAAATATAACTGATTTTTCTAATCATTAATCACATGATTTTCTTTCATTAAGTTGGTAGGTGGTTTTGCCTGAGCGTCAGCAGTTATCCCCTGCTTGACGTGGCATCATGACGCGTGTTTTCTCTTACTCTGATAATTCTTCATTCGGAGAAAATGCGGGTTGTGACATACTCTCCCTTCCCCTTATCTCTCTTGCTTTGGTGGAAGTCAGCAACGATGTGGCATGGCTTATTGCATCCAAAGCAAATAATGTCAGCAGAGCGATGTTTGTTCTGTTTGGATTCATACCTGTGAGAAGAGTAATTCTTCTTCTGATGTCTGGAGGAGGAGCCGTCTCTCTTTCTTTGATTCCTCAACTTGAGGAACTTCTTGAACTCTCGAGTGATGAAGGAGAATTCTTCCTCAGCTTTTCTGGTGTTCAGCTGAAGCTCATAGGACGGAAGAGCATGGCTCAGAGTCTTCTTCCTCATCCTTTTTCCAAAAGCGGGACGAGGCTGCACCCTTGCCTTTCCATGAGTGATTGGCTTTCAGGGCTACAGTCTTTTCTCTGGCAGCGGCTTTATCGGCTTCTTCTTCAGCTTTTCTGGTGTTCAGCTGAAGCTCATAGGACATAAGCTTCCCAAACAAGATCTGGGGATCAGTTTCTGCCAGCTTGCCAAATTCTCTGATGGCGCAGATCTTAGTGTCCCATTCCTTAGTAAGGGATCTAAGGAATTTGTCATTTAGTTCACCATCGGTGAACACTCTGCCATAACCCTTCAGGGCATTGACGATCTTCAGGAAGTTCTCGAATGTCACTCCGATTTCTTCCTTGGGACCTTAATAGAAGGCCTCATACTTCTGGTTCAGAAGGGATCTTCGATCATCCCTTACTTTATTTGTGCCTTCCATTAGAATGATCAGGCAGTGCCATATGTCCTTATCAGTCCTGCAGTTTCAGAAATTCTGTATCATGGAATCATCGACGATGCTTACTAAGATGTTTTGAGCTTTCTTGTCTAGTCCGACAAGCACCATCTCATCCTTATCCATTTCGGAGAGCTTCTTGGGCACCATCTTGGTAGGATCAATGGTGGAGGCCTTAGTGGGGATATAAGCGCCCTCCTCCACTACCATGAAGAGTCGAGGGTCGACTGCTTCCATGTAGAACCTGATCCTTTCCTTCCAGATGGGAAAGTTCAGTTTGGTGCATACTGGGATCTTTCCTGAATACTTGAGTCCGTCCATTCCCGAGATCTTCTTTCCTCTTTACACTAGACATAGGATCTTACTCAATGTGTTAACCTTATTGATGAGTAACCTCCCTCTTATACCACTTGAAAGTCTCTAGTGTCGACTAAATCCACCTATGGTGGGGGGGGGGAATAGGTGTCATGCAGTCTATTGCGGAATTAAATGTACCTGCACAAATTAACAAGCACAGCACAGAAAACACATAAAGAGTTACAGTGGTTCCCCGATTTGGGTACGTCCACTTTCCCCCTTCGACCTATCTCCCACCAAGGGACGACTCAGTCACTCCTCCAAACGGATTGAAATCTAATCCTCACACTATGGAAGGAACCCTTCTAACAAAGGAGTCACAACTCCACCACCACGGGTTGCACCCAAAACTTACAACTAGGAATAAAAATTCCTTTACAATAAAACAAAATAGAATGTAAAAGAAAATACAAACAACGCTTTAGGAGATCCTGATGTACTTCTTCGTTCTTTGAAGCTTGCTTGAAGATTACGAAGAATCCACAACCGGATTTCTCTCTTGGAGAGGATCTTATCAAGATCGGCGGCGGCAAGTGATTGCTGCGGCGATACTTTGTAGATCCAAACTTCTTGACGAAGCACGCAAGGTCTACGAACGATCTCAGTTGGATCAATCGTCTCCACCGATTCGGAATGAAGAACTAGTCTTGTTCAATGAATCGAGAGACAAGAGATCTCAAGAGAGATGCGTGAGACGTTCGGATTGCCTCAGTACTATCGTCGGAAGATCAAAGAAGCACTGAGATCAACGATCAATGGCAACGACGAACTTGCGAGAGGCTACAGGCGATCGGCGGTTTCCGCGATCGGCTAAGGCACGACGTCGGCTACATTTGATTTTGCGTGAATGAGTTACTGTAGAAGTTTGAAATACGCGTGTATATATAGCCTGATCAAACCCTAAAAGACCGTTGTGGGGCCTACAAGGAAAAGCCCTAGCCCCGGCCGAAATAGCGCAAGGTATCTTGGTTCGGTCCAGCGAACGAGAAAAAATGCCTAAGGCAAAATCGGCGAGAATCGTTGGTGATTCCTGTCGAAGTCGGCGGGAATCACTCACGATTCCCGTCGATTCTGCCTTGGCAGAATTCTAGTTGGAAACCTTGTCATCCGGAATAAATCGGCGGGAGAGGCTAGCTGATACTCGACGAATTGGTGGGAATCACAAACGATTCTCGTCAAAGTCGGCGAGAATCTCTTAGTGATTCCCATCGATTCTGCCTTGGCATAATTTCTGTTTGGAAAACTGATAGCTGGAAGAAGTCGACGGGAATGCAGACTGTTTCTCGTCGAATCGGCGGGAATCACAAACGATTCTCGTCGAAGTCGGCGAGAATCACTTAGTGATTCCCGTTGATTTTGACTTAGAAGAATTTTCTCTTCCTTCCAATGAAGACTTGGTCTTTGACCCCTCTTTGCTCCTTCTTCTGCTCTTGATCTTCCTTAACCCTGTACTTGAAAATAAGTACACTCCAATAGAGAGAGCACACGTGAGTCAACACACTGATCTACTCAACGAGGGATTACGTTGCACAAACCCGTGTATATTGACCCACTGCACACATACATTGGTGTGTACTTAGCATGGAATAGCTGCAAGCACAACTTGATAGAAGATCGTCAAATACATTGTCAGTTCAACTTAGCTTGTTCAGGGGCTTCTTCAAATCAGGTACATTGTGGATACAGTACCCAACAATACTACACTCAGATAGAAGCACTCCCCTACCTCAGGTTGTTAAGACATATATCTCAGATCAATACTTGGATCTTACAGGATGATAGTGGGTTGGTGTGATGATTGGCCACAAGTGAAATTTCACTATGCCAATCTACCTTGACTGAGATAAACTCAGCCCAACCTTGACTCCAGGAAATATATTTCCTGAGTCTAAAATTACTGATCTAAGAAGTTCTTAGTCCTAACTACTTCCACAGTAACAAGTATATATTTACTTGAGATGGAAGTGACTTGCAGAACAATGTTCTGCCTCTTTCTGAACTAAGCCTGAAGCTCAGCCCTAACTACTACTTCACAGTACCAGGGATTTTTCCTGCTGGAACTGTGAAGTTACTACAGCTAATTGCTGCTACCTGAGCTGAGAAAAATTTAGCTCAAACTTTGTACATTAAGATAGCTCTACCTCTTCTTCCTTTCCTGAGCTGAGGTGATTCAGCCCTAACTTTGACTCCTGAGGAATAGTCCCCTGAGCCTTCTTTCAGATCTCTTCTTCTTCAAGCTTCTTCCCTTAACAGATTCAAGATTAAGATCTTTAGGATATTGCTTATCTAGCTGGAATAGTAAAGAATTTGCAGCAAGGGTAGGCCCTAGGTTGCTTCCTCTTTCCTTAGAGAAATACTTTGAACTACTGTGGTGGTTGAAGATGAGAACAACGAACTTGCTCTTCATCTTGTTGACTTAAGCTTCATGTTCTTCAGCGCAGCAATAATGGCGGCAAAGAAGAATGACCTGATGGCTCCTCTCAAAAATTATCTTCCTCTATAAAGCCTTTCTCTTTTATTGATTATGACCTAACGACTCTTTGACTAGTGGGCCCCATGCCATTAATGGCCAACAACAACCTTGCTTTAATGCCAACTATCGTACAGTAGGTTTGCGGTAACATTTGTCACATACTGTAGCCATCCTGCCACTAATTTGAAATATGTTGACTTGTTGAATTGCTAACGTCACTAGCCATGGACTTAGCCAAAAATCAAGCAACATTAGTATATGCGTTGAGTGAGGGTCCTTCACTCAATGCCAAATCACGTAGATAGATTCACTGTCTCTTGGCATTGAGTGAGTAACCTTCACTCAACACCATACTACTTAGAAAATAAATCAATGCTAACTTGCTTTATTAGCTTTCTGCTGCTTGGCGTTGAGTGAGTGAGCATCACTCAACGCCAAACTCCTTAGACAAAATTCTATCTTTACAAGGCGTTGAGAGCATTGAGTGAGCACTCCTCATTCAACGTTTTCTACCTTAGCCATTTTCCTGCTAAACAGTCTCAGCGCTTTCTTGTTCTCAATTAAGAAAATCACTTGTCTCAGCGGTTGAGCTGATACTAACACTTTCTCTCGACACTTTTGCCTTTATACAAAATCTTCCTGCTTCTCTGGCGTTGAGAGCGTTGAGTGTGTCGTCATCACTCAACGTTTTTTGCCTTAGAAAAAGCTTTCTGCACCTTAGGCATTGAGAGCGTTGAGTGAGCATGCCTGACTCAACGCTTTTTTCCTTAGCCAAATATTTGTGCTTAAAACACTGGCTTTGACTGACTGAGTGTTACTCAATACTTATGAGGTTATGGCGTTGAGTGAATGACCTTCACTCAATGCATGTGGACTTAGACACTTTTCTGCCTCTCAAACCTTAGGCTTTGACTATCTCAACCTGCCTCACTCATCTCTGAACTGAGTTTGACGAATGTTGAACTGAGTTCGACGAACGGTGTGCTCGGCTCGACGAACTTTGAACTTAGTTCGACGAATTCAGAATCTAGTTCAACTCACAGCCTTTTTGCTGTATGGAGTTGAGTGTGTTTTCATCACTCAACACAAAACTACTTAGCCATATTTCTACCTATAGCTATATGGCATTGAGTGAGTCAACTCCACTCAATGCCTGTGGATATAACTACATTTCCAGCTTGCCAGTAGTTAGGCTTAGACTAACTAAGCTACATTCAATGCTTTTGCTTACCTAGCGTTGAGTGAATAAAATTCACTCAATGCCTGTGGACTTTGCTGCATTTTCAACTTCTCCTTGACTTCTGGCAATGAGTGAGCTTACCTCACTCAATGCTTGTGGACTTAGGCAAATTCCAGCCTTTCCAGCATCTTCTCTTGGTGTCCACCTTTATGCCTTATGACCACCTATCACATCACTTAGACAATCTGTCTAGACTTGTTCCATGGAACATCCTGCACATGATGAGCTTGAACAACATCAAATACAACTATGCTCTTAGTGTTGATGGTGATGCCTCTTCAAATCCAATCTAGGGTACATTGTGGGCAATGGACCCAACAATCTCCCCCTATTTGAAGAAGGCAGAACACCCAATAATACTAAGAGGCATTAACATAATCGGCAAAATAAATTCATGCAGCTGTAGATTATAATTTGCTACAACTGCTAGCTGATAATACATTTTGTTGTTTAAAATACTAGGGTAATTACAAGTTTTTATTATAAAAATAATATCTTTTAAAGCTTTATTTTGACCTCCTGTTGTATATACTAATACCACTAATGTTTTATTTTTTTCTTTGCAGGTTTACAGTTTTTCAGCCAATTTCATCGAATTCAGCCAGTTCGTCGAGCTCGCCAGAATTCATCGACCTCAGCATTCGTCAAACTCAGCCAGTTCGTCGAGCTCGCTAGCGTTTGTTGAGCTCAGCATTCGTTGAGCTCAGCCTTTAGTTCTGCATTCGACGAACATCTTCAAATTATTAGACCTCAACATTCGTAGAGCTCTCCTGCTCCTTCTTTCTGCCATTTCGTCAAGCTTAGCCTTCATGTCTGCGTTCGACGAACGCCTTCAAATTAGTCGACCTCAGCGTTCGTCGAGCTCTCCTGCTCCTTCTTTCCTCCATTTCGTCGAGCTCAGCCTTCAGTTCTGCATTCGATGAACGTCTTCAAATTCGTCGACCTCACTTTCAGTCCAGAGTTCGTCGACCTCCCGTCCCTCCTTATCCTCAGAGTTCGTCGACCTCATCTTCTACATTCGACGAACGGTTCTTTCCGCCATTTTGTCGAGCTCAGCCTTCAATTCTGCGTTCAACGAACGATTATTTCCTCCATTTCGTCGACCTCGACTTCAGTTCGACGTTCATCGAGCTCTCCCTCCTTCTCCTTTGATTTCGTCAAGCCCTCTCTCCCAGTTCGTCGAGCTTACCTGCTGCCGAGGACAAGTCCCGCTTTTTCACAAAAGCCTGCTACCGCCATAAATGCATGTCATCCGTACCGAGGCAATCATCATTTCCCGCCAGATATTCGTACCAAGGTCAACTCCCATGTATGGTTGGATGCATGGGCTTTTCCTACTCTTTGAAAAATATATAAATAGTGCCCCTCCCCTTGTGAAAAATGAATAGAATTTTGGGAGAGGGGAAGTGCTGCCATTTTCAGTTCTTTCTTTTTATTCTACCTCTCTCCCTTTCTCATTTCAGTTTTTTTTTTTGTTTTAGCTTTACTCTTCTGTAATAGTTCTTGAATTTTTTTAGTAATTTATCTTTAGTGTTCGCTTAGTTTTTTTTCATTTCCTGCGAGTATAGCTTTTATATTTCTAGTTGTAGCTCTCTGTTGGAATTTATATACAGTCTGTTGCTTTTTCTTGTCTCTATTTTGTTTCCATGCACTCCTACTCATCTCTCTTCCTCCACTTCACCATGAGTAACTAATCCTCCTTATACTCGATCTTGATGATCCGATGTTCGAGTTGATTAAGTTATGATGCTCTAGTTTGCTTTTTCTTTGTAAGGTTTAGACCTTTGATTTACTCTTGGAAAATCATGTTTGGAGTTACATCATCGATATATAATTTCTATATTTATTTCCACTCTTAGATAGCCGAGAGGCTCGTAGTTTGGAGTGAACGCTCAAGAGTAAAGAGAGTTGCACGAACCCCTCGAGAGAAGCAGACATTAAATCTCCCGGATTTGAGTGAAATCCAATATCGGGGTTCACAGCGTAAAGCGAGCTTTAGGCCTCCGATTTAGACGAGAGTTTGGTCGGACCTTCCAAAACTCAGGTGGGCACGACTTCGAGAGAAACGTGTTCATGCTTTTGGAACCTCCACGGTCAAGATCCTTTGCCTTATTAAGTTAAATTTTATTATTGCATTTTTGATAAACTTAGGCTGAGGTGATTCTCGATCGAGTGCTTTTCTTTATCACTGTTTAACCCCTCATTTTAATCGCTAGTTGTGGCCTCTCTAATTGAGTGCAAGTGCTTTTATTTATGCAAGTAGCCTATTCTTTAAATTTAGTTAACAACCCTAAAAGTTTCTTCGATAAGATAATAGTCTTCGTGTGAGTAATATTACTCAACGGTTCCTGGATTTTAATATGACACATGTGTCTCCTTGGTACAATTCGATAGGTATACCTTCCTTGTTGGATTGCTAGTTCAGTTTTTATTCTCTTTGCAAATATTCCTCCACCAAGTTTTTGGCGTTGTTGCCGGGGAAGCAACTTTTGTTGATAATTTGAAAACACGAACCTATTACTTTTATCACTTCTCTTTATCACCCTCTTTCTTAAAAATTAAAAAAATTCAAAAAAAATATTAATGCTCTTAATAGAAACCCATATCACAATTTTTCTACACCACCTAACTCTCTCGAAAAGGGAAATGTTGATTAAATATCAATATCTTGTCTAGTACCTTGTGAACCCTTTATAAGGTAGCCTTTGGGAAGTTCAGGAGTTAAAACAAAAAAAAATCTATTTCAAAAAAAGAGTAACTCTTTTTCTAGTTTATTTTTCTTTTTCTTCATCTCCTCTTCTGCTAGTGCATGAACCCACGGAAATCCGTCAGATATTTTGGACTTAGACCACGAAATTGAGCGTACTCTTCGGAGAAGATTGCGATTTCAAGGCCCTACTCTCCAAATACCGGTTGAGGATTACGAGTCATTTTCTACCCTAAGAATGGAAGAGCCCGTCGTAGAGGAAGCCCTGCATAGGCCTATGTCCTATTATGCACATCCGAATCTAGAGGGTATAGAATCAAGCATAGTTCACCCTGCTATAGCTAATAATAATTTTGAACTTAAGCGTAGCATAATTAAAATGGTGCAGCAGTATATGAAATATGACGGACTTCAAGATGAAGATCCGAACGCACATATAGCTAGCTTTCTTGAGATTTGTGACACCTTCAAGATCAATGGTGTTACAAATGATGCTATTAGGCTAAGACTCTTCCCTTTCTCCCTAAGAACAAAGGCTAAGCAATGGATGAACACTCTACCAAAAAATAGCATCACCACCTGGGATCAATTAACTGAAAAATTTCTGGCGAAGTATTTTTCGCCCCCTAAAACCGCAAAACTTAGAAACAATATTTCTGCCTTTCGACAAATAAATTCTGAAACCTTATATGAAACCTGGGAAAGATTTAAAGAACTCTTAAGATAATGCCACCATCACGTGCTGCATGTATGGTTGCAGGTGCAGACGTTTTATAACGGGTTAAATCAAAGCACAAAGTAAATGATAGACGAAGCTTCCGGTGGTACCTTAAAATACAAAACCCCGGAAGCAGATCTTGAGCTTTTCGAGGACATGGACATGAACACATATCAGTGGAATGTGCCTAGGTCCCGCCCAAACTACCTACAGGTATATTTGAAGTAGATAATGTCTCCCAGCTAGCTCTGCAAGTGGAAGTATTAAGTAAAAAGATAACGGAGATGACTGATTCCTTCGCCCCTCAGGTATGGGAACCTGCAACTCCTGCTCCCGAATAATTGGATTATGTTAATAATATGCCTAGAAACGCTTTTCATAATTTTTCTGCTTCTAATTATCCTGCTCCAGGTTTCGCTTTTCGAAATAGTTATAATCCCGCTTTACGGAATCACCCGGAATTTTTGTGGAGTAATCCCTCGAATGCAATGCGCCCGCCACCACAAAATGATTTTTCTGCACCACCACCACCTCCTCAAAATTGTCCAAAACCTACAAGTTTGGAGGAAATGTTTTCAAAATATACGAATATTAATGACGCTACTATAAGAACCCTAGCCAGAAGCGTTAAAAGTCTAGAGAATCAAGTAGGATAACTCGCACAAATTATTTCTGAGCGACCCGCCAGGTCTTTTTCTGCCAACATCGAGCCCAACCCAAGAGAGCAAGCAAAAGCCATAAATCTTCGGAGTGGGAAGCAAGTTTCTGGTGTGGTTAGCAAAGAGCCTGAGGCAAGCTCCGCCCCCATTTTAAAAAATCAACCCTCCGCCGAGAATTTTTTTATCATTTCACCCTCTATTGAAAAAAAAGTTATCACCCCTCTCTCTGTTGTAGAAAAAGATCTCACTCCACCACCCATATTTAAAAATTATCCAACTCCACCTTACCCTTCCAAACATAACAAGCAACGTCAGGATGATCAATACTCTCGCTTCCTAGAAATATTTAAGCAAATCCAGATAAATCTGCCCTTCCATGAAGCAATCTCCCAGATACCGAAGTACGCTAAGTACCTTAAGGACCTCCTGACTAATAAAAAGAAGTTATAAAACTTATCACATATCACACTAAATGTCGAGTGCTTTACGATCTTGACAAATGGATTACCAAAGAAGATCAGTGATCCGGGTAGTTTTTCTATACCGTGTGTCTTTGGTGATCTTTTTGTCAAGCACGCATTAGCCAACTTAGATGCAAGTATCAACTTGATGCCCCTCTTGTTATTCAAGAATTTAGGATTTGGTAGCCTCAACCCAACGCGTATGAGTATCCAGCTCGCTGATAGGTCAGTTAAGTACCCGTTAGGAATTATGGAGGATGTCTTAGTTAAAGTCGACAAATTCATCTTCCCAGTGGATTTCATCATATTGGACATTGAAGAAGACGTCGAGGTTCCCTTGATCCTTGGCCGACCCTTCCTTGCCACCTCCCAAGCTATCATTGACGTAAGCAATGGTAAGCTCTTCCTACGAGTAGGCGATGATGAAGTGACCTTCTCTATAACCCCCTCAATGAAGAATACCCTAGAGAATGATGACTCATATTTTTTCTTAGATGCCTTAGGTGAAGAATCTTCCTACTGCCTTTCTGAAAGTGAAAAAAAAATTCTGATTTTTTTTCTTCCTCTACTCTTCCAATTGAATCTTTGTAACAAGCCGCCATGTCCACTAGCTCAATTACTAGTTAGATATTTTATATTACTAGTTAGATATCTTTTTATTTAACTATTTTATATTACTAGTTAGATATTTTATATCAATTTTATAATATTAGTTTATATTTAACTAATTTCTATGTTTTATATTTATTTGTTCTAATAAAATTTTATATTTATTTGTTCTAATATCTACAGTTTTTTTAGCAAAATGGAGATTTTAAGTTTTTTGCCTAGACACGCCCTGTGACACGCCCTACCTGGGCGTGACACAGGGGCGTGATACACAAAAATCAAGTCTGCTATAGAAGATCGTCGACCCGCACCTAAACATCGTCGACCGGCTCAGACACGCCTGTGTCGATATATTACACGCCCATGTCATACTTACACGGGGCATGCCAGCTGGGGAATGACCGTGAGCCATTTACAACATAAGATTAAATTAACACGCCTGGGTCACGGGCGTGACCCAGGGCGTGTCACGGGCATTTCCAGCCAATTACTCTGTCGTTCGAGCCGTTGCCTCCAGAAGCCATTCCAGCTTGACACGCCCCTAGTCAAGGGCGTGACTAGGGGGAGTGACACCTCCTTGAAGACTAATTTTACTCCCGCAATTTTCAGCTTCCTGCCATTTTCAAGAAACAACCTTGACATGCCCTAGGTTACGGGCGTGACCTAGGGACGTGACCCGTCAGTTAACAGATTTTGGCAGTTTCTCCTCCAACGTTCCCGGGGTTTCAAGATGATGGTTCCGAGCCTGACACGCCCTAAGTCACGGGCGTGACCTAGGGCGTGACCAAAGAGAAATTTTTCCTATAAATTCCAGACAACTTTAGATGTTCAGGAGTCGATTTTTGGGAGTTAGAGTCTTGTAATTTTCTGTTTTCTTTTGTTGTATTTCCATTACTAGTATAGATTACTATTGTTGTTACTTTTAATTCTACTAGCTTTTATTTTCATCATGTCTCTCTCTACTTTATTTTGTAATTCCCTAATCATGATGAGTAGCTTATTCTCTTTTAGCACTTGATCATGATGAACCTTGGAATAAAATAAAATCTTCTCATTCTTTTATCAATTGTCTTGTTCTTAATCTTACTCGCTACGATTTATCTTTGATTTTTATTTCATCAAATTAATATTACGCGAATATGGGTTTCGATCTTAGATCTGTATACTAAATGACCGAGAGGTTGCGGATACGAGGAGATCACTCAAAGATAATAGGAGTTGAATGCACTCCTCGAGAGAGGATGACATAAATCTTCCGGATTGGAGTCAAATCCAATAGAGGGGTTCACCGCCTAAAGCAAGCTTAGGGGTTTCGACTGGTTGAAAGGTCTTAATCGATCAACCTAAGGTTAGTCAGAAGCATGAGCTCGACAAAGACGCTTTTGTACTTGAGGAACCTCCACGATCGAGTGAGTAGATAAGAACTTGCATTACTTTATTTATCAAGAAGATTTATTTTAGTCCAAGGAGATTCTAGATCAAGTGCTAGCTTCCCCAAATCGTATTTCTCTTTCTTAGTTTAACGCTTAGTTTTTCCTATTCTGTTTTTAAACATAAATCAACTTTCCTTCCGATAAGATAATAGTTTCCCTTGTTAGTACAAGTACTCGACAGCCCAGAGTTTAAATACGACACTTGATTCTATACTCCGAACCGTAGGTATACTTGCCTCATCAATTGGAAACACGCGCAAGCGTGGAGAAAATATCAATCAAGTTTTTGGCGTTGTTGCCGGGGACTTTTCTTTGTTGATATTTTGAAAGCAAGGATCTATTACTTTTATCATTTTTCTTTTAATTTCAAAAAATTTTTACAAAAACAAAAAAAAAAATTTATTTGAAAGTTTTATTTTAAAATTTTTATAATCAAAATTTTTTGCGAAAGTGCCGTGTCGGGTTTTTATCCCGCAATACCGCCTAGTACCTTGCGAACCCGTCACTGGGTAGCCCTTGGGATGTCCGGGAAATTTTATATTATAAATTTTTAAATCTTAAAACTTTTATCTTTTGTTTTGTTTTTGTGTATGACCCGGGGGAATCTTTCACCTCTTTTTGATTTGGATCCGAAAATTGAGCGAGCCCTTCGGCACCGCTTATGATTTCGAGTTCCGAATTTTCAAGATACGGAATCCTTAGGAGACGCTCCTAATCCTTCATTAATTCTCTCTCCGTCACCGCCTCCTTCTTCTCCTTCTTCATTTAGTTCTTCTTCTCATTCTCCTAGATCTCCTTCTTCTTCTTCTTCTTCCATTATGGGTGAGCCAAATGTGGTCGAACAACGGACTATGTCCTATTATGCCCGTCCAAACTTGGATGAGGCTCAATCTAGTATTGTTCGCCCCACTATTGCACCCAATAATTTTGAGTTGAAGCCATGCATCATCCAAATGGTATAACAATATGTACAATTTGATGGGCTTCAAGATGAAGATCCAAACACGCATATTTCTAATTTATTAGAAATATGTAATACTTTTAAAATTAATGGTTTATCCGATGATGCCATCCGGCTAAGGTTATTTCTATTTATATTGCGCACTAAAGCCAAGCAATGGTTGAATTCTCTACCAAGAGGATCAATCACAACATGGGCTCAAAGGACGGAAAGATTTCTTACGAAATACTTTCTGCCGGCTAAACCGGCTAAATTGCGCAATGATATTACTTATTTCTCCCAACTTGATTCGGAAACGTTATATGATACTTGGGAGCGTTTCAAGGAATTGCTTCGTCGATGTCCTCATCATGAAATTCCGGATTGGTTACAAATTCAAACCTTCTATAACGGCCTAAATTCTCAAACTAGGCAACATATCGATGCCGCCGCCGGTGGAACGCTTAATAACAAAACACTGGTAGCCGCCCAAGAGCTTATAGAAGGTATGGCTTTGAATACCTATCAATGGAATACACCTCGGTCTAAACCACCTAAACCGGCCGGGATGTATGAAATTGATATGGTCTCCAATATATCTCTCAAGGTTGAGATGCTAAACAAAAGATTAGAAGAGATGTCTGCTTCCTCTTCTACACCTACCTGGGATCCAACTTCTTCCCCCTCTCCCACTATGTTGGCCGAGCATGTGGATTATATAGGAAATCCGAATCGGCCACCCTTTAATCCTGGTAATAATAATTTTGGTAATACCTATCACCCGGGTATAAGGAATCACCCCAACTTCTCTTGGAGTAATCCAGGGAATGCGGCTCGCCCACCTAACACCATCCCTCCTGGTTATTTTTCACCACAAGCTCCAAAAGCTCCCAATCTAAAGGAGTTGTTCACCAAATATACAACTACAAATGATGCCAACATCCGGAATCTCACCGGATCTCTTCGTAATTTGGAGAACCAAATTTGGGAAATCGCTAAAGATCTCTCCGATCGCCAATAAGGAGCGCTACCGGGCAATACAGAGCCCAACCCAAAGGAGCAAGCTAAAGCCATCACTTTACGGAGCGGGAAGGAGGTAACCACTTCTACAATTCCGGTTGAAACTTCTCCAATACCGATTTATACGGAGGTAACAATTTCTTCATCTTCTCCTCCGATTAAGCCTTCTAGTTATAAAAAACCAAAAGCTTATCAACCACCTCTTCCCTATCCGTCTAGAATGCAAAAAGACCGGGTAGATGAGCACCATGGTAAAATTTTAGACATGTTTAAACAAATTCAAATTAATTTACCATTTTGCGAAGTCATTGCACAAATGCCGAAGTACGCCAAGTACCTCAAGGATCTTTTATCCAATAAAAAGAAACTTGAGGATATCTCTACCATTCAATTGAACACAGAGTGTTCGACAGTTTTACTCAATAAATAACCTAAGAAATTACCCGACCCGGGTAGTTTCTCAATTCCATGTCTATTTGGTGATTTATTGGTAAAACATACGTTAGCCGATCTCTGCGCCTCTACCAATTTAATGCCTTATTCTCTAGTGAAAAAATTTGGATTAGGAGAGCCTAAACCCACAAGAATGAGCATTCAATTGGCGGATCGGTCTGTCAAGCTCCCTATGGGGATCATTGAGGATGTGCTTGTCAAAGTTGACAAATTTATCTTTCCGGTAGATTTTTTCATCTTTGACATCGAAGAGGACATCGAGGTACCACTCATTCTCGGTCGCCCTTTTCTTGCCACCTCACGCGCTATCATAGACGTTAGTAATGGTAAACTTCTCCTTAGAGTCGGAGATGAAGAAGTTACCTTTACTATTGACACGTCTATGAAAAATTCGCTCGCTCATGACGACTCATGTTATTACTTGTAGGATTCTTCCGAAGAAGGCTCCTTTTCTTTTTCTAAACTTGCTTTATCATCTATTGATCATGAATCTGATTTTGAAAATTTAGATTTAATTGTTCATAAAAATAGTGATAATATTTCGATCACTCGCGCGCCTATATTTGAAATTTTAGAAGTCGGTAGTGATCGTTTTAAAACATCTTATGATGAACCTCCTACTCTTGAACTAAAACAATTGCCTGATCATTTAGAATATTTATTTCTAGCGGAGGATTCTAAACTTCCCGTAATTGTGTCAGCCTACTTGACCGATGATGAAAAAGTTAAATTATCTAATATTTTAAAACATCATTGCCGCACAATTGCGTGGAAGATCACGGATTTCAGAGGGATTAACCCCTCCTTTTGCACTCATAAAATTAATTTGGAAGACCAGGCTCACAAAACCATTCAACCTCAATACCAGCTAAATCCTAACATGAAGGAGATAGACAAGGCCGAGGTAATTAAATTATTAGATGCGGGCATCATCTATCCGATTTCGGATAGCTGTTGGGTGAGTCCGGTCCAAGTGGTGCCAAAGAAAGGAGGATTAACGGTAGTTCCTAATGATAAAAATGATTTAATTCCTACTCAAACCGTTACCGGATGGCGGGTTTGCATTGACTATCGCAAATTAAATGATGCAACCCGTAAGGATCATTTTCCTTTACCGTTCATTGACCAAATCCATGAACGGTTATCCGAACACTCTTTTTATTGTTTCCTTGATGGTCTTTCGGGATATTTTCAAATCCCAATTGCGCCCGAAGACCAAGAGAAAACAACCTTCACTTGTTCGTTTGGCACCTTCGCCTATCAAAGGATGCCCTTTGGTTTATGCAATGCGCCGACAACCTTTAAAAGGTGTATGCTAGCGATCTTTGATGAACTAGTGGAGGATATCATGAAAGTCTTCATGG
Organism: Platanthera zijinensis; assembly: GCA_039513925.1. Lineage (NCBI taxonomy): Eukaryota > Viridiplantae > Streptophyta > Magnoliopsida > Asparagales > Orchidaceae > Platanthera > Platanthera zijinensis. The sequence goes on from CM077078.1 coordinate 112,904,685, forward strand.
ACGATTTCTCCGTCTTTGGAGATTCTTTTGATTTATGTTTGACAAATCTTTCCAGTGTACTCCAAAGATGTAAGGACATGAACCTAGTCTTTAACTTGGAGAAGTGTCATTTTATGGTGCGGGAAGGTTTGGTCTTAGGCCACAAAATTTTTCGCAAGGGTATAGAGGTAGATAAGGCCAAAATTGGAACTATAGGAAAGCTACCCCCCCTCAAATGTTAAGGTCGTTCGTAGTTTCTTGGGGCATGCCGGCTTCTATCGCCGGTTTATTAGAGATTTTTCTAAAATAACTAAGCCCCTTACACACTTATTAGAAAAAGATGCGCCCTTTATTTTTGATGAAAATTGTTTGCGCGCTTTTTCTCTTATTAAAGAAAAATTAATCAACGCTCCTATAATGATCGCTCCCAATTGGGAACTTCCATTTGAGATAATATGCGATGCTAGTAGCTTTGCCGTAGTTGCGGTTTTAGGACAACGCAAAAAAAAGAATTTTCATCCTATTTATTATGCGAGCAAAACACTAACCGCCGCACAAGAAAATTATACTACCACCGAAAAAGAATTATTAGCCGTTATATTCGCATTTGATAAATTTCGTTCCTACCTAACCTTGTCTAAAATTATTATTTTCACCGATCATTCTGCTTTGCGATATTTACTAACAAAAATAGATACGAAGCTACGATTGATTAGGTGGATCTTACTACTCCAAGAATTTGACTTGGAGATTCGTGACAAGAGAGGAGCGGAGAACTTGACTGCTGATCATCTTTCGCGGTTGGAGAACCCCAATTTGGGCGAGCTTATAGAGGAGGACATTGACGACACCTTCCCCGAGGAGCGCCTCCTAGCTATTCATAACGTAATTACTCTCCCCACTCCTTGGTTCACAGATTTCGCAAACTACCTTGTTGCGAGATTCCTCCCGAATGGTTTTTCTTATCAAGAAAAGAAGAAATTCTTTTCCGATTTGAAAAATTATTTTTGCGAGGATCCCTTTCTCTTTCGTGTTTGCGCGGACCAAGTAGTGCGGAGGTGTGTTTCTCATGAGGAAGGCACCCAAATTTTGAAGCATTGCCATGAGGGACCCGCCGGTGGGCACTGTAAAGCTAATCGGACGGCTCGGATAGTACTTGAAGCAGGTTTCTATTGGCCAAGCATCTTCAAGGATGCTCACACCCATGCAAGTCATTGTGAACAATGCCAACGCTCAGGTAATATTTCCCGCCGTGATGAAATGCCCTTAAATTTATTTTTAGAAATAGAAGTTTTTGATTTATGAGGGATCGACTTTATCGGACCACTACCAATTTCCTATGGAAATAAATATATTTTGGTAGCGGTCGACTACGTGTCACGGTGGGCGGAAGCGCAAGCCCTTCCCACTAATGATGCCCGAGTCGTGACTCAATTTCTCAAAAAACTATTTTCACGATTTTGAGCACCGCGGTCAATAGTTAGTGATAGGGGCACACACTTTTGTAATGCACAATTTGCTAAAGTTTTATCTAAATACGGTGTTACACATAGGTTAGCCACCCCCTATCACCCTCAAACTAGTGGCCAGGTCGAAGTAGTTAACCGAAAAATTAAACGTATACTAGAAAAAACGGTTTCTACTAGTAGAAAGGATTGGTCGGTCAAGCTTGATGATGCTCTATGGGCTTATCGTACTGCGTACAAGACTGCTATCTGTTGTACGCCGTATCGATTGGTCTATGGGAAAGCATGTCATCTACCGGTTGAGCTTGAACATCGTGCCTTTTGGGCACTTAAATTTTTAAATCTTGATGAGAACTTGTCGTCCGAGCTTCGTAAATTCCAACTTAACGAGATCGATGAGTGGCACTCCCTCGCTTATGAGAATAATAAACTCTATAAGGAACGCACCAAATTCTATCATGATAAACAAATTAAGAACCCAAAGGACTTCCAATCGGGAGACTAAGTCCTTCTTTATAATTCGCGCCTACGCTTATTTCCGGGTAAACTTAAGTCTCGTTGGTCCGGCCCCTTCGTTGTAAAGTAGGTTTGGCCCTACGGGACGGTGCTTATTTCGCACCCAGAAGGAGGCGACTTCAAAGTGAATGGGCATCGGCTGAAATTATTTACTTCCGGTGATAATATTAACGCACAATTTGACAACATAATGTTGTCAAATCCCTAGATCGCGCGCACCACTATGATCGAGCTCACCGACCATTAACAAAGCGCTCGTGGGAGGCACCCCACGGTTATTCTTTCTTTTTATTCTAATTTTCTTTTTTAGTTTTTATAGGCTTGAAGGACATCGCTGCATGACGATCGGGTCGGGACGAGCGTCAAGTTTTTGTAATTCTTCAAGTCGGCAACATTTATTTTATTTTAGTTTATTTGGATGTTTAACAAATTAGTAAAAAAAAATATATAAATATATATTTAAAAGAACACACACAAAAAAAATTTGTTTTTTTTCTCCTACACGCCCCTGTCACGGGCGTGACCCAAGGGTCACGGGCGTGTCAGGGAGTGTTTTGCCTACCCAGCGAGATGTTACGCCTCCTTCGGTTTTCCTGTCCGTCTTTTGGGCATGACACGGGCGTGACCATCATGGTCACGGGCGTGCGATGCCTGTGTCGCACGTACCATCGGCGTTGACCAGTTCGCGCCTCGAATTCCCTTTCGTGGGTCTAATTTGACCAACATGCCCCAGTGTCACGGGCGTGACGTTGGGGCATGACAGCAGAATCCGAGGATAGTGCCTCGAATTCCCTCGCTTCCCTAGATTTATATTTATATGCCTAGAGTCACGGGCGTGACTGTCACAACCCGCATTTTCTCCGAATTAAAGAATTATCAGAGTATGAGAAAACACGCATCATGATGCCACGTCGAGCAGGGGATAACTGCTGACGCTTAGGCAAAACCAACTACTAACTTTATGAAAGAAATTTATGAGTTTAATGATTAGAAAATCAGTTATATTTTAGAGGCCATATCCCTTGGCTCGGCGGATCACCTAGTCCACAGTTAAAAACTATACTCAAGCGCTGTGGAAAAATATTTTATTCAGGTTAACATCCTAAGAAGTGCATAAGAGCCCTAAAAGGACCACTTATGCCATACAAGACTCTACATTTAAGTTATATTATATATAAGGGAATGATCTTTATACGTTGTTTGGAAAATAGTGATTTACTTTTATAAAACTCGCTGATCATGCAATATACTTGCAATAATAATAATTGTAGTTTTAAAATAACTAGCAACCTAGCATAAATCCTCCCCAGAGCAAGTAGACTATCTCCAGAAAATGGTAGCAGCAAAAGTAATATATCTAGTACAAAGGTAAAAACTACCAGTGGGCGCCAACAACTTGACACGAACCCACAGGCAAATATGTATGTCTGTAAGAAAGGTACAGAAAAAATACCTCACTAACAAAGCAATAGGATCTCCAAAGTCCAAGGGACCACCAGCAATACCACCGCAACCTAGCCACCAAACTGGCTACTGCTCAGAACCTGAGGCATTCAAAAGAAGAAAGAATACCTCAGCAAGCAAAACAAGGAAAAATTGCATGGAAGTGTCAAACAAGGAATAAATAAAAGAGGAAAACACATAGCAGTAAAAGTCACAACTGCCCAAGGCAAGACAATAAGGAATGCACAACGTGCGAGGAAACAGCACCAACCCTACCCAGAAACTACATCCTGCAGGGTCTACTAGGCTACCAAGAGCCCAAAGTGCTGCAATCTACCAATGAATAAACTTCTAACACCCTAAGCTGTGGGAGATGGTAGTAGCAAAAACAAACAGTATGGATCTGAGTTGGAGGCAAACTCAGTCCCCCAACCACCATTTCCAAGCCAACAAGTTCAAGGGTCTACATGTGAAAGAACAAGGGACCTTCCACCCCCTTGCCCAGCCCGTACCTGGAGCAAGATAGAAGGATAAGGGTGGCCTTAGCTAAATTACACAACACCTCCCCCATGAAGAGCTTCAAACCACCACTACTATCCACGACCCACGATTCGTCCATTAAGAAAGAAAAACATGGCCGACAAGGAAATTACAAATATAATCAAGGAATTCACTCGGGAATGAAAATAGAGGTAAGGAAGAGTGTTGAAATGACTCAACACGGCTTGGCGTTGAGTGGGACCCACTCAACGCCCAACCAGACCTTGGCGTTGAGTGAGTTAGCCTCATTCAGCGCCAGAACAGCCATGGCGTTGAGTGAGAATCACTCACTGAACGCCCTCCGCAAGAATAGCTTTGGCGTTGAGTGAGCTAACCTCACTCAATGCCAAAACATCCTTGGCATTGAGTGAGTTCCACTCCCTCAAAGCCTTCAACAAAAGAGGCAGCGGCATTGAGTGAGCTAACCTCACTCGACGCCAAAACAGCTATGGCGTTGAGTGAGGTCCACTCCCTCAATGCCTTCGGCCAAAACCACAAAACCCAACATTGGTGTTGAGTGAGTCCACCTCCCTCAACGCCAAAGTAGCTTTGGCGTTGAGTGAGGTCAACTCACTCTACGCCAAAGTTCATTCCCCTGGGAAAACCCTAAACCAAAGCCAACAAGAGGAGGTCGGCGGGAATGCCGACTGATTCTCGCCGAATCGGCGGGAATGTAGGATGATTCTCGCCGAATCAGCGGGAATCAAGGATGATTCTCGACGATCGGCGGGAATCCAGAATGATTCTCGCCGAATCGGCAGGAATCAAAGATGATTCTTGCCGAATCGGCGGGAATCAAGGATGATTCTCGCGATCAGTGGGAATCACTGATGATACACGTCGAAATCGGCGGGAATCACTTGGTGATTCCCGTCGATTTTTACTTAGACGAAAATTTCTCACTCTATCACCCCACCACTCAGCCGCAACGAACAACCAATCTATAGCTTTGAGTGTGTCCACCACACTCAATGCCAATTCCGGGTGGCTTTTGGCTTTGAGTGTGTGCACCACACTCAACACCAAAACCGGAGAGTCTACCAAGACTGATTCTAACCAGAGCCCTACCACACAAACCTCCCTCACTCTCTCTCTCGGCTCCACCCGCAAAAGCACCAGACTAGAATTACAAATCTTGAGTCTAAATGGTTAAAACAACCAGTAGGTTTAGCAAAACAGCACAAGGAGGGGGGCTCATAGGAGAATCTAAGCCCTACATTTAGCAAGATAAAGGAGAATATGCTTGGTTTCTACCCTAGGGCTAACCGGGAAATATTCTAGAATTTCAAAAGAACCACAATGGAAAAGGCAAGAATACCACTTGCCTCGATTTTCGACGAAGCTTGGTCGGCTTTCCCTCCTCTTCACTCTGTACTAGAAGGAGCAGCACCTAACAAGCAAACCCGCACTTTAATGGCGGAAAAGCACAAGAACCGGAAGTCCCAAATCTCCTACAACTCCACGAAAATAAAATCTCTTACCGTCGAAATGAAGATCTAAGCAAGAGCAAGATAACGCCACTCTCGGAATCGAAGTCCGTCCACGAACACTCCCGGAATTGCCGTCCGAAGGAGAAGCAGGTCCGACGGTTTCCCTCTGTTTTCTGAGAACAAGAGCAGGCGGTTTCGGGAAGAAGAAGAATGGGACCCCTGATTCTAATTAAGGCTTTAAAATAAGTCTAACACGCGAGTTAAGCCTAACCGTCTCCCAAGCAACCGGTTCACTTAAATTAAGAGGGTTTCTAATTAGATTTTACTAATGGCACACCCAAAACGACACGAAAACAAAACTACCTCGGAATTCGACGAAATTCGCACCGTAGCTAAATATCCACGCAACGAACACAACGGCGAAGTCGAAATTAACTTTCGATAAACAGAACTCGAGTTATACCCTCTCGAAGACAAAACACAAGCATCCCCCGAGAGGCCACATCGGGTCACCCAAAACGACTTGGCTTGCTAAGGAGATCTTGCCAATAGGCTACAAAATAGGTCACCCAGTTCTAAGGAGTTAAGACCATACTCCATAGATGGCACAAGCCAAGAAAACGCGTTGACGTAATGCCAAACGAGAGTTTAAATAATCGCTGAAAATTTAGGGGTGTTACAGTCACTCCTCCTAAAAGAAAGTTTCGTCCCAAAACTTTACGTACAACACTTCTACTATAGAAGGAAAGTAGTAATCCAAACATTACAAGAAGAAAAAACAAACCAAACTAATTATGGAAAAAGCTGAGGGTAAGCCTCCCTCATAGCCGACTCTAACTCCCAAGTCGCGCTCTCAAAATCCTGATTCCTCCAAAGAACTTTCACCATCGGAATTGACTTCTTTCGCAGCACCCGTTCCTGAGTATCCAAAATACGGACCGGCACTTAAACAAAAGAGAGGTTGGGCTCCAACTGGGGCACAATATCCAAGACTTGCCCACTACTGTGCACGCACTTCCGCAATTGGCTAATATGGAAAACATTATGAACACCTGGGAAGTTTGCTGGCAAATTCAACCTGTAAGCTGACACGCAAATCCGCTCAAAAATCTTAAACGGGCCCACATACCTCGGGTCCAATTTTTGATTCTTACCAAACCTATTTACACCCACCATCAGGGAAACCTTAAGAAATACAAGGTCCCCCACAGAAAACTCCAAGGCAGACCTACGCCGATTGGCGTTCTTCTCGTACCTTTCCTGAGCTATACGAAGCTTCTCTCGAACAAGCTTCACTGCGACTTCCATTTCCTCGAGTTCATCAGGACCCAACAATAGCCTCTCACCAGCCTCAGCCCAAAACAATGGAGTTCTGCAGTGCCTCCCATACAAGGCTTCGAACGGAGCCATCTGCAAACTTTCCTGATAACTATTGTTGTATGCAAATTCCATAAGTCGCAGCCGCTCATCCCACGCTCTACCATGGTCTAAAATGTAGCATTGGATCATATCCTCAACTATCTGATTCACCCGCTCTGTCTGCCCATTGGTATGTGGGTGGTACGCAGTAGAATACCTCAGATCCGTACCCAAACCCTCCTACAGACTCTGCCAAAAACGAGAAGTAAACCGAGAATCTCAATCAGAAATGATGCTAACCGGCACACCATGCAGTCGGATGACTTCATCCAAGTACAACTCTGCTATCTTCTTCATTGGGTAATCAATCTTATATGGCACGAAATGAGCACACTTCGTCAGTCTATCCACTATGACCCAAACAGAATCAAATCCCCTTGGGGATTTCGGTAAGCCCGTGATGAAATCCATAGATATACTTTCCCACTTCCAAGTCAGGATCTCTAACGAAGTCAACTTGCAACCAGGCCTTCCATGATCGGCCTTCACACGCTTGCAAGTGTGGCACTCCGCAACAAATCGGGCTATATCACCTTTCATGCCATACCACCAGGCAATTTTCTTTAAGTCACGATACATCTTTGTAGATCCTGGATGGTAGGCAACGCTGGATCCATGAGCCTCTCTGCAAACCATACCCCTAATATCCCCAACTGCGGGGATGCAAAATCTACCGTGGTACTTCAAAGTTCTCGCATCATCGATGGAATAATCCGACAACTCTCCTCTCTCAGTCCTGGAGAATAAGTGTAGAAGATCTGGGTCGTCCTTCTTGTGCAGTCTGGTCAAAGAAATCCAAGACGGCTCTGCCACTAACAAAGTACTCTGCAAGCCACAGTATCCCACTGATATATCCATAAGGAAGAACTCCTCCACTAAACGATCGGCGGTGAGATTAAAGATTTTCCCCGTCTTCCGACTCAGGGCGTCGACCACCATATTGGCCTTGCCTGGATGATACTGGATCTCTACATCATAATCGGCCACATACTCTAGCCACCGATGCTGGCGCAGATTTAACTCCTTTTGCATGAACACGTACTTCAGGCTCTTATGGTCAGTGAAGATCTTGCACTGAGCCCCATAAAGTAGGTGTCTCCATATCTTCAATGCATAAATAACCGCTGCGAACTCGAGGTCAAGCGTAGGATAATTCTTTTCATGAGTCTTCAACTGGCTTGACCCATAAGCAATCACCTTACCAACCTGCATTAATACGCATCCCAGACCTACATGCGAAGCATCCACGTATACATCATAATCCACACCCTCAATAGGCAGGGTCAGAATGGGAGCAGTGCACAATCTCCTCTTTAACTCCAGGAAGGCTTCTTCGCACTTCTCGCTCCAAACAAAAGCCACATTCTTCTGAGTCAGCTTGGTCAAAGGTGCAGCTAGGGTAGAGAAACCCTCCACGAACCTCCTGTAGTAGCCGGCCAACCCTAGGAAGCTCCTGATCTCCTTAGGCGTGCCCGGCCTACTCCAATCCATCACTGCTGTGATCTTTTCTGGGTCATTCGAGATCCCATCCTTTTTCACCATGTGGCCCAAAAACGAGACCTGTGTCAACCAAAATTAGCACTTGCTCAGCTTGGCGAATAACTTATGGTACCTCAACTCCGATAGAACCAAACGCAGATGCTGCTCATGCTCCTCAGCGTTGCGAGAGTAAACCAACACGTCATCGATGAAGACCACCACGAACTTATCTAGGAAATCCTTGAACACCCGGTTCATACTATCCATGAACGCTGATGGAGCGTTGGTCAAACCAAATAACATCACTAGGAACTCAAAATGTCCATGCCTTGATCTAAACGCAGTCAGTGGAATATCTGCCTCACGGATCCTAAGCTGATGATATCCTGAACAAAGATCGATCTTGGAGAAGACCGTGCTACCGCGCAACTGGTCAAATAAGTCATCGATCCTCGGCAGAGGGTACCTGTTCTTAATTGTGACTTTGTTCAACTCCCTATAGTCGATGCAAAGACGCATTGACCCATCTTTCTTCTTCACAAATAGAACAGGAGCACCCCAAGGTGACAAACTCTGCCTGATAAACCATTTCGCCAACAACTCATCTAATTGGACTCGCAACTCCTCTAGCTCTCGAGGGGCAATCCAGTACGGCGCCTTAGCAATAGGACGCATACCCGACTCCAAATCGATCACAAACTCAATATCCCGCTCGGGAGGAAGACTAGGAAGCTCATCAGGAAAAACATCGGCGAAATCACGAACAACTGGAATCTCCTCTAAGCGCAGTACACTAACAGCGGTCCCAACCACCGAGACCAAACAAGAAAAACAATTCGAAAGAAAAAGCTTCTGAGCACATACCGCAGAGATGACAGGAGAATCCTGGCTCAGATCCGCATACACGCTTCCGGGCTGACCGTCGTCCCTAACGAAGTCCAAGCGCTTCCCTTTGCACTGAATGACTACATCATACCTAGACAGCCAGTCCATGCCCAAAATAACATCGAAGTCCTCCAGATCAATCATCTTCAGGTCTGCCTTCCCAAGGAAGTCCCCCAACAAAATAGGGCAATCTAACACGCCCAAATCTGACAACACAGATTCACCAGAGGGGAACTTGACACGAAAGGTATCCTGAACTCGATCTAAAGTCAACCGATGTCGCTCTACAAAGGCTCTAGCCACGAACAAGTGGGTAGCGCTGGAGTAAAACAGAACACGCGCCCAGCGGTTCTTCACCTTAAACTTCCCTATAGGAACACATAAAACTAAGGAACTACCACAACCATACTACAAACATTCCAGCAAGACAAGAACAAAGCATTCAGGCTAGAAAGACAACTAACCAGAGATGACCTGAGTCGAAGCTTGAGCCTCCTCGGAAGAGATCACGTTCAGCTTTCCCTTACCTTTGTCCACATGCTGAGGTGGAGGAAATGCCTGCAGAGGAACTGCAGGAAGAGCAGGCTGGACCTGAGGACACCTAGACTTGATGTGTCTCTTCAGCCCACACTAAAAACAGACCTTATCCTTGGACAAGCACTAGGCAGCTTCATGCCCGGGTCGCTTGCAAACAGAACAGGAGACATCTCTCCTAGGAGCACCCTGAATCGCATGAACCAGCTCCTTCCTCTGAGATGCTGCCCTCTTGAAACATCTCTCGACAGGGTGGCCTGACTGGCCATAGAAACTGCACACCACTTTGCTCTTCTTTCCCGGAACCGCACCGGGTACCTGGGGTTTCCTTTCCTCCACAGACTTCCTCTTATCCTTCCTACTTTGCTGTCCTCTGCTCTTCGTGGTCTCAATAGCCTCCACCTTCAGAGAAGCCTCCACTACTCCTACATAAGTCTCTGACCCATAAGAACTGGTCAACTGCTGCACCTCACTCCTCAAACCACCGAGAAATCGCTTAACTCGATCAGCCTCAATGCTGACCAAGCTAGGGGCAAAACGGCTCAGCTTGCTTAACTCTATCTCATACTCACCCACCGCTAACTGCCTTTGCTTCAGATGGAGGAAGTTGTTCATGAGGCGGTCACGCTCGACCGAGGGTAAGAACTTCCTCAACAGCATCTCCTTGAACACCTCCCAAGAGCATCCAGCTACCAAGCTCTCCTTCTCTCTCAGCCACCAACTCTTAGCTAAACCTTTAAGCTGATAGGCGGCTATCATCACCCTCTGATCGTCTGCAATCCCTGAGTACGAGAACATCTCCTCCATGGAGATCAGCCACTCGTCTATCACCATGAAATTTGCCTTCCCATCATAAGTGGAAGAGCTCAGCCTCTGAAACTGCGAGATGAAGGCCATCTCCGCTAACACCACCACTAGAGGTCTTAAGGGTGCAGGAGGGGGAGGAACGACAATCCCCCCTGCAGGGCCTTGCACTCCATGAGTCTATCCTGCCACAACTGCTACAAAAGACTAGATCTGGGCTCGCACCTCTACCAACTGCCTGCTCAAGGAATCGCTACTCTACTGCAAGCTTTCGATTACCGCATCATTCTAAGCTCCAGATGACTCACCCTCAGACAGGGGAGTCGATCTAGTTGAAGGACGTCTCGTCATCCTAAAGTCATAGCAACACTAGTTAGATCCTAGTACAATGGCAAGACTCAACTACAAGTACAGACAATACATATATAGATATGAACTTAAAGCTGCTAAACTTGCTCTAGGAGTTTATCTTTTTACAAAATTGATGTTATGCCCTAACCTAGGATGGTTAACCACCACCATACTAATTCTTGTGCCTAGATCGGGAATGCATGACTTTATATTATTTTTGACTCGAAAACTTATGTGTGTACATATGTCATCCTGCCAGTCTTTAGCTTGGCACGTTGTGCTCATGCAATATTATGTTATGCATGTTTGTGCTATGCATTCTAAAAGGCCCTAATACATGTTATGAGCGGCGTACGCATGAAAATGTTATGCATCCCATACTACATAACATTCGCATGCAACGAAAAAGAAAACGTGCTAGTCGCAGCCATGTGGTTAGGTCATGCATCCCATACTACATAACCCTCACATGTTTCCCCTATGGTGGATCCATATACGAACACAAATTATGCATCCCATACTACATAATATGCCCCGTATACTTTATGTTATGCTATGAGTGTAGTGTTCGTGCTTTTGCCAAGACCTGCTGATGACATATCGGTGTGTGAATGACATGATGCGAACTACTAATGCAATCAAAAGGGAAGGTTGCCCGACTAACCCATCAGGCAACCTCCCTCTGATACCAACTGTCACAACCCGCATTTTCTCCGAATTAAAGAATTATTAGAGTATGAGAAAACACGCGTCATGATGCCACATCGAGCAGGGGATAACTGCTGACGCTCAGACAAAACCAACTACTAACTTTATGAAAGAAATTTATGAGTTTAATGATTAGAAAATCAGTTATATTTTAGAGGTCGTATCCCTCGGCTCGGTGGATCACCTAGTCCACAGTTAAAAACTATACTCAAGCGCTGCGGAAAAATATTTTATACAGGTAAACATCCTAAGAAGTGCATAAGAGCCCTAAGATGACCACTTATGCCATGCAAGACTCTACCTTTAACTTATATTATATATAAGGGAACGATCTTTATACGTTTTTTGGAAAATAGTGATTTACTTTTATAAAACATGCTGATCATGCAATATACTTGCAATAATAAAAATTGTAGTTTTAAAATAACTAGCAACCTAGCATAAATCCTCCCCAGAGCAAGTAGACTATCTCTAGAAAATGGTAGCAGCAAAAGTATTATATCTAGTACAAAGGTAAAAACTACCAGTGGGCGCCAACAACCTGACACGAACCCACAGGCAAATATGTATGTCTGTAAGAAAGGTACAGAAAAACTACCTCACTAACAAAGCAACAGGATCTCCAAAGTCCAAGAGACCACCAGCAACACCACAGCAACCTAGCCACCAAACTGGCTACTGCTCAGAACCTGAGGCATTCAAAAGAAGAAAGAATACCTCAGCAAGCAAAATAAGGAAAAACTACATGGAAGTGTCAACCAGGGAATAAATAAAAGAGGAAAACACACAGCAGTAAAAGTCACAACTGCCTAAGGCAACACAATAAGGAATGCACTACGTGCGAGGAAATAGTACCAACCCTGCCCAGAAACTACATCCTGCAGGGTCTACTAGGCTACCAAGAGCCCAAAGTGCTTCAATCTACCAAGGAAGAAACTTCTAACACCCTAAGCTATGGGAGATGGTAGTAGCAAAAACAAACAGCATGGATCTGGGTTGGAGGAAAACTCAGTCCCCCAACCACCATTTCCAAGCCAACAAGCTCAATGGTCTACATGTGAAAGCACAAGGGACCTTCCACCCCCTTGCCCAGCCCGTACCTGGAGCGAGATAGAAGGATAAGGGTGGCCTTGGCTAAATTACACAACACCTCCCCCATGAAGAGCTTCAAACCACCACTACTATCCACGACCCACGATTCGGCCATTAAGAAAGAAAAACATGGCTGACAAGGAAACTATAAATATAATCAAGGAATTCACTCGGGAACGAAAATCGAGGTAAGGAAAAGTGTTGAAATGACTCAACACGGCTTGGCGTTGAGTGGGACCCACTCAATGCCCAACCAGACCTTGGCATTGAGTGAGTTAGCCTCACTCAGCGCCAAAACAGCCATGGTGTTGAGTGAGAATCACTCACTCAATGCCCTCCGCAAGAACAGCTCTGGCGTTGAGTGAGCAAACCTCACTCAACGCCAAAACAGCCTTGGCATTGAGTGAGTTCCACTCCCTCAACGCCTTCAGCAAAAGAGGCAGTGGCGTTGAGTGAGCTAACCTCACTCAACTCCAAAACAGCTATGGCGTTGAGTGAGGTCCACTCCCTCAACGCCTTCAGCCAAAACAACAAAACCCAATAGTGGCGTTGAGTGAGTCCACCTCCCTCAACGCCAAAGTAGCTTTGGCATTGAGTGAGGTCAACTCACTCTACGCCAAAGTTCATTCCCCCAGGAAAACCCTAAACCAAATCCAACAAGAGGAGGTCGGCGGGAATGCCGACTGATTCTCGCTGAATCGGCGGGAATGCAGGATGATTCTCGCCGAATCGGCGGGAATCAAGGATTATTCTCGACGATCGGCGGGAATCCAGAATGATTCTCACCGAATCGGCGGGAATCAAGGATGATTCTCGCCGAATCGGCGGGAATCAAGGATGATTCTCGCCAATCGGTGGGAATCACTGACGATACACGTCGAAATCGGCGGGATTCCCGTCGATTTTGACTTAAACGAAAATTTCTCACTCAATCACCCCACCACTCAGCCACAACGAACAACCAAACTATGGCTTTGAGTGTGTCCACCACACTCAACGCCAATTCCGGGCGGCTTTTGGCTTTGAGTGTGTGCACCACACTCAACACCAAACCCCGAGAGTTTACCAAGACTGGATCTAACCAGAGCCCTACCACACCAACCTCCCTCCCTCTCTCTCTCTCGGCTCCACCCGCAAAAGCACCTAACTATAACTACAAATCTGGAGTCTAAATGGTTAAAACAACCAGCGGGTTGAGCAAAACAGCACAAGGAGGGGGGTCTCATTGGAGAATCTAAGCCCTACATTTAGCAAGATAAAGGAGAATATGCTTGGTTTCTACCCTAGGGCTAACCGGGAAATATTCTAGAATTTCAAAAGAACAACAATGGCAAGGGCAAGAATACCACTTGCCTTGATTTCCGGCGAAGCTTGGTCGGCTTTCCCTCCTCTTCACTCTGTACTAGAAGGGGCAGGACCTAACAAGCAAACCCGCACTTTAATGGCGGAAAAGAACAAGAACCAGAAATCCCAAATCTCCTAAAACTCCACGAAAATCAAATCTCTTACCGTCGAAATGAAGATCTGAGCGACAGCAAGCCAACGCCGCTTTCGGAATCGAAGTCTGTCCACGAACACTCCCGGAATCGCAGTCCGAAGGAGAAGCAGGTACGGCGGTTTCCCTCTGTTTTCCGCGAACAGGAGCAGGCGGTTTAGGGAAGAAGAAGAATGGGCCCCCTGATTCTAATTAATGCTTTAAAATAAGTCTAACATGTCAGTTCAGCATAACCATTTCCCAAGACACCGGTTCACTTAAATTAAGAGGGTTTCTAATTAGATTTTACTAATGGCACACCCAAAACGACACAAAAACCAAACTACCTCGGAATTCGACGAAATTCGCACCGTAGATAAATATCCATGCTAAGAAAACAACGGCGAAGTCGAAATTAACTTTCGACGGACAGAGCTCGAGTTATACCCTCCCGAAGCCAAAACACAAGCATCCCCCGAGAGGCCACACCGGGTCACCCAAAACGACTCGGCTTGCTAAAGAGATCTTGCCAATAGGCTACAAAACTGGGCACCCAGTTCTAAGGAGTTAAGACCATACTCCACAGATGGCACAAGCCAATAAAACGCGTTGACGTAACGCCAAACGAGAATTTAAATAATCGCAGAAAATTCGGGGGGGCGTTACAGTGACTCTGGGGCGTGACCCCCGAATCTGAGGCAGTCTGCCTCGGATTTCTTTCTGCTTTGACCTGAGCTTGTCACGCCCCATGTCACGGGCGTGACAGGGGGGCGTGACCGACCCGTGAATTCCTATAAAAAGGAATTTTTCCCATTTCTTTTCTCTTTACACTTTTCACCCTTCAAACCTTCTATTCTCTCCTCCTTGTGGCTGAATTCCTTCCCTATTTCTCATCATGCCTCATCACCACGCTCGTTCCTCCACTTCTTCCTCCGAGCACCCCGCTGATCCCGCCTCGGCGTAGGCCATGCTCCTTTTTGCGAACGCCACCCAACAAGATTGGAGCGAACGACTGCGCGCCAAACCCTTTGGCATTTTCCGCATCTTGGACTAGGCCATCCTTGCCACCTTCGGAGCGGCGGAGCTAGTTCAGGGATTTCTATCCACCCCAAGATGGGCTCCCCTCTTGTCCATTTACGAGCCCTCTTTCCTCGAGCTCACCATCGAGTTCTTGGCGTCCTTTGAGTTCCACTAGGCTGCGCATGATGATTTCATCATCTTTCGTATGGGCGGGCTGATGCACTAGCTCACCATCCGCCAACTCAACGTCGTCATGGGCTTTTGCTCGGAAGCCTTTTCCACTTCCCCCGCCTACCTCGAACTCCAGACTTATTTTCCCTCCGACTTCAATCTCCTCACTTTTTGGTTAGAAATCAGCAATGATGCCGCCCCCTACACCCCAAAGAAATCCAAGGGTAGCCATCTTATTTCCCCCTCTTTACGCATTCTCAAAAACCTTCTCACTTTTACCCTTTCCGGATGCGGCGATAGCCATGGCGTGGTGACTCGGGCACACTTACTATACTTGTATAGTATGTTTTACCGGGTCTCACTCAACCTTGGTTACATGCTCGCCATTTTCTTTCGACACCAGGCTGAAAATGTGAGATTTGGAGCGGTGCACAGCGGGAATTTCATAACCTTTCCTCGCCAAGCAGTACGGTGTTTAGGATGCCCTTCCGCGGCTCACTTGCATGCAAACGCCGCAGGCCCTCCAATTCCCGACTCTCCAGGCCCTTGGTTTAGCTCGCCGACGTGAAGGCGAGTTTGAGGCTATTCCCCCATCAGTCGGTGGTGGGGATCTTGATCTTGATCATGGTGCCGGTCCCAGCGGTACTCATCATTCCCCCCAGATTCCGCCACCACCGCTGCACTCTGCTCCAGCGCCCGATCCTCCAAATTATTGGGACCAGCAGTTTGAATTGCTTCATACTCGCATAGACCAGATGCAAACCCATTTTGACGGTCGCTTTGATTCTTTTGATGCGTGCTTCGCCGTGCTCGAGAGAAACCATGCTTCTTCCATGGCACACATTACCCGCGAGTTCGCGAACATGCGGACTTTCTATTAGTAATGAGAGGACGCTCCAGACTAGGAGTAGCTAGCTACCTTTTCATTCCTTTGGACTTGTAGAGGGTCACCACTTTGTATCTGTATCTTTGTTTAATTTTAATGTATTTGTTTTTGTTATGAAAAAAAAACAAAAAAATCTATAAAATATTATGTTTTGCTTTGCTACTCAATTACAGGTATCTTTTGATGCTGGCTTACATTTCCAGGGAAGTCTCTTTTCCTTTCTTTCCTTTATTTGTTTATATTGGGGACAATGTATTGCTTAAGTATGAGGGAGGGATATTTCTAAAGACAAACATACAAAAAATGTTCACATAAAAATTTTAAAACTCAAAAAAAAATTTATTTTTGTCTTAAAATTTTGTTTTTCAAAAATTACAAAAACCAAAAAATTTTTTCGAAAATCGAAAATTAAATTTCTTAGAAAGGGACGTTTGGGATATCACCCCATCTTACCTCCTAGTACCGGTGAGAACCCTTCACAGGGTATACCTCGGGAAGTCTAAGAAGTAATAAAAAAATTAGGTTAAAAACTTAATTAGAGAAGTCCTTATTTCCATATTTATTCACATGCAAAATTCCTAGTAATTCAATTTTTTTATAGTGTTTAGAGAATTTTAATGTTTTAATTGAACGTTGAATTTTGGAGTAGAACTGTTGGCCATGCTGTGTTTCTAGTCAAATGCACGTGTAAGTAGAATTTTATGTAGATTTAAATATTCAGCATATAATTAGATTTTAATTTTTCTAAATGCGTGAAAATTTTTTATTTTACTTTCACTTTGAAAACAGGTAAAACTTTAAAATAATTTAGGTGAGTAAGTAGAAGTTTGCTAGAGAGATATTTCGCGGACCAAGAGAGAGGTATTCTTTTTCGATGTCTAGAACTTGCCCTCTAACTATTCTAAAGACATTGCATAAGTTAGACTAATTAGCATAAATATGATTCAGGCACTTCTTTTGTCCAGTTTGAGCTTTTGTACCCGTACCTAAAATTTTTATCTTTGTTAAGCCTTTTTGAGCCTATTTCCCTATTCTTTTATTTTAGCTCCACCAAGCGTTTTACCAAAGCCTAAAAAGCAACCTAATTGCACACCTAAGACCGAGCTTGAAAATAGATATGCAATCATGGTTTGTGAGTGATTAGGAGCCTTTTATTTTTGGTGGCTCTTTTCTTATAAAAAAGGGTTGATTTATTCTTCTCCCCTCTTCAAAATAAAGAAAAAATTATCATTAAAAAAAATGAAGAGTTAGAAAAAAATTTTCAAACATGATGAGAGAGTTGAAAAAAAACAAGAAAAAAAAAACAAAAGGATTAGGAATTTGGCTGCGTTCTTAAAGCCATAACAAATTTTTGTATAAAATCTCTATCTAAGTTTTGGTATGACTAACTACCGTTTTTATCTTTGACCATCCTTACCAAAAACCTAAGCCTACATTTAACCTAATTAAGTCCTATTGATTTATGTTTTTAAGTTAAACTAGTGCCGTGGCGAGAGTGTGAAAGGGTAAGCCTATGGCCATCGACATTGATGGATTTCTTTGGAGGATATCTTAATCTTCATTTGTGCAATGTTATCTTAGTACACACGCTACATTCTCCCTAAATAAAATTTTAAGATTTATCGGATTTTTCAATTTAAATGTAAAAATAATAGTGAAAACGCATTTTAAGAAAAATAAAAATCTAATTTGTATACTGAGTAAGTTTTTCTACAAAAATAGCTACAAGCATAGGCATAAGACTTCGCATTTTACTCCTTAGGTTCAATTTTCTTTTTTAGCATTTAAAATTTTTCTACTCCTATAGGAAGTTATTTGTTTGGGACTAGCAAACGGATAAGTATGGGGGTATTTTATAACTCTAATTATTTCTATCTTTTTATTTACTATTTTATATTACTAGTTAGATATTTTATATCAATTTTATAATATTTAGTTTATATTAAACTTATTTATATGTTTTATATTTATTTGTTCTAATAAAATTATTTTTAATCTTACAGGGCTGATCTATATTTTTTTTGGAGCAAAATGGAGATTTTAAGTTTTCTGCCTAGGCACGCCCTGTGACACGCCCTACCTGGGCGTGACACACAAAAATCAAGTCTGCTGTAAAAGATCATCGACCCGCGCCTGAACATCGTCGACCGGCTTAGACACGCCCATGTCGATATATTACACGCCCGTGTCATACTTACACGGGGCGTGCGAGCGGGGGAATGACCGTGAGCCATTTTCCACATCGGATTAAATTGACATGCCTGGGTCACGAGCGTGACCCAGGGCATGTCACGGGCATTTCCAGCACATTACTCTGCCGTTCGAGCCGTTGCTGCCAGAAGCCATTCCAGCTTGACACGCCCCTAGTCACGGGCGTGACTAGGGGGCGTGACACCTCCTTGAAGACAAATTTTACTCCCGCCATTTTAAGCTTCCCGCCGCTTTCAAGAAACAACATTGACACGCCCTAGGTCACGGGCGTGACCTAGGGGCATGACCCGTCAGTTCACAGATTTTGGCGGTTTCTCCTCCAACGTTCCCGGGGTTTCAAGAAGACGGTTCCGAGCCTGACACACCCTAGGTCACGGGCGTGACCTAGGGTGTGACCAAACAGAAATGTTTCCTATAAATTCCAGATAACTTCAGATGTTCAGGAGTCGATTTTTGGGAGTTGGAGTCTTGTAATTTTCTGTTTTCTTTTGCTGTATTTCCATTACTAGTATAGATTACTATTGTTGTTACTTTTAATTCTACTAGCTTTTATTTTCATCACGTCTCTCTCTACTTTATTTTGTAATTCCCTAATCATGATGAGTAGCTAATTCTCTTTTAGGACTTGATAATGATGAACCTTGGAATAAAATAAAATCTTCTCCTTCTTTTATCAATTGTCTTGTTCTTAATCTTACTCGCTACGATTTATCTTTGATTTTTATTTCATCAAATTCATATTACGCGGATATGGGTTTGATCTTAGATCTGTATCCTAAATGACCGAGAGGTTGCGGATACGAGGAGATCACTCAAAGATAAAATGAGTTGAATGCACTCCTCGAGAGAGGACGACGTAAATCTTCTGGATTGGAGTCAAATCCAATAGAGGGGTTCACCGCCTAAAGCAAGCTTAGGGGTTTCGACTGGCCGAAAGGTCTTAATCGATCAACCTAAGGTTAGTCAGAAGCATGAGCTCTATAGAGACGCTTTTGTACTTTATGAACCTCCACGGTCGAGTGAGTAGATAAGAACTTGCATTACTTTATTTTTCAAGAAGATTTATTTTAGTCCAAGGGGATTCTAGATCAAGTGCTAGCTTCCCCAAATCTTATTTCACTTTCTTAGTTTAACGCCTAGTTTTTCCTTTTCCGTTTTTAAATATAAATCAACTTTCCTTCCTATAAGATAATACTTTCCCTTGTGAGTACATGTACTCGACAGCCTCGAGTTTTAATACGACACTTGATTCTATACTCCGAAGGATAGGTATACTTGCCTAATCAATTGGAAACACGCGCTAGCGTGGAGAAAATATCCATCAAGTTTTTGGCGCCGTTGCCGGGGACTTTTCTTTGTTGATATTTTGAAAGCAAGGATCTATTTCTTTTATCATTTTTCTTTTAGTTTCAAAAAATTTTTACAAAAACAAAAAAAATTATTTGAAAGTTTTATTTTTAAATTTTTATAATTAAAATTTCTTGCGAAAGGGCCGTGTCAGGTTTTTATCCCGCAATACCTCCTAGTACCTTGCGAACCCGTCACTGTGTAGCCCTTGAGAAGTCCGGGAAATTTTATATTATAAATTTTTAAATCTTAAAACTTATATCTTTTGTTTTGTTTTTGTGTATGACCTGGGGGAATCCGTCACCTCTTTTTGATTTGGATCCAGAAATCGAGCGAGTTCGGCACCGCTTATGATTTCGAGTTCTGAATTTTCAAGATACGGAATCCTTAGGAGACACTCCTAATCCTTCATTAATTCTCTCTCCGTCACCGCCTACTTCTTCTCCTTCTTCATTTTAGTTCTTATTCTCATTCTCCTAGATCTCCTTCTTCTTCTTCCAATATGGGTGAGCCAAATGCAGTCGAAAAACGGACTATGTCCTATTATGCCCGTCTAAACTTGGACGAGACTCAATCTAGTATTGTTCGACCCGCTATTGCCCCCAATAATTTTTAGTTGAAGACAAGCATCATCCAAATGGTACAATAATATGTACAATTTGATGGGCTTTAAGATGAAGATCCAAATGCGCATATTTCTAAATTCTTAGAAATATGCGATACTTTTAAAATTAATGGTGTATCCGATGATGCCATCCGGCTAAGGTTATTTCCATTTACATTGCGCACTAAAGCCAAGCAATGGTTTAATTCTCTACCAAGAGGATAGATCACAACATGGGCTCAAATGAAGGAAAGATTTCTTACGAAATACTTTCCGCCAGCTAAAACAGCTAAATTGCGCAATGATATTACTTATTTATCCAAACTTAATTCGGAAATATTATATGATACTTGGGAGCATTTCAAGGAATTGCTTCGTCGATGTCCTCATCATGCAATTCCAGATTGGTTACAAATCCAAACCTTTTATAACGGCCTAAAGTCTCAAACTAGGCAACATATCGATGCCACCGCCGGTGGAACACTTAATAACAAAACACCGGCGGCCGCCCAAGAGCTTATAGAAGGTATGGCTTTGAATACCTATCAATGGAGTACACCTCGGTCTAAATCACCTCAACCGGCCGGGATGTATGATTTTGATACGGTCTCCAATCTATCTCTCCAGGTTGGGATGCTAAACAAAAGATTAGAAGAGATGTCTGCTTCCTCTTCTACACCTACCTGGGATCCTACTTCTTCCCCCTCTCCCATTACGTTTGCTGAGCATGTGGATTATATTGGAAATCCGAATCGGCCACCCTTTAATCCGGGTAATACTAATTTTGGTAATACCTATCACCCGAGTATAAGGAACCACCCCAACTTCTCTTGGAGTAATCCAGGGAACGCGGCTCGCCCACCTAACACCATCCCTCCCGGTTATTTTCCACCACAAGCTCCAAAAGCTCCCAATCTCGAGGAGTTGTTCACCAAATATACAACTATAAATGATGCCAACATCCGGAATCTCACCAGATCTCTTCTTAATTTGGAGAACCAAATTGGGCAAATCGCTAAAGTGCTCTCCGATCGCCAACAAGGAGCGCTACCGGGCAATACGAAGCCCAACCCAAAGGAGCAAGCTAAAGCCATCACTTCATGGAGCGGGAAGGAGGTAACCACTTCTACAATTCCGGTTGAAACTTCTCCAATACTGGTTGATATTGAGGTAACAATTTCTTCATCTTCTCCTCCGATTAAGCCTTCTAGTTATAAAAAACCAAAAGCTTATCAACCACCTCTTCCCTATCCGTCTAGAATGCAAAAAGACCGGGTAGATGAGCACCATGGTAAATTTTTAGACATGTATAAACAAATTCAAATTAATTTACCATTTTGCAAAGTCATTGCACAAATGCCGAAGTACGCAAAGTACCTCAAGGATCTTTTATCTAATAAAAAGAAACTTGAGTATATCTCTACCATTCAATTGAACGCAGAGTGTTCGGCAGTTTTACTCAATAAATTATCTAAGAAATTACTCGACCCGGGTAGTTTCTCAATTTCATGTCAATTTGGTGATTTATTGGTAAAACGTACGTAGCCGATCTTGGCGCCTCTATCAATTTAATGCCTAATTCTCTAGTGAAAAAGTTGGGATTAGGAGAGCCTAAACCCACAAGAATGAGCATTCAATTGACGAATCGATCTGTCAAGCTCCCTATGGGGATCATTGAGGATGTGCTTGTCAAAGTTGACAAATTTATCTTTCCGGTAGATTTTGTCTTCTTTGACATCGAAGAGGACACCGAGGTACCACTCATTCTCGGTCGCCCTTTTCTTGCCACCTTGCGCGCTATCATAGACGTTTGTAATGGTAAACTTCTCCTTAGAGTCGGAGATGAAGAAGTTACCTTTACTATTGACACGTCTATGAAAAATTCGCTCGCTCATGACGACTCATGTTATTACTTGGAGGATTCTCCCGAAGAAGACTCCTTTTCTTTTTCTAAACTTGCTTTATCATCTATTGATCATGAATCTGATTTTGAAAATTTAGATTTAATTGTTCATGAAAATAGTGATAATATTTCGATCACTCGCGCGCCTATATTTGAAATTTTAGAAGTCGGTAGTGATCGTTTTAAAATATCTTATGATGAACCTCCTACTCTTGAACTAAAACAATTGCCTGATCATTTAGAATATTTATTTCTAGCAGAGGATTCTAAACTTCTCGTAATTGTGTCGGCCTGCTTGAACGATGATAAAAAAATTAAATTATCTAATATTTTAAAACGTCATCGCCGCGCAATTGCGTGGAAGATCACGGATTTGAGAGGGATTAACCCCTCCTTTTGCACTCATAAAATTAATTTGGAAGACCACACTCACAAAACCATTCAACCTCAATGCCTGCTAAATCCTAACATGAAGGAGGTAGTCAAGGCCGGGGTAATTAAATTATTAGATGCGGGCATCATCTATCCGATTTCGGATAGCTCTTGGGTGAGTCCAGTCTAAGTGGTGCCAAAGAAAGGAGGATTAACGGTAGTTCCTAATGATAAAAATGAATTAATTCCTACTCGAACCGTTACCGGATGGCGGGTTTGCATTGACTATCGCAAATTAAATGATGCAACCCGTAAGGATCATTTTCCTTTACCATTCATTGACCAAATCCTTGAACGGTTATCCAGGCACTCTTTTTATTGTTTCCTTTATGGTCTTTCGAGATATTTTCAAATCCCAATTACACCCGAAGACCAAGAGAAAATAACCTTCACTTGTTTGTTTGGCACCTTCGCCTATCGAAGGATACCCTTTGGTTTATGCAATGCGCCGACAACCTTTCAAAGGTGTATGCTAGAGATCTTTGATGAACTAGTGGAGGATATCATGGAAGTGTTCATGGACGATTTCTCCTTCTTTGGAGATTCTTTTGATTTATGTTTGACAAATCTTTCCCGTATACTCCAAAGATGTGAAGACACAAACCTAGTCTTGAACTGGGAGAAGTGCCATTTCATGGTGCGGGAAGGTTTGGTCTAAGGCCACAAAATTTCTAGCATGGGTATAGAGGTAGATAAGGCAAAAATTGAAACTATAGAAAAGCTACCTCCCCCCTCAAATGTTAAGGCCGTTTGTAGTTTCTTGTGGCATGCCGGCTTCTATCGCCGGTTTATTAGAGATTTTTCTAAAATAACTAAGCCCCTTACACACTTATTAGAAAAAGATGCGCCCTTTATTTTTGATGAAAATTGTTTGCGCGCTTTTTCTCTTATTAAAGAAAAATTAATCAACGCTCCTATAATGATCGCTCCCAATTGGGAACTTCCATTTGAGATAATATGCGATGCTAGTAGCTTTGCCATAGGTGCAGTTTTAGGACAACTCATAAATAAGAATTTTCATCCTATTTATTATGCGAGTAAAACACTAACCGCCGCACAAGAAAATTATACTACCAACGAAAAAGAATTATTAGCCGTTACATTCGCATTTGATAAATTTCGTTCCTACCTAACCTTGTCTAAAATTATTGTTTTCACCGATCATTCTACTTTGCAATATTTACAAACAAAAACAAATGCGAAGCCACGATTGATTAGGTGGATCTTACTACTCCAAGAATTTGACTTGGAGATTCGTGATAAGAGAGGAGCGGAGAACTTGGCTGTTGATCATCTTTCGACGTTGGAGAACCCTAATTTGGGCGAGCTCATAGAGGAGGACATTGACGACACCTTCCCCGAGGAGTGCCTCCTCGCTATTCATAAGGTAATTACTCTCCCCACTCCTTTGTTCACAAATTTCGCAAACTACCTTGTTGCGAGATTCCTCCCGAATGGTTTTTCTTATCAGGAAAAGAAGAAATTCTTTTCCGATTTGAAAAATTATTTTTGGGAGGATCCCTTTCTCTTTCGTGTTTGCGCGGACCAAGTAGTGCGGAGGTGTGTTTCTCATGAGGAAGGCGCCCAAATTTTGAAGCATTTCCATGAGGGACCCGTCGATGGGCACTATAAAGCTAATCGGACGGCTTGGAAAGTACTTGAAGCAGGTTTCTATTGGCCAAGCATCTTCAAGGATGCTCACGCCCATGTAAGTCATTGTGAACAATGCCAACGCTCAGGTAATATTTCACGCCTTGATGAAATGCCCTTAAATTTATTTTTAGAAATAGAAGTTTTTGATTTATGGGGGATCGACTTTGTCGGACCACTACCAATTTCCTATGGAAATAAATATATTTTGGTAGAGGTCAACTACGTGTCATGGTGGGAGGAAGCGCAAGCCCTTCCCACTAATGACGCCCTAGTCGTGACTCGATTTCTCAAAAAACTATTTTCACGATTTGGAGCACCGTGGGCAATAGTTAATGATAGGGGCACACACTTTTGTAACGCACAATTTGCTAAAATTTTATCTAAATACAGCGTTACACATAGGTTAGCCACCCCCTATCACCCTCAAACTAGTTGTCAGGTCGAAGTAGTTAACCGAGAAATTAAACGTATACTAGAAAAAACGGTTCTACTAGTAGAAAGGATTGGTCGGTCAAGCTTGATGATGCTCTATGGGCTTATCGTACCGCGTACAAGACCGCTATCGGTTATACGCCATTTCGATTGGTCTATGGGAAAGCATGTCATCTACTGGTTGAGCTTGAACATCGTGCCTTTTGGGCACTTAAATTTTTAAATCTTGATGAGAACTTGACCTCCGAGATTCATAAATTCCAACTTAACGAGCTCGATGAGTGGCGCTCCCTCGCTTATGAGAATAATAAACTCTATAAGGAGCGCACAAAATTCTATCATGATAAAAAAATTAAGCACCCAAAGGACTTCCAACCGGGAGAAAAAGTCCTTCTTGATAACTCGCGCCTACGCTTATTTCCAGGTAAAATTAAATCTCGTTGGTCCAGCCCCTTCATCGTAAAGGAGGTTTGGCCCTACGGGACGGTGCTTGTTTCTCACCCGGAAGGAGGCAACTTCAAAGTGAATGGGCACCGGCTGAAATTATTTACTTCCGGTGATAATATTAACGCATAATTTGACAACATAATATTGTCAAATCCCTAGATCGCGCGCACCACTATGGTCGAGCTCACCGACCATAAAAAAAGCATTCGTGGGAGGCACCCCACGGTTATTCTTTCTTTTTATTCTAATTTTCTTTTTTAGTTTTAACAGGCTTGAAGGACATCGCTGCATGACGATGGGGTCGGGACGAGCATCAAGTTTTCGTAATTCTTCAAGTCGGCAACCTTTATTTTATTTTAGTTTATTTGGATGTTTATCAAATTAGTAAAATAAATATATATATATATAAATATATATTTAAAAGAACACACAAAAAATTCTGTTTTTTTTCCTCCTACACGCCCCTGTAACGGGCGTGACCCAAGGGTCACAAGCATGTCAGGGCGTGTTTTGCCTACCCCGCGGGATGTTCCTCCTCCTTCGGTTTTCTCGTCCGTCGTTCGGGCATGACACTGGAGTTACCATCATGGTCACGGGCGTGCCATGCCCGTGTCGCGCGTATCCTCGGCGTTGACCAGTTCGGGCCTCGGATTCCCTTTTGCGGATCTAATTTGACCAACACGCCCCAGTGTCATGAGCGTGACTCTTGGGCGTGATAGCAGAATCCGAGGACAGCGCCTCGGATTCCCGAGCTTCCCTAGATTTACAGTTTGTTGAAGTGGTGACCGGGCGGTCTGGCGGTCTGGCTTGGCGAGTTGATGACCGGGCGGTCTGGCGGTTTCCCTTCAGCAGGTTGATTATTATGTGCTTCTGTCTGAGGTCCAAGCGGTCTAGCGGCTTGTCACTGGCGACTTGAAGACCGGGTGGTCTGGCGGTCTCACATGGCGATCTCTCTCTCTGGCAGTTGCCGAGCGGTTAGCCCCTCTGTCTAACCGCGCGGCTTGTGCGGTTTGTGTCTGTACAGTCCGCTTGTGTC
This sequence comes from Platanthera zijinensis, assembly GCA_039513925.1. Lineage (NCBI taxonomy): Eukaryota > Viridiplantae > Streptophyta > Magnoliopsida > Asparagales > Orchidaceae > Platanthera > Platanthera zijinensis. The sequence continues at coordinate 112,930,947 of CM077078.1, forward strand.
ATGTAAATTTTTAGTCCCACATCTCTTATTTGTATTCTCTCTTCTCTCCTCCATTCTATATAAGGGAGGGCATACCTTTGTAATAGAGACCTTTTACTGATAATAAAGTTTCAGTTTAAACCGTTTCCGGCTTGTTTTAGTTCGATTCTAACATGGTATCAGAGGACTCCGTTTTCTTCGCCTAATTCTGTGCGCCCTCTCTGACCGCGCGACCTGTCCACGCGGCTTGCTTCTTCTCGCGGCCTGTTCTCGCGGCTTGTTTCTTCCGGTCTGTGCCCTGTTCGCACGGCTTCTTTTCTCCTTGTCATTGCCCTTTGTGTGCGCGACCTCTTTGTTTCTCCTTATTCTCGCCGCGACCTGTGCTTAGTCGCCGCGCCCTCCGTTCTAGCTGCTCCTCTTCTCTAGTCGCCCCGGCCCGTTTGCCTTGTTCGCCATTTTTTGCCTCCCTGCGGGCTTTTTCTATTCGCGCGGTCTGTTATCTAGTCGCTCGACTTCTTTCCCTCTGCTTGTTTCTGCGGCTTGGTCGTGGCTTTTCTGGCCGCTGTTGTCTACCCTCGTGACCGCTGCAGATCTTTTTTCTAACCGCTGTGATTTCCCTCTGTTCGCACGGGTTCTTCCTTGTTTTGGCGGCCTCTCTGCCCTGCTTTCTTAGCCACTCTCTCTCTTAGTTCCCGCGACCTGTCTCTAAGTCGCAGCGGCTTGTTTTCCTCTGTGCGGTTCTTCCTTTAGCCGCTCCTGCTTGTTAGTCTCCGCGACCTCTGCTTTAGTCGCGCGGCTTGTGCTTCCCTCTTCTTCCGCTTTGCCTTGCTCTGCACCTTGGTCGTGGCCCTTCTTGCCGCTGGTGTGCTGTCATCGTGACCGCTGCATTTTTTTGGTTCCTCCCTTCATGGCTTTCATATACTCCTCAAAGCCATTCTCCTCGGTGGTCATGTCTTCTGGTAGTGCCCACGTTGTTACTCAAGGAAAATGGCTGATCGACACCGGTGCTAATAATTATATGACCGACAATCTCCACTGTTTTTCTCTCCTAGAAACACATGATCGGTCTCCCTCGGTTATTCTCGCTGACGGCTCTTCATCATCGGTCCATGGGACGGGGATTGTTCATGTCACACCATCTCTTCGCTTGATGGATACTCTCTACGTGCCCAAGTTCCCGTGCAACTTGTTATCTGTTACCTCTCTATGCAAGCAATTACAATGTTCCGTCATATTTACTTCTACCTTTTGCTCTTTTCAGGATCTGGACTCCCAACGGACGATTGCTACTAGGACTGAGAGTGGCGGCCTATACTTCTTGGACAACATTTCCGCTTTCTCCACCTTCTCCTCCACCTCCACAGATCTTCTCCAATGGCATCTCCGCCTTGGTCATGCTCCTCCACGCCTTCTTTGTCAACTTCTGCCCCACATTCCTCCACAAAGTCCTCCGCTCAACTGTGAGGCCTGTCAGCTTGGCAAGCATCACCGCTCCTCCTTTCCTCCAAAACACATTCGTGGATCTACCCGTCCATTTGATCTCATCCACTCCGATGTTTGGGGTCCTTCTCCTACTCTTACCGTTGGTCGGGGTAGTTCATATTTTGTCACGTTCATTGATGATTTCTCTCGCTGTACGTGGGTGTATCTATTAAAAGATCGCTCCGAATTATTCTCTGTATGGACGTCCTTCTATCTTATGATCAAAACTCAATTTAATGTTTCTATTAAAGTTTTTCGATCTGATAATGCCCAAGAATATGTCAGTCATGATTTTTCTGCATTCTGCATGCAAAATGGGATTATTCATCAAACTAGTTGTGTCTATACTTCACAACAAAATGGTGTGGCAGAACGCAAAAATCGTCACCTCCTCGATGTCGCTCGCACCTTGATGACACAGATGTATGTTCCTCGCTCCTATTGGGGCTATGCTGTTCTCCTTGCCTGCTACCTTATCAATCGCATTCCTTCCACGGTTCTCCACGGAAAAACCCCATTCTCCATTCTATATCCGGGCAAGGAACCGTTTCCTCTCCCTCTCCAAATCTTTGGATGCACTGCATTTGTGCATGCCCCTTCCGCCACCCGTGATAAGCTCTCCCCTTGCTCCACCAAAAGTGTCTTTCTAGGGTACTCCACCACTCAGAAAGGCTATTGTTGCTTTGATCCTGTCCTTCGTAAGCAGTTCATCTCTACTGACGTCACCTTTTTCGAGAATACCTCCTACTTCTCGGCTGACTCCTCTCCTCATCTCCCAGCTTCTGATTCTCCTACTGTTCCCTTCGTTCCCTCATCTCCTACTGCGATCTCCACCCCTCCACCATCTCCGTCCACTCATCTCACTCTGCATCTTTCTCCGCCACCATCTCCCTCATCTCCGCCGCCGTCACTCTCTACTCCCGGGCCAGCTCTCTCTGCCACGGATGCTCCAGATGCCGAAGGACCCCCTGACCTGGATCTTCCTATAGCTCTTCGCAAAGGGGTGCGGACATGTACCCCACACCCCCTTGCTGCTGTTGTTTCATATGATCGTCTTACCCCTTCTCGCAGGGCTTTTGCACTGGCTATCTCTGCCACTGCCACACCCCGATCCTACTAGGAGGCCCTTGCTATTCCTCATTGGAAGATGGCCATGGATGAGGAAATGGCGACCCTAACTGAGCGGGGTACCTGGACTCTTGTTCCTCCTCCCTTTGGCACTGATGTTGTTGGCTGTCGCTGGGTATTTGTGGTCAAATTTGGCCCAGGCGGCACTGTGGATCATTATAAGGCTCGCCTTGTTGCTAAGGGCTTTACTCAGACCTATGGGGTTGATTACTTTGACACCTTCTCCCCCGTGGCTCGTCTCAACACTATTCGGGTTCTTCTCTCTGTGGCGATAAATAGGGATTGGCCGATTTCCCAGCTGGATGTCAAGAATGCCTTCCTTTATAGTGATCTTCAGGAGGCCGTCTACATAGAGCAACCTCCTAGGTATGTTGCTCAGGGGGAGACTCGAGTATGCCGGCTGGAGAAGGCAATCTATGGCCTCAAGCAGAGCCCTCGAGCTTGGTTTGACAAGTTCAGCGGCATCGTGGCGGCCGTTGGTTTTGTGCGAAGCTCCGCCGATCACTCTCTCTTTATTCGCAAAACCCCCCTCTGGGCTTGTTATTCTTGCTGTGTACGTCGATGATATTCTTCTCACTAGCGATGACCAGGAAGGGGTAGCCCTGACAAAGCGACATCTTCGTCAACATCTGGTCACAAAAGATATGGGCTCTCCAAAGTACTTTCTGGGGATCGAAATCTCTCGGAAGCCTGGCTCATTAGTTCTCTCCCAGCGTAAGTATGCCCTTGATCTTTTAAAAGAGGCAAGATTGACTGGAGCAAAACCTGTCAGATGCCCCATGGCAACTGGAGAAGACAAAACCTGGACAGATGATTCGCCTCCTCTTTCAGATAGTTCGCAGTACAGGCGTCTTGTTGGTAAGCTCATATATCTCACAGTGACCAGGCCCGACATTTCCTATGATGTGGGTAAGGTAAGTCAATTCATGCAAGCACCTAGTGAGTGCCATCTATAGTCCGCCTTGCAGATCTTGGAGTATATCAAAGCAACGCCTGGGAAAGGATTACTTTTTCAGAAGAATGGTCATCTGAGGGTTGAAGCATACTCAGATGCAAGTTATGCTGATGACAAAGGGGATTGCAAGTCAACCTCGGGTTTTTGCACCTTTGTTGGGGGAAATCTGGTGAGTTGGAAGAGCAATAAGCAGTCTGTTGTCTCCAGGTCTAGTGCAGAAGCTGAGTATCGCAGTATGGCATCGACCATGTGTGAGTTAAAATGGCTACGGGCTCTCATGCTAGATTTAAGAGAGGTCTACAACCATCCTCTACCTATGATCTGTGATAACAAGGTTGCCATATACATCTCCAAAAATCCGGTCTTCCATGAAAGAACCAAGCACATTGAGGTTGACTGTCATTTCATTCGTGAAGAGATCTTAAAAGAACAAATTTGCACTCCCTTTGTCACTTCTGAAAAAGAGCTAGCTGACATCTTCACCAAGCCAGTATCCACCTCGTTTTCTCATATTTGTGACAAGCTGGGCATGATCGATATATATGCTCCAGCTTGAAGGGGAGTGTTGAAGTAGTGACCGGGCGATCTGGCGATCTGGCTTGGCGAGTTGATGACCGGGCGGTCTGGCAGTTTCCCTTCAGCAGGTTGATTGTTATGTGCTGCTATCTGAGGTCCAAGCGGTCTAGCGGCTTGTCACTGGTGACTTGAAGACCGGGCGGTCTGGCGGTCTCACATGGCGATCTCTCTCTATCCGGCAGTTGCCGAGCGGTTAGCCCCTCTGTCTAACCGCGCGGCTTGTGCGGTTTGTGTCTGTACAGTCCGCTTGTGTCATGTAAATTTTTAGTCCCACATCTCTTATTTGTATTCTCTCTTTTCTCCTCCATTCTATATAAGGGAGGTCATACCTTTGTAATAGAGACCTTTTACTGATAATAAAGTTTCAGTTTAAATCATTTTTGGCTTGTTTTAGTTCGATTCTAACACAGTTACACGCCCAGAGTCGCGGGCGTGACTCTGGGAGTCACGGGCGTGACTCTGGGGCGTGACCCCCGAATCTGAGGCAGTCTGCCTCGGATTCCTTTCTGCTTTGACCCGAGCTTGTCACGCCCCATGTCACGGGCGTTACAGGGGGGTGTGACCGACCTGGGAATTCCTATAAAAAGGCATTTTCCCCTTTCTTTTCTCTTCACACTTTCAACCCTTCAAACCTTATATTCTCTCCTCCTTGTGGCCGAATTCCTTCCCTATTTCTCATCATGCCTCATCACCATGCTCGTTCCTCCGCTTCTTCCTCCGAGCACCCCGCCAATCCTGCCTCGGCGGAGGCCATGTTCCTTTTTACGAACGCAACCCAACAAGATCGGAGCGAACGACTGCGCGCCAAACCCTTTGGCATTTTCTGCATCTTGTACTGGGCCATCCTTGCCACCTTCAGAGCGGCGGAGCTAGTTCAGGGATTTCTATCCACCCCAGGATGGGCTCCCCTCTTGTCCATTTCCGAGCCCGCTTTCCTCGAGCTCACCATCGAGGTCTTGGCGTCCTTTGAGTTCCGTTGGGCTGCGCATGATGATTTCATCATCTTTTACATGGGCGGCCTGATGCACCAGCTCACCATCCTCCAACTCAACATCGTCATGGGCTTTTGCTCGGAAGCCTTTTTCACTTCACCCGCCTACCTCAAACTCCAGACTAATTTTCCCTCCGACTTCAATCTCCTCACTTTTTTGTCGGAAATCAGTAATGATGCCGCCCCCTACACCCCAAAGAAATCCAAGGGTAGCCACCTTATTTTCCGAATTTACGCATTCTCCACAGCCTTCTAACTTTTACCCTTTCTGGACGCGGTGATAGCCATGGAATGGTGAGTCGGGCGGACTTACTATACTTGTATAGTATGTTTTACCGGGTCCCACTCAACCTTTGTTACATGCTCGCCATTTTCTTTTGGCACTAGGCCGAAAATGTGAGATTGGGAGCGGTGCACGGCGGGAATTTCTTCACTTTCCTCGCCAAGCAGTACGGTTTTTGGGATGCCCTTCCGCGGCTCACTTGCATGCAAACGTCGTAGGCCCTCTAGTTCCCGACCCTCCAGGCCCTTGGTTTAGCTCGCCGACATGAAGGCGCATTTGAGGCTATTCCCCCATCAATCAGTGGTGGGGATATTGATCTTGATCATGGTGTCGGTCCCAGCGGTACTCATCATTCCCCCCAGATTCCGCAACCACTGCTGCACTCTGCTCCAGCGCCCGATCCTCCAAATTATTGGGACCAGTAGTTTGGATTGCTACATACTCGCATAGACCAGATGCAAACCCATTTTGACGGTCGCTTCGATTATTTTGATGCATGCTTCGTCATTCTCGAGCGAAACCATGCTTCTTCAATGACACACATTACCCTCGAGTTCGCGAACATGCGGACTTTCTATCAGGAACGCGAGGACGCTCCAGACTAGGAGTAGCTAGCTACCTTTTCATTCCTTTGGACTTGTAGAGGGTCTCAGACGTTTGGGATATCACCACATCTTACCTCCTTGTACCGGTGAGAACCCTTCACAGGGTATACCTCAGGAAGTCTAAGAAGTAATAAAAAAATTATGTTAAAAACTTAATTAGAGAAGTCCTTATTTCCATATTTATTCGCATGCAAAATTCCTAGTAATTCAATTTTTTTATAGTGTTTAGAGAATTTTAATGTTTTAATCGAACGTTGAATTTTTGAGTAGAACTGTTGGCCATGCTGTGTTTCTAGTCAAATGCACGTGTAAGTAGAATTTTACGTATATTTAAATATTCAGCATATAATTAGATTTTAATTTTTCTAAATGCGTGGAAATGTTTTATTTTACTTTCACTTTGAAAACCGGTAAAACTTATAAATAATTTAGGTGAGTAAGTAAAAGTTTGCTAAAGAGATATTTTGCGGACCAAGAGAGAGGTATTCTTTTTCGATGTCTAGAACTTGCCCTCTAACTATTCTCAAGACTTTGCATAAGTTAGACTAATTAGCATAAATATGATTTAGGCACTTCTTTTGGCCAATTTGAGCTTTTGTACCCGTACCTAAAATTTTTATCTTTGTTAAGACTTTTTGAGCCTATTTCCCTATTCTTTTGTTTTAGCTCCACCAATCGTTTTACCAAAGCCTAAAAAGCAACCTAATTGCACACCTAAGACCGAGCTTGAACATAGATATGCAATCATGGTTTGTGAGTGATTAGGAGCCTTTTATTTTTGGTGGCTCTTTTCTTATAAAAAAGGTTGATTTATTCTTCTCTCCTCTTCAAAATAAAGAAAAAATTATCATTAAAAAATGAAGAGGTAGAAAAAAAATTTCAAACATGATGAGAGAGTTGAAAAAAATAAGAAAAAAAAACAAAAGGATTAGGAATGTTGCCGCCAGAAGCCGTTCCAGCTTAACACACCCCTAGTCACGGGCGTGACTAAAGGCATGACACCTCCTTGAAGACTAATTTTACTCCCGCCATTTTCAGCTTCTTGCCATTTTCAAGAAACAACCTTGACACGCCCTAGGTCATTGGCGTGACCTAGGGGGGTGACCCGTCAATTAACAGATTTTGGCAGTTTCTCCTCCAATGTTCCCGGGGTTTCAAGATGACGGTTCCGAGCCTGACACACCCTAGGTCACGGGCGTGACCTAGGGCGTTACCAAACAGAAATTTTTCATATAAATTCCAGACAACTTCAGATGTTCAGGAGTCGATTTTTGGGAGTTGGAGTCTTATAATTTTCTATTTTCTTTTGTTGTATTTCCATTACTATTATAGATTACTATTGTTGTTACTTTTAATTCTACTAGCTTTTATTTTCATCATGTCTCTCTAGTTTATTTTGTAATTCCCTAATCATGATAAGTAGCTAATTCTCTTTTAGCACTTGATCATGATGAACCTTGGAATAAAATAAAATGTTCTCCTTCTTTTATCAATTATCTTGTTCTTAATCTTACTCGCTACGATTTATCTTTGATTTTTATTTCATCAAATTCATATTAAGTTGATATGGGTTTTGATCTTAGATCCGTATCCTAAATGACCGAGAGGTTGCGGATACGAGGAGATCACTCAAAGATAAAAGGAGTTGAATGCACTCCTCGAGAGAGGACGACGTAAATCTTCTGGATTGGAGTCAAATCCAATAGAGGGGTTCACCGCCTAAAGCAAGCATAGGCGTTTCGACTTGCAAAAAGGTCTTAATCGATAAACCTAAGGTTAGTCAGAAGCATGAGCTCGATAGAGACGCTTTTGCACTTTAGGAACCTCCATGGTCGAGTGAGTAGATAAGAACTTGCATTACTTTATTTTTCAAGAAGATTTATTTTAGTCCATGAGGATTCTAGATCAAGTGCTATATTCCCCAAATCGTATTTCTCTTTCTTAGTTTAATGCTTAGTTTTTCCTTTTCCGTTTTTAAACATAAATCAACTTTCCTTCCGATAAGATAATAGTTTCCCTTGTGAGTACAAGTACTCGACAGCCCCGAGTTTAAATACGACACTTGATTCTATACTCCGAACGATAGGTATACTTGCCTCATCAATTGGAAACATGCGCTAGCGGGAGAAAATATCGATCATTTCCATATAAAGAAAAAATCTACGAAGACATTGTTTTTGAAAAAGAAAGAATATCCAAAATGTCGTATGAAGAACCCCCTACCCTAGAATTAAAGGAACTACTCAAACATCTTAGCTATGCCTTCTTAGAAAAGGACTCCAAGCTACCAGTAATAGTTTCAGCCTACCTAACTGAAGTGCAAAATGATAAACTCCTTCTAGTTTTACGTAAACATCGTCGAGCTATTGCCTGGCAGATATCTGATATCAATGGCATATGCCCATCTTTCTGCACCCACAAAATACTAATGGAAGATAATTAGCGTAATTCAATCCAACACCAACGCCGTATAAATTTGAACATGAAAGAAGACGTAAAGGGCGAGGTTATGAAACTCTTAGACACATGAATAATCTATCTTATTTCTAATAGTAAGTGGGTTAGACCTGTCCAAGTAGTGCCCAAAAAGAGAGGGATAACTGCAGTTAGTAATGATAATACTAATTTAATCCCGACACGGACGGTGATGGGGTGGCGAATGTATATTGACTATCGTAAGTTAAACGACGCCACCCACAAGGACCACTTTCCCTTGCCGTTCATCGATTAAATTTTTAAGCGATTATCCGGCCATAACTTTTACTGTTTTCTCGATGGTCTCTCGGGGGTACTTTCAAATACCCATCTCTCCTAAGGACCAGGAGAAAACTACATTTACTTGTCCCTTCGGCACGTTCGCTTACTGAAGAATGTTGTTTGGGTTGTGCAATGCGCCAGCTATATTCCAGCGATTTATGCTCGCTATCTTCGAAAAGTACTTAGAAAGCATTATGGAGGTGTTTATGCATGATTTCTCCGTGTTCGGTGATGCCTTTGATAGTTTCTTAGAAAACCTAGAAAAAGTCTTACAAAGATGCGAAGAAACTAACCTTGCTCTAAATTGGGAAAAATGCCATTTTATGCTGAGGGAAGGGTTAGTTTTGGGTGATAAGATTTCTGCGAGAGGAATTGAAGTATATATCGCTAAGATAGAAGTTATCGAGAAGCTTCCGCCGCCTACGAACGTCAAAGCTATAAGAAGTTTCCTAGGACACGCTGGTTTCTACCGCCGCTTCATAAAAGATTTCTCCAAAGTCACCAAACCTCTTACTCATCTTCTAGAAAAAAATGCCCCGTTAATTTTTGATGACCTTTGTATATCTGCTTTTGAAATTATTTAAGATAAGTTTATTATTGCCCCTATTATGATAGCTCCGGTGTAGGACCTTCCCTTTTAAATTATGTGTGATGCGAGTAGTTTCGCAGTGGGAGCCGTACTAGGACAACGAATATCTAAAAACTTCCACCCCATCTGTTATGCAAGTAAAACACTTATATCAGCACAAGAGAATTATACCACAACTAAGAAGGAGCTCTTAGCTGTTATTTTCTCTTTTGATAAATTCCGCCCTTATATTATGCTTTCCAAAATTATCATTTTTACAAACCACTCAACCCTCAAGTATCTTCTTTCTAAGATGGATGCAAATCCACGCCTGATTTGCTGGGTCTTACTCCTCCTGGAGTTTGACTTAGAAATCCATGATAAGTAAGGAGCCGATAATTTGGCCACCGAACATCTCTCACGATTAGATAATCCATATATAGAAAAATTAGATGAAAAATCTTTTAATGATTTATTCTCTAGTGAGAAGCTGCTTTTAATTAACACATCTCCTTCTCCTTAGTTTGCACACATCGCCAACTATTTAGTATCTCGTGTCCTCCCAAAAGAGTTCTCCTCTCAACAAAAGAAGAAATTCTTTTCTGAGTTGAAGAACTATTTTTGGGAGGACCCGCATCTTTTTCGAGTCTATACGGACCAAGTGATAAGGAGATGTGTTTCTTTTGAAGAAGGATTAGATATTTTAAAACATTAACAAGAAGGACCGACTGGTGGTCACTATCAAGCTGCTCACACCGCCCACAAAGTGCTTTACGCGGCTTTTTACTGGCCTAGCCTGTTTAAATATGCACAAGCCTTTGTGAGTAGGTGTGATAGTTGCGAACAGTCGAAAAATATTTCCAATAAAAATGAAATGCCACAAAATTATTTCCTTGAGTGCGAAGTTTTTGACCTCTAGGGAATTGATTTTGTTGGCCCTCTTCCTTCTAGCTTCGAAAATAAATACATTTTAGTTGTTGTCGATTATGTTTCACGATGGGCTGAAGCCCAAGATCTTCCTACTAATGAAGCCCGAGTCGTAATTACGTTTTTGAAAAAAATTATTTTCTAGATTCGGTACGCCACGATCCATCTTTAGCGACAAGTGTTCACATTTTCTAACGCGCAATTTTCTAAAACTCTCATTAAATTCGGCGTTACACATAAGCTTTCAACTGCCTACCACCCCCAAACTAACGGACAAGTCGAAGTAGTGAATAGAGAGATAAAAAGAATTTTAGAAAGACTGTTTCCATCTCTAGAAAAGACTAGTCAACCAAATTAGACGATCCTCTATGGGCCTACCAAACAATGTACAAAATCTCCATTGGATGTACGCCGTATCGGTTGGTTTATGGAAAATCGTGTCATTTGCCCGTAGAATTAGAACACCGTGCTTTTTGGGCCTTAAGGTTTTTGAATTTCGATCCCCACTCTGTCGGCGACCTTAGAAAATTTCAACTTAATGAACTCGATGAGTGGCATTCTTACGCATACAAAAATAACAAATTTTATAAAGAGCGGATGAAATGTTTTCACGACAAACACTTAAGATACCCAAAAACCTTCAAGCCGGGCGACCAAGTTCTTTTATATAATTCACGATTATGTTTATTTCCAGGCAAGTTAAAGTCACGATGGTCTATGCCATTTACTGTTAAAGAAGTTTTTTCGTATAACACTGTTTTGATTTCACACCCTGATAAGGGTGAGTTTAAAGTGAATGGGCAACGTCTTAAGCTTTATTTCTATGGTGATGTCAGTCCAAACTGTATAAATTTTATTCTGCATGATCTGAACTTTAACTAACTTAAGACCATTTTATTTTTGTTAAAAACTTTGAATATTATTTTGGATATTATTATTATTGGACAATATTATTTTGTTGCGTCGAGCTCAAATGACGTTTTAAACAAAGGGCACTCTTGGGAGACAACCCCAATTTTTTTCTGTTTTCTTTATTTTATACTTTTTGCCTCGGACGGCTCCAACAAGCTAAAGCTTCTGCGATCGCCAGCTCTAGCGTTGCTGAATCCATCATAAAGTCTAAAGAAGACATTTTATGAAGATCCAAAGTGCAAGCATGGGGGAGCGGCATCACGCAACCTTCCGCGACTCGTAAATCTTGGGAAGTACTTGTTTTCAATTTTGTACTTATATTTACGTTTTAATTTTTCTCTCCTTCCCCTCTTTTCTCCATTGAGGACACTGTCTGTTTTAAGCTTGGGGGAGGATTTCATCCTCTTATTTTTTATATATATCTCAAAAATCCAAAAAAAAAAAAATTCTAAAAATCCAAAAAAAAGATAATATCTTTAAAAATAATAAAAAAAGAGAATATTTCAAAATAAAATAAAATATGTATGTTATTTGTTTAGTTTAAACTAATTTTGGTATTTCAATAGTACCCCTTGCTTTTTGTTTTATTTTTCTCAAAATTTCCTATAACAACTTAACTAATTATAATCTTTCTAATCGATCTCTCTAATTATATTTTACAAATAAAATGTTGGCCATGCTGTGTTTCTAATTCACGGTAGCATGTTAATGTGAAATATTTTTCTAAAACTCGCATTTTTATTATGTTTTCTCGTTCTTTATTTTCTTTACTTCCTAAAAACCTTTCATCCACTATTTTACTTTTTTTATTTTTGGATTATTTTAATAATATCAACTTTGAGTAGTGTAGTAGATGTGCATGATTCTAGACTCATATTATTCTTTTTTTCAAAATAAGTTCATTAGTCTCTATTTAATATCTAGGACCTACTCTTTGAAATTTTTCAAAACTAATGCTTTAGGCAAATTTTAGGAGCATGAAAATGATGTATGCCATCTTTGTTTTTGTTTGAGCCTTCTCTCCAACCCAAAAATTATTCCCCTAGTTAGCCGCTTTTGAGCCTTTTTTCTATTTCATTTGATAACTCCACTTATCATTTCATTTTTCACCAAAACCAAAATTTCCAACCTATCGTATAACACTAACTTTTTGAGTTTCATAAAATTTCAGGTTGTGATAGGGTTGTTTTGTGATTTTTGGAGAAATTTAAGAAAAAGTATGCTAAAAAGAAATGTTAAATTTTGTGCCCAATTTCAAAATGAAAAGACAAATTATTTATGGCCTTTGTTTTGAAAAGAAAAAAAATATGTTTTTTTTTAATTTTGAAACTCTTTATTTTGGTTTAGTGTGATTTTAAGCCTTCATGTTTATCTTTGCATTCAATTCCTAATTATATGCCTAAACCAAACATTTCAGTCCTAATAAGTCCCGCTGATTCATGCTCCTAGGTTTTCTGTAAGCAAAGTGAAGAAGAAAAGTAGATTAGTTAAGCCTTGGATTTGAATTTAGATTTTTTTTATTTGATCGATTTGTGTATAAAATGCCTCTTAGAATCTAGTAACAACTCAATGCTCTATTTCATTTATTGCCTTGCTTTAACTTATTTAAAAAATTCTGTTAAAATCTTGGATGAATTGTCTTTTTTTAGTAAAGTAAGTTAAATTATGTTTAAGTAATTATTTTAGGTTTACGTTTCACCTTCTCCCCACTTAGAATTTTGCATAGTACTTGTGTAAGCAAAATTAGAATTTTTCGGATTAGTCACTTTTATGTTAGCTAGTTTTTATATTTTTGCTTTAGGACAAGCAAAGCTTAAGCTTGGGGGAGTTTGATATTACATTTTGTAGTTCAAAATACTAGGGTAATTACAAGTTTTTATTATAAAAATCATATCTTTTAAAACTTTATTTTGACCTCCCATTGTATATATTAATACCACTAATGTTTTTTTTTCTTTGCAGGTTTACAATTTTTCAGCCAATTTCATCGAACTCAGCCTGATGGAGATGTTGCTGATGCGACCGCCATTAATCCCCGTCTGAGAGAGTTCGTGGATTGGGAAGATCATTTCTACAAGCTTGAGGATGGGACTCTACCACGACGCCAACGCCACCGTCGCTATTAAATAAAATTTATAATTATAAATTAAATAATTATAATTATATATTTTATCAAATTATTATTTTATTAATTATTATTTTAAACAATTTTATTTCATGCATTTTATTTTATTGCATTTAATTAACGCATTTTAATTCTTGTATGATGGATGCCTATAACCATCAAGAGTTTTTTAATTTCATGCATTTAAATTTTGTATTGTTTTTATTTCATGATTAGTGCAAATAACCATCATAGTTTTATTTTGAATTTTGAATTGGAGGAGATGGAGTGGTGTAGGCTATATATAGTCATGTTATAAAGGATTTTATTAGAGAATGAATGAAAAGAATTTGAATCCTTAAGTCTTCCTTGAGATCTTTTTCCCCCTCCTTTTTAAAATTTCGGCTCCTCCTATCCTCCTCCCCTCTATTTGGTCGCCGACCATAATCTACTCCCTCACTCTCTACTCGACTCCTCTCCACCTCCTCCTCCCTCTTCTTTCATCTCTCTCATAAACCCGACCACCGCCTCTAGACGCCACCTTTCCTCTCTCTTCCCCCTCTATCCGGCCAACACTTCTCCCTCTCTAAAACCCGACCAACCTCTTTATTTTTTTGGGTGAAATTCGGCCAAGGCAAGATCCGCCCTTGTGGATTCCAATTCTGACATGAAGCGATGAAGGAGGACAAGTTTTCTCTCCATCTGACATGACTCTGGCGGAGCCGTTGAAGGATGATCCAAAAAATACCGAATCGGAATCATCAATTCCGATTGGGTAACGAAACCTTTCTAATTTTGGGTTTTCCCTCTAGATTTTCATTGTGGTGGATACTTTAGCGTGATCTTTGAAACGTTGAATTTATCATGGTTTATTCTCTTTATTTTGTTGTTCATCCTTAATTTATTTAAGTTCGAAAGGTTTGGCGAACCTTCGTTTTCTTTTTGTTGGGAGAGGTCTACTGTTTCTGAATCGTAACTTTTGGTAGATCTCTTTTGGTACAACCATCCCTGGACCAGACAGGGTTGGCCCCTTTAGATGAAAAGAATATTGGCTTATATCCTTTGTTCGATCCAAATCGGTTTGTCTACCCGTACGCTAGCATCTAATTGATACAATTAAATAGAGCGTGCGCCGCATTGGATGTTTTAAGCAAGTGTAGAATTAGATCGTAGAGAGGTATTCCTGTGTGTTTGTTGATATTTTATGGTGTCCCGTGTGAGCCTGCATCAATTTGGTATCAGAGGGAGGTTCACGTCAATTTCCTAATTTGTACCCTACCCCTTTTATTATTTTTTTCTGACATGCTTGCACATTTCATTGCATAACATATAAAACAAATTTGAATTTTTTGTTTGCAAATAGCGACCTAAAATTCTCAGTTTTTTTTCAAAGTTCAAAAAAAATTTCTGGAAATTCTCCATCATTTTTAGTAAGAAATCCAAAAAATATTTTATTTTTTATTAAGTCCTTATTTTTATTAAGTCATTATAAAATTTAATTTTTGGTCTACAAAGAGCGGTCTATATTTTAATTTTTTCTACAAAATCATAAAAAATAATAATTAATAATCCTCATAATATTTACAGCAAGATAATCAAATTCATTTTTTTATTACCCTTATTGCTAAGCGGGAACAATTCCGTCTTTCCTAGAATTTAGTGGGTCAGGTTCTTTATCTCATTGCATGTGCACCAATTCCGGGTGAGTTTTCTCTCCGGTTCTCACTATTATGGCCTCTGACGTTTATGCTTCCCGTTTAGATTATTGGTATGATAAATCCATGTCTATATATATCCCAACCTTGTCATCCTACCCTAGGAATTCCAACCATCTCCACACTATTCCTCGCACTAGGAGTTAGATACCCATGTTTGGTGGTTCTGGAAATTATCAAAGTTTTAGGGACTGGCTTAAGGGAATAGAAGCTTATTTTTATTATCACATATGTAGTGAATACTACAAGGTTGTCATAGCCCTAGAGAGCTCAATAGTTCAAGCCCTGGTGTTTTGGCTGAATGAGGAGCGTAGTGCTGGTAGCTGTACATATGCTTGGCCGCACATACGACGCCTACTCTTGGATAAATCTTATCCCGCCTATCTCTGCACTACTAACACTAAGCCTACGAGTGGGTATCGTTATAGTGCTAGTCCCATACGTGCCTTTAGGAATGATTATAAACCAATCGCCCAGACCAAGCGAAAGATGTTTGATGATTTGGCTACCCTTAGACAAGGGAATAAGTTGTTCTCTGAGTATATGAGTCTTCTTAAAGATATGCTTGTTAGGTGTGGTGTGAAGGAGATGCCAGAGATCACCCTCTCTAGGTTTCGTAAGGTGTTCAACCCCGACATCCAGGATAAATTACTGCGTTATGGTCACACCGACCTAAACACCACTTTAAATATTGCCTTGGATATTGAGAAGCACAACATTCCTAAGAATAAAACTCGCTCGTTTCAGACGGGAGAGTCAATCTTAGGCCCACCACCCATCGTTAGGGAAACCAATCCTAATAGGTCATATGACGTAGACTCAAAAGATGTTACTACTAGGGTTATGCGTCCTTTAGAATCGACATCTAAACCCCTTGAGATAGAAACTGATTCCAATGAGGATGTTGATGTAGATGTAATATCTCTTGATCCTGAGGATAAACCCGTAGGTGAGAGTATTTCGTCATGTGCGTTAATGCCCGACGATTATGATGAGTCTGAAATTTAGGGAATACCTAATGACTTCGAAGACATTGTATGGGATGATGATAGTCTGATCTGTGAGAGTATTACACTGCCTATTACTTTCCTTACTAGCACTGTGTCTGATCCCCCTAGTATTGAGAGCCCTCTCTAGGCTACGATCCTCATCATGTTATAGCCTATGATTACACCTACTGAGATTATATCTGAGTTATCTGAGGAGCCTGAAAGTGAGGATGTCCCAACACTACAAGAAAATTGACAATTAGTGACGAACTTTTTGGTCACTAAAGATATTTAGCAACCAAATTTGATCCGTCACAAAGGCGTTGCAAAATGTGTGTCACAAAATGTTTTTAGAAACCAAAAAAATTTCATCACTAAACGTATATATATAGTGACTATTAATTTTCATTACTAAATGTGCAATTTCAGTGACCATTAATTTCCGTCACTAATGTCCATTTTTTGTGACAACCAGTTTCGTCACTAATTGAATATTATCAGTGACAACTATTTTTTGTCACTAAATACACATTAGTAGTGAATACTTTTTTCGTCACTAAATATATTTAGTGAACAATCTTATTAAGACAATACTTGTGCAATGCAAATATTTGTATTACTGAAATTATTTCTTGTATTAAATCCAACAATAAAAAATTTACTTGCTAAAAAAATCACCAAAGACATTACTTCTTTTAAATTTATTAATAAAAAAGGTGGGAGATAGCCCAAACCCTTTTGTACAGACTAATAGAGCTTTTCACTCTACTAAACTCAATACATACAAAAATTTCAATAATAAACAAATATTATATATATTTTTTTACATGTAACACAAAATAAATAAATATATTTTTATTTCATCATCCACTCAAAACTCCGATGATCGCGTGAAGCCAACATTTGACAATGAATTTTGTGCACATTCGGTGTGAGCCTAATTCCGTATTTAGCTGGCTCGAGCATTGGATAGTCTTACACTCAAGGAGCCAGCGCTACAAACTAGGAAGATTACTGGATCAAAACCATAAACAAAGAGGAGAAGTTATGCTATGGAAACAAGCCCACTGTTCGACGGAATAGTACATTAGGTGTTGACTCCGGCTCAAGTACCATTGCAGATCCTAAAAAGCCCAAACAAATTTTGAGGAAATTATGTAGCCCTACGGTTGATTCAGCAACTGAAAATCCATAAAGTGAACTTGAAAAGGTTTAATAAAATCTGAGGAAGGTATCAAATTCCACGATAGAAAATAATGGCCACTTAGATGTTGAGGTTGATAACTCATCCCCTAATCTGAAACAACTTTCATTCACTGCTACTAATTCTCCTGATCAAATCAATGAGTATTCTGTTGTGAGGTTAAATGAGGATGCAGTGTTGACTTCTGAGATCGAGCTGGACCTGATACCCGCTCAAAGTTAATACCAGCTATAGGTGTAATGGATAAGCCGGTGTAATTAATAAGCCATCTGATGATCATTATCATGATGAAGTATATCCCTTGCAGAGCATTAATGGGAATGATAATATTGTAGTAATGAATGGAGGATTAGAATCTAAGGAAGACCAAACCTGCAGTGAAAATCAGAAGAATGGTGAAAGGAGGGCTTCCAAATAAAAGGACCCTTATGGAAAAAGAAGAAAGCAAAAAATAAGAATGTACAAAAATTCAAATGCGAGGCGTCGTCGCCGATCGTCATGAAACCAAAGAAGGAATTCAATCATACCTGAGATGTTGTGTCATCGTCATCCATAGGGCTGGAATCATCAGATGGAGGGGAAGGACGAGCTCGTCATCGTCGTGCGAGGCGTCGTCGCCGATTGCCGTCGCCGATCATCGTCGTGCGGGCTCGTTGCCGATCGTCGTCGTGCGGGATCGTCGCCGATCATCGTTGTGCGGGCTCATCGCCAATCGTCGTGCGAGGCATCATCGTACTAGGAATTTAGACATTATCAAAATGTTGGAAAAATCAGGACTATCATGCGCACAAACAAATATGAGTTCCAAACACAAAATGCTGACTTGGACGTACAAAGCTTAAACAAACATCATTGATAGAAGAGCTCAACTGTAGAGTACAAAGCTGAATAAAAGATTGAGAAGAACTGTACTATAAGAATTGTTGGTAACTTGTTTAGAAAATAGTGAAGAGTTAGCAACAATTAATTTAGTAGAAATAAAACACGAGTTGAAAGACTCAATAATTATTGTGGAACAAGAAGAGTTTGAGTAAGACTATTATTCTTGAGATAATTGTAGACGAGAATTCTATAATCTCCTTTGATGCATGCACCATATAGTTTAACAAGGTTCTCATGCACTATATCTGAGATTGCAGCGATCTCTGACAAAAATTCCTTTGCTCCTTGTGTCGACTCACTGGAAAGGACCTTTATAGCAACCTTAATCCCATTTACAAGTGTTCCCTGCAACAACAATTAAAAAAATTTAGTAAATTTAACGTTTGAAAACATGCATGCTGAAATAGTTTGCTGCTAATGGTTACAGGAAAATATTCACCTTGTAGACAGGTTCAAAGCCCCTATTACCAACTTTATTCATTATGCTAAAATCTTCAGTAGCTATTCTTAGATCCTCATAAGAGTATAATTTCACATTACCTGGAACTGAATTTATGACCGCAAAACCAAAACATCTATTTCATAAGAAAAATTGGATGTTCAAAAGATAAAAACGAGAGAAAATTGCGATGAAATCAACAGTTTCAACAGCCGGAGAAAAACAGAGTCAAGTGGAAGTATTACAGTGCAGAATGACATTTGAAGTACCACAAGTGAAAAAAAACCAGTTCATGAAAGGCAATAAAATGAAAAATTACACCAAAGCAGATTAAAAACTAATCCAAATAGGAAGTTTGTCATCGTCATAACTAGCCAAAGATTCTCTAGCTGTTGTCCATCTGATCTTCTAGTTCTCTTCGTTCTGTGAAGGCCATCATTCGTGCCTCCATTTTCTTCATGCGTGCCTCTCTTTGCTCCTCCATTTGCTCCATGCATGCCTCCCTTTTCTCCATTTGTGCCTCTTTTTGAGTCATTCTTTCATCTATTTCTTGAATACGTGTAGTCATCTCTGCTTCTACTTCAGCTCGTATTTGTGCTCGGAGACGTTGTCCATTAGTACTTCACGGTCCAAAGGTTTTGGCCCTGGCCCCATTCCCGGAATATAACCCGATCGTTTACCAAGTACCATTGTGTATGCTTCTTCCGTAGTCAATTTATCTTCTCCTTTGTCTCTTTTTTGTTCCTCATGAAGTTCCAAAATCTTATTGTATACCTCCTCTACAGCTTTATCCATCCACTAATTTTGTTTTCCTTTTTTTGTTTTCTCCCACAATTGCACGTATATAGGTAATTGTTGTTCTTCATGTGCAACTTGTCTCTATATTTATAAATCAATAAGACATAAAATTTAAGTATAATGACAATTTGAAAGAATTAACATAATTATATAAATATGTAAAATCTTACAAGTTCTTGTACAGTTCGCGCTATAGACTTTGTGCCAACATGAGATTTTATTTTTTTGTTGGCTCCTATTTTTTTTATTCACATCACTAATCTTCTACAATGAATCAATAAGAAAATAAATATGTTAGGATTTCCAATAAGAAAAATTAATATTTATGTTTTTATACCTTGAACTTGGCACTGCCCCAATAACCAATTAGCCAACTCCATTGATTAGGATTGATTTCTTTAGGGCAATGATCACGTCTTTGTGCATCGATACTCCATTTTAAATAATGATCACTATGCAAACGAGCATGCCAAACATTATAGATTCGGCGAAGTGAAGATATAAGGTCTTCAATCACATGATTCTCATTTGGGAGACTAAATTAAGACTAAAAACAACAAACTAAAATTAAAATACAAATTCATAAAGAAAACATCATATTCAATTCATATAATAATTGCAACAATTTCAATACTTACATAGATAATATCAACTATTTTATCGATTATATCAACTGGAATATGGGCCCACTTCTCAACATTCAAAGGAGCATATAGCCTTATAATGCACCCACTCCTTGTGATAAGTTCTTGAGATCTTTCACCAACTATTCTGCGAAGGTCCGCGGGAATTTGAACTTTTACCTTTTCCGCACAATGATATTTTCTCTTAGACCATCCAATCCCAGTTGTCGGACCACGTGTTCTTTTCTTAATTTCATATGTACCTGTTGATTAACATTGCAATGTTAAAACACTTAAGAAACAATGAATTTAAATTAAAAAAAGTTAGATGTACCATCAATATTACCATGTCTGAGATCTGTTAGACCTGAATGTACATGATCAACATCAAGCTCAATACAATCAAGTTCATGCCCAGTCTCATTTGCATTCCCCTCTTCATTTATAAAATCTTGATCTAACTGAAGTGATGAACGTGGGTGTATTGGAGTAAGGCCAGCAATGCAGCACGCATATTAAAATTAGACTTTGTATAAGCATCGTATGTACAAACCCCAACGTCCCATAAATATTTCAACTCATCAATCAAAGGTTGTAAATACACATCCATATCATTCCCAGGTTGTCCTGGACCAAGAATAATCAAGGATATTATAAAACTAGGTGTTTTCATGCACATCCATGGTGGTAAATTATATGGGACTAAAATAACTGGCCATATACTATAATTTGTGCTCATAAGACCAAAAGGATTAAACCCATCGCTTGCTAAACCAAGTCTAACATTCCGCATGTCCAATGAAAAGTCTTGGTGTTTTCTATCAAATGATTTCCAAGCAAATGAATCAGCAGGATGTCTCAACTTACCGTCATCACATCGTTGTTCTTTATGCCACCTCATCTCCTTGGCCGTTCTAGAGCACATATACAACCTTTGAAGTATAGGTATTAAAGGAAGGTGTCTCAATATCTTGTTTGGTATATTTTTACTTCTTTTTGATAGCATATTACCTTTTGAATTATCGGACTCCTTGCTTGATTGCCACCTTGATGTGCCATAAGTAGGACAACTTATATAATCTGCAAATTTATCTCGGTAGAGAATGCAATCATTCAAGCAAGCATCTATCTTCTTACACCCCATTCCAAGCTCTTGAATGTAGTTTTTAGCTTCATAAAAACTACTTGGCAGTGTTTCACAAAAAGGGATTGCCCGTTTTAATACTTTAAGCAATTCATTAAAAGATCGATCTGTCCATCCATAATCAGTTTTAAGTGTCAACAAAGTAACTAGAAATTGAAATTTTGAAAATTCTTTGCAAGCAGGATATAAATCTTTTTTAGCATCATTCAGTAAATCATAAAATTTTCTAGCTGCTTCATTTGGATTATCATTATTACATTCTTCTGCAATCTCATTCATATTATTATAACCAGTATTAATCATTCAGCATAGCCTGCATATCATCATCTTCTGAAATCTCTTGTTCATCCTCACCAAGAATTGAAATATTGCTACAATAAACCGAGTTATCCTCACCGTGACATGACCACCAATTATAAGTCCTGATAATTCCATTCAAAATAAGGTACCCAAACATAATATCTCATATGTGAAAGAAAATATTTCCACATTTACAATAAGGACAATGAATATTATTTCCCCTAGCAGAATGTGTAAAAGCAAAATCAAGGAAGTCATTCACTCCATTGATGTAAGCTGGTTGTCGTCGATCATTGAGTTCCATCCAACTCTTATCCATTGCACTGCAATATTAGATGAAGGTTTTCAGCCATAGGAAGGTTTTCAGCTGTAGGAATTGGAATTGGGCAATTCTGCTGTTCGGCTGCAGGATGGAATTCATCCGCAGGAATTACATGAAATTAAAAATTCTATTTTTATAACACAAATATTTTAATATTAGCACTTCACACATATTTTTATTACCATAAGAATTTGTTCTGAAAATAGCCTATATTATTGGGAAAAATTTAAAATGGAGAAATGGTAATACCTTGGGATGAAGAAGGTAAATAGGAGTGAATGACTGTAAACACCTTCCACCGACAAACGTGACTTGAAACACAAAAAAGGGAACATAATAAGAGAAAAATTAACATTAGGGAGTTCTTAAACACAATCATAAGATTATGTATATTGATGCATAATCACAAAACAATAGAACCTTCACCAAACTAAGATCTCATTTTCCCCTTGAGAGTAATCTCGGACTCAAATAATGTGCCGACCTCACCACAGCTAAAAAAAGATATCATTTAAAATTTGAAGCAAAAAAATAGGTCAATCCTTATCAAAGTAATAATTAATAGATTTATATTATATAACAGTATCTTGGCTAGCAAGAGGAGTTGATACAGACATACATCAAGTCAAAACTTCTCGAACAATAGGGGTGATAGCTGGAGGAATCGATCATATAAATCCAGTTCAAAATATTAAATTATTTCAACAAATTGAAAGAAATGGCTTTATAATTGCAGAGTTATCTAATGTCTTGAAATTAATTTTCTAAAATTTTTTGCATTCGAAGATAGATAATGCGCTATTCCTTTATGTGAAGGATTAATCCCTTCATCACCTTTATTCAGACCAACAAAAATTACTAATCTTTAATTATTTCACTTCTATCAGATTATTTAAACCTTTTTACTCCTTTCTTTATTTATGCTGCAAAGCCTTTGCTCCTAGTACCTGAGACTTAAATTCAACTGACTTAACTCTATAATAATAAGCTTAAGCTCTTATATTTTATATATTATTTGTTTGGTAATTTCTTTTTACTTTTTTTAAATTTTCCAAGCATTCTTTCTGTCCCTATAAAACCACCAAAGATATTTATTGCTGCAAAGAAGGTAGCTAGATAACAAGGAAACTATGCAGGTTAAAAGTACTAGACCCTGCTGTTAATAACATCGCGCTAATAATTATGATACCAGAAATATCATTAGTGATAGACATTAAAGGAGTATGAAGGGATGGCATTACTTTCCAGATAATATAATAGCCAATAAAAGAAGCTAATACATAATAAACTCATTATGCGTTGGCTTAAAATGCGAGGAGTAGCTCAGCAGCATAAGCGCCGGCAGACAGCAAAAACTGCTCCTTTTCCTACAGCAATTGTCATTGGAGTAAGCCCGGCTATAACTATGGTGGTTGTTATGCCAATACCCGATAATATATATGAATATAATTTTGCTGGATTATTAAGAGTAAAATCCATTGAATTAGTAGATTGTTATAGTATAAACATGAAAGTTCCTGCTTATAGTGAAATTGTTATTGAAGGATATGTAAGTTTTGATGAATATCTACCAGAAGGACCATTTGGCGATCATGCGGGATACTATAATGATGTTGAACTTTTTCCTGTCTTTATCCAGACTATAACAATGAAAAACAACCAATATATTTAAGCACTTATAATGATGTTGTCATTCGAATTTGCTAGTTTTAAAAGGAATTATGCAAAATTATGGTATAAACAACAATATGAGCAGCCAGTATAAAATAGAAAAATATTGGTTATTATATTTCTCTAACTGCTCATAAGAGTTCAAAATAAAAGCAATGAAAGTTGATACAAACTTATTATATCTCCAATACAGATAGATCTGAGCCTATTAGCTTATTTGTTGTTGTTGATGCAATTGCATTGAATTTTGCTGCATTTGGTGTTGCTGCGTTTAGTGATGTTACAATTGTTGATGTTGTAATCGTTGTTGTCGTAGCTATAACCATTGTTGCATTCAAAACTTAATGCTAAGAAAAGGAATAATGATAAAAAAAGGCAGAGGGCTCGTTATCACAAAAATTTCATTGTATTTCACTATATCTTCCTGATGACTAAGCTTTTCCACTTGAAGCTCATTATCAAAGGTTGCATCGCACGTACATGGCCAACTACAGCCTCCAACTTCAGCCTCCAGTTTCAGATCATTACACCCTCTATTTTTTTCCTTTGGTGACTAAGTTAAAAATGCACGACCATTGTGTTGCAAACTAGCACTAAGCCTAAGTTATTTTTATAAACAACTTCATATAATACAAAATTATGCTGATTGTCTTCAAGTATAATACCAGGAATCGAAGCAGAAAAAAAATCGAAGCAGAAAAAAATCAAATCAGAAATCGAAGCAGAGAGAAAAAATTTATTACCCGAGAGGAGGTCGTCATTCTCGAACAGGATGGCGTGGTCAGATTGAGTAGAGGTGGTCGTCACAAGGAGAGTGATCGTCATCATCAAGAGGGTTCGTCTTCGTGGAGAGGGCGTCGAATCGAGCGAAGGTCTTGGAGGGAGTTAAGAGGGGCTGTCGTCGCCGTCCAGAGGAAGTAGAGAAAGATAATATTTCCCGAGCGGAGGTCGTCGTTGTCGAACAGGATGGCGTCGTCAGATTGAGTATAGGAGGTCGTCACAATGAGAGTGATTGTCGTCATTAAGAGGGTTCGTCTTCATAGAGAGGGCGTCGAATCGAGCGAAGGTCTTTGAGGGAGTTGAGAGGGGCTGTCATCGCCATCCAGAGGATTGCAAAAAATCGTGAACTTAGGGCTCCCGTTATTGACTGTTGAGGGGATGAAATGAATTTAGTGCGTTAATTATATTATTGATAGAGTTATTTTAGTGTGGAGGGGAGGGAAATAGAATTAGTGTGGAGGGAAATAGAATTTAGTGCGGAGGGAAATATAATTTAGTGTGGTTCCCAAATGAAATAAAGGGAAATAGATTTGAGATATTTAATTATAATTTTTTTTTGTATTTTGTGACCATAATATTTAGTTAGTAAATAGCTTTATTTAGTGACGCAATATTATTTGGTTGCTAAAAAATAATTTTTGCAACAAAATATTATTTTGGGAACTAAAAAAACATTAGTAATAGTGACTAATAAATTTTTTGTCAAAAAAAATAAAAATATTTAGTGATTCATGATTAATTAAATATCAATATTTTTTCATTTAAGTGATCGATCAAATTATTTTTTGGCACTTTATGGGAGGACATGTGGCATTTGATAGAGTTATTTTAAGTAATGTAGATTTAAGATTTTAGTAATGACAAAATGAATAAGTAGAAAAATATTTT
The DNA here is from genome assembly GCA_039513925.1 of Platanthera zijinensis. Classification (NCBI taxonomy): domain Eukaryota; kingdom Viridiplantae; phylum Streptophyta; class Magnoliopsida; order Asparagales; family Orchidaceae; genus Platanthera; species Platanthera zijinensis. The sequence continues at coordinate 112,955,969 of CM077078.1, forward strand.
AACTTAAATTTTGGGGATTTCGCATAATGTAAAAATAAGATCTAATTTATGGTATTTTATGGAAATTAAATAGCTTTCTTTGTATGTTTAATGATAATTATTATAAAATAATTTATATTTAGGAAAAAATAAATTATTTTGTTTATGAATGAATCTTCAAAATGTTGATCACTAGTGACTAATTTTTTTGGTCACTAGAAATAATAATTTAGTGACAAAACCTTTTTTAGTCACTTAATACTTAAAAAATAATAACTTTAGTGATAAAATTGAAATTTCGTCACTAAAAATATATATTTAGTAACCAACTATTTATTTCGTCACAGAAGGCTATTTTTGTCACTAATAATATTTTGTCACTAAAAAATTATTTTTAGTGACGAAATATACTTTGTCACTAAGTTTTCGTCAATAAAAGCCCATTTTCTTGTAGTGTGGAAGTGTTATTGTGGATGAATTAGCATATGAAGGACGGATATTTTTGGATGATTTTAGCATTGAGAACCCGAAAACTATTTCTTTGACATTATCAACAGTTCCTAAAGTTCAAATTGAATTAGAAATTTTGTCGGGTTCAATTTTGCCAATTTCTGAGACTTTTATTGACTCTAATTCGGATGTTGTTTCTAGTGTGTTGGAAGAAATTTCAAGCGAAAAAGTTATATTTTTTGACGATTCTTTGGTTTTACACCCGGATGAGAATTATTTGATGTCATCACCGTTAGGTGAAATTTATACTGATTTGGATGCTATTCCGAGTTTGATTTTGTCGACCCTTCCTCCTGACTATTTTCCCATATTAGTTGACTTACTAGGACATGGAACCGGTAGTCCTAGTATGAATTTTTGTGTCACACCCACTTTATTAGTTCCTACATTGGCGTTGTCTCATCGTATAAATATTCCTAAGTTGAGCGCAGTGGTATTTGGACTGTACATCGCACCCCATAAATCTTCCTATGTGTCGCATTTGATTACTCATTATTATGGATGTATGTCTACGGTTCTGTCCTCGACTATGACTTATTCTGATTCTTTGGCAATTGTGCCTATGGATGTGGTGTCCCCTAGATATATTTATATACCACACCCGGTTGCACGCATTTACCCACCGCCCTATGATTACCCTCATTTCCACACGTTAGTGACCACAGTCAGGCCCCTTGAGTTGTATCACTCGCACATATTTTCACATACGGGAGCATCCAACTCTATTATTTATGATGAGCAATTCTCCTTGGCATATCTTCATGCCAAGCGTGAAAATATTAAATATAAAATTAGAACTATGAATTTGGAGCCTACGAAAATCATCCTTGATTATACGGCTCCCGTGCCCCCTGACTTAACCCCCTTATCATCCGTATTTGGGTTGAGTCATGTAGCACATGGGTTCACTCCTCGCGGTAGTAAAATACTTCGACACACATTTAAAAAATTAATCACTCAATTTGCGTCCTATTTCTTACATGCAAGCTTATCACTGAATAAGATCGTGCACTGATATAAAACACTAATGCATGTTGACTTGATTTCGTTATCGCCATATTAAAGGTCAAGTCAATTCGCACAAGATTTTTCCTCTCATGTTCAAAATTTATATCAGCACATTAGTGAAGCGCTAGCCACATAATATACATCTTTTCAACTTCATGCTAACATAAATAAAAGAGTGTCTCACTTTAAGGTTGATAATTTAGTTTTGGTGTATCTCGTCCCTGAATGGATGCCTTCGGGCACTATAGAAAAGTTGGTGAATCGGCGAGCTAGACCTTTTCGAATATTTAATAAATTAAGAGAAAACGCATATCTTTTGAAGTTACCCACTGATTGGGGTATTTCCCCTATTTTTAATGTTTCTGATTGAACATGAATGATAAGAATTTAAATCCCTAAATCTTCCTTGAGATCTTTTTCCCCCTCCATTTCAAAATTTCGGCTCCTACTATCCTCCTCCCCTCTATTTTGTCGCCGACCATCATCTCCTCCCTCTCTCTCTACTCGGGTCCTCTCCACCTCCTTCTCCCTCTCCTTTTATCTCTCTCATAAACCCTACCACCCCTCTAGCCACCACCTTTCCTCTCTCTTCCCCCTTATCCGGCCAACACTTCTCCCTCTCCAAAACCCAAACAACCTCTTTATTTTTTGTTTGAAATTCGGGTAAGGCAATTTACCCCCTTGTGGATTCCAATTCCAACGTGAAGCGATAAAGGAGGACAAGTTTTCTCTCCATCCGACGTGACTCCGACAGAGCCATTGAAGGACGATCCAGAAAATAGTGAATCAGAATCATCCATTCTGATTGGGTAACGAAAACTTTCTACTTTTGGAGTTTCCCTCTAGATTTTCATTGTGGTGGATACTTTGGCGTGATCTTTGAAATGTTGAATTTATCGTAGTTTCTTCATTTGATTTTGTTGTTCATCCTTATATTATTTAAGTTCGAAAGGTTTGGCAAACCTTCATTTTCTTTTTGTTGGGAGAGATCTACCATTTCCGAATCGTAACTTTTTGGTAGATCTCTTTTGGTACAACCATCGCTGGACCGGACCGGGTTGGCCCCTTTAGACTGAAATAATATTGGCATATATCCTTTGTTCGATCCAAATCAGTTTGGCTACCCGTACACTAGCATCTAATTGATAAAATTAAATAGAGTGTGCGCCGCATCGGATGTTTTGAGCAAGTGCAGAATTAGATCGTAGAGAGGTATTCCTGTGTGTTTGTAGAAATTTTACGGTGTCTCGTGTGAGCCTGCATCACAGCCAGTTCGTCAAGCTCGCCAAAATTCATCGACCTCTGCATTCATCGAAGTCATCCAGTTCATCGAGCATGCCAGCATTCGTCGAGCTCAGCTTTTAGTTCTGCATTCGACGAACGTCTTCAAATTAGTCGACCTCAGTGTTTTTCGAGCTCCCCTACTCCTTTCCCCCCATTTCATCGAGCTCAGCCTTCAGTTCTGTGTTCTACGAACGTCTTCAAATTAGTCGACCTCAACATTCGTCGAGCTCTCCTGCTCCTTTCCACCATTTCGTCGAGCTCAGCCTTTAGTTCTGCATTCAACGAACGTATTCAAATTCGTAGACCTCGCTTTCAGTCCAGAGTTCGTCGACCTCCTGTCCCTCCTTATCCTTAGAGTTCTTCGACCTCATTTTCTGCATTCGATGAACGGTTCTTTCCGCAATTTTATTGACCTCACCTTCAGTTCGACATTCGTAGAGCTCTCCCTCCTTCTCCTCTTATTTCATCGAGCCCTCACTTCTAGTTCGTCGAGCTTACCTACTGTCGAGGACAAGTCCCGCTTTTTCATAAAAGCTTGCTGCCGCCATAAATGCACATCACCCGTACCGAGGCAATCATCATTTCCCGCCAGATATTCGTACCAAGGTCAACTCTCGTTCATGGCTAGATGCATGGGCATTTCCTGTCTATAAATAGAGCCCCTACCCTTGGGTAAAAATGAATAGAGTTTTGGGAGAGGGGAAGTGCTTCCATTTTTAGTTCTTCCTTTTTGTTCTTCCTCTCTCCCTTTCTCAATTCAATTTTTTGGTTTTAGCTTTTCTCTCCTGTAATTGTTCTTGAATTTCTTTAGTAATTTATCTTTAGTGCTAGCTTAGTTTTTTTTTTCATTTTCTGTAAGTGTAGTTTTTATATTTCTAGTTGTAGCTCTCTGTTGGAATTAATATAAAGCCTGTTGCTTTTTCTTGTCTCTATTTTGTTTCCATGCACTCCTACTCATCTCTCTTCCTCCACTTGACCATGAGTAACTAATCCACCTTGTACTCGATCTTGATGATCTGAGGTTCGAGTTGATTAAGTTATGATGCTCTAGATTACTTTTTTGTAAGGTTTAGACCTTTAATTTACTCTTAAAAAATCATATTTGGAGTTATATCATCGATATATAATTTCCATATTTGTTTCCACTCTTAGTTAGCCGAGAGGCTCATAGTTTGGAGTGAATGCTCAAGAGTAAAGAGAGTTGCACGCACCCCTCGAGAGAGGTAGACGTTAAATCTCTCGGATTGGAGTGAAATCCAATAGCGGGGTTCACAGCGTAAAGAGAGCTTTAGGCCTCTGAATTAGATGAGCGTTTGATCAGACCTTCCTTAACTCAAGTGGGCACGACTTCGAGAGAAGCGTGTTCATGCTTTAGGAACCTCCACGGTCAAGTTCCTTTACCTTATTAAGTTAGAGTTTATTATTGCAGTTTTGATCAACTTAGGCCGACGTGATTCTCGATCGAGTGCTTTTCTTTATCATTGTTTAACCCCTCATTTTAATCGCTAGTTGTGGCCTCTCTGATTTAGTGCAAGTGCTTTTCTTTGTGCAAGTCAGGGCTATAAGCTAGAACCAACCGAACCTCCAAACCGAACCGAACCAAACCATACCGCACGGTTTGGTTCGGTTTTAGTAACCCACGGTTCGGTCACGGTTTCATTTTATGAAAAACCATGTGGTTCGGTTCGGTTCACAGTTCGAAATGTCAAACTGAACCAAGTCAAACCGAACCAAACCATATTAGCTCTATACTATTCTTTTAAAGATAATTTATTTCATAATCTTAGCTAAGCCCTGGTTATTAAAAAAATGATATATAAATTATTAAGACTAAATGTTATTACTTATGATTTATGACTGAGCGCCAAGCAGGATAGGGGTTGACTGCTCTTTCATAACACTTTATTAACTTTATACAAAATTTGACAACATCCTTAAGTCTTGTAGTTACCCAAAATCACTAAATTATTTTCAGACCTTTATAAAAATCAATGTTTAAAGTTACTTAAGAAACCAAATACTCTTCAATTTATGTTGTTTTAAAAATGTCCTTCAATTGAAAGACAAGCACCATGTTCGATTTTCCTTCATAAGTATAACAATAATTATTGAACAAACTTCTATTCTTTTAAGTATTAAACCACTCAAACCGAACTAAACCAAACCAAATGTTTCGGTTCGGTTCCAATGATGTTCATGGTTTGGTTTGGTTTAAGATTTTTGGAACCACACGCGGGTGGTTTAGTTAGCGGTTTTGATAGAAAACCGAACAAAACCAAACCGTTATAGCCCTAATTGCAAGTAGTCTCTTCTTTTAATTTAGTTAACAACCCTAAAAGTTTCTTCGATAAGATAATAGTCTTCATTTCAGTAAGATTACTTAAAGGTTCCTGGATTTTAATACGACACTTGTATCCCCTTGCTACAATTCGATAGGTATACTTGCCTAGTTGGATTGCGAGTTCAGTTTTTAATCTCTTTGCGAATATTCCTCCACAAGTAGCTTATGTTATATTAATTCAATGTGCTCCATTTGATTGAATTGACTCAAAAAGTTAAGTCAATGCATCCTCATACTGCTTGAGCAATTGCTCAAGTAACATGCACACTCCTTTATACCACTTAATATTTAAATGGAGCACCACTAGAAACACTTACCTCAAAGTATGCATTGACACAATCATGGCTCAACATGTGGTTAGCCATTACATTTCTCATATTACTAGAATATTTTCAAGTAATATGAACCGACTCAACATGATCTAGTCATGTCAAGTATTGCTCTCAACATGTGGTCATCCATTGCATTTCTCATATTACTAGAATGTTTTCAAGTAATATGAACCAACTCAACATGACCTAGTCATGTCAAGTATTGCTTTATATTTACCCCTTATGTATTGCCACACATCTCCCCCTTTTTGTCTTCTTCAATATGTATATCTATTGAGGGAGGAGAAAGGATCATGGGAAAGAATATCTCTTGATCCTAGTCAAAGTCCTATGTTGATAACACTAAGTAAATTATCCTAGTAATCACACCACTTGATTAGGGATCATACTTTTTATGTTGATACATTGAAATAACACAACACTGTATCACTTGAACTTGCTGCACACATAGTTCCAATTGCTAGTGACACCACCTCACTGCAGCCCCTTGACTCTTGAATGAACCATGTATCCACTTGAACTTACTGCTAGCTGGTCATCTTCTCCTACAACAACACTATTTTCTCAGTAGCAGTACTTCTTATACTCAAAGATGATTATGACAATGTCATAAGCAATCTCCCCCTTAGTCTGTCTAATGTCCTTAGGACAAACTGATTAGCAGTGAAGATCTCTGATCCTTTGCAGTAACTGCTTGCTCCTTCTCAACAGGAGGCTGATCTTGTTCCAGCAAGTGCTGGACTTTCTCCCCCTCAGCAGGAGCACCATTTTTATCATCTCTAATGTACACATAAGTCCATTTAAGTCCTTATACCTCATGAGAATCTTTGAAAAGCAGTAAAATTTCTGTTTGACAATTTTGAGTTCAACGAATTATTCAGATTTCGTCGAGCTCCGTTCGACGAATTATTCTAATTTCATCGAGCTATGTTTGACGAATGATGGTGATTTTGTCGATCTCCATTCAACAAATGATATTGATTTCGTTGAGGTCCATTCATGTTGATGCTTATCAACTCCCCTGTATTTGAAAATCTTTTTATAGTCTTGATATTACATCAAAACTAATCTTCCATGGAGCTGATACTAGATTTACAGCCACTGTGAACAATAACTCCCTTACAACTTGCAAATCCTCTTTTTGTTGAGCCAGATCTTCTCCCGTTCTTTAGTAACAGACTTGCCTTTGGCTTCTGATTTCTGATAAGTAGCACAAGAGTGGTCAACCCACTGAGTACTATCTTGATCATTACATTTATCTGCACACTTGATCACTACTTGATCAATCCCTTCTTAGTTTCTTAATAGATAGGGAGTAGCTGTTCTGTTTTGATTCTTTTCTCCCTCTAGCTGAATGCAAATGATACTAATGGTGCAACTTCCAGCTTTCTCTTCTCATGGGGCTGAATTTTCTCCTGCAGCTGCTAGACATTGAGACAATTTAAACCTTGAATGATCTTTCCTTGAGCCATCCTTTCATTCTGAAACCAAGTCTTTATTTATACTGCTATTCCAATAGGAATGTGTTGACTTGTATCAATAATAGCTGGATTAATCCAGCTATTCTTGTAGACAGATTGACTTGCCATCTTCTAGCAAGTGCCATCACCTGGGTAGTTCCTTCTCAGCCTTTGCAATGTCCATAGGGATAAGCTGATCCTTAACAGTAATGCTGATCTATTCTGTGCTGGGGGAACTTTGGGTAAGATTCAAGCTTGTCCAACAACCTTGACTAAACATGCTCCCCATCAGCAGGAGTATCTTAGCCTGACAGTCTCCCCCTTAACATTTGCATTGATCCTGTCCTTATGACTATCAGTCATCATTTCAGCTGATAATACCACTTGACTTGAAAGTCTCTAATAGGTATCACTTGACAGTTTGTCCCTTCTGTATAGTGAGTCTTATCAACTAAGCATAGTGTGCCTCTTCCTTGCTGCTCACAGAGGAGCTACTCCTAGTAATTTTCCTTAGTGATGAGTATAGCCTACTTGTTCTTCTCCTAATTTGTTGGTGTGGCAACAATGCTTTGTTCTACCAGACAGTCCTGCTGGCTGGATCCTGCTGGTATTTGCCCAAGACTTGTCCACTTTATCCTTCATTAGAAATGCACACAACATCCTTGTTCTAGTCTAGGTTTTGGAACATCTATTGTCCATGTACCACATGGGGGTGTGGGCACTTGGACTAACCTACAAAATATAGGTTACCTTACCTTAGGATCCCAATAGGTATTGGGTCCTAGGTTATTGTTAGCATAAACATGCACATGTCAAACTACAGCAGGCCTGTTAGGAAGACTCACCCTTTCCCTTGGTACACTAGGGTTGTGCCAACAATCTATGGCAAAGTGGCCCACTTTGCCACAAAACCAGCACTCATGGATATTATACCTTCTCTTCTAAGCAGGTTTGGCAGCATGGTTGACTGCAGAATGAACATAAGGAAGAGCAGCTTCCTTGTTCTTATTTCTCTCAGCCATAGTCTGACTGAAGGAAGGTTTGGCAATAGAAGAACTTGGATTTTCTTGAAGTCTACCAACAGTGGTCTTTTTTGTGGAAGATGCACTATTGATGGCTCTAGAAATGACCAAGTCTGGCTTGCTAACAGACTTGCCCTTGGTTTGAGAGCGTGCTGGGAGAACTTGAGAAAAGGCCACTACCTTACTCATGAGTGTTGTGGATGGTGCACTAAATACAAATGGTACAGGATGGGCCAATTGAATTTCTTCATGGGGAGCCTTACAGGAACTCATTCCCCTACCCTTTCTTCTTTCATTGTAAGAAACATTTATATTCTTATAAGAAAGATTCCCATTCTCCCAGTGACCATGCAATAAGCCTTGGTCATACCTATGAGAAGGGAGGATTACCTTGTGAAAGGTTGACTGTGGCACTACAGGAGCTTTGCCTTTTCCTTTGGAAAGGTCAACTCTTATCCTTCCCTTGACTACTAACTCCTTACACTTTTGGGAGGAGAAGGAATTTATCAAGGGTAACATAGCTTTAGGCTTGCTGAATTCAGCCACAACCTTTCTCTCCTTTAGGAGTTTCTCTTCAAGATCCAAAATGATCTTGTCCTTCCTGCTTATGGCCTCAATTTGGATGATTGAGATAGCCTTTAGTTGGCTGACTTCCCTCACTTTCTGATCCAACAAGGATGTGGTCTCAGACTATTGGGCAGCAACTAGCTGTAGAGATATAATCTCCTCAGCCTGCATTTTGGCCAACTTCTTGCTTCTTCTCAAAGTATCCAAGATTTTACCATGCTTGTCAATCAATTGATTGACATCTACCTTAGATTCAGATTCATCTTCATCCCTGGATGAGGATGCATCAGAATTTGGACTAGTCATATGACTTGAACAATAAGAAAAACTAGATAGATATTGTACCTGATCTGGACCAGGCTGATCCTGGCAGGACTCTTCTTCTTCTGTCATGGCAATTAGCCCATAACAACTGCAGTCATCTTCTTCTTCATCATCCACCATTGAATCACTATCAGAAAGACTGACTTTCTCTATCTCTTCCATATAGCCAGTGAGAGAATCCCACATCTCTTTGGTTGTCTTGCAATGGACAAACATATGGAAGGTGGAGTCATCCATGACACTTACCATGATGTGTTGTTCCCTCTTTTCCATAGACTCTAGGATCACTGGCTTCCATGATTTGCCTGATCTTTTCTTTATATGTCCCAAAGTTCTCCTTGCTGCAGACTTGAAGTCCATTGAGCTCCACTCCATATGGTTCTCTTTTGAACCCACTAATGCAAACCTTTTAGCTATCCTTTGAGGTCTACTCAGACTGTAAAGTCCTTTTTTAATAACATCCCTCTGATAACAATTGAAAGTCTTTATTTAAAGGATAGCTAAATCACCTAGAGTCGGGTGGGTGTGGGGGGGGGGGTGAATAGGATATTGGTCTCTATTTGAGTTTCTTATATATTTCTTCTTTAAGAGCTTTAGCTGTTAGTTGTTTTATGCTTTCAAGAAGTACACAACGTGCACAAAGAAATAACACAATAAACACACACAGATTTATAGTGGTTCCCCTAATAAAGGTACATCCACTTTCCGTCCCACCTATCCAACTATCTTGTTGGACTAGGCACTTCTACAAAACCTGCTCCAAAGAGCTTACACCTGAGATCCAACAGGATCTCTAAGTCTCCTCCAAGATTTACTTCTCAGCCACAAGCACCTACAACTCAGTGGTCAGCAGACCACCTACCTCTAGCTATTAAGCCCTACACTCAAGCTGGGAGGATAGCCCTACCTCAGATCCATAAAGGATCCTACACTCAAAGAGCAGCACTCTCCTACCTCAGGTTGTTAAGCCATGCAGCTCAGATCCGCACTTGGATCCTATAGAATGAAAGTGGGTTGGTGTGATGATTGGCCACAAGTGAAATTTCACTATGCCAATCTACCTGGACTGAGATTAACTCAGCTCAACCTTGACTCCTGGAAATATATTTCCTTAGTCTATAATTACTGAACTAATAAGTTCTTAGTCCTAACTACTTCCACAACAAAAAGTATATATTTACTTGAGCCAGAAGTGACTTATAGAACAATGTTCTGCCTCTTTCTAAACTAAGCCTGAAGCTCAGCCCTGACTACTACTTCACAACACCAGGGATTTTTCCTGCTGGAACTGTGAAGTTACAGCAGCTAATTACTGCTACCTAAGCTGAGAAAAACTCAGCTCAAACTTTGCAAACTAAGATATCTCTGCCTCTTCTCCCTTTCCTGGGCTGAGGTGATTCAACCCTAACTTTGACTCCTGAGGAATAGTCCCTTGAGCCTTCTTTTAGATCTCTGCTTCTTCAAGCTTCTTCCCTTCACAGCTTCCAGATTAAGATCTTAAGTATGTTGCTTGTCCAGCTGGAACTATAAAGAACCTGTAGCAAGGTTTGGCCCTAGGCTGCTTCCTCTTTCCTCAGAGAAATACTATGAACTGCTGAGGTCGATGAATACTACAATAACTAACTTGCTCTTTGTCTTGTTGAATTGAGCTTCTTGTTCTTCAGCACATCAACAATGGCAGTGAAGAAGAACGTCCTGATGGCTCCTCTCAAAAATTATCTTTTTCTGTAAAGCCTTTCCCTTTTATTGATTATGACCCAATGGCTCTTTGAGTAATGGGCCTCATGCCATTAATAGCCAGCAATAACCTTACTTTAATGCCAACTATCGTACAGTAGGTTTGCGGAAACATTTGTCGCATACTGTAACCATACCGCCACTAATTTGAAATATGTTGACTTGTTGACTTGCTGACGTCACCAGCTGTGGAGTTAGCCAAAAATCAAGCAACATTAGTACAGGCGTTGAGTGAGGGTCCTTCACTCAATGCCAAATCACTTAGACAGATTTACTGTCTCTTAACGTTGAGTGAGTAACCTTCACTCAACCCAAAACTACTTAGAATATAAATCTGTTTCTAGGCATTGAGTGATTCAGCTTCACTCAATGCCAACTTGCTTTATCAGCTTTCTACTGCTTGGCATTGAGTGAGTGATCATCACTCAACGCCAAACTCCTTAGAAAAAATTCTGTCTTTATAAGGCGTTGAGAGCGTTGAGTGAGCACTTTTTTGTTAAACAGTCTCAGTGCTTTCTTGTTCTCAGTTGATAAAAACACTTGTCTCAGCGGTTGAGCTGAGACTAACACTTGCTCTCGACGCTTTTGCCTTTAGAAAAAATCTTCCTACTTCTCTAGCTTTGAGAGCATTGAGTGTTTCTTCATCACTCAATGCTTTTTGCCTAAGGAAAAGCTTTCTGCACCTTTTGCGTTGAGAGTGTTGAGTGAGCATGCCTCACTCAACGCTTTTTTCCTTAGCCAAATTTCTGTGCTTAAAACACTAGCTTTGACTGATTGAGTGTTACTCAACACTTATGAGGCTATGGCGTTGTGTGAATGAACTTCACTCAACGCCTGTGGACTTAACCACTTTTCTGCCTCTCAAACCTTAGGATTTAACTATCTCAACTTGTCTCACTCACTCGTAACTGAGTTCAACGAATGCTGAACTTAGTTCGATGAACGGTGAGCTCAATGCGATGAACTATGAACTTAGTTCGACAAATTTAGAATCCAATTCAACTCACACCCTTTTTGTTGCATGGAGTTCAGTGTGTTTTCATCACTAAATGCCAAACTACTTAGCCATATTTCTGCCTATAGCTGTATGGTGTTGAGTGAGTCAACTCCAATCAACGCCTATGGATATAGCAACATTTCCAGCTTGCCAACAGTTAGGCTTAGACTAACTAAGCTATATTCAACACTTTTGCTTACCTATCGTTGAGTGAATAGACTTCACTCAACGCCTGTGGACTTAGCTGCATTTTCAACTACTCCTTGACTTCTGGCATTGAGTGAGCTTACCTCACTCAATGCCTGTGGACTTAGGAAAATTCCTGCCTTTCCAGCATCTTCTCTAGGTGTCCACCTTTTTGCCTTATGACCACCTATCACATCACTTAGACAATCTATCTATACTTGTTCCATGGAACATCCTGCACATGATGAGCTTAAACAACATCAAATATAACTATGCTCTTAGTGTTGATGGTGATGCCTCTTCAAATCCAATCTAGGGTACATTGTGGGCAATGGACCGGACAATAACTGATGAGGTTAGAGATGACAGAAAATCTCTATTAAAGCAACAGTATGAAGCCTTCAGGCAAGACAAAACAGACAAAGTAACTGAGACCTTTAAGAAATTCTTCAAAATTGTGAACAACCTAAGAACCTATGAACTGAATGATAAATTCTTGAGGTCCCTAAATAAGGAATGCGACATCAAGATATGTGTCATTAGGGAAATGGGTAACTTAGGCAATATAGACCCCTAGGCTCTATTTGGCAAGCTGCTATCTCATGAAATGCAACTGAACCTCAGAAAGTCTGAAGAAGACACAGCTAAGGCTCATAGTAAGGAGAAAACACTGGCTTTAAAGGCTGATTCATCCATGAAAAATAGAGAAAAGACTACACCCACAGTAAGAAAAGAAACACAGTCAGAAGACTCTGAAATTGCTTCATCTGGAGAAGATATAACTGAAGAAGAATTGTCATTACTCTCCAAGTATTTTAAGAAGATTCTGAGAAGAAAAAGAAAAGGCAGGTGGAAGGGTCTTGGTGGAGATTCTTCTCACAAGAAGATTAACCATTTAGAGAATCCCAGGAAAAAGAAGTCTGGGGACAGGTATGACTCTTCTCAGAAAAAACAGTTTAAGACTAATGTTATTTGTTATTGCTTTAATAGGTCAGGGCATGTCATTGCTGAATGCCCAGTAAAAAGAAAGGAAAAAAGACTATAAATAGGAAGTCTAATGCACAAAAGAAGGCTGACAGGAGTCTGTTAACTAAGAAGAAGTCAACACTTTCAAAAAGTGAAACTGAATCCTTAGAGTCTGAAGAAGGGGAGGCTCTAATGGACATGATATCCACTGAAGACTCAGACATGAGAATAAGAGCTCCACTCTACATATTTGACAGTGACTCTGAAGAGGAGGGACTTATGGCCAATATTGATAAAAAGGCTTAGGATGAACACCATCCAGATGAGGTAAAATATCTATCCAATAGTTTAGATTCTAGTTCTTATTCAGACTCAAACTATGAACAAGATTCAAAATCTTAGCCTGACATCAACAATCTCTTAGAGAAGTATGGGATATTGTCGAAAGCTCTTATTAACAACAAAGAATTTGTTAAAAACAAGCAAAGGAAAATATGAATCTTAGAGTTGTTGCTTTTCAGTTTAAGGATGCAACCATAAAGTTGGATCATCAAAAACTGGAATTAATAGAGTTAACTCACAGACTAGATGAACAAAATGAAATCATTACTGAATAAGCCATGACAGTTGATGTAGGTATACACATTTACACCGGTAGTTAACGGACAAATATGCTTTTTCTCTCTATGACCCAATTTACGTTCGCACAGAAACTTCAACGCGACACACACGTTACACAATTTTATCAATTAAATTCTAACGTACGGGTAGCCAAACCGATTAGGATCAAACAAAGGCTATAGGCCAATATTATTTCCGGCTAAAAGGACCCACCCGGTCCGATCGAGCGATGGTTGTACCAAAAGAGATCTACCAAAATTTACTATTCAGAAAATGGTAGATCTCTCCCAATAAAAAGTAAATGAGGTTTCCCGATCCTCTTAAACTTAAATGAAATTAAGATGAACAAAAAAAGCAATCGAAGAAAACCACGATCAATCCAACGTTTCAAAGATCACGCTAAAATAAATCCACCATAATGAATATCTAGAGAGAAACACACACAAGTAAAAAATTTTCGTTACCCAATTAAAATGGATGATTCTGATTCACTAATCTGGATTGATCTTCAACGGCTCCGCCGAAGTCATGCTAAGAGGAGAGAAACTCATCCACCTTCTTCGCTTCACGCTGGAGTTGATTCACAAGGAGTGGATCTATGCTCCTTGGCCCATTTCTTTAGGGAGGTGGCCGGCCGGATTTTCCCAAAATAGGAAAGAGGGGGGATGTTGTGGTGTTGGTCGAACCCTAAAGGGCTTGGGAGGCCGGCGGCTTGGAGGAATAAAATTGTGGTGGCCGACTTTCTTCAATAGGAGAGGAAGAGGAGGGGCCAGTGACTTGGAGGAGGTGGGGAGAGGAGGGGAGGCCGGCAGTTTTGAGAGGAGGATGATAGTTAGCCGAAATTTTAAAGGAGGAGAGGGAACAATAGAGGGGGAAACTAAATTAGGGTTTTCTTATTTCATCAATTCTAATCAAAATGAACAATAGTATGGCCTTATATAGGTTTACAACATGGTTCGGATATATGCAGCCCAAAATAAAAATACAACACATGAAATTAAACATAACATGAGAAAATAGAATGCTCTCAAATAAATTCAAATAAATGCAAATAAATATTAATAGGTTATCTAGCGCCGAGGGCTGAGATTGTAATGTCGCTCCACACGGTCACCATGGCACCGCAAGTCTTTGACTAGGGATGGAGAAAGATCTTTCGTAAGCATGCCTTCGCCTTCTTCATCATGTTGGGGGTCGCCGTGTCCATCAACAGTTAAGAACCTCGAAGTACAGCTTCTCAAGAAAGACAGCTCTTGAACAAGTTTTCCAAGCCTAAGTCAGACTTGCCCATTATTGATATATTTTCTGCACTATTTAGAAGTGGTGTCGGATATATTGAGGATAATAAGATCTATAAGAAACCTGATCAAAAAGGGAAAGACCCAATGGATTTAGTTAAACCACAAGCCAAGCATTTGAATTCTAACAGATGTAAGGCATCATATGTTCCTGGACACCTTATTGCAGAGTGCTCTACCAACAAGGTCAATAATGAGCCTTGCTGGAAAGGAACTATATCTAATAGCAATAAGGCCTATAGACCTCTACAAAGTGTGATCAATCCAAGGAGACAAGATTTCTTGGATCTGGTTCCAGTGCACAACACTTATTTATAAAAGGGAAAGGTATCAATTCTGCACCACAACCTTGGAATCTGAAAGCCAACTCTAAGTTACACAAAAGTTCAACTTCAAAGGAGCATTTTTAATGGTCTAGTGACTATCACAAAAGTGGCATATGTGGAAGGATTGAAACAAAATCTGATAAGCATAAGTCAGCTTTGTGATATAGGATATGAAACAGCCTTCCATAATGATAAGTGTCTGATAAGAAAAACAAGTGATCAAGAGATCATCTTGTCAGGCACTAGGAGTGGAAGCATTTATTTTCAAATTTCTTATGTATAAATGAGGATTATTCTGTATGCCTAGTAGCAAGTGATAAAGAATCTTTGTGTGTAAAATAGCACAAGAGGCTAGCTCACTTAAATTATTGAACTATGAGTAAGTTGCTTTCTATGGACTTAGTTAGAAATAGACCTCATCTTAAATGCTCTAAAGAAGGCTTGTGTCCAGCATGTCAAAGATGTAAACAGACAAAAGTCTCCTTTAAGAGCATTCAGTCCAAAGACACTGTTAGGTGTCTATACTTACTTCATATGGACCTATTTAGTCCTAGGAAAGTTCTTAGTTTAGGTAGGAAGTCTTACACCTATATGATTATAGATGATCACTCTAGATTTGCTTGGGTATTCTTCCTAAGGAGAAAGTCTGAAACTCTGGACATTCTTGCTGATTTTGTCAAACAAATTCAAAATGAAAAGGGATGTTCTGTGGTCAAGTTCAGAAGTGACCATGGCATAGAATTTCAATTTGAAAGAATGACAAATTTATGTAAAGAACTAGGGATCTTTCAGGAATTCTCCTCTCCTATAACTCCCTAGAAAAACGGGATTGCTGAGAGGAAAAATAGAACTCTCATTGAGGCTTCTAAAACTATGCTAAGTGACACATCTCTCCCCGAATATTTCTGGGATGAGGCTGTAAACACTACCTGTTATGTTCAAAATATCGCCTTGATAAACAAAAGTCACAACAAGACTCCCTATGAACTAATGAAAAGCAGAAAACCTAGTCTATCCTATTTCAAGATCTTTGGAAGTAAGTGTTATGTACTAGACAATGGGAAGACTTATCTAACTAAGTTTTCAGAGAATTCTTATGAAGGTATTTTTGTAGGTTAAAGTAATCATATCAAGGCATATAAAATCTACATCTTGAAACATCAAGTGGTAGAAGAATCATTTAATGCTGTTTTTTATAAAACTTATATTTTACATAATATATTATCTAATAATTCTAGTCTAAGATATGTTGACTCTAAGATGGAAAAATTAAATATAGGAGATTCATCTTTTATAGAATTAGAGGCTAGAAATAATGTTATAGTTCCAATTGAAGACACAGTCACTGCCTAGGGGGAGGAAGAGACTCACCCTTCTCTACCTAAAGAATTAGGTGTTGGTAGAAATCTGCCTGTAGATGTTATTCACCTTAGAGATCATCCTATTGATCAAATAATAAGTGATGACAGGCTAGGTGTGACCTCTAGGAGTAGACTTCATAATGAGTTTATATTCTCTAGCTTTCTCTCTCAGATGGAACATAAGAAATATGAAGATGCCAATTCAGGCTCCAACTTGATCATGGTAATGCAAGAAAAGCTCAATCAATTTGAGAGATGTAAGGTCTAGATTCTAGTTCCTAGACCTAAAAATCATAATGTCATAGGAACTAAGTGGATATATAGGACTAAATTAGATGAGAATGCAGTCATAGTTAAAAATAAGGCAAGACTTGTGGCTAAGGGGTATAAACAAGAAGAAGGAATATACTTTCACCAATCCTTTGCACTTGTAGCTAGGCTAGAAGCTATTAGATTGTTTTTAGCTCATGCATCTTATAAAGGATATAAGGTCTACCAGATGGATGTTAAATCTTCATTCCTAAATAGTATATTGAAGGAAGAGGTCTATGTAGAACAGCCACCATATTTTGTAAATCCTAAACTTAGCTCTCATGTCTTCAGATTACATAAAGCATTGTATGGGTTAAAACAGACACCTAGAGCTTGGTATGAGACCATGTCTAGCTTTCTAATAAAGGACAAATTCTCAAGAGGGAAGATAGATAAGAAAGTATTCCTAAGGAACATCAGAGGTTTAAGCATCCTAGTCCAGATTTATGTAGATGCATCATTTTTGGTTCTACTAATGAGCTGTTATGTAGGAAATTTGCCAAGCTTATGCATGGCAAGTTTGAAATGAGCATCATGGGTGAGCTGAAGTTTTTCTTGGGATTCCAAGTTAGAAAAACTGAAGATGGTATATCCATCTCTCAGTCTAAATTCACAAAGAAGTTTATTAAGAAGTATGGTATGGAAAATTATTCTACCATGAAAACCCCAATGGGTTCCTCAGTATCACTACACAAGGATGAATCTGTGAAACCAGTGGATGAATCCTTATGTAGAGGCATCATTGGATCACTCCTTTACTTGACATCTACTAGACCAGATATAATGTTTTCAACATGTGTCTATGCTAGTTACCAAGCCTGTCCTAAAGATTCTCATTATACATCTTCTAAAAGAATACTAAGATATCTAAAGGGCACACAAGATCATGGGCTTTGGTATCCTAAGAATGGTGATTTTGATCTAACTGGATACACAGATGCAGATTTTGCAGGCTGTAAAGAGGACAAAAAGAGTACTTTAGGAACTTGTCAATTTTTGGGGAGAAGACTCATCAGTTGGAGCAGCAAGAAGCACACAAGTGTAGCTATTTCGACAGCTGAGTCTGAGTATATATCAGTTGAGAGCTGCTGTGTACAGTTACTATGGATTCAACATCAAATCCTGGACTACAGTATACAACTAAGTAAATCTGTTATGTATTGTGATTCTAATAGTGCAATCTCAATTGCTAATAATCATGTTTCTCACAGTAGAACCAAACACATAGAAATCAGATATCACTTTCTTAGAGAACATATTGAAAAAGGCAATATATATTTACATTATACTCCAACCGAAAATCAAATTGCTAACATATTCACAAAACCCTTAGATGAAAACAAGTTAAATTTCTTCAAGTTTGGACTAGGTATGTTAAACCTAGAGTAAATCCTGTTGTTAGGGTACTCAAGTATTCAGGTTCAGAATAATCATTTTCATTGATACTAAAAAATCCCTGTTCAACTTGTATAAGTTAAGTAACAAAGTCTACTTACCTAAATAAACAAGTAATACATTAAAAAGGTCAAGTGGCATTAGTTAGAAAATAAGAAAATAAAAATTTAGCTAAGTCCATATAGAATGTGTCGTAACACAAAAGAAAGTGTCGAGACACCTGAGAATGTGTAGAGACACCAACATATGTCTTCACATCTAGGTAATATCGAGAAACAATTTCCTTGTGCTGACTTGTGTCGACACAAGTGTCGACATGTGTCGACACAAAATTGTAAGTGTCGAGACTTTATCATTTCTAATATAATTTTTTTTTAGTAAACCTTAAACGCGCCTTTCATTTTCCCCGTAAGGAAGCCTATAAATAGAATGTGTGAGAAGAAGTCGACCATGCCTTCTTATTTCTGAACTGTTTCTTCCTAAGGGCTAATACCTAGAACTCTGTCAACTCTGCATTCCTCATACTCTACTCAAATGGCACCCAAGGATGAAGACCATCTTTTCGAAAGATATGAACTAGTGCGAAATGGTTTTAATTCAGCAACTGAAGATATCAAGGATGATATTACCCTTATCACTGATGTCGGACTAGAATTTGTAATTTCTGAACCATTTAATATTTGGAAAAGAGAAGTTCTTGAATTCTATACCAATGCCAAGGTCACATCTGAGAAAATCAAATCCAACGTCAATGGAGCCAAGGTCCGCATCACACCCAGTCGATTGGCCAAGGTCTTTCACATGACCAAGTTTGGTCAAGATGATGATGAAGAAGTAGTAGATTCAGTACGAACTAAAGATGCCATGACATGGTGTATATTACCATCTACCACCAAGGTAAGAAGTACCCTTGCTAGGAAGGGGATGAATTCTCAAGGTAAATTCTTATCAGAAATAGTGGGCAAGGAACTCTTATGTAAGACTGGTGCACACGATAGAATGTCAGCTGCCATGTTCAACATCATGAATAGAATCATCTTCAAGCTAAAGACAAACTGGAGCAGGATACTATTTGACAAGATTGCTGAGAGTGCCAGCAAGCCCAATATGGGCAGAATAGTATGCCTTTACCTTGTCAGAGTACTCCCAAATAATATCAAACACAAGATTGGTTCAAAGATCAATCATATGAGGAGAATGGATATGAGGATTCTGAGCAGGTGGGACAGGAAGCTGACACAGGACTCCTCTGATCAGTAGAAGACAAAGAAGCATAAGGAAGTACCTGAAGTGGATGATGAGTCTACCAGTGACTTAGAGGATCAAGAAGGATCCAGGATAGAGGTTCAAACTGAAGATCAAGAAATTACTTCCCCAAGTACCACTCTTGCCGATGATGCTCAGATTGAGGGGGAGCCACTCCCTAAAAAATATCAGTCAGTAGGAGAATCAATCCCAAAGAGGGATAAACTTGAGGGTGAGAACAACCCTGTACTACAGGTATCAGACTCTACTACTGCATATAATACAATCATGGAAGTAGTCCATGACCTGGAGACCTTTCAGCAACAGGAGGATGTGCCAGCACAAGATGTGGTTATGTCTAGGCCAGTAATAAGACTGTTATCTCAAAGGACACTAAGGAAGGAGATGGTGCAGCCCAAGGGCAACCAGATGATCACATGAAGGACACCACCCATGCTAAAGTATCTGCAATGGTTGAGGGGGAGCTGGAAACTCATGCCCCACATATTTAAGGAATTTTTCAGCAAAAACAAATAGAAGTGGAGAGCTCCTCAGGATCTGAAGGGGAGAATGTGTCCATGCTTAAGAAAAGAAAAGTTTCACAAATGAGGGCTAGTAGAAGGAAATACAAAGCAATTATATAATCTATAACACAACCAGCACCACCCATAGACTTTAGCTCACTCTTGCTTCAAATGCAAATAATGTTGGATCAACAAACGACAGCTCTGGAAAAGTATGTTGATAAGAGAAATCAAGAGATCCAATTTTAGCTAGCCTAGGTTATCAAGTCCATTAGATTTGACGTGAATTTGCTGAAAAAATACATGATAGATTTCTTACAGGGAGGTGCATATTGTGTGGTTCACACAGCCAAACAACAGAAGGAGTCCGAGGAACTTTGGAGGTTTTGGGTCTTAAACAAGGACGTGTACTTGAGAACCAGAATAGAATGAATGAAAACATGATCAAAATGCATGAAATTTCACAGGGAAAGTTAGCTGCCCAGATTACTGAACTGGAAATAAAAATAGGGTTAATTGCTACTTCTCTTGAAACTAAGATATCTACTCATGCAGACTCTGTAGTTTAAGAAATCAAGGCTTCATTCAAAGAGCTAGATGATCACTTGCTCAAAACAAAGACACATTTATTTGCAGGGATCAGACATCTAAAAGACTAAGTAAGATTTCATAAGAATGACCTCCGTGATTATGTGGATTGAGAAGTCATAAAGGAGGAGAGAATGATTGTAAAGTCAAGCTTTGAGCATGCTATCTGGACCTCAAATAGCATCAGAGGCATTCTAGGCCTTCCTCCTATTGCCTACGATGATCTCACTGCTGAGTCTGGATGCCATCCAGCATAATTTGAGACTATTCAGCAGGACGTGCAAACTATGTACAGTCCTCCTCCACATTTTCATAATATAGTCTGTAAGGAGGTGGAAATGACTGATACTGCCCTGCTCAAAGAACAAGAAGTTCAGTTAGCTAAGAAAAGATTTAGGGAGCAGGCTGAGGCTAAGCTAGATTTTGAGCAGTGGAGTCCAACTTCCAGATCCATTATACTCACTGCATGGAAAGAAGTTTACAATAATATATCTAACAGGGTCAAGTGGTAGTCTGAATAAGAATGGGCGAAGCATACAAAGCAGCAAGAGATCATTCATAAGTTCAGGAAAGATTTGAAGGCTGGGGAGATTCCTGCTGAATCTATTGAACCTAACAAATACTTCCCCAAGCCATATCACTATGTTGAAAGGCAAAGAATTAAGAAAGAGGAACTTGCTAAGGCATTTGATGATAAAGGCAAGAAGAAGGCTGACGACCAAGTGCCTGAAGTTAAATCAAAAGGCCCATTAGGAAAAGGGATTGTTATCAAAGAACCTGATAAGTCTTAGAACCCTTTGCCTTAGGAAATTTCTGTAATTTTGTAGTTCTATTAAAAAAACAATGTAATTTTTGAACAAGTTGAAATGAATAGTTTAGTTGAAATTTACTATATCTGTTGTAGTATTTACTATTTCAGTATATATATATTTGTTACAATACCTGTAATATACATCTCAAGTATTTTACTTTGACATTATGGTTTATATCATTGAATTGGGGTTATGACTTCTCCAAATAAGGGGATATTGTTGAGGACATTGGGAATTGTGTACCTAATTTGAAGAAGCCCTTTTAACTCAATGATATACACAAATTCGTATTTGATGTATGTTGAGTTTACTTGTGAAGGTTATATGTTGAAGAAAAAAAACTAAGTACAAAAGTGTCAATACACTAGACAAGTGTCGACACCATTGTAAAAGTAGTGTCGAGACAAGGAATCAAGTTGTGTCGACACTCAGGACTAGTGTCGACACCTTTTATACAAGTTGTGTTGAGGAAAGAAGCTAGTAGTGTCGACACACTCGATTGTTGTTAACACCTCTATAAGAGAAGTGTTGACACCATGGATTAGTTTCGACAGAATCTAAGTACAGAAGTGTCAATACCCAGAACTGGTGTCAACACCTTTATGCAGAAGCTCTCAAGACTGAAATTCTTCCAAGTCCAGAATTCAGAGCCCAAAGTTTTGACAACCGTCAGAACTGTCAGATGTCAGTGGATTAACTGGGCAGCCGACAACTCTTGCAAAAGCCTATATAAGGAGTCCAACACAACATAAACGATATAGATTTTCTCATTCTTCTCATCTCAGTCTCTCAGATAGATAATACAGAATTCTGAAGGTGGAGAGGAGGCAGATCGTGGATCAACTCCAATCTTCTCCAGCCAAGTTCAACCCTACCTTCTCCTTCAAGAAGATATGAAAAAGATATATAGGGTTAAACTATTTCTTATCAATCAAGTTCAAGGAAGAAGATTACTCATCAAGATCTGATCAAGAAGAAGTCACCTGTTTCTTTCCTGCTAGAAGATTTATCAAATATCAAATTCTAGTCTACTTTAATTCTTATTTTATAAGATCTAGTAGCAGATCTGAGGGGTAGGATATATATATATCTCTGAGCTTTAAGACTAAATTATAAAGGCTGAGGTAGGGCTGAGAGCCTGAGGTAGGAGATGTAACATCCCAAATTTCAAGTGACTTAGATTTGGGTTAGACATGTGGTGGAGGCTAGGGTTTAGCTAGGTTTGACCCTAGGAGGAGGATTTAGACCATGTGGGGCCCACTATGGGGCCCAAGTCAACCTAGGTCAAACTAGGCTAAAAACAAACCCTAGCCACACCATGACCCCACCACATTGCCCTAACCCTAAATACAATCTAAGTGGACCCCAAGGTAGGCCATGGGGTCAACTAGTTGACCCATGTTGGGTCAAGTCAACATGTTGACCTAAATAGTGAAAATGGTGCCCTAGCCCATTTCACTAGGTTGGGTCCACCCAAATCAACCCAAACTCATTAGGTGAGCCAACTCCCCCTCCTCACCACCCACCCACCTTGGCCCCAACCTTGGAACCCGACCATTAGGGTCTAATTAAGTCAGCTGGAGTGGTGGGGCCCACTCCCAAGCCACCTAGCCGGCCACACACTCAACCCGAGCCCTCCCCACATTGGTGAAATCACCCTTCCTTGGTGAAATCGCCCAAGCCTTGGTGATGTCGCCCCCCTCTCATAACTCAGCCCCAAACCGACCTCACACCCTCACTCCCACTTCATCCCTACCCCAGAGAGAGAGAGAGAGAGGAAGGAAGCCATGGAAAGCCGTGGAACTCACCGGAATATTCATGCTAGGGGAAACCGCCGCCACCCTCAACCACAACCACCACCACAGGTCCGTATCCCCTCCCCTCCAAGTGTACTAGTTTCCTAGATCATCTAGGTTAGAGGTCGAGCTCAAACGAGCTCGACATAGGAATCAAAAAGCTTGAAAATAGGTTTAAAAATGGCGGATTTTAGGCTTTTCGGGTCGGTTGCGCCGCCGCCATCCGCCGCTCTCCGCCGCCCAGTCACCGGCCAGCCCTAGCCCCGACCACCGTGAGGCCGGGGAAGGTCTTGGCCGGAGGCCCCGCCGCCAACGATGGCCGGAAATCACCTCGCAAAACCACCCTGCGTCGGTTTCGGCCATGCATGCATGCATGAGGAAGAAAAGCAGATGCCGTTCGATTGCTTCAAGATTCGTGCGGCCGGATTAAGATATTATGATAAATCTGTTACTATTTAAATTAATGAATAGTGATTTAATATGTGAGATTTTTGCAGTCACTTTGCATGTTAATATTAAGGCCTCTATGACCACCTGATGAATTTTTGTCCAACATGAAAATTGTAGCTAAAGGTGTTAACTTTAATTTGCCACCATAAATTCAAGTTTTGGTCCAGTATTTTGTGCTGTAGGGCTGTTTTGCTAGGACTGCTCCTAGACTAGGGCAGAAAGTAAAATTGATGCCCAAGCCAAACCAAGTGTCATCATGACCTGAAATTTTGGTCATGTGTGTATTTAGGGCATGTTTAGGCCCTGCCAAAAATTTGGAATTTTTGGAAAACATTTTGCTATAGTTTTTACAAAAATACCCAAAAGTAAATAAATGTGATTTTTGGAGTTCTCCAACTCCCATGGGCCCCAAATTTTGGTGGCACCCTCTCATGGGTATATTAGACCCATGGTTAAAATTTGGGCTAAATTGATACATTGCATGATGAGGAATCTCACTTGCATGTTTGAGAAATAATATTTGACTTGGGCTGCAAATAGCAATTTTTCAGAATTTCAAATGGCTGCCCAAGCCAAACCAGAAGCCCCCTTGACCTGAGATTTTGGTCAGAGGTATAATTAGGGCATATTCAGGCCTTGCCCAAAAATGGGCTTGATTGGGAAAAAAATGTGGGAAAATTACCAAAATACCCCTAGGGCTTAACTAGGTGATTCTTGGAGTTAGCTAACTCCAAATGGCCCCAAATTTTGGTGGCTGGTCATTAGGGACCATATGGACCAGTGGTAGAAATTTCTCTGAAATTGGGACAAGTCATGTTGGGAAAGACCCGCATGCAAGAATTGAACTACTTAGACTCGGGGTGCAAATAGTAAATTTATGATATTTGCCTAAAGGGGTGCATTTAGAATGCACACCCCCTGATTCAGTAGACCAGTAGGGTATAATTTCAAACCCTAAATTAGTTGGGATTTTTGGGGAGTAAAAATCCCGCACTTAGTGAATTTGACGATTTTGAGAATTTGGTGAACACTTAAGCATTTTCTAAAATGAATCAAACTAGGGTTTAGAAGATTTACAAAACCCTAATGATATTATTTAAACTCATGGGAGACATATACGAGCCCTTGAGATTCGACTTGATAAATTGAAGAGTTAACTTATAAGTATACGAGAAAATGACAATTTTACCCTCAACAATAATTGACTGATTCTGGAGGAGATAAAATAATGAATAAATCGATGTAGCATATCTATAATAATCTCATGTGATTAAACACAATACATGCATTTGGAAGTTCATTCAAGAGATCATTAGTTAGGTCATCTTACCCTAGTCGCTCAGTCTCGATAGAAGCGTCGTACGTAAATACCTATCTAGATAATACCACCCTAGATTAATGAACCGAACGATGGGGATGGTAGTGTAATTTGAAATGACAGGGTGGTATTAGGTCTGGGGCCACATTTAGAATAAGTAGGTTTACTCTTCTAGGACCACCGGGAGATAGAATGTAAAATGGGATAGTCGTGGAAATTGGGAATAAACCCGGGTGGTGTTGATAGCATCATGAGTATAGCAACGAGTGATAGAGTGCAAATCACTTTACAATAGGCATAACGGAGTCCGACGGAAGACCGTCGCCTTTCCGATAATAATACCATAAGTCATTTGGCTACTAAGGAGTAACACTAAAGGAGAATCGTGGGTAACGGGTAAACATCAACTAAAACTAATTATCCTTGCGAAAGGGAACTTCGGGTTTCATGCCCGTCTTGGTTCCTAGTGCCCTCGAGACCCCCTCACGGGGCATGCCTTGGGCAGTCCTGGGATTCACTCTAAATCACTATGTGTAATAAACCTTAGACGAGAGTAGTCTAATAGGTTTGGTGTTCTACGCGATAGGTTCGTCGGTTAAATAAGGTTGGAAACATCTTATGGGTTACTTGCTCACCTATTTCACAAGGTTGGAGGGATACAAGTAATGAGCTCATCCTAACCGGGTTGGAGGGATACGAGTGGCTTGCTCACCTGTTTCTTAAGGTTGGAGGGATACAAGCACTTGCTCACCCAAATTGGATTGGAGGGAATGTGTTGACAATATCAGTACGAGCAGGAAGCTCAGATTAATACCTTGCATGTGCATAAAATTAGTGGCGAGTCACGCGGGACTGGCCAGTCGATGCACCGATGGCAGTACGATGACTCGGGCGAGGAGTACGGGTGGAGGGGCCAGTATGCTAAATATATAATACTGCGGAATCCCGGAAGACGTACACTCGACCTACAAGACTGACGGGTAGTCAGCAAAATACGTACGCAAAACTCTAGAGTGCACCTAGGACGTGTACAGAGGCGTATGAGAGGGGTCTAGGTCTGGTAGTGCTTATACCTACCTAGAAGTGGAGAGCCCGCTCCACTGTTGCCGTAGCCACAATGGTAGTACCCGAGAGTGATGCAAGCTCTCAAAAAGAGGGAACTAAAGGTCTGTGATCACGGAGTCATGTGTGTGTGTTGCACTTGCATGTTAACATATTCATCATAACATACATTCATTCATTAGGGCATACGCTTCATAGATCCTTATCATATAAATTGTATGGGCGGTTTATATGATAAGTTACTTTTGGAAACCCTAACTTATAAGTTCATATGGGCGTTCATATAAGTTAGGGTACTTATGTGATATTGATAGGAGTAGGAGTAGCAGTAGCGTACACTCCTTTCTGTACTACCTTTACTTTCAGTTCTACCTTTTTACTGCAGTTCTTCTCTTTCTGTACAGTCTTTACTTACTTGCACTATATATAGAACTGCTAGATCATATATAGAACTGCTAGATCATATATAGAATTGCTAGATCATATATATAACTGCTAGACTTTACTTACTCCTGCTAGATAGAAATGTCACCTGCTCCACTTTGATACCCCTTGTTGTCCTCCGCATCTTCCTTCCATCCGGTGCCTAAGAGCGACAGGAGGAGGTGTTGAGGATACGACTTAGTCTTTTTGACTAACATACGTTGACTCCCCCTTTTTAGGAGTTCGAGGAGGTGGACCAGCACGTCCAGCGGGACGAGGAGGCAGGGCATGAGGAGCAGCTACCACCCCCACCAGACACTACTACCGCACGTCCTCAGGTGGGAGGAGATGTAGTGGATAGCTTAGTTTACAGCTTTCTATTTTGTGAGGAGATGTAGTGGATAGCTTAGTTTACAGCTTTCTATTTTGTGAGGAGATGTAGTGGATAGCTTAGTTTACTGCTTTCTATTTTTGTGAGAGAGAGCCTCATTTCTATTGATGTATATGGGCATAAGCCCTATTTCACTTTTGTACTCATTTTGGACTGTAGTAGCTTTTCATTCCTTATATATGATATGCTCTGTGACTTCTATGGACATGTGTATTGGGTTGTTTATACACTTTTACTTCCGCATCTCTAGTGAAAAATGACCGTAATAGCCGGCAGAATCGGCGTCTTACGGTATCGACTAACTCAGGAGTTAGTGTCACCGTAAGACGGCGGTTCTGGGCATAAGATCCAGGTTAGCCTCGGGATGAGGAGACCGGATCTTACAGGAGAAGAAGGACTTTCTCTGATTTGTAGGAACAATTGTGTTCTGAGGGTGTAGGGAAAGGGTTTACTTGAGGTGCAGGAGTGAAGGTGCACTTTGAGGTAGGATTCTTGAAGGTAATCTGAGTTGTAGGAGCAAGCTAGGCTCTCAGGTGTAAGATCTGAGGATCTGAGGAAAAAAAAGTAGGAGTTTAGCCGAATCTTGTTCATTACTAGATAGGCGATGGGAGAAAGTGGATGTACCCATAATTTGGGGAACAACTATAAAATTCATGTGTGTTGTACTATGGTTTGTGCTATGAATGTTAGATTAGATCTGTGTTGATCTTAGTTTATCTGTTTTCTTGATTGCTATGGCTGTATTAACTTGCTCACTAAAGAAATTTTTTTGTACATAAGTAGCCAAGATTTGAATAAATTTGAATTGGACCTATTTACCCCCCTCTAGGTCAATCAGTTTCCTAAAACAAATACTTTACAGAGAGGAACCTAAAAAAGGATGTTGATGTTCCTTCGGGAAAAAGAGCTGTTGTAAGCACAGCTATTAGACCAGCTCAAAAAAGAAGGTACAATATTCATGAGTGTTGGTGTTGTGGCAAATTAGGCCACTATGCCATATATTGCTGGCATAATCTAAGTGTGGTTAGAACTAAAGTCAGTCTACTAGTTAGAAAAATTGCTGGTGGACATATTTTTTTTCAGGCTGACATGCACTAAGGACCCTATAGATATTGGGGTCCTAAGGTAAAGTAAATATACTTTGCAAGTTAGTCCAAGTTCCAATACCCATATATGGTACTTGGACAGCGGTTGTTCCAGGCACATGACTGGAATAAGGAGTAATTTGAAGGAGTAGAATCTAGTAAATAATGGACTCAAAGTTATCTTTGGTGATTCAGACAGAGGAGTCACCAAAGGGTATGGTAAGATAACTAATGGCATAGTCATTATCACCAAAGTGGCTTATGTGGAAGGTTTGGAACATAACCTAATAAGTATAAGCCAGTTATGTGATCTAGGCTATGCCATCTCATTCCATAAGGATAAGTGCCAGATTAAGAGGTCAAGTGACCAAGAGGTAATCTTGACAGGCACTAGGAGTGGGGACATCTATTGTTTAAATTTTCTATGCTTTGATACAGACTCCCCTATATAACTAGTTGCAGATGAGAAAACCTCATACTGTGTCCAGTGGCATAAGAGGCTAGCTCATCTGAATTATAAAACCATAGGCAAGCTCTTTAGTGAAGAGCTAGTTAGGAATGGTCCTAAGATATAGTGCACTAAGGAGGGTATCTGCTCTGCATGCCAAAAGAGCAAACAGACCAAGACCTCCTTCAAGGGAATGGGACCAAAGACTCAGTGAGGTGCTTATATCTCCTGTATATGGACTTGTTTGGTCCTACGCCAGTTCATAGTCTAGATAGGAAATTCTATACCCTTATGGTTATTGATGACTTTTCCAGATTTGCTTCGGTTTTATTTCTTAGGAAGAAGTCTGAACCCCCTGATGTCTTCAAGATATTTGTCAAGCAAATTGAGAATGATTTGACAGTACTATAGTCAAAATTAGAAGTGACTATGGGACTAAATTTTATTCTGAGTGCATGACAAGGTTCTATGAAGAGCAAAGGGATTCACGAAGAATTCTCCTCTCCCAGAACACCCTAGCCAAATGAGATTACTGAGAGAAATAATAGGACTCTCATAGAGGCTATAAGGATCTTGTTGAGTGACACATCTCTCCCATAATACTTCTAGGGTGAGGCAGTTAACAATGCATGTCATGTCCTTAATAGGGCTTCCATAACCAAGAGCCACAAGAAGACTCCCTATGAGATCTTGAAGGGCATAAAACTAACCCTGAGTTATTTCAGGATCTTTGGTAGTAAGTGCTATGTGATAAACAAGGAAAAGTCCTATGTGACTAAGTTTTATGTAAAGTCCTATAAAGGGATTTTTGTTGGGTACAACAATCATAGCAAGGCATATAGGATCTATAACTTGAAAAATTGAGTTGTAGAAGAATCTATCCATGTAGTCTTTGATGAATCTTCAATAATTAACAGTCAGCTGTCAAACTCCTCTTCTAGTCCTATAGGTACTGAACTGATGATGGACAAGCTGACTATAGAGGAGGCTGTTCCATTAGTTCAAGATGAATCTGATAGAGTGAGCATTCTAGAGGAAGCATAAGGCACATAGGTTGTGGATAATGATCCACAAAGTGAAGACAAGTAAGATTAGGAAGCTGAAGCAAGATTTCCTCCAGCAGTCAGGAATCTAAGGGATCATCCAAGACACCAGATCATTGGTGATGTCAGCCAAGGAGTAGTGACAAGGAGTAAAAGTCTGAATATAGCTTTGTATTCTAGTTTCCTGTCACAGGTTGAGCTCAAGAGATTTGAAGAGGCCAACATAGATCAGTTCTGTATTGTAGCTGTGTAAGAGGAACTGAACCAGTTTAAGAGTGTAAGGTCTGGAAGCTAGTTCCCAGACCACAAAGACATAATGTCATTGAAGTCAAGTGGATCTACACGAACAAACTTGATGAAAATGTAATTATAATCAAGAACAAGGCTAGGCTGGTAGCTAAGGTGTACAGACAAGAAGAAGGTATTAGCTTTGATCAAACCTTTGCCCCTGTAGCAAGATTGGAAGCCATCAGACTATTCCTTGCATATACTATATACCAAGGATTCAAAGTCTATTAGATGGATGTGAAGTCAGCCTTTCTGAATGGTGAATTAAATGAAGAGGTTTATGTTGAACAACCTCCAAGTTTTGTTGTCCCTAACTCACCTGATTCTATTTATAGGCTTAAGAAAGCTCTATATGGGTTGAAGCAAGCCCCTAGAACATGGTATGAGACATTGTCTAGCTTCCTTATTGAGAACAAGTTCTCAAGGGGGAAGATAGACAAGACCCTATTCCTAAGGGAATCTAAGGGCAAGATCATCCTAGTCCAGATTTATGTTGATGACATAATGTTTAGATCTGCTGATGACAACCTTTGTAGGAAGTTTGCCAAACTTATGCAAGGGAAGTTTGAGATGAGCAGTATGGGTGAGCTCAAGTTCTTCTTGGGCTAAGATAGACTAATGATGCCTTGTCCATATCCCAGTCCAAATTCAGCAAGGAGTTGATCAAAAAGTTTGGTATGGTGAATGCCTCCACCATGAAAACTCTTATGGGGTCAAGTGTGCCTATAGACAAAGATGGGGCAGGAAAACCAATTGATGAAACTTTGTATAGAGGAACAATTGGCTCCCTTTTATACCTTACTACAAGTAGGCCAGACATCATATATGCAACATAAGTTTGTGCTAGGTATCAGGCCTGCCCTAAAAAATCTCACTTCTCTACTACTAAGAGGATTTTTAGTTATCTTAAGGGCACACCAGATCTTGGCTTATGTTACCCTTGAAATAGGGATTTTGAACTAATAGGCTATTCATATGCAAATTTTGCAGGCTGCAAAAAGGATGGGAAAAACATTTCAGGCACTTGTCAGCTCTTAGGAGTAAGACTAGTATCATAGTGCAACAAGAAGCAAACAAGTATTGCAATTTTAATTGTAGAGTCAGAATACATAGCTGCTAGGAGCTATTGTGTATAGTTTCGATAGATCCAGCATCAGCTCCAGGACTATAACCTCGAGATAAGTATAAGTCCTTTATTTTGTTATTCTATTAATGCCATCTCAATTGCTAGGAATCTTGTCTCACACAATAGGACTAAGCATATTGAGATAAGATATCATTTTATTAAAAAGTATGTGGAATGTGAAGACATTAGTCTTGATTTTTTCCCTACAGACAAGCAAGTGATTGACATCTTCACTAAGCCACTAGATGAAGCAAAGTTCAACACCTTCAAATTTGAGTTGGGTATGTTGAACTTGGTATAGCTTCAGTTTCTCTTTTCCTACTTAGGTTTCAGGAATTACTCTTTCTTGCAGGTTGTGAAGACTATTAGGGATATCTAGAATAGAGAAGGCTACAATTTTTATTAGTTGCCGAAAGAGGATGCTCCAGGGGGATCAAGTCCAGCACTTGTAGAAACAAATTCTACTTTCTATAGATAAGTCGCAAGCAACTGATTATCTATAATCAGATAGGGGGAGAAGATGTTCAGAGGAAGATAAGGCCAGGACCTCCCTAACTATTCTATAGAAGTCAAAAAAGTGGAGAAGGGTGTGATCAAGGAAATGATCAAGGCTATGCAGCAAAATAGGGGGAGCAGCAAGTGATGATGATCACCTTGCTGGCAAGGACAATGTGGTAACCTATAACTTGTTTAACTTGTTAAATTTTTCCAATCTATTGCTACATATGTTGGTATGTATCATTGACTAAGTGTCTTGATGAAAGATTTTACCTTCTTTAAAAAGGGGGAGATTATTGGCACCATTGATCCCAATGTCCCAGATTTGTAAGAAGTCAAACTAGTCAGTGGTATACACAAAGTTATATTTAATGTATGTTCAAGTTCATGCATTTAGGTTGCTCTTTATCACATTGATTGGACAGGTGGCTCAAGTGATAATGATAGGTGGATACAAAGAAGCAGGCTGGAAAGGCTGGAATTTGCCTAAATCCACAGGCAATGAGTGAAGCAAGCTCACTCAATGCCAGATATCGTTATTCGACAAAGTTTATAGCCGTTAAGTGAAGCAAGCTCACTCAATGCAAGGTGTCAAAGAAGGATGCTGGAAAGGCTGAAAATTGCCTAAGTCCACAGGCGTTAAGTGAAGCAAGTTCACTCAATGCTAAACAACAAAAAGAGTTGAGTTTGGTTTTGATAGTCAAAGCCCAGTAGGTTGTAGAGAAAATTTTACAGCTAAGTACACAGCCATTGAGTGAAGCTAGTTCACTCAATGCTAGTTGAGAAGAAGCGTTGAGTCATGATGCTGCAGTCAAAGCCTAAGAAAAAGGATACATAAATCGACTAAATACAGAAGCGTTGAGTGAATCCATTTCACTCAATGCACCCAACGCCTCAATAAGTTGGCAGATTTAAGAATTGCGGCTAAGTACAGAAGCGTTGAGTGAAGCCAATTCACTCAATGCCTCAGCATAAAGACAGGAAATCAGTGAAGTAGCTAAGTCCAGGGGTATTGAGTGATGAAGGCTCACTCAACGCACTTGACTCCTGGCACCACAGAAAGTTTGGCTAATTCAAAAAGCGTTGAGTGAAGACCATTCAATCAACGCTCTCAGTGCCTAGATGTAGAATGATGAGCCAAGTCTAAAAGTATTAAGTGATGAAGGCTTCACTCAACGCACTCAATGCCTAAGGAAGTAGAAAGTTGGATAAGTCAAGAATCGTTGAATGAAGCAGGTTCACTAAACGCACTCAACGTCTGATGGTGCCGAAAATAGCTAAGTCTAGAATCATTGAGTGAAGATTGTTCACTCAACGCACTCAATGCCTGGGATGGAACTAAGAATTTGGCTAAGTACACAGATGCTGGCGTTAGCCAAAAGTCAAAAAAGTCAACAAAATTCAAACTCGTTAAGGGAAAGTTGGAATCTACCACTAATGGCGTTGATATCTAGCTGTATGATATATTATATAAATGGAAGGCTATAAACAAGCAATTAAAGTCGGGACCACAGGTCAAGAAAGTCGTTGCACGGTGGAAGATAAAAGGAATGAGATCGGGGAAATCAAATCAACTTTTAGGGCTTTGTCTTTTCGAAAAGCGAGAGAACATTATCATCGTCTTCACCATTATTACTAAGACAAGAAGTATAAGCTCAAATTGATTGACATGAAAGTTCTTCCTGTTCGCTATTGTCATCTTCATCATTAACAACAAAAAAGGAGCAGCAAGGGCTAACCCTAGCTGTAGCCACTTCACATCCCAAGCTGAGCAAATCTTGAAGACCATTTTCTAGAGCTGTGAAGAAGAAATTTGGACTGATCTCTCAAGACTGAAGAAGATAGACACTGAGATAATTTCTCTTATGTCGAATCAACATCAAACATTATTCTCTCTGTATGATCCTTTTTGATCTGAGCTATAAGCCTGTGTTATAAAGACTGAGATTGCATGATCGGTTATAGATTTGAGGTAGGATTCAGGAGTGAATCTGACTGGTAGGATTCTGTTAAGAATCTGAGTGTAGGTCTATCCACCCAGCCAGAGTGGTAGGGACTTTGGCCTAAGGTAGGTGATATTCTGATCATTGAGTTGTAGGGCTTTGTGCCCGAGTTATAAGTCTTTGAGGAGACTGAGTGGTCCTGCGGGATCATGTTGTAAGCTCTTAGGAGCCGAGAAATTGGAGAAGTGCCTTGTCTAACACACTGTTAGAAAGGCGGGAGGGACAGTGGATGTACCCAAAATATGGGGAACCACTATGAATTATTGTGTCTTCTGGGTGAATGTATTGAAAGCACTAAGAAATAAATCACCACTCACAACCTAAACTTGTAAAAGTTAAAGATATACTACAGACCTAGAAACCTATTCACCCCCTCTAGGTGGTTTTTCTACTCTTGAAAACAAAGACTTTCACGGGCACCATGCCATATCCACGAATAGTTAACGGAGTTACGCATTAAAACCAAATCGTTAGTGTATCCTAACTCAGAGTTGCATTCTAGCGATATAATTTAAAATTAAATAGAACCCAACACAGGAATGTCCATGAACTAACAAAACCATGGGAATTATTTATAAAATACACAAAGAGTTTGGCCTTAAGGCCTTACAAACTATTTTCTCATCAGAAGTGTTTTACAAACCTTGCACACAGGCCGAACACACATGAAAACAGTAAAAGATTTACCTTTAGAACTTTGAGGGCCATCCAACACATCATAAGGGACTTCAGCCAACTAATTTCCACTTGGCTCTCCCGCACTTGCACAAGAACGTCCACCAAGATATGGCAAAATAAGGCAACGGTCAGCATTAGCTGAGGAAATTATAACAACCCCACATCTCACTTGGGGCGGCGGTGCTCCTTCCCTATAGGTATACAACATGTATATATAATGACATTAAAACGTAAAATTTAAACACCATTCACCACAGACATTAGACTACAAGGCCGCACATTCCATGCACTCAGGGTACATTATTGGTATACTGGAATTCTAACCCCACGAGTGTACTCAGTGACGGTCCACATTTGAGCATTACTAATCTTTTTGACCCATAGCCTAAGACTCTCCCATATGCTACGACAAAGTCAATGGTGCTCTTCTATATTCATGCAAGTGACTCACTCCAAGTCTAACGCCATAGGGATGGTACAGTTCAACCACAACATGTTGCTCAAGTAACTAGGCGCAATAAGGAACAATACTGGTCAGCCTCCTCTTGACCGTTCACATACATAATTGCGTTATGTTTCAAGGCAGGCACTTATGACCACTATAGCTGGGCACTCTAAGCTCACAACTCAACATATTGTCCCCTAGTCACCAAGATATAGGCCTCACAAACATAGATCTTTGGGAGCTACCGCTAGCAGTAGCACTAGCGTCGGGAGGTAGGAGATAGAACACCATTTCTTCCCCAGATTTGGGTGTTTTCTTGTATCATGCATCCAATACTACTAGAAGCAAGCTGCGTACCCCAAAAATCCGTAAAACTATAGTTTTACCCATGGAGTCTTCTCCGGAAGGCAAATCAATCATCACTAATTCAGACCAACCTATCTGGATGGGCTTCACTTGGCATGCCTATTCCATAATTTGATTATGGATTCTATATACAAGTTTCTTACTAAGTATATCATCGATCAACCAGTTGGAAACTTCTCGTTCATCACCAATTGGTGAGGGTTTGCATGCACATGCAAAATAAGCACTTCACTTATCCAAGAAGGAAGATCGTTAAACTTGACAATCATTTAGGAGCCATGAGTTTGCACTTGATCCAGATGGAAACATCTGCAGCGATTTACTCTCCATGTCCTAGAGCTTGCTACTCTGATCACAAAAACATCTCCACACTTTTCTTAAGGGCTGGTCTGGACTGGACTTCTCCTTGTCCTTCTTTTTACTCTTCTCCTCTTTCCTTCTTTCTTTCTCAAAGAACAAGAGAGAGTGTGTGTAAGTGATAATGAGCAAGTCTTACCTCCCCTCATCCACTTAGCAATACAAGCTTCTCTCTCAGCCACAGGATCTCCACCTCCTACGGAGTGGTGTATGGCCAAGATTCAATTGAGCTTTCAATTTAAATTGCTAACGCTGAGCGGTAACTGTCAAGTACCGTGCGGTAGCTTAGGTAATGGTGGTTGTCTCATCCAACACCACTCTACCGCTCAACAGTCACCTCAACACCCTTTGATACATGGCACACTTACCTTTGTGTCCTTGATTCGAATGGGCTTGACTTTCGTTGTCAACCCACTATCAACCAACAATCTATCTGTAGCAACCACTTTCACAGGCTCTTGCACAACTTTCTACAGTACCAATATACAAAACACATTGTTCAAACCATAGAGTTCAGCTGAAATATTCCATCAATAGGCAGCTTCACCAATCCTCTCAACCATTTCAAATGTCCCAAGGTATATCGAACTCAGCTTTTTCAAGCGTCGAATCCTAGACACGTCCTTGAATGACTTTATCTTGATATAAACCCAATCACCCACTGCAAACTCCACATTTCAGTGTTTGGCATTGTAGTACTTTTCTTTCCTATCTTGAGCCATCAACAGATGCTCTTGAACTAATCGTATAATTGAAATCGCATCGTCAACATTTTACACTTTTACTACTTTGATTCACCCATTTCTACCCAAGCTAATAGAGTACGACACTTCCTACCGTATAAGACCTCGAAGGGAACCATCTGAATACTTGTTTGGTAGATATTTTTGTAGGAAAACTCGATCATAAAGAGAAGGTCCTTCGACCTCTTCCCAAAATCTAAGGTGCACATGCGATGCATATCTTCCATCATTTTGTTTACCCTCTCGGTCTAACCATCCATATTAGGATGAAAGGTCGTGCATAATTTCATCTTGGTACCCAACAATTGATGAATAAGCCTCCAATCCTTTTACTTGAAATGGCTATCTTGGTCACTAACGATGCTATGGGGCACACCGTGCAATCATACAATATTGTCAACATAAAGCTTCACCAACTTTTCCACTAAATCATCTCTCTTGTTCGGAATGAAGTGTGGCTCTTTTGTCAATCAGTCAACGATCACCCAAATGACATCCTTCCCTCTCTGTGATCTCGACAATCCGTGCACTAAATCTATAGATATGTCGTCAAACTTCCACTCTGGTATCAGTAATGACTTCAGGAAACCATCGGGCTTTTGACATTCAGCCTTTACTAGGTCATAATTATAGCACTTCGCCACATAAATAGTTATGTCCTTCTTCATCCTGAACCACCAGAAAAGCTTTTTTATATCCTTGAACATCTTTATGCTCCCCGGGTGGATTGAGTACTTTTTAAAGTGTGCGTCGTACATAGATTCCTCCCGCAATTTGCCAATGTTTGGGAAGAACAACCAACTATCTTTCCAGAAATGACTGTCGTCAATAGAGAACTAGGAATTTGACCCATCCACAGTTTTTGCCATAAAACACTTCATGCTCTCGTCATGCTCCAATGCCTAATGAATCCTGTCTGTGAGGTCATATTATACCTCCATCCAGTTCAATCATACCTCTGCGCTCATTCTACCGTCAACATAAGAAATATCTAAGAACTCCAAATCATGAATCAGACGTTCATCATGCATCTGTAACCAATTTGCTAATGTTGAAGCCATATGACTCAACACATCTACGACGACATTTCCCTTATCAGGAGTGTAATGAATCTCGAAGGTGTAGTCCCCAAGGAAATCCATGCATTTTTGTCGTCGCATGTTTAGATATTTCTGATTCAATAGATATTTTAGGCTTTTATAGTTCACAAAGATCTCTACCTTCATGCCATATAAGTAGTGCCGCAACAGCTTCAGGGCAAATATCACAGCCACCAACTCTAAGTCGTGGACTGGATAATTTCTCTCATGCACCTTTAGCTGGTGAGAGACATAAGATATAACCTTCCCAAACTACAAAAGAACGCATCATAATCTTCTCTCTAAGGCGTCATTGTAGATCTCATAGCCTTCTGCACCACATGACGAACTCAAAATAGGCATCGTGGTTAGACGACCCTTTAGCTCCTCAAAAGCTCATGCACACTCTGGCATCCTAACATACTTGTGATCCTTTCTTGTCAACTTAGTGAGATGCAAAGCAATCCTCGAGAAGTTTTCTACGAAGCGCCTATAGTAGCCGACAAGTCCAAGAATACTCATGACTTCCGCCATAGTAGTCAACACAGGCCACACCCGTATTGCAACTATCTTCGCCGGATCTACGACAATACCCTCTCCACTAATCACATGATTAAGAAAAGCCACTGACGCTAGACAAAACTCACACTTAGAGAACTTGTCATAAAGTCGATTCCTCCTCAGGGTATGCAGAACCAACCTCAAATGATTCACATGGTCCTCCTCAGACTGAGAGTATACCAATTTGTCATTTATAAAGACGATCACAAATCGGTCTAAATACTCTTTAAAGGTCCTGTACATAGGATCCATGAATACTAATGGCGCATTCGTTAACCCAAACGACATTACAGTAAAATCATAATGACCATACGCATACCAAATGCTGTCTTGGGAATATCACTTTCCTTGATCCTCAACTGATAATAGTCGAGCTTCAATTCCAGCTTTGAATACACAGTTGATCCAACCAGCTGATTAAATAAATCATCGATTCTAAGAATTAGATACTTGTTCTTTTTTGTCAGCTTGTTCAGTTCTTGGTAGTCAATGTATAGACGCAAGCTTCTGTTCTTCTTCTTCACAAAGAGGACCAGTGCACTTCAAGGTGACATTCTTGGACATATATAGCCTTGTTCTAGCAACTCCTTCAACTTTTCCTTTAGTTCTGCCATCTCCTTTGGTGCTACTCGGTATGGTGAGTGTGACACAGGTTTTGCACTTGGCACCAACTCAATAGTGAAGTAAATCTCTTGCTGAGGTGGAATCCCAAGAAGATATTTAGGAAAAACATATGCAAATTCTTACATAATTGGAATGTCACTCAAACTGGGCTTCGTCTTTATAACCTCTAATAGTATGAAGAACAACTTTGTGCCCTTCTGAACCGCTTTGACTACTTGAAGAGCATACATCAGTATCTTGCTCGATCCTAACATACCAACGAACTTAGTCTTGCGTTCAGTGCTCTACCCTAGTATGACCTCCTTCGAGTTGCAATCAATACATGCATGCTACTCCGAGAACCAGTCCATACCAAAGATTACAACAAACTCAGACATTGGCACCATAAATGCTTCTAATCCAAAATCATGACTTCTGATCCGCACCTAAACACAACAGGCTCTATCAGCGCGCATCAAGTACCCGTTAGACAGTAATACATTTACCATATCTGCCGACACAAAAGAAGGCGTACTGATACGTAACATGAAGTCCTCAGATAAAAAGGAATGAGAGGCTCCTATATCAAACAGTGCTCTCGCTGTATAGTCCAAGATCAAGACAAAGCCTAATTCAAACATATTAAGCAATGCGCAAGATAATAAGAATATAAAGCAGTAAAAGCTATATACTAAACCATACTTGTCACCACATCACTTTGTTTTATGACATCCTGTTGGCCAAGATTATACACTCGGGGCTGTGCTAGAGCATAATGGGATGAAGACGATTCCTTTGCTTTCCCTTTCTCCGCATAAATCTCACCCATCTTCGGAGGGCCACTCCGACACTCTCGGTCTATGTATTCCGGCTTGGCATAAGTATAAGAAATAATTGTGCCTCACCCAGAAGTTTCTCCAGATGCAACGGAAGAAGAGCTGGTCCAGAATATTTGGACTTCTTATTCCACCCTTGATACCCAGAATTTGAAGAGCATGATATTTTGAACTCTGGCTTCTTCACGCTCAAGTCCTTCTTACTTTGGACTCTTTTCAGAACTTGCTCCAAGGATCGGGCAGTATTTACCAACGTCAAAAATCCCCATGTCATCTGACCTGAGAGAAGTAGCCTCAGATCGTCACACAAACTTTCATAGAACTTGTTTGTCTTGCGCTCCTCGTCAGCAAACACAGAGCCCGCATACTACCCCAATCTAATAAATTCATACAAGTAGTCATCAACAAAACACTCACCCAGAGTTAAGCTCTGGAACTGAATCTCCATTATGATCCTCTATGTAGATGGAGATATCTCGCAAAAACAGCCCCGAAAACTCCCCCCATCGAGACCTCCATCAATGGCCGAGTAGCAAACTGATATAACTCCAATTCATCCAACCATAGCCTCGCCTCTCTATCTAATAAGAATGTAACCACGGTGACTTTCTACTACTTTTCCATTTCCATTGTCATCATGGTTCTCATTATTCTTGAGACCCAATCCTTGACTTGCATTGCGGTTCCAGTACCCGCAAACATAAGAGGGTTGAAACTCATCGCATGCTTCAATTATTTTTCCATTTCTTATCTTGTGGCCACAGGCTCCATAACGACTTGACGCTTTGCTACAGGCTTAACTATGCCAACCAGCTCCTAGGACAACCCAGGGGTTGGAGGCTGTACTATCCCTCTTAGTTGTGCATTTATTAATGAGAACATGGCTTCAACAACCAATCATATTGTTTTATCAGAAGGAGGGAGTGTTGTCACCTCAGTTGGTGCACTACTCTCCATAGAACGCTGGGGTTTAAACTGCCCCACACTACTTCTAGTCGCTTATAATGATGAAATGCAAAAATTAAGCAACAAATAATATTGCAAAACGCAATTATAGGAACACGCAGATTCCTCAAACATGTGTATTTTCATTCCTTAGTGCACATTCATGGGTTCTTTCTTATTATAACGGCAACGCACAAACACGTGCTCACCACCCCTTAAAAGAATTCGACCGCAAATTTGAATAAGAAAGATGAACACTAGAAGCTGATACTAAATTATAACACCCCCATCTATCACGTAGAATATAACAGAAGGTCCGATCGGGGCACCATTCCATATTTCATGAATAATCAGCGAAGTGATGCATTAAAACCAAATCATTAGCACATCCTAACTCATAGTTGCATTTTAGCAGAATCATTTAAAATTACTTAGAACCCAACACAAGAATGTTCACTAATAAAACCATAAGAATTATTTATAAAATACAAAAAGAGTAAATCCTTAAGGCCTTACAAACTATTTTCTCATCAAAAGTGTTTTAAGAACATCGGCATACAGACCGACCAAACATGAAAACAATAAAAGATTCGACTTTGTCCCTTCAAGGGCTAGCCAACACAACATAGGGGACTTTAGCCCGCTACTTTCCACTTGGCTCTCCAGCACCTGCACAAGTACGACCACCAAGATATGACAAAATAAGGCAACAGTCAGCATTAGCTGACAAAACTATAACGACCCCACCCCTCACTCGGGCGGCGAAGCTCCTTCCCTGCAGGTATATAGCTTGTATATATAATGGCATCAGAACGTGAAATTTAAGCACCATTCATCGCAGACTTTGGCGCATAAGACCACACGTCACATGCACTCAGGGCACATTATCGGTGTATTGGAATCCCATCACCACAACCGTACTCAGTGATGGTCCACATTTGTGCATTACTAGTTTTTCCATCCCATAACATAATACTCTCCCCTATGTTACAAAAAAGTCAAAGTCGCTCTTCCAAATTCATGTGAGTGACACACTCCAAGTCGAACGACATATTACAGGTACAGTTCCGTCATATCCTATTTCTCAAGTCACCGAGTGAAATAGGCCATGATGCGGGTCAACCCCCCATTGCCCGATCACATACATAATCATATTATGTTTCAAGGCTGGCACTCACAGCCACCATAGCTGGGCACTCTAAGCTCATTGCTCAATATATTGGCCCATAGTCTCCAAGTGATAAGCATCACAAACATAACTCTTTGGGAGCTACCGCTAGCGGTAGCACTACCGCTGTGTGGTAGGGGACAGAACACCATTTCTTCCCCAAATTTGGGTGCTTTCCTGGGGTATGCCTCCAGTACTACCTACAGCAAGCTGCACACCCAAAAACTCTATAAAACTACACATTTACCCACTGAGTCTTCTCTAACATACAAATCAATCATCACCAATCCTGACCAACCTGTCCGGATGGGCTTCACATAACATGCATATTCCATACTTTGATTCTGAATTCTATAAATAAGTTTCTTACCAAGGATATCATCGATCAACTAGTTGGAAACTTCTCATTCTTCCCCAATTGGTGTGGGTTTCCTTGCACATGCCAAATAAGTACTTCACTTGTCCAAGAAGGAAGATCATTACTCTTGTCGATCGTTTAGGATCCATAATCTTGAACTTGATCTGGATGGAATCATCCACAATGCTCACCTCTCCATGCACTTGGTTTGGCTTGCTACTTCGATCAAAAGAACATCTCCACACTCTTCTCAAGGGCTAGTCTAGACTTCTCATTCTCCTTCTTCTTTCTCTTCTCCTATTTCCTTCTTTCTTTCTCAATCAATAAAAGAGAGAGTGTAAGTGAGAATGAGCAAGTCTTACATCCCCTCAGCAACTTAGCAATCCCCAAGATATCCATCTCATAAGGAGTGGATGGCCAAGATTTAATTGAGATTTAAATATAAATAGTTATTGATAACTCTAATTTTATCTTTATTTTTATATAGTTTTTATTTAATAATTAATTAATTTATAGTTATATTTTCTTAATTAAGTTTCTAATTTATTTATTTTTATATTTTAGGTTAATCTATGCTACAAATAACATTTTAAAGCTGACAGGATTGATCAGGAGAAAATTTGGAGCAAATCTGCAGAAATCCCAAGTATACGCTCCCGGGTCATGGGCGTGACACGGGGGCGTGACCTATGTCACGGGGCATGACTACATTTAGTTGTTCCAGAGGCATTTCCACATCATTTAAAGTTATACGCCCTCAAGTTATGGGCATGACTCAAGACATGTGTGTGACTACCTGCCAGAATTCAAAATGTTATTGACACGTCGGATTAAAAGTACAGGCCCATAAGTCCCAGGCGTGACCTTTAGGTCAAAGGTGTGACTCAGCCATTAAGAAGACAGTTTCCATCGCAAGCTGTTTTAGCTTACACGCCCTTATCACGGGCGTGACAATGGGGCGTGACCTCTTCTACAACTGCCACATTAAATCTTGCCATTCCAAGTTCCTGCCATTTTCTATAACAGTTAATACACGCCCTAGGTCACAGGCGTAACCTAGGGGCATGACCCATAAATATATAGATTTTGGCAGTTTCCCCCAACATTCCTGGGCTTTTAAAATGATGATTGTGTACCTTACATACCCCTAGTCATGGGAGTGACTCACGAACAAGTTTTACAATAAATTCCAGGCAAGACCAGGAGCTGGGGGTGGCATTTTTGAGTTCAATTTAAGTGTTCTTGCATTTCTTTTCATGTATTTTCCAATTCATAGTGTAACATTTACCTTTGGTTATTTTTAATTCAAGTACTTCTTTTCCTTTTTAATCATGTCTCTCTCTACCTTTTTATGTAATTCCCTTATTATGATGAGTAGGTAAACTCCATTTAGCACTTGATCAAGATGAACTTTGGAATGAAATAAACTTGCTTTATTTTTCTAAAATTATCAGGCTCTTTACTTTATTTACTTAGATTTATCTTTGAATTCAATTGCGTTGAATTCATTTATCGTGAATATTTGTTTTTCAATCTTAGATTTTACTGAGAGGTCGTGGATACGAGGAGATCACTCAAAGATAAAAAGAGTTGCATGCATTCCTTGAGAGAGGACAACATAAATCTTCTGGATTGGAGTCAAATCCAATAATGGGGTTCACTTCCAAAACCAAGATTAGGTGCTTCGATTGGCCGAGAGGTCTT
Source organism: Platanthera zijinensis (assembly GCA_039513925.1). Classification (NCBI taxonomy): domain Eukaryota; kingdom Viridiplantae; phylum Streptophyta; class Magnoliopsida; order Asparagales; family Orchidaceae; genus Platanthera; species Platanthera zijinensis. The sequence goes on from CM077078.1 coordinate 112,998,938, forward strand.
AATCGATCAACCTAAGGTTAATCAAGAGCATATTCTCGAGAGAGTTGCTTTCATATTTTGGAAACCTCCGTGGTTGAAGTTAGTATTTTAAAGGGTTGTATTTTATTATTTCATGAAAGTTTATTTTAAACCAAAGGGATTCTAGATCAAGTGCTAGCCTTTAAAACAACGAATTTTTCATTAGTAAAATTGATATTTTTCTTAGTTTTTCTGAATCACATAACTAACTTTTGTTCAATAAAATAATAACTCTTCCTTGTGAGTACAAGTACTCAACAGGCCCTGTGTCTAAATATGACACTTTATCCAATACTCTAGAACGATATGTATACTTGCCTTATCGATTTAGAATTGCGCTCTAGCTTGAATTTTTATCCATCCAGTTTTTGGCATCGTTGCCGGGGATTATCTTTGTTGATATTTTGAAAGCGAGGTTCTATTAATTATATCATTTTATTTTTTGCTAAAAAAAAGAAAAAAGTATATTTTGTTTTTTTTAAGTTTTATCTTTAATTTTTTATAATAAAAATTTCTTGTGAAAGGGTCGTGTCGGGTTTTCATCCCTTATGATCGCCTAGTACCTTGCGAAGTCGTCATTGGGTAGTCCTTGGGAAATCCTTGAAATTTTATTTTATAAATTTTTAATCATAAAACTTTTATTTTTATTTTATTTTGGTGTATGGCCCGAGGGAATCCGTCAAATCTATTTGACTTGGATCCGGAGATCGAGCAAAGCTTAGGACGACGCCTAAGACTTCGTGAACTCAATTCTCCAGATTTGGTTAAGGAATCCATATGTGACATTTCTTCTTCTTCTTCCACTTCCCTCTCTCCTCAATATTCTTCTATTTTTGGTAACCCAAATCCAAATATGTCCGAACAACGGACTATGTCCTTTTATGCTCGGCAAAATTTGGATGAGGCGCAATCAAGTATTATTTGATCCGCTATTGCGAACAATAACTTTGAATTGAAGTCAATCATCATTCAAATGGTACAAAATCTGTAAAATTTGATGGGCTTCAAGATGAGTACCCAAACACACATATTTCTAACTTTTAAGAAATATGTAATACTTTCAAAATTAACGGGGTTTTCGATGATGCCATCAAGCTAAGTCTTTTCCCTTTCACTTTGCGCACCAAATCTAAGCAGTGGTTGGGTACTCTTCCAAGAGGGTCCATCACTACTTAGGCCGAGATGATGGAAAAATTTCTCACAAAATATTTTCGTCCTGCCAAAACATCTAAGTTGGACAATGATATCGCATACTTCTCGCAAGTTGATACAAAAATTTTATATGATACTTGAGAATTATTTAAGGAATTTCTTCGTCATTGTCCGCATCATGCAATCCCTGATTGTTTGCAGATTAAAACCTTCTATAATGGCATCAATTCCCAAATGAGCCAACATATTGATGTTGTCGCCATTGGAATGCTAAAAAACAAGACACTGGTGGGAGCCCAATAGATTATAGAAGGTATGTCAATGAATATGTATCAGTGGATTAAACCTCAGTCTCGTCCACCTAAACTAGCCAGGATGTATGAAGTCGATACAGTTTCTAATTTATCTCTCCAGTTTGAGATGCTTAATAAAAGAATAGAAGAGATGTTTGCTTCCCCGTCTACACCTACCTGGAACCCTTCCACTATTTCGGAATGTGTGGATTATATGGGCAATCTGAATAGGGCACCTTTTAATTTGGGTAATAATTATGGTAATACTTATAACTCGGGTTTAAGGAATCACCCCAACTTCTCTTGGAGTAATCCGAGGAACGCAAAACGTCCACTGAACACAATTCCACCTGGATATCTACCACCTCAAGCTCCAAAATCTCCCACTCTCGAGGAGGCTTTCACCAAATATATGACTAGTAATGACACCAAAATTCAGAATCTCACCGGATGCATTCGCAATTTTGAGAATCAAATTAGGCAAATCGCAAAAATGCTCTCTGATCGTCAAGAAGGATCATTACTGCGCATTACGGTGCCTAACCCAAGGAGAAAGCAAAGGCTATCACACTACGGAGTGGTAAGGAGGTTACTACTTCCTTAAATCCGGTCATAATGGAGGTAATAATTTATATATCTACTCCTCCTCTTAAGGCTTCTATTGAAAATAAAATTAAGCAATTTCAACCGCCACTTTCGTATCCGTCTAAACTAAAGAAAGACTGTATGGATGAGCATTATGGTAAATTCTTAGAAATATTTAAGCAAATTCGTATAAATTTATCATTTTGTGAAGCGATAGCGCAAATGCCAAAGTATGCAAAGTACCTCAAGGATCTTTTGTCTAATAAAAAGAAACTTGAGGATATTTCCACGGTTCAATTGAACGTGGAATGTTCGACGATTTTGCTTAATAAATTTCCCAAGAAATTAATTGATCTGGGTAGTTTCTCTATTCCATGTTTATTTGGCGATTTATTAGTAAAACATGCATTGGCCGATCTAGGCGCCTCTATTAATTTGATGCCTTATTCCTTATTTTAAAAATTAGGATTAGGATAGCCTAATCAGACGAGAATGAGCGTCTAATTGGTGTATTGGTCTATTAAATACCCTATGGAAATTATTGAAGATGTGCTTGTCAAAGTTGACAAATTTATCTTTCTCGTGGATTTCATCATTCTTGACATAGAAGAGGACACCGTGGTTCCGCTCATTCTCTGTCGGACTTTTCTTGCCACCTCGCATGCCATAATAGATGTTTGTAATGGTAAACTTCTCCTTAGAGTCGAAGATGAAGAAGTTACCTTTACTATTATATCATCTATGAAAAATACGTTCTCCAATGATGACTCGTGTTTCTTTTTGGAGCCTTCTCCCAATGAAGACTCCGTTTTATTTTCTCAAAAAATTTCATCGTCTATTTTTCATGAAGAAAACTTTGAAAATCTAGATTTAATTTCTTATGAAAATAGTATAACAATTAAGTCGCATGCGCACCTATTTTAGAAATTATAGAATTAGGTAGTGATCAATTAAAAACTTCTTATGAAGAACCTCCAACTTTAGAATTAAAACAATTGCCCGATCATTTAGAACACTTATTTCTAGCAGAGGGTTCAAATCTCCCCGTTATTGTATCAGCATATTTATCCGATGAGGAAAAATTAAAATTATCAAATGTTTTAAAACTTCATCGCCACGTAATTGTATGGAAAATAACAGATTTGAAAGGGATTAATCCCTCCTTTTGTACTCATAAAATTTTATTAGTATAAAATCTGCAAAAAAACATTCAACATCAACACCGCCTAAATACTAATATGATGGAGGGGGTTACGGCAGAGGTGATAAAAATATTAGATGCGACATCATCTATCCAATTTCGGATAGCACTTGGGTAAGTCTGGTCCAAGTGGTGCCAATGAAAGGAGGATTAACGATAGTGCCGAATGATAAAAATTAATTAATCCTTACTAGAACCGTTATCAGATGGCGGGTTTACATAAACTACCGCAAAATAAATAATGTGACCCATAAAGATCATTTTCCTTTACCGTTCATCGACCAAATCCTTGAACGGCTATCCAGGCATTTTGTCTATTATTTTCTTGATGGTCTCTCGAGATATTTCCAAATCCTAATTGCGACTAAGGACCAAGAGAAAACAACCTTCACTTCTCTGTTTGGCACCTTCGCCTATCGGAGGATACCATTTGGTTTATGTAACGTGCTGTAACCTTTCAAAGGTGTAAGCTAATAATTTTTGACGAACTGGTGGAGGATATTATGGAAGTTTTCATGGACGATTTCTCCATTTTTAGAGATTTGTTTGATTTATGTTTAATTAATCACTCTCGTGTTCTACAAAGATATGATAACACAAATTTAGTTTTAAATTGGGAGAAGTACCTCCCCCTTCGAATGTTAAGGCCATTCATAGCTCTCTAGGGCATGTCGGTTTTTATCACCAGTTTATTAAAGATTTTTCTAAAATAACCAAGCCCTCAATCTTCTTCTTGAAAAAGATGCACCATTTATTTTTAATGTTGATTATTTGCATGATTTTTCTATAATTAAAAAAAATTAATAAATGCATCCATCATGATAGCCCCCAATTGGGATCTTCCTTTTGAGATAATGTGCGATGCTAGGGTTTTGTCATTGGTACGGTTTTAGGACAACGTGAAAGTATCTAGAGTCAACCTATATCACATAGAGGGGGATGAATAGGTGAGGTCCGTGTATTTTCGCGGAATAAAAATAACTTGAAAAATTAAATAACACAGAACACAAATATTTATAGTGGTTCCCCGAGTTAGGTATGCCCACTGTCCTGCCTCGCCTATCTACCATGAAGGGCTAGATTCGGCTACTTAACCTTTCTCAGATTAAAAAAAATCTTACACCTCAGAGACTCAAATCCTACAACTCGGAGACAAAGCTCCTACCAATCGGAGAAAAAACTCTCCTACAACTCGATCCAAACACAGATCTATAACTCGGAGAAAAAAAACTCCTACAAAAGTGAAAAGGATTTACACAAAAATAATGATTACAAATAATCTTATTTAGATCTAACCTCTTCGATTCTTCGTTCTTCAGAAAGGTTAATCTTAAATGACTTGAAGAACAAGTGAACCCGAAATATTTGAAGACTTTGATATGAAATCATTGATCGACTAGATCTGGTAGAATCAGAATCTTTAGAGAACAACGATACCGTCGATTTGGTGGAGGAAGATTGAATCGTACAACACAGTTGTCAGCCGAGTGGAATTCATGAAATTTGTACGGGAGCCGACGGTCGTTTTGTTCGGGATGTTTCTTGATTTGATTTGAGCACGATTAGGGATGATGAAAAATCCACCCTAAATATATATATAGGAATCCTCCTTTATAATGGCTAGAAAAGATATTCCATACCGAGAAGGTCGCGAGTTACTATACATGGCAATCTGGACAAGCCTAGCCGGATTTTGAAAAAATAGAAGAAATAACCCTAAGTATAATTTGTCAAGTATCGTTGAGTATAGCCTTTCAACTTTAATCACTAAGTGAGCAGTGACATCCACTTCAAAGAGGCAAGCTACCTTCTTGGGACGTCCCCGCAGGATGTTCCATTGGTAGGCGCTCATGGCCATCTCTTCAATAAGAGCTTGGGCAGCCTCAGGGGTCTTATTATTTAGGGTACCCACGACAGCCGCGTCAATCATTTAATGTGTCTGATAGTTGAGCTTGTTGTAAAAGATTTGGACCTGCAACCACGCTGGCAGCGCGTGGTGCGGACACCTGCGGAGGAATTATTTAAACCTCTCCCAAGTCTCAAATAGAGACTCTTGATCATTTTACACAAAGGAAGAAATGTCCGCCTGTAACTTTGCAGTTTTGGCAGGCAAAAAATACTTCGTTAAGAACCGTTCTGCAAGCTCGGCCCAAGTGGTGATACATCCTCGCGGGAGGGAATTCAACCACGCTTTAGCTTTGTATTTTAAGGAAAATGGAAAAAGACACATGTGAATGGCTTCATCAGTGACGCCATTAATTTTAAAAGTGTCGCAAATTTCTAAAAAACTAGATAAATTAACGTTTAGGTCCTCATCCGGTAGTCCATCGAAGTGCATGGCATTTTGGATCATTTGAATAACGCTAGATTTTATTTCGAAATTATTGTTTTCCATAGTCGGGCGAACGATACTAGACCCAGTATCATCCAGGTTCGGTCGAGCGTAGTAAGACATTGTAAGCTCCGCGACCGTATTTGGGTTAGGGTCAGCCATAACTACGATAGAGGGTTCTCTGATGGATTCTTCGAGGTCTAAAAAAGGATTCCAGCATTGAGATTGAATACGCGTAAGGGAGCGTTCGATCTTAGGATCAAAATCAAAAATTTTAGACTCAGAGGGTTGTCCACGGGTCATACACCCTAAAATATATACTAAATAATTAACTTTTTTTAGGTTTTGAGTAGAGTTTTTTTTTAGTTTTTAAATTTTTAGAAAAGAAGTTAAAAGTAATAGACTCCGGAATTCGAAATAACAACACAAGGTCCCTAGCAATGGCGCCAAAAACTTAATGTGCGCGAAGCCCGGGATCGAATTTATCTGATGAGCATGCTGGGTTCTGATTTTGTGCGACGAAAGGAGGAGAGTACACCTATCGTGACTAATACAGGATATTCAGGGAGAATATTGAGGTCGTATATTTCCTGGGGCGGGTTGATTATTTCTACTCCTCCCGGAGGGACTATTATCTTACCAAAAATAGAGTTGTCGGATTTTAATTAACTAAAGCGGTTATAAAAGAGAGTTGTAAAAAGACTTAGAAAATTTCGATGAAGGATTAATGCTATGCATCGAATCAGATTGAAACTAAAGTAACTCTTAATAATTATAGAACTTAGTTTTCAAATTAATTAAAGGCAACTTGGTCATGGAGGTTCCACAAACATGAGCTCACTTATCTCTAGGGATATCGCTCACCTGAACATTAAAACTATTCGACCGAACTCTCGTCCGATGAAGGATTCCACTTAATGCCCGCTTTACGCTAAGAACCCCGCTATTGGGTGGGGAACTCAATCTGGTAGAATTATGCTTCTCCTCTCTCGAGGGTATGCATGCAACTCTTTTTACCCAAGGGTGATCGGTCCATACACATGGCCTCTCGGCTAGCTTGCATGTGTATAACAAAAACAGAGCCCACACATCAATATGTACTTCTACGCGTCATATACCCGTGATAAAACTTATGTCCTTTAATTAAAGTGAGAAAAAGACCTTTAATTATTTAAAGTGATTTTATATGTCCCAATGCTCTTCGATGCCGAGGGCTAAGAATGATTAGCCACTCATCAGAATGGGGACGACTTATGATTTTAATGAGGCGTGAGTTCGAAACTATGCGCTAAAGGATTATAAGAAATGGACATAAAATAACGAAATGTTATGAAATTGCAAGACTAATAAAAAAGGGAACCCACACACTCTACAAAATCATAAATAAAAGCTAAGTTACAAAAAGAGAAATTATAAGTCCTACTCAAACGAGTAAGCGGGAAATAAATGCAAATTACAAGTCCTACTCGAATGAGTAGGCGGGAAATGACAAGTCCTACTCAAATGAGTAGGCAGGAAATGAAATCAGTAAATTGACAAGTCCTACTCAAATGAGTAGGAGGAAAATGAAAGCAGTAAATTGGCAAGTCCTACTTAAATGAGTAGGCGGGAAATGAAAGCAGTAAAAGCTATATCATACACGCACAGACTGTACTTGAAGGAAAGTAATGAAAACCTAACTCATACACTCACACACAACAAAAAAAGAGAAAAACAAGGTGATTGAAAAAAATTAAAACAACTACTTTTCTCTCCTAGAATTTGATAAAAACGCATAAAAAGACAAAATAAAAATTAAAGAAGGAAAAAAGTTTTGAAATAAAGTAAAAATCAAAGTGTTACAAAAATTAAAATGATAACTTATTCATTCTTATAACTTTAGAAAAATGCTTAAAAAGTGGAAATAAAGTTAAAAAGAACAAAAAGTTTTACAACCTAAAAAAAACTAAGTTAAAGAAAGATCAAAACCACTTTGAAAAACATTTTTATAAAACATAGCAATGAATACAAAGTACTAAAAGCTAAACCTAAACTAAACAAAGAGAAGAAAATAAAAGCTATCATAACAACTAATAACTATAATAGAAAACCTAGAACAAAAACTAAGTAAAACAAAACTATGAAAACATAAAAACATAAAACTAAACTCATACACACACACCCATTTTAAAGAAAGAAAGAACAATGATAAAATAAGGATAAAATGAGAGAACAAGTGAGCCACCTAAATGAAATTCAATATAAGGAAAGGAGACAAAAATCTACAAATTTTATTAAGATGAAGATGAGTTACAAAAAGCTAAAAAAAACTAAGAAAGGGGCGGGGGAGTCTCCTTATATAGTATGGAAATCCACCTAGGCAGCACTTCAACAGCAAAATGGCTCAAAAATTTGAACCCTTCGACCTTACAAAAAAGTTTTATTTATAAGCAAAAAAAACTACGTTACACGCCCCAGTCATGGGCGTGACTGGGGGGCGTGTCGGGTCTTGCGTGCTGGTGAAGCTGAAAATCTAGTCAACTAGCTTTGTTTTGGAAGCTTCGGGAAAGTCCACGTGGATGTCACCAGCATGATAAAATGGACACTAGCATGGCTAGAGCCGTTGATTGGTTGGCTTGCTGGAGGCATTGAGTGCTTGGACATGTCCATATGCCGAATGTAACATCCCATTTCCGGCTAGACCCCTTGGAGTCGGTTGGTCGTGACAGAATGCTAGGAAGCCCAAAAATTGAAATACATCAACCGAGATTTCGGGTCACGGGTTGGTCACGCCCGTGACCGACCCGTCACGCCCGTGACCTAGGGAGTGACTCCTTCGACGATCGTCGATCTCAGGGAGACGATCGTCGGGCGCAGAATTTTCAACCCGGGCCTGTCACGCCCATGACCTATGTATCACGCCCGTGACCTAGGGCGTAACCCCTTCGACGATCATCGATCTCAGCGGGATGATTGTCGAAGTGCATAATTTGCGTCATGGTCCTATCACGCCCGTGACCCAGGTGTCACGCCAGTGACCAAGGGCGTGACCCCCTTCGGCGATCGTCGATCTCAGCGAGACGATCGCCGAGCGCAGAATTTGCCTCATGACCCTATCACGCCCGTGAACCATGTGTCATGCCCGTGACCGAGGGCATGACCAACCTTCGACGATCGTCGACCTCAGTTCGACAGTCGTCGAACCCAGAATTGGCCACCCGGGCCTGTCACGCCCGTGACCCATGTGTCACGCCCGTGACCTAGGTCGTGACCACCCTTCGACGATCGTCGATCTCAGGTCGATGATCGTCGAACTCAGAATTGGCTATCCGGGCCTGTCACGCCCGTGACCTATGTGTCACGCCCATGACCAAGGACAAAACGTCAGCCAGACTGGATATTTCGGTAACCGACGTCATAATCAATTCTGATTATGGGAATGTACAGCAGGAATATTTATGGGCCGTTTCCATCTCTAATTATTTAATTGAAAGAGAGAGTGATGTCCAATAGAAAATCTCCACCTGGATCAGCCATTTCATCTTCCACCTTTTCCTCTCCCCTACATCATAACCGAAACGTTATTAAGAGAAACATTCATGGCCATGAACGTTTCATCCTTTCCCCTCCCCACTTGGAGATATATAATAGCCTCCTTGGAGCAAGAGGAGAAGGTTACATGCTCGATCAAACGGATTCAGATTCCTCCCCTTGCTGTTGTAGAATTTCCGGCAACTCCACCACCGCGCAAATGGCTTCCCGACGGTCTGCACGCCTCCAGCCCGCGAACAAGGTCCTCCCCTCCCTCTTCTTCTGCGGATAGATCTTAGAAATCATTAGGAGAGATATCGGGCTCAAAAGAGCCAGATCGGGTGAGCGTTTCCATGGTTTTCCAAAATTTCATGGTGGCGGGTTCGCCGGAAACCGCCTCTCCGGCGGCCGTGCCGCCGCCCGACGGTAGCCCTCACCTCAACAGAGGTGGCGGTGGTGGCCGGCCAGGGAGATGGCTGGGTGGCCAGGAAATGGCTATAGAAAAGCTACAGGTTTCAAGCTTTTGTTTTTAGGTTGCTGGTTCGGGCTAAAGAAGAAGATGAACAGTAGCATTTTATTATATTATATATTGTATAATTCGGAATTAATTCCCTTTACTGTGCACTATGTTAAAACTGAAAATTATAGCCCGTAGGGGCTGAAACATAAAAAGTGGTTAACATAAAAAATGTAGCCCTTGAAGTCTAATTTAATTCAAAATTGATTTCACGTGATTTGGAGTCTTAGATAGACCACACCACACTTTTTGGTGAGGTCTATCCATAGGGCTGTCTTGACCTTAGAAAAATTCCCCATTCCAATCCAGTCATCAAAATGACTTGAAATTTGGGGTGTGGCCTAATATTACCTATATCTAGGTACAATCCAAAAATTAAGATTTTTGGAAAATGTTTTCTATAGTTTTTAGAAAAATTCAATAATCCTAGCATAATTTAGTAGCCTATTTCCAAAGTATTATTATAATTTTATGTTTTTGTATGCTTGAATGTTGTTGTTTTATATTTTTTATAAATCTATAGTCTTATTTTAAGTTTGGTTGTTATTTTACTTTATGTTATAAACTTATGTTTTGTTTTATTTTATGTTATGTTTATGATATGTTTTATTTTTATCTTTATATTAGTTTAGGTTTACATAACTAATGTTATAATGATTAATGTTGTGTTTAAATTTATATCATGAATTAACTAATGTTTTGTTATGTCTTTTTTGTAGGTGGCCGGCCCCTCCCTCAAGTGCGGCAAGCCCAAGTTCAACTAGCATTGGTGTGGCCCACTTCCATTTGGTGCAGCCAATCCTCCTACCCAAGCATTGGAGCAACCCAAGCCTACAAAGCCCACTATTCAAGCAGCCGACCTTCACATTTTGGAGCAGCCCGGCCTTTTGGTGTTGCCCACCTAGCCTATACCCGAGCCCATGCAGCCCCTAGCCTATACCCGAGCCTACATAAAATCCCAAACAGCCCATGCAGCCACCTAGCCCTCTACCCGAGCCCATTGAAGCCCATAATGGCCGGCCACCCCCTCTCTCTCCTTTATTATTTTGCCACCTTTCTCATGCATGCACATGTCTTTCTCTCTCTCTCCCCTATTTATTACATGCATGCATACTCCCCTTGAATGGCCGGCCCCTACCATTTCTCTCCCCTCTTTTATTTTCCATTCACTCCCCCCTTCCTATTACATATTTTTCATTAAGTAAAATGCATGCACCCTAGCATTCTCTCTCCCCTCATTTAATACCATGCATGAACCCTCCCCCTCACATGGCTGGCCACCCCCCTTGATCTCCCATTTTCTAGATGCTTCCCTCCTCTCCTATAAAAGGAACCCAAGTCCCATGGATTGAGGGGTTGGATTGAAAGTTTGGCTTTTGGAGAGAGCTTTGGAGAGTACAAATCAAGAGAGTTTCATTGTAATTTTCATTTCTAGTTTCCGTGTTTTTTTTGTAATCTCATTTTGTTCTAAGTAATATCATTTTGTTTTTTTCATTATTGTGTACTTCCTTTCCTTTTAGTAAAAGAAATATGAAATCTTCTTCTCTTATTATTGTCGTTTTCTTTTCCATCATGCGTACCTAATTTTCTATTAGCATTTGATCATGAGGATCCATGATTTGAGATGAGAATTATTTTTATTTCATAGTTTTATTTTTGCTTAATTCTACTCGGTCCTTCTTTGAATATTATTTCGTTGACTCCGTATTTCCGGTATACAGTAGTAGGCCTTGTTCTCATTTCATAGTAGTCGAGTGACTCATGATTTGAAAGATCACTCAAAGAAGGAAGGAGTTGAACGCAACCCTAGAGATAGGACGACGTAAATCTTCCGGATTGGAGTCAAATCCAATAGTGCGGATCACTTCGATAATGCAACTTTAGGCTTCTTTGGTTTGTAAAGAGATTTCGATCAAAGAGTCTATAAGTTAGGAGACCTAATGCTCTAGCGAGATTTTGTCTCATTTTCGGATCCGTCACGGCCGAGTTTGATTTGCAAATTTAAAACTATGCCTTTTATCTCTCTCGTTTCATTTTATGGTGAATCAATGATCGAATGCTAGCCTTTTTTATATAAGTTTTTCGTCTCGCAAATTATCGTTTATTTTACTTTAAACAAAATTCTCAAAATCCAACTATTTTCCGGTAGGATAATAGTTCAAGCGTGAGTAGCAGTAATTAACAACCCCATGTTTAAATACGACCTTGGTACTACAATTCGACAGGTACGCTTGCCTGTTCGGGTTTTAGCCCATCAAGTTTTTGGCGCCGTTGCCGGGGAGTTTTCTTGTCAATATTTTGAAAACACTTGCGCTATTACTTCTACAAAAATCAAAAAAAATATTTCTATATATTTAAATATTTATAATCAACCCACCTCATTTTAATTTCTACCCCACCTAAAATCTCTCGAAAAGGGTAAGGGGCTTTAAGCGCCACCGTTTTACCTAGTACCGGGCGAACCCTTCACCGGGTAGTCCTCGGGAAGTTCGAGAGCCAAGCCGTAAAAATCTATTTTCAAAAAATCTATTTTTTTTAAAAAAATCCTTTCTTCTCATTTTCTTTCTTTTTCAAGCTTCCATTTTCATTTTCCCTCGTTTTCTGCACTAGTGCATGACCCGAGCGAATCCGTCGCTACTTGCTGATTTGGACCCGGAAATCGAACGCTCCTTTCGGAGACAACTACGATTCGGGGCTTCCACTTCTCAAACAGCGGTTGAGGATTCCTACGGGGATTGCAATTTCAATTCTGAAATGGGAGACCCTAACCCAGGAATGGCTCAGCAAAGGACCATGTCCGATTATGCTCGACCCAACTTGGAAGGGATAAATACAAGTATTGTTCGACCTGCGATTGCGAACAATAACTTCGAGCTTAAGCCTAGCATCATACAAATTGTGCAGCAATATGTACAGTTCGACGGATTACAAGATGAAGATCCGAACTTACATATTGCTAATTTTCTTGAAATCTGTGACACCTTTAAGATTAATGGTGTCTCAGACGATGCTATAAGGCTAAGACTCTTCCCATTCTCCTTAAGAACTAAAGCCAAACAGTGGTTGAGTTCTCTTCCAAGAGGATCAATCACTACTTGGAACATTTTAACTGAAAAGTTTCTTTCTCGCTACTTCCCCCCCCCCCCCCCCCGCCGCCAAAACTGCTAAGTTGCGAAATGATATAACTTCATACTCTCAAATTGATTCTGAGACCCTCTATGACACTTGGGAGAGGTTCAAAGAACTTTTGAGAAGATGCCCACACCATGCTCTGCCTGTATGGTTGCAGGTCCAGACATTCTATAATGGGCTAAACCAAGAAACTAAGCAGATGATAGATGCCGCTTCCGCTGGTTCTTTAGACCGCAAAACTCTGGAAGCCGCTCTTGAGCTTATCGAGGACATGGAGATGAACACCTATCAGTGGAATTTGTCTAGGACTCGCCCATCTAAACCTGCAGGTATATATGAAGTGGATTCGGTGACGCAACTGGCGCTGCAAGTGGAAATGCTCAACAAGAAGATCTCGGAGATGACTGCTCCCTCTGCCGCTAAGGTATATGAAAATGCTGCTGCTGCCGAGCAGGTGGATTATCTGGGGAACATACCCAGGCCTGCTCAAAATATTTCTGCGAACAATTTTTCTGCTTTTTTGAATTTTTCTTCTCCTCCTGGTTTTAATTCTTCTTCTAATTCTTATCACCCCGGATGGCGTAACCATACTAATTTCTCGTGGAGTAATAACGCTAATGTTGTACGCCCACTGCACGATTTTACACCACCACCACCACCACAACAAAATTTTCAAAAACCTTCCCCTTTGGAAGAGATCCTCGCTAAGTATATAAGCTCGAACGATGCCACTATTAGAAACTTAACAGGATCAATGAAAAATTTAGAAAATCAAGTCGGCCAACTCGCCAAGGCCTTTTCCGAGAGACCACCTGGAACTCTTCCCTCGAACACTGAGCCTAACCCAAGGGAACACGCAAATGCGATTTCCCTTCGGAGCGGTAAGGTTGTTAACGAGCCCACCATAAGGGAAGAGCCAAGGGTGATTGTCCCTCCTATTTTTACCCCCATGGAAAGTGATAACTTAAATCTTGAAAAAGAAAAATCTACATTTGAAAAAGAAAAAGATAGCTCTATTATTTCTGATTCTCAAAAAGAAAAAGATGGTTTTCAAAATGATGCTCCAGTTGTTCTAAAGGAATTTCCGCCACCTCCTTATCCGGCTCGACTTAGGAAGGAAAAACTAGATGATCAGTACCAACGCTTCCTTGAAATGTCCAAACAAATTCACATTAATTTGCCATTTCATGAAGCGATTAGTCAAATGCCGAAGTACGCAAAATATCTTAAGGACTTATTAACGAACAAGACGAAATTGGAAAATTTATCACACGTAACATTGAATGAAGAATGCTCGGCGGTCGTTAAAAATTCTAACCTTCCTAAAAAGATAAACGACCCGAGTAGTTTTTCCATTCCTTGTATCTTTGGTGATCTGTTTGTTAAACATGCGTTAGCGAATCTAGGAGCGAGCATCAATTTGATGCCTTTTTCATTATTTAAGAAGTTAGGATTAGGCACTCTTAGCCCTACAAGTGTAACACCCCAAAACTTGGAAAAGGAATCGACGGCGTCGTTTTGGCTAAGTTTGGGTTTTGGGGGTAGGCACACGGCCTGTGACACGGCCGTATCATAAGCCGTGTTGCGCCTGGGTTATTGCGCCATATTGCGCCTGGGTCGCCGAGCCGTGTTGGTCGACAATCGGCGAGAAGGCACACGGCCTTGGACACGGGCGTGTCCCTGGCCGTGTCCTTCTCGGGCTGTTCGCAGAATTTATTCTACTAGGCATGACACGGGTCACGACACGGCCGTGTCGGGGCTGACACGGGCGTGTCGAGGGCTGTGTCTTTGGCCGTGTCTTGGGTCGTGTCCTTCTCTGGCTGGGAATGTTGGTCGGTAGGGGGGAGTGACACGGGCCTCGACACGGGCGTGTCAACGGCGACATGGCCGTGTTGGAAGCCGTGTCAAAGGCCGTGTTAAAGGCCGTGTGCTGGTTTTCGAATCAGTCGAGACGGCGAATGGCTAACACGGCCATGCACACGGCCGTGTTGCAACCCGTGTTCGGCCCAGATTTTCTATTTTGGGTTCTGATCGTGGCCGTTCGTTCTTTTCTTTGGAAGATCCAACGGTGGGGGGCCTCCCTAGGCGGTTTAAGGCCGGGAATAGGGTTCCAAACCATCATTCCCCACTTTCTTTTATCTCTCTAAGTTCTAGAGAGAAGGGAGAGCAAGGAGGCCAAGTTCCGGCCGCCGGCGAAGCTTCGGAGGTCCGTTTCGCGAGCGGAGTTAAGATCCGCGAAGGTGGGAGCGTTGCGGTGGTGTTCAACCGAGCAAATCTTCTCCATGGCTAGGAAGAGGGGACGGAAGCTAACGACACTTCTCCTCTCGGTTTTTAGGATTTAGGATGCATGAACAGCATCCCCTTCCTTTCGTATTTTGAGCACCGAATCTCTCAAATGAGAGGGATTCGTGTATCCTAGGTTCAAGAGGAACCTCCAGGTTGAGTATGTTTATCCCAGCATGCTTTGCATTAGAGATCCGCTCCGTTAGCGGATTAGGCATTGTGGGTGAAGTCGTGGTCGCGACCGTTAGTCCGACCCGGTGATGTTGCATAGCGAGCTTCGGGGATTCGGTAGAAATCCGTTGCGGCAATACGCCGTTGTATGTATGCGTTTTCCCCCCTTATATTTGAGTGAGTACTCGTGGTCGGAACTGGACAAGGTTAGCT
Source organism: Platanthera zijinensis (assembly GCA_039513925.1). Classification (NCBI taxonomy): domain Eukaryota; kingdom Viridiplantae; phylum Streptophyta; class Magnoliopsida; order Asparagales; family Orchidaceae; genus Platanthera; species Platanthera zijinensis. The sequence continues at coordinate 113,014,345 of CM077078.1, forward strand.
CCGTGTTGTGCGGTAGATGGTTTCCTTGGAGCACGGGAAAGACACGGTGCGAATGGTGATTGGGGTGGGGAAACCTTTGTTTGTGCTGTGCAAAGGCGCGGCTATGTCTCTGTGGTCAGCTGGCTATCCCGTGATGCGCAAGTCATGTGGGGGAAGTGTCCCGTCGAGACTAGCCCCTTGTGTGGACTAACGAGAATGTCGAGCGGAGGGCAAGCCCGGGCAATGTGGCCATGAGCGGGTGGGGTCCAGCAAGGCTTCTTAGAATCGGTCAGTGTGAGACGGAACTGATAGTTTTACTTTCAAGACAACCTAAACACCTAGAGGGGGGGTGAATAGGTTCTAATTTCTTGTTTATAAATCTAGGCAGAATTCAATTGCAGATTAAATTATCTAGCACAGCATTCACAGAAAACTAAGCATCACAGATTGCACAATGTTTTATAGTGGTTCCCCAAGATCTGGGTACATCCACTTTCCCCCTTCACCTATCTAGCAATGTGCTAGATTCGGCCAAACTTCCACTATACTCAGATCCTCAGATCCTACAGCTCAGAACCAGGATAGGTTCCTACAACTCAGGCTCAACAGCCCTACCTCAGCCTTGCCCCAAGGCCTACCACTCAGAGAATAATCTTCTCCTACACTCAGGCAAATAGCCCTACCACTCAGAGATTACCTCTCCTACACTCAGCCTTTATAACACAGGCTTACAACTCAGATCTGTGTAAACAGATCCTACAGAAATTTAGAAAAGATATTTTGATGTCTTGCCTTTGTTGAGAGAGAAGAGGACAAGACACTTCTTGATCAGCTGATGAAATCAACTGAATCTGAGCTTTCTTCAAAGCTTATTGAATCTGAACTTAGCTGAGTTGATTTCCAAACAGCTTCTTGAGAAACCACTGATGGCTTCCTTCTTCTTCTTCAAGATGACTGGATCTCCCTCTATCCAACACCTTTACTGATACTTCAGACTTCTTCTTCTTAAACCTTCTGATGAAGATCTTCTTTTTCACTTTCTTGAATTGAAACTTCAACAGGATCGTAATCCTTCTATTTCTTCTTCTTAGATCTTCTTCTATTATTTTTCTTAGCTTAGCTTCCTTTTTAATTCCTTCTGAATGTGTTTATTTATAGACTTTCTTCATGGTAACCAGCTGATCCGGTTTCTAACTATTTTCTGACAGGTCTGACAGCTTCAGTTAAACGGTGGCAACCCACAGCTGTCAAGTCTTCAAACAGTTCTTGTACCTTAGCCTTGGACAGCAAAATGTCGAGACAGTCAGTTAGAAAGTGTCGAGACCAATCTGTCTATCTGTGTCGACACAAGTGACTTTGGTGTCGACACAGTCTTTGATGATGTCGACTAAGTTGCCTTTAAGTCGACACAGCTTCTTCAGAAAATAACTTGGTCTAGACTCTGCAGTGTGTCGACACAAGTCCTGTGTGTCGACACAGTTGTTGTAGATTCAGAACTTAGTATGTGTCGACTCAGCCTTCTGGTGTCGACACAGCAATCTTCAATTCTGCCAAAATGTGTCGACTCAGTCTTCTGGTGTCGACACAAGCATAGTCGACTTCTGCCAATATGTGTCGACTCAGTCTTCTGGTGTCGACACATCCACCCAGTGTCGACACAGTTGTGGTCGACTATCTTCTTCTGTGAGTCGACTATATTTCTCTGGTCGACTATCTTTCACTAGTCGACTAACTTTCTCTGGTCGAGTATCTTTCACGGTGTCGACTAACTTTCTCCGGTCGACTATCTTTCACGGTGTCGACTAACTTTCTCTGGTCGACTATCTTTCACGGTGTCGACTAACTTTCTCTGGTCGACTATCTTTCACGGTGTCGACACTGCTTCCTAGTGTTGAGATAGTTGAAGTCGACTATTTTCTTTATGTGTCGACACTGCTTCCCAGTGTCGACATAAATGTGGTCGACTATCTTTCTCTGTGTCGACACTGATAATCTGAAGTGTCAACACAAATATTCTGAAGTGTCGACACAATTTCTTCAGGTGTCGACATGTGGACTTAGAATATTTTTCTGCATTATTTAATACTTCTTCACCTGCACATGTCAACTCAAAACAACATCAAATACACCTTGATGTATATCATTGAGCTAAGTTGGGCTTCTTCAAATCAGGTACACATTTTCCAATGCACCCAACAGGAACCCTGACGTGCAAAGTCAGAATGTGCGGGCAAGCCCCGGGGCATATGACCCTTGTGCGGGTGGGGCCTTTGCAAGGTTCCGTGTGACGGCGTGTGTGCCGTTAGGGACATGGTGGTTCCCTTGTGTTTGCGGCTTTAAGCCAATGGGGAAACAGAAGTACCTAGTGTTTGATGTTGTGCTAGATGCATACAAGCTAGGGTGCCTTGGGTGAAACCCAGGTTGCATTCATGTTCCATAGTAGGCCCCCCTTTCACTTTGTACAAAACATAGAAAACATGTATGTTGTATGAGACATCCAATCCTGTTTTACCGCTTTATTATATATGCTCTTTTGGTATACGAAGTGCTAACTTGCAGGTGGAGTGGTACCCCGGGGTCCGTTAGGGGCGGCCGGGAGGAGATGTGTTTGTTACACAGTAGAGGTCAGCCTTTACTGACCCACGTTACTTCAAATCCTTACAGGGCAAGGATCGCATGCTGGAGCTAGCGCGCTGGGCGAAAAGCCCTAAGCCTCATGAAGTGTTGTTGTGCTTGGATTTTCCTTTTGTGTTTGCTACTCTTGTTATGTTTATGTCCGGCTTGCATGCTAAGGTAGCCTAGGAGTGCTTGGCACATTTATATTTTTGGACTATTATTGTGTAAGGCCTTAAGGCCATTTGATACTCTATCGTTAGTGGATAACTTCTGTCGGTTAATGTTCTGTTTCCGCTGTGTTTGTCTGGAGTTTTGAGATTGGGTAGTTTTCATATCATCTTTTAATACTAAAGCTATGGCGTCCGTATGTTATGGGGCCCCGGCCGGACCCATATTATATGGTATTTATAGGGGAGGTGTTACATTTTGGTATCAGAGGGAGGTTGGCGTTCCAATGAGAAGTTTCGCGGTCGAAAGTATAAGTCGAGTCGCGTATAAGAAGTTATCCACATAGGAGTATCGCGGGACCATGAGTGTGCTTGTGTTCGAGTCTTGCAATTAGAGACTGATTTGCATTTTCTTGCTTGTATTTAGAGTGCAAGCAACGAGGCTGGGACCTCGAGGACAAGAGAAGAGCTCTCGGCAAGTAGTGCGACTGCGCAAGGTCCGCTAGGGATGGGGGTCACACAGGCCGACTTCTGCCGTATGCTTGCAGAAGCGATGGTGGCGGCCCAAGCTGCAGCGACAGCATAGGTAGCAGCTCCCGTTGCTCAGGTAGCAACTCCTGCTACCCCGGTCACGGCAGCGACCGTGCAAGTTGAGGAGGCCAGGCGGGCGGAGCCGCAGGCCGAGAGAGTGGTTGTCGGGTAGGGGGACCGACAGATGAAGTACTTTCTGAGCTTCCACCCTCCAACCTTCAAGGGAATCGGCACGCCCACAGATACAGAGGATTGGTGGGCTAGAATTCAGGAGCTTCTGAGGGCGGCAAAGGCGCCCGAAGAGAAAAAGGCAGAATTCGCAGCCTTTATGTTGGAGGGAGATGCCAAGTTATGGTGGGTGAGCCACAGTGGCCGGCAATTTCTAGGACGCACACCGTCCATCGAGGAATTTGGGAATGCCTTCCTGAAGAAGTACATTCCTGCCTCAACGAGGTTAGCCCTCCAAAGGCAGTTCCTACATCTGGTGTAGCGAGACAAGTCAGTGGATGAGTATGTTCAGGAATTTACTCGCTTGGGTCGTTATACGGGAACGACCATGGCAGACGATGAAGAGAGGGACAATCTCTTCTATCATGGATTGAAGGAGAATCTAAGACAACCCCTCATATAGATGAAACGTGCGGGTTTCAACGAATTGGTGGAGGCGGCCTGAATTTTGGAGAGTGATATGGAGCGATCCCAGCGTTGCAAGGGTTTTACGCCCAAATAGGGGGAAGAGAAGAAGCCTGCTCAGTCCCACGGAAAGGCGGAAGGGAGCCGATGGAAGAAGAAGCCTTCCCCATATAAGTCGGGCGAGAAGAGTAATTGGACGTCCGGAGGGTCACGCTCTAAGGGACCTCAGACGTGCTATAGTTGTTGCAAGCTAGGCCACATAGCAAGATTTTGTACCCAAGGGGGCACGGAGCAAGAGCCAAGGCAGGAGCAAACTGTGCGCTCCGGCCCCAGTGCCGCGGAGAAAGGGAAAATGGCGGAGTCGAGTGCTTCCCGGTTTCAACCAGTGCAACCAAGGGCCTACAACCTTGGGCAGCAGGAAGCAATCCGCCAAATCGATGTGGTGACAGGTATGAGAGTTCAAACTGCATCGTAGATTTCTTCCTTTCAAGCCTTTTTATGTTTGTTGCATGTGTGTAGGCTTTGTAGTGGTATCTGGGTACCCCGCTAGGGTACTTTTTGATACGGGAGCGTCGCACTCCTTCCTTGCGGAAAGTTTCACCCGGAGGATTGGAGTTGAGTCCCTCTCAACAGACTCAGAGTTGAAAGTGCGCATGCCCAATGGGTCATTTATGACAACCAGGGCTAAAGGACGGATTTGTTGGAGTCTTGAGGGAGTCGACTTCATGTTGGTAGCGGCGATCTTGTCGTTGTCCGAGTTCGATGTGATTTTGGGGATGGATTGGCTAGCGGAGCAGCGTACCAGTATCGACTGTTTGTCCAAGGTGGTAACCCTGAGGGGCGTGGGGCAAGAAGAAGTCAAGTTTGAGGGCCTATATGGAGTGGCCTGTTCCCTAGTTTCGGCACTTCAACTAGTGCGACTGTTAGCCAGGGGGTATAGCTCTAGTAGCGTTGTTGGAGGTTAGCCTTTCCAGGCTGTCTCTTGGAGAAGTGCCCGTGGTGGCGGAGTTTGGAGATGTATTTCCTGAGGAGCTACCGGGAGCACCTCCTCGGCGGGAGATTGATTTCTCCATCGAGTTGGTGCCCGACGCTAGACCAGTGTCGCGTCCACCCTTTAGGATGGCACCAAAGGAGTTGGCCGAGCTCAAGGTTCAGTTGCAGGAGCTTTTGGAGCAAGGGTATATCAGGCCCAGCTCTTCACCGTGGAGTGCGCCGGTGTTATTCATAAAGAAGAAGGACGGTAGTATGCGTCTGTGCATAGACTACCGAGAGTTGAACAAATTGACTGTCAAGAATAAGTATCTGATTCCTCGGATAGACGATCTCTTCGACCAGTTGGTGGGATCGGTGGTGTACTCCAAGTTGGACTTGAAGTCCGAATATTATCAGTTGCGGATTCGTGATGAAGACATACCCAAGACCGCGTTTGGTACGAGGTATGGTCATTTTGAGTTCTCGGTGATGCCGTTCGGGCTGACGAATGCGCCGTCCGTGTTCATGGACTTGATGAACCGAGTGTTTTGCGAATATTTGGACTGGTTCGTAGTCGTCTTTATCGATGACATATTGGTGTATTCCAAGTCGGAAGCGGAGCACGAGTCGCACTTGCGGATAGTGTTACAAGTGTTGAGAGAGAACCAGCTCTATGCGAAGTTCTCGAAATGCGAGTTTTGGTTGGAGAAGGTGGCGTTTTTGGTCCATGTAATCAGTGGGGACGGGGTGGCGGTGGATCCAACGAAAGTAGAAGCCATCAGAGAGTGGCCAGTTTTGAGGACCGTGGCAGAAGTCCGAAGTTTTCTTGGACTAGCCGGGTACTACCGAAGGTTTGTGGAAAACTTTTTGCGGATAGCTCTACCCCTCACTTCACTAACTCGCAAGGATCAGAAGTTTGTATGGACTCAAGAGTGCAATCAGGCATTTGAAACCCTGAAGGAAAGGCTAATGATGGCGCCGATCCTAAGTCTACCAAAGGGGACCGAAGGGTTCCAGATTTTTCAGCGACGCATCCGGATGCGGTCTAGGGTGCGTGTTGGTGCAGCATGGTAGTGTGATAGCTTTTGGGTCGAGGAAGCTGAAGCCCCACGAGAGAAATTACCCCGTCCATGATTTGGAGTTGGCGGCGGTAATTTTTGCTTTGAAGTTGTGGAGGCACTACGTTTATGGTGCAAAGGTGGAGATCTTCACGGACCACAAGAGTCTAAAGTATCTCCTAGATCAGAAGGACCTAAATATGCGGCAGCGTAGGTGGGTCGAGTTCCTTGGGGACTACGAGGTGGCGATCCAGTACACGCCAGGGAAAGCCAATATGGTGGCAGATGCTTTGAGTAGGAAATACTCGGGGCAAGGAAATTGGATTGAAGCTCACGATGAGCGGTTAAGGCGGGACTGGGAGTCCCTTGGTTTGGAATGTGTGGCAAGAGGCGAGTTTAGAGTGGCTCGACTAAATTAGATTGAGATGTAGAGTGACTTATGCGATCGTATTCGGGAAGCGACCTGTGTAGATGCGGAGTTCCAACCTTTCGTGGAGGAAGCTCTAAAGGGCGAGGGTAGCGCCTGGGAGATGGTTGATGGGATTCTGAGGAAGGGCGGAAGGATTTGTGTACCGCAGTTCGGCAAGCTCCGTGAGGAGTTGATGTTTGAGGCCCACTTCACTAAGTACTCCATTCACTCGGGCAGTACAAAGATGTACTTGGATTTGAAAAAGTCCTATTGGTGGCCTGGGATGAAGCGAGACGTAGTTTTGTGTGTGAGTTGGTGCCAAACTTGTGCCTTGGTGAAGGCCGAGTGTCAGAAGCCGGGCGAGTTCTTGAAGCCTCTTCCAATCCCCGAATGGAAATTTGATGACATCTCCATGGATTTTGTGCATGGATTGCCTAGATCGCAGCAGGGTAATGATGCCATCTGGGTGATTGTGGACCGCTTGACCAAAGTGGCACATTTCATCCCAAACCGGAAGGAGGACGGTGTGTAAAAGTTGGTGGAGTTGTACGTCCGCAATATTGTACGACTTCCTGGGATTCCGAAGAGTATTGTCAGCGACCGGGATGGACGTTTCACGTCTAAGGATTGGCAGTTTCTACAGAAGAGCTTGGGCACAAAACTCAAGTTCAGTACAGCCTTTCATCCTCAAACCGATGGGCAAACTGAGAGAACGAACCGTACTTTGGAAGATATGCTAAGGATGTGTACTCTCGACTTCGGCAAGAAGTAGGAGGATCACCTCTTCATGGTGGAGTTTGCTTATAACAATTGCTACCAAGCTAGTATCAAGATGGCGCCATATGAAGCTCTTTATGGGAGGCGGTGTTGAACACCGATGTATTGGACAGAGGCGGGAGACACAAATCTTTTGGGGAAAGAAGTGGTAGCCGACGCTAGTGAGCTAGTGCGGACCATCCAAGAGCGCATGAAGGTAGCTCAAGATCGGCAGTCGAAGTATTTCAATGCTCGCCACAGACATGTGGAATTCGCTGTGGGCGACTGGGTGTACCTTAAGATCAAGCTGTTCAAAGGCGTTTCACGAATTCGCCGACTCAAGAAGCTGAGTCCGAGATTTTTGGGACCATTCAAGGTCATCGAGCGAGTGGGAGAGGCAGCGTACCGGTTGGCGTTGTCCACAGAGCTAAGTGGATTGCATGACGTTTTTCACGTCTCCGTTTTGAGGAAAACTTTGTTAGAAGCCAGCATGGTGATTGAGCCGATGGCGGTGCCGGTTGAGGAAGACTTGAGGACGCGAGTTCGTCCAATCGGGATAGAAGATTCAGAGGTTCGGAAATTGCGGAACAAGGAAGTCAGACTCGTAAAGGTCCGTTGGGACAACTGTGGCTGCGAGGAGCTCTCATGGGAGCGAGAGCAGGCCATGCTGTAGGAGTACCGCGAGCTTTTCTCCTCAGATACCGTTTAGAATTTGTGTACTTTCCATGTTTTAAATTTTGGGATGAAATTCTTTAAAGGGGGGAGAATTGTAACACCCCAAAACTTGGAAGAGGAATCGACGGCGTCGTTTTGGCCAAGTTTGGGTTTTGGGGGTAGGCACACGGCCTGTGACACGGCCGTGTCACAAGCCGTGTTGCGCATGGGTCATCGAGCCGTGTTGCGCCAGGGTCGCCGAGCCGTGTTGGTCGACGATCGGCGAGAAGGCACACGGCCTTGGACACGGGCGTGTCCCTGGCCGTGTCCTTCTCGGGCTGTTCGCAGAATTTATTCTGCTAGGCGTGACACGGGTCACGACACGGCCATGTTGGGGCTGACACGGGCGTGTTGAGGGCCGTGTCTTTGGTCGTGTCTTGAGCCGTGTCCTTTTCTGGCTGGGAATGTTGGTCGGTAGGGGGAGTGACACGGGCCTCGACACGTGCGTGTCAACGGCGACACGGCTGTGTCGGAAGCCGTGTCAAAGGCCTTGTCAAAGGCCGTGTGCTGGTTTTCGAATCGGTCGAGACGGCGAATGGCTAACACGGCCATGCACACGGCCGTGTTGCAACTCGTGTTCATCCCAGATTTTCTATTTTGGGTTCCGATCGTGGCCGTTCGTTCTTTTCTTTGGAAGATCCAATGGTGGGGGGCCTCCCTGGGCGGTTTAAGGCCGGGAATAGGGTTCCAAACCCTCATTCCCCACTTTCTTTTATCTCTCTAAGTACTAGAGAGAAGGGAGAGCAAGGAGTCCAAGTTCCGGCCGCCGGCGAAGCTTCGGAGGTCCGTTTCGCGAGCGATGTTTAGATCCGCGAAGGTGGGAGCGTTGCGGTGGTGTTCAACCGAGCAAGTCTTCTCCATGGTTAGGATGAGGGGACGGAAGGTAACGACACTTCTCCTCTCGGTTTTTAGGATTTAGGATGCATGAGTAGCATCCCCTTCCTTTCGTATTTTGAGCACCGAATCTCTCAAATGAGAGGGATTCATGTAGCCTAGGTTCAAGAGGAACCTCCGGGTTGAGTATGTTCATCCCGGCATGCTTTGCATTAGAGATCCGCTACGTTAGCGGATTAGGCATTGTGGGTGAAGCCGTGGTCGCGACCGTTAGTCCGACCCAGTGATGTTGCATAGCGAGCTTCGGGGATTCGGTAGAAATCCGTTGCGGCAATACGCCGTTGTATGTATGCGTTTTCCCCCTTATATTTGAGTGAGTACTCGTGGTCAGAACCGGACAAGGTTAGCTCCGTGTTGTGCGGTAGATGGTTTCCTTGGAGCACAGGAAAGACACGGTGCGAATGGTGATTGGGGTCGGGAAACCTTTGTTTGTGTTGTGCAAAGGCGCGGCTATGTCTCCGTGGTCGGCTGGCTATCCCGTGACACGCAAGTCATGTGGGGGAAGTGTCTCGGCGAGACTAGCCCCTTGTGTGGACTGATGAGAATGTCGAGCGGAGGGCAAGCCAAGGCAATGTGGCAATGAGCGGGTGGGGTCCAGCAAGGCTTCTTAGAATCGGTCAGTGTGAGACGGAACCCTGACGTGCGAAGTTAGAATGTGCGGGCAAGCCCCGGGGCATATGACCCTTCTGCGGGTGGGGCCTTTGCAAGGTTTCGTGTGACGGCGTGTGTGCCGTTAGGGACATGGTGGTTCCCTTGTGTTTGCGGCTTTAAGCCAATGGGGAAACAGAAGTACCCAGTGTTTGATGTTGTGCTAGATGCATACGAGCTAGGGTGCCTTGGGTGAAACTCGGGTTGCATTCATGTTGCATAGTAGGCCCCTCTTTCACTTTGTACAAAACATAGAAAACATGTATGCTGTATGAGACATCCAAGCCTGTTTTATCGCTTTATTATATATGTTCTTTTGGTATACGAAGTGCTAACTTGCAGGTGGAGTGGTACCCCGGGGTCCGTTAGGGACGGCCGGGAGGAGATGTGTTTGTTACACAGTAGAGGTCAGCCTTTGCTGACCCACGTTACTTCAAATCCTTACAGGGCAAGGATCGCATGCAGGAGCTAACGCGCTGGGCGAAAAGCCCTAAGCCTCATGAAGTGTTGTTGTGCTTGGATTTCCTTTTGTGCTTGCTACTCTTGTTATGTTTATGTCCGGCTTGCATGCCGAGGTAGCCTAGGAGTGATTGGCACATTTATATTTTTGGACTATTATTGTGTAAGGCCTTAAGGCCATTTGATACTCTATCGTTAGTGGATAACTTCTGTCGGTTAATGTTCTGTTTCCGCTGTGTTTGTCTGGAGTTTTGAGATTGGGTAGTTTTCATATCATCTTTTAATACTAAAGCTGTGGCGTCCGTATGTTGTGGGGCCCGGCCGGACCCATATTATATGGTCTTTACAGGGGAGGTGTTACAACAAGAATGAGTATCCAATTAGCTGATAGGTCCATTAGGTATCCATTAGGTATCGTTGAGGACGTGCTAGTAAAGGTCGACAAATTCATCTTCCTGCTGGATTTTGTCATTCTTGATATTGAAGAGGACGTCGAGGTCCCTCTTATCCTTGGCCGACCATTCCTAGCCACCTCTCGAGCAGTTATAGATGTTAGTAACGGAAAGTTGTTTTTGCGTGTAGGAGATGATGAGGTCACATTTTCCATTAATCAATCCATGAAAAACTCTTTAAAAAATGATGACTCATGTTTTTTTGTTGATGTTCTAAATGAAGATTCTTCCCTTTCCCTTTCCAACATTTCTTCAAATGAATTTTCCTCTTCTTTTTCCGAAATTTCTTCAAATAATTTTGAAAACACGATGATGTCGATCCAAGAAAATTTTGAAAATGATTTTGTATGTAGTAGAAAAAAGTATGAAAATCTTGTTTTTGAAAAAGAAAAGAATCTAAAAAAACTCTTATGACGAACCACCCCACCTTGATTTAAAACCACTGCCTGACCACCTCAAATATGCCTTTCTTGCAAAAGATTCCAAATTGCCCGTTATAATCTCGGCTTTTCTTTCTCAATCCGAAAACGATCAATTGATCGAACTACTATAAAAGCATCGTCGAGCTATAGCATGGCAAATTTCTGATATTCCTGACATAAGCCCCTCTTTCTGCACACACAAAATATTTTTTGAAAATAATAAAAAGGGTGTAGTCCAACCTCAGCGACGTCTTAATCCCAACATGAAAGAGGTTGTGAAGGGTGAGGTTCTTAAGTTATTAGATGCGGGGATCATTTATCCCATTTCCGATAGTCAGTGGGTAAGTCCGGTCCAGGTAGTTCCTAAAAAGGGTGGAGTCACGGTAATAACTAATGAAAATAACGATCTAATTCCGACTAGGACGGTAATGGGATGGAGGATGTGCATCGACTACCGTAAATTAAATGATGCCACTCATAAAGATCACTTCCCCATCCCCTTTATCGATCAAATTCTAGAACGCTTATCCGGGCATAGTTTTTATTTTTTTCTCGACGGTCTTTCGGGATACTTTCAAATCCCTATTGCACCCGAAGACCAAGAGAAGACAACATTCACTTTCCCCTTTGGAACATTTGCCTACTGTAGGATTCCTTTTGGGCTATGCAACGCACCAGCTACCTTTCAGCGGTGTATGCTAGCCATCTTCGATAAATATGTAGAAAATATTATGGATGTTTTTATGGACGACTTTTCCGTTTTTGGCGACTCATTTGAACTATGTTTAAATAATCTAGGAAAAGTTTTAAAACGCTGCGAGGAGAAAAATTTAGTCTTAAATTGGGAGAAGTGCCACTTTATGGTACGTGAAGGTTTAGTCCTTGGCCACAAAATTTCCGCTAAGGGAATTGAAGTGGACAAGGCAAAAATTGAAATAATTGAAAAGTTATCACCACCTACAACCATTAAAGCAATTAGAAGTTTTTTAGGTCACGCGGGTTTTTATCGTAGATTTATTAAAGACTTTTCAAAAATAACTAAGCCTCTCACCCACCTGCTCGAAAAAGACACTCCTTTTGTTTTTGATGAATCTTGTATCGAGGCCTTTGAATTAATAAAATCAAAACTTATAAATGCTCCTATTATGATCGCTCCAGTTTGGGATTTACCATTCGAAATAATGTGCGATGCGAGTAATCATGCGGTAGGTGCGGTTCTAGGTCAACAAATTGCTAAGAACTTTCATCCGATTTTCTACGCTAGTAAAACTCTAACTTCTGCTCAAGAAAATTATACCACGACGGAGAAAGAACTCTTAGCGGTTATTTTTGCTTTTGATAAATTCCGACCATATGTTACTCTTTCTAAAGTTATTGTTTTCACGGATCATTCCGCTTTGAAGTACCTCCTTTCTAAACCGGATGCCAAGCCGCGTCTTATCTGTTGGATCCTCTTACTTCAAGAATTCGACTTGGAGATTCGGGATAAGAAAGGAGCGGAAAACTTAGCAGCTGATCATCTCTCTCGTCTTGAAAATCCCAATCTTGATACTTTAAATGAAACCTTTATTAATGACTCTTTTCCGGTTGAGCGTCTTTTAAATATTTCTTCTTCCTCTACCCCCTGGTTTGACGATCTGGCCAATTATCTTGTGGCACGGGTCCTTCCGAAAGAATACTCAACTCACCAAAGGAAGAAATTCTTTTCTTAGTTGAAGTATTATTTTTGGGAAGACCCATTTCTATTTCGCATTTGTGCGGATCAGGTGGTAAGGAGATGTGTTTCGCGGGAAGAGGGTCATCAAATCTTAAAACAAGTTCATGAAGGTCCGACTGGCGGGCACTTTCAAGCAAACCGCACCGCACACAAAGTACTTAGTGCTGGCTTTTATTGGCCAAGCATATTTAAAGATGCACAAATCTTTGTGGGCGGATGCGATCGATGCCAGCGGACTGGAAATCTCTCTAATAAAAATGAAATGGAACAAAACTATTTTCTCGAATGTGAAGTTTTTGATCTATGGGGCATAGACTTCGTCGGCCCATTCCCCTCGAGCTTAGGTAATAAATATATTTTAGTCGCAGTTGATTACGTTTCCAGGTGGGCGGAGGCACAAGATTTACCAAATAATGATGCTCGCGTTGTTGTTAATTTTCTTAAAAAATTATTTTCTCATTTTAGTTTTCCTCGCACGATCATTAGTGATAGGGGAAGTCATTTTTTGCAACGCTCAACTCGCCAAGGCTTTAGCTAAATATGGCGTTACGCATAAATTATCAACCGCTTATCACCCCCAAACTAACGGTCAGGTCGAGGTAGTCAATCGAGAACTTAAAAGAATTTTGGAAAAAACTATTTCTACTTGTCGTAAGGATTGGTCATTAAAATTAGACGATGCTCTTTGGGCCTATCGGACAGCGTACAAGACCGCCATCGGTTGTACTCCTTTTCGATTAGTCTATGGAAAATCGTGTCATCTTCCGATAGAAGTAGAACACCGTGCGTATTGGGTGTTAAAATTTTTTAATTTCGATCCACACTCAGTCGGCGAACATAGAAAACACCAACTAAATGAGCTTGACGAGTGGCGAGCGTACGCATATGAAAATAATAAAATTTATAAAGAATGCACGAAATTATATCACGATAAGAACCTGCGCCATCCTAAAATGTTTAAACCAGGCGATCAGGTTCTTCTTTTTAATTCACGTTTACTTCTCTTCCCTGGAAAACTTAAATCTAGATGGTTTGGACCGTTTACGGTCAAGGATGTTTTTCCTTATGGCACTTTGTTACTTTCGCACCCCGATAAGGGGGCCTTTAAAGTTAATGGCCATAGACTTAAACTCTATTTTTATAATGATTCTGTGACTCCTGCAAAGGAGAATCTTCTTTTGGACTCTTAGATGATTATTTTATTATGGACATTTTTATTATTATTATTATGAAACTCTTTTTTTCGGACTTTGGCCTATTGTAATAAAGAACATTATCGGGCATCTGCCCACGGACTTTCTATTTTTTTTTCTTTTATTTTGCTCTTCCTACCGGAGGCCAATCAAGTCCATGATCGCGGTCGCAGCTCCGCCGCTGCTGATATCAAGATGGATCAAGTCAAACCTGCTGACGATCAAGCGCACTCTACAAAGCAAGCATGGGGGAGCGACATCCGCCTTCATCTCACTAACCCGGGGAAGTCCTGTTTTTATTTATTAATTTTCCTGCATTTTTCTTTTTCTCTTCTTCTCAGTCCCCTTCTCTTTTTCTTTCTGTTTTCTTCATTGAGGGCAATGAAGAATTTAAGCATGGGGGGGGGTCTAGTTTCTTTTGGTCTTTCTTTCTGTCTTTCTTCTTCCAAAAAGAAAAAAAATGCGTTTTCAAATTAGTATTTTATGTTAGCTTCATCAAAATCCAAAAAAATTATTATAAAACTATAAAACCCAAAAAAATTAGAAAAACAAAAATAAAAAAAAAGAGCTAAAATCTATTTGAAAAACAAAACCTAAAATTATTTCTATCTTTATTTTTATGTTTCTTCTAGTCATGTGTAGGCCCGTGCGGTTTTTGTAGTTCTATATAGATTACTTTGAAAATGTTTTTCTAAACTTATCATTTTAACAAAGTTTAGTTCTACTAGTTTCTTTTTCTTAAATATAGGACTCCAGTTTTTACGTTATAAGCTAGCAATATGTAGTTATGTCTTTTTATTCGGTTAGTTGCTTACGAATGGTTGCTAGGTATCATTAGTTCTTTTTCATTTGCGGGGTAGTCTTTCTTGGTGTCTAGAACTTGTACCAAGCTACTCTCGAAGCATTTGCGTCGTTTTTACGTTTTTTAGAAATGATTTAGGCCACCATTTGTCTAGTTTGAGCTTTTCTTGCCCACCAAAAACAAAACCCTTGCAAAACAATTTTGGGCCTTTTCCTTATTTTCTTTGTTTTTAGCTCTACCTTTCATTATGTTCACCAAAGCCAAATGCCTTTCCTATTTTTACACTATAACCTTGAGCTTAAAAAAAAATTTATTTTGTGGGAGGGGTATTATTTTTGAAATGAATAGGAAATTCTCAAGCTTATTTTTGGAGCTTTCTTATCAAAATGTTATTAAAAATTGAGAAAAAAAATGAAAAATCAAAATAAAAAAAAATGAATGCAAAAAAAGTTTATGTTTGGCCAAGTTTATAAAAGAAAATTTTCATGGCCTTGTTTTGTAGTTTATTTTTGGAGAAATGACATACTTGTTATTTCTCATTTTGATTATGCTTTGTTTATTTTTTTGCTCACCTTGGTTTAGTGCTTAAAACCTTCATGTTTATCTTTTATTCCACTTCCTAATCATTTACCTAAGCCAAGTCTTAACGCCTATTAGAAGTCCTAATGATCTTAGAACGTAAATTCGCATAGTGGAGAAAGTGTGAACGTACAAGCCTATGGCCACCATCATTGATGGATTTCTTTGGAGGTTATCTTGGAGTGTTTTAGGGTTAATGTTTATCTAGCAACCTAGTAGTTTGTTAATGCGCCATCTACTTAGAACCTCTACTTTTGCTTTCCTTATTTTCATTTATTTTGGATGCCTTGTTTTTAAGATTTAGAAATGAGTAGACTTTTCTTATGTTTTAATGAGATTTTTAGGGTTCCACTTTCACATTTTCTATTGTGCACTTCTCACCCCACTAGTTGATAACATGAATATTAGGATAGTTTAATTTTTCATGTTTTGTTTTTCTTAACTATGGAACTTAAAAATATATATCTCTTGCTTTCTTTTTGTTTTCCCTAGTTTTTATTTCTATTTTCTTGAAGGCAAGCAAATGTCTAAGCATGGGGGAGTTTGATGACTAGTTTTAGTCATCCTTTTTGGGGGTAATTTAGTAGCCTATTTCCAAAGTATTATTATAATTTTATGTTTTTGTATGCTTGAATGTTGTTGTTTTATATTTTTTATAAATCTATAGTCTTATTTTATGTTTGGTTGTTATTTTACTTTATGTTATAAACTTATGTTTTGTTTTATTTTATGTTATGTTTACGATATGTTTTATTTTTATCTTTGTATTAGTTTAGGTTTACATAACTAATGTTATAATGATTAATGTTGTGTTTAAATTTATATCATGAATTAACTAATGTTTTGTTATGTCTTTTTTGTAGGTGGCCGGCCCCTCCCTCAAGTGCGGCAAGCCCAAGTTCAACTAGCATTGGTGCGGCCCACTTCCATTTGGTGCAGCCAATCCTCCTACCCAAGCATTGGAGCAACCCAAGCCTACAAAGCTCACTATTCAAGCAGTCGGCCTTCACATTTTGGAGCAGCCTGGCCTTTTGGTGCTGCCCACCTAGCCTATACCCGAGCCCATGCAGCCCCTAGCCTATACCCAAGCCTACATAAAATCCCAAGCAGCCCATGCAGCCACCTAGCCCTCTACCCGAGCCCATTGAAGCCCACAATGGCCGGCCACACCCCCCTCTCTCTCCTTTATTATTTTGCCACCTTTCTCATGCATGCACATGTCTTTCTCTCTCTCCCCTATTTATGACATGGATGCATCCTCCCCTTGAATGGCCGGCCCCTACCATTTCTCTCCCCTCTTTTATTTTCCATTCACTCCCCCCTTCCTATTACATATTTTTCATTAAGTAAAATGCATGCACCCTAGCATTCTCTCTCCCCTCATTTAATACCATGCATGAACCCTCCCCCTCACATGGCCGGCCACCCCCCTTGGTCTCCCATTTTCTAGATGCTTCCCTCCGCTCCTATAAAAGGAACCCAAGTCCCATGGATTGAGGGGTTGGATTGAAAGTTTGGCTTTTGGAGAGAGCTTTGGAGAGTACAAATCAAGAGAGTTTCATTGTAATTTTCATTTCTAGTTTCCTTATTTTTTTTTGTAATCTCATTTTGTTCTAAGTAATATCATTTTGTTTTTTTCATTATTGTGTACTTCCTTTCCTTTTAGTAAAAGAAATATGAAATCTTCTTCTCTTATTATTGTCATTTTCTTTTCCATCATGCGTAGCTAATTTTCTATTAGCATTTGATTATGAGGATCCATGATTTGAGATGAGAATTATTTTTATTTCATAGTTTTATTTTTGCTTAATTCTACTCGGTCCTTCTTTGAATATTATTTCGTCGACTCCGTATTTCCGGTATACGGTAGTAGGCCTTGTTCTCATTTCATAGTAGTCGAGAGACTCATGATTTGAAAGATCACTCAAAGAAGGAAGGAGTTGAACGCAACCCTAGAGATAGGACGACGTAAATCTTCCGGATTGGAGTCAAATCCAATAGTGCGGATCACTTCAATAATGCAACTTTAGGCTTCTTTGGTTTGTAAAGAGATTTCGATCAAAGAGTCTATAAGTTAGGAGACCTAATGCTCTAGCGAGATTTTGTCTCATTTTCGGATCCGTCACGGCCGAGTGTGATTTGCAAATTTAAAACTATGCCTTTTATCTCTCTCGTTTCATTTCATGGTGAATCAATGATCGAATGCTAGCCTTTTTTATATAAGTTTTTGTCTCGCAAATTATCGTTTATTTTACTTTAAACAAAATTCTCAAAATCCAACTATTTTCCGGTAGGATAATAGTTCAAGCGTGAGTAGCATTAATTGACAACCCCGTGTTTAAATATGACCTTAGTACTACAATTCGATAGGTACGCTTGCCTGTTCGGGTTTTAGCCCATCAAGTGCTTGCAGGTTATAATTGCCAAGTGTAGACCAATGTCAGTTTACAATGGGTCACAAAATACAGGACCATACAATGTAATCTCTCAGTGTATGATCCATGGTGTTGACTCATGTGTAACCTCTCTATTGGGACAAACTTCATTTTCAAGTACTAAAGTTTTGGGAGAAAGGCTAATTGCTGGTTTCTAAGAAGAAAATCATTTTTTAGTTAACAAATTTTTTCTAAGTATTTTACTAGAATTAGCTTAGTCAGGTACTCGAGTGGCAGAATTATTTTTCTCGAGAAAGCCAATTGTAGTTCTTGAGAAAGCCATGCAGTACTCGAGTAGGTCTTAACTTTCTCAAGTAAGCTTAAAATTAAGCTCAGAATTTTTCTAAGTCTCTCTCTTGAGAAAGCTAAAGAAATTTCTCGAGAAGGCTAAGGTTAATTCTCGGGAACCAGATGTTTATACTCGAGAAATAGAAATCTTTCTCGAGCTAATTTCTTGTTCTCGAGTAACAAAAAAAATTTTATCGAGTAATTCTATCAATTCTCGATAAACTAGAACTCATCTTCTATATTTTCCTTAAGTGTTTCTTCTCGAGAGTCTTATATCCTTTCTTGAGAAATAGAACTCGTACTCGAGTAGTTCTTATTTCCCTCGAGAAACGGAGTTCTGAATCTGAATTTTGCTAAGTGTCTCATGGGTTTTGTTTTCAAATGTGATTAACTCTTGATTGGTCTATGTGGATTGTAATTAATGAAATCAGACCATTATGTAAGACCTATAAAAGGTCATGTCAGAATCGACAAACCCTAAGAAGAATTTTACAGAATTCTGAATCATTTTCAAGATTCTAAATCAGGAAGCGTTGCCGCCGACTAGACATGTTCTTCCTCATCAAAACTTCTCGATCCAAAAATTTAGAAAAGAATGATTCAACCGATCAAGCTTTTCAACATCTACAAATCTTATCCTTGATCATGGTGATCCTACATTCTCAGATCGAAGTGTTCTCAGATTTCTTCCTCGACTTTTCTGACAGAGCTTTATAATTTTTCAAGAAGGAAGAGGTCGAGAATCAATCATATCTGTGAAGACAAGTTTGTGCATTTTATTGTAATTCCATTTTATTTGTGTAGGAGTTATGCTCCGAGATTGTAGGAGTTATTCTCCGAGATTGTAGGAGTTATTCTTCGAGTTTGTAGGAGTTGTTCTTTGAGTTGTTGTAGTAGTGGTTTTACTCTGAGTTGTTGTAGGAACATTATTCCGAATTGTAGGATTGTTTTCCAATCCGAGATAATAGTGAAGTAGCTGAGTCTAGCATGGTGCTATATCGATGAGGTGGAGAGTGGACGCACCCAAGATTTGGGAACCACTATAATCTTTGGTCTCATCTGTGGAATCTTTGTTTATTTTCTGCGCATCTCTTGTATAATTTTTATTCCGCAAAAAGACTCAGAACTCACCTATTCACCCCCTCTAGGTGATTTAGGTAAACAACTAGACATTTTCAATTGGTATCAAAGGGAGGTTGTTCATCAAAAGGTTAACACCTTGAACAGATCAGCTCTTATTTATCTTAAGAGTGTACAAGCATGGACAGAGTCAAGGATTTTGCTAAGCTCCTCGTATGCACTAAGGAAAACTTCCCCATGTGGAAAGAAAGGGTGAAGTTCTTCTTGGAAGAAATGGATCCTAGGATTTTCATGATAGTGGAAGAAGGCCCCAACATTCTTATGATGGCCTCCACTATTGATTACTCAAAGCAAGTACCAAAGAAGCTAATGGATCTAGATAAATATGAGATTGCACTTGTCTCTCTAGACAAGAAGGCTAAAAATATCATCACAAGTACAAACAATGACTCGATGCTATAAAATCTCATCCACTGTCATTCTACCAAAGAGATGTGGGAGTCACTGATCGTGTTGATTGAGGGCACCGAAGAAGTAAGGGATAATAGAAGATCTCTTTTGAACCAGAAGTATGAGGCCTTCAGGCAAGCCCCAATGACACTATAGAAGATACTTATGAAAAAAATTTCAAGATCGTCAACGGCCTCAGGAACTATGGTCAAGTCTTCACTAATAGAGAATTAAACGACAAGCTCCTAAGATTCTTAATTAAGGAATTGGACAAAAAAATATGTACCATAAGGGAGTTTATAAAGCTACCTGAGACTGATCCTCAGAACCTCTTTGGGAAGCTGATGTCATATGAGCTTCAAATAAATACAAGAAAAGCTGAAGAAGAGGTAAGCAGATCCTCATCGAAGGAGAATTCTGTCGCACTAAAGGCAGACAGCTCAAGGAAGGTTAAAGCTGCATCTCCTGCTCCTGCACATGAAGAAAGTGAAGAAGAAGACTCAGAGCTGAGCACCTCAGGCTCAGAGCTATCAGATGGAGAGTTCTCTCTACTCTATAGATAGTTCAAAAAGTTCCTGAGTAAGAAGAAGCAATGGAAAGGCATAGACTTTTCTTCCAGAAGATCACATCATGATGGTTGATGAGTCCTATTTAAATAGTGATTTTCGGACTCATCTTGGCTAGTTTTATTTCGTAGGAACTTCACTTTTAGTTCGTTATTGTATATATTTCACCTAATCTTTTTCTCCATAGGAAGTGCACTCTTAGGCCAGTGGTTGTGTATTTTGTTACTTTTATGGATTGTACTACTTATTTTAATTGCCTGGAATGTCTGTACATATCAGTGATTTGTTTTCCCTGGTGGTAAAATGGTGGTGTGTGTTCTGGGATTGTTTGGGATTGGTTTCTGCTTAAGGGCCACAAATTGTGCAGTTTTACATGCGCACGGTCAGTGGACTCCTTAGCGCACGACCACTGTTCGTGCGAGGTCTGTCCATCGAATTCCCAAACAGTACTGGAACACTCTGCACTATCATTGGATCTATTGCGCATGACCACTGGTCGTGCGCCATTGATCGTGTACGCTATTCTCCATTTTGTCAAGTTATGTTTGGGGCAAACGCACTATTATTGGCCCTAATGCGCATGACAACTAGTCGTGCGCCGTTGATCGTGTGCATTGATTCCAATTTTTTCCAGGTTCTGCCATGCCAATATGCACGATCACTGTACACAGTGTGCACGACCATTGGTCGTACGCCAGTGATCATGTGCATTTTTATTTCTGCAATCTATAAATTTGCAGGTTCTGCCCTAATTCCAAAGACGGGATTTTTCCTCCGCCATTTTCGTCTCCAAGGAGGGTTCTGCCGATCTCCTTCATCCTCCACCATAGGGATGGGTTCCGGTCAAGCTTTAAATGCCAAATTCAAGCTAGAGCTTCCTCTCGGCCTCCTCCTTCATCCTTGAGCTTCAAGAAGGGTTTGACCAGCTTTAACCATCAAGCTTTGAGAAGTTTGTGTCATCCTCCACCGGACCGTAACACGAAGAAGATGCGTCAATTTGGAGTTAGTCACAACCTCCTCTACCCTGGACACAGTTGAGGATCGAGCTAGAACGCGGATTGACAACCCGACGATTCCTTCCGTGAATCCTCAGCAAGACTTCGGATTTGGTCAATTTTGCATTCTCTTCTTCTCTTTTTGTTGATAGTGTATTTTTATCTCTGTGTATTTGATGAAGTGTGTTTAATTTGATATGCGTTTGTATACAATCATGTTTATGTGATTTTATATTCACGTTATTTGCTTGAGGTGCACCATTATCCATCCTCCTCCACATAGTGTCGCACTAGCAATTGCTAGTGGCGTGCATAGTGAAGAGGTGATCACGACCCTCATTCCATCGTTCTCACCACCTCATCTGCAAGCCTACTCGTCCATCTGCCTAACGATTCGATGTATAGCGGCTCGTGTAGTTTTCCATCCTCCTGGCGAAGCATTTCATAGCGGCATTGCATAGGAGTAGTTTATTAGTGTTTTACTTTCTTTTTTCACAACAATCAAAACCCCCTTTATAAACACCGACCTAAGGACTTCGATCTCAAGTCCTCCACAAAATTAACTCCACCTTACTATGTTCCTTGAGAGATCGATACTTGGGAAAATTCGCCAATTTTATATTACTTGTGCAACCAGTACACTTGTTGTAGACTGCATCAAGTTTTTGGCGTCGTTGCCGGAGAGCATAGTCATATGAGTTTTTGGAGAGGGAGATAGGAGATAGAAGCCCTTTTTCATTTGTTCATATCATGTTTCTTCTTTGCTTTAGTTTTTAGAATTTGTTGCTTATTTTTCTTTCTTTGTTCCTTTTCTGTTTTCGGCTTAGCTAGCAGATCCGTGTTACTTTTATTTTATTTTTATATGTGTAGCACCCTTGCTGCAAATATTTTTGTTCGCAATGTATTCTATAGCTTAGTGATGTCTCTATGACACTTTGCGCCAATACATTGACGCCTTGGCTGTTTTAAATGTTGAGCATTATATTAGGTGTTTGCTATGCCAAGGTGTAGGCCACATGTTGAAGGATTGCCCTCATTTGTGCGAGCCTTCTCCCTCTAAGGGCGTGTATGCAGAAACACCCCGTTTATGGAGGACTGCTGTGGACAAGCCTACCAGGGTGTTGCCTGGTCCATACACTAACATCACACTTTATGCTCGTTCTTCTCCCGTTGAGATTACCGAAGAATCTCTCACCACATAGAGGTCTTTCATGGGTCATTCGCTCCCTTTTTACGATCTTCCCTTGAGTGATGACGATCAATCTAGTGTTAGCCAGCAAAAAGAGGATCAGGAACTCATGGGCACTCCTATATGGGACAATGAGATTGTTCCCGTCAGCAGCGAGGTGTCAGCGGACGATTTTGCCATGGGGCCTGCTCATTTAATTCCTTGTTTCGAGAGCAGTTTTTCCCCTCCGTAATTTTTGCTTGATGGTGCTTGAAAGATGCTATCACAATACCACCTGAGGGGTTAGATTAGCTTAGCTCTAGAGGGGGGTGAATAGAGATTTTAAAACCTTTTTACAGAATTAAAATTTGCGGAATTAAGATAGTGATATTACTATGTGTAAAAGGTGAAGTGCAAAAAAGAAAACTACAGCACACAGCACAATAAGTAAAAGCTAGCATCACAGACAACACAAGAAATTTATAGTGGTTCCCCTAAACTTGGGTACATCCACTCTTCTACCACCCTGGTAGGAATCCACTCAGGTTTTTGATCAGATGCCCTATCACCACAAGATCTATTTCAAGGGAGATCTCACAATCCTTTAGGCTTTTGATCAGGTGCCTAAAAACCAAATCAAGTCTTTTGATCAGGAGACTTACAACCAAGGTGAATAACTATTGAAGGAAGTTAAGAAACCCTTTATACAGTGGGTAAGAATAAAACAAAAACAATATGGAGTTCTTCTCTTTCTCAAATAACTAAGAAGATTAGTGGATTTTCTTGTTGAAGTCAAAGCTCCCCCTGAAATAGAAATTTGATCAGGAAGATGGAAGCTTTGCAGGGTGTGTAGGTCTTCTTGAGAATGATCTCCAGAAAGCTTTAGACTAATGGTGATGGTTGTCTCTTGAAACCCTTTGGAGATGCAAACTGATGATTAAGAAATGTTCTTTGTCTCTTGTATATATCAATTCTGTCATTGCTTTTTCTATTATTGTTGCCTTCAAAGATTTTGAAAAACTTGTTTTATCTTTACAATATTGTCCTGCAGCTATGTTTGAATTACCTTCCTTAATCTACTGCTAATTTCTTGGAACTTTGACAAATGGCTAGAAAGCCAATAAAATAATTCCTTAACTGTCCCAAGGAATTAGCTGTATATTAACTCTGTGAAATCCAGTAATTAATGCTCCCATTTGAACGGCTATATCCAAAGAATATAAGAATTAATTACTCCGAGTAAAATAAGCCAAAATATAAGCCTTAGTCAATCTGAAATAACTGCAGAGGAATAGAAAATGAACTGACAGTTATCGTCGATCTAAGATCCAAGATAGTCAAACTCAAACCTCTCGTTCGTCGAGCTGAGCCTTAAGAATTCTGAACTGAATTGTTACTTTCCATTCTGGGCTCCAAGTTCGTCGAACTGAGATAGAAGAACATCGAACTCAATCCTGATAGAAGATTAGAGTTTGTCAAGCTCAGTTCATCTTTCGTCGATCTCAGCTCAGAGAAGAGACTTTGAGATCGTAGAACTGAGAACGAATATCGTTGATCTCACTTCAGAGTTCATCGAACGCCTTCTTCAATAGAGAAAATTCTGCCTTGTTCTGGTTTCTTCAGTCTTCTAAGTCTTCTGAGGGATTGGTCTGATCAATATGACTTGTTAACCTATCCTATAATCTAATGAAGACCTATGACCCTAGACTTACAAAGTGGGTCAATCTATGCAACCCTAATAGTGAACCTTAGCCCAAATCCCTAAAACAGGTGGGGTTCGAACAATGCTACTCCATCTTTGTGTGAGTCGGATGATGATGCCGTATTTTTTGATGATTCGGTGCTTGAGGTTGCTCCAAAGTGGGATGAGGACTCTACTATCTTTGACGAAGAATGCCGATCTTCGGAATGCTATGACGCTCCCCGATGGGATGAGGAATATCTCCTTTCTTGTACGAAGATTTGCACCTCCTTATTGGATGAGGCGGTCCCTCTTACCACTACAGACCTCAAGCTCTGGGATTCCCCACGATACGACTCATATGATACTGACAATGATCTGTGCTCGGATCCTGATGAGAGTGATATCAGGACCACTCTCCCATATTTTGTGTATTTTAGTTCTTCCTCTCGTTTATTACTTGACCCCCCTTCATTATCTGAGTATGTGCAGGCTGAGTCTTCATAGGTGCATTGGGATGATGATAAGCCTTTTGCTGATGCCGACGACGAATGCATATGCTGGTGCAAGAAGTTTTCTACCTCCTTCGCAATAAAAGTCCTTACCGTCGCAATCGCCTCCTGTGGACCTGCGGTGGATGATGCCTTGCTGGGCAAGGATTTATTTTTGTGGTAAGATGAGTGAGGAAAAGCGCTCCTCCTCTTCTTACTTCCTATTTCCTCTACCTGTGTTAGGCAGGTATTGTTATTTAGGTAGAGGGGTAACAACTCTATCTCTGTATCGGTACTCGCTTCCACAACGGATAATGGAATAGTTACCTGTGCACTTTTCTTTTCATAGGCCCATTAGCAAGAAATGTATAGAATTTAATAAGTCGTGCTTGGAGGACAATAACCCCAGTAGTTATCTTACATTTCCTGCATTTTTATTTTTCATGTCTAACTTAGTTTTAGTATTCTTTGTGTTTAGTCTATTTTTATTTTGTTTTTGCGGAGCTCGCCCCTGCAGGTATTCATGGAAACTTCGTATTGGCGGGGTTGGGATTCTTTGTTTGGCGGACCTGCATCTGTTTTTCACGCGTCTTCTGGTACGCTCACTGGCTGAGCATTGGGTAACCTCTTCCCATATCTCTATCTGATTTAAATTTCTATATCATATGTTGTGTAGCTTAGTTTAAGTCTAGGGGAGAGCCAGTATTTGTTACCTTTTGCACGCACACATTGCATGTGCATACTAGAAGATTTTATTGTTTTTTTATTAGTTTATTGCATCGCACACCACTTGACCGACATGAGCGCGTGCTTAGCTGTTAGTGTGCTGCGAGTTAAACTCGTTTCTTTTGTATGATTTGAGAAAATTATTGTGCTGGCATAGGATTGTGAGACAGAGTAAAATGTTGACTCCTGTAGTGCTCCTAGTCGAGTGTTCTCATCTCATGTAGAAATTGGAGTAGATTTAATTTTTCTGTATGCTTATTGTTTTATATTTTTCTAACTATGTAAAGACTTTTTATTCTACTCAAAAATTGGTGAATCCTGTGTGAAGCAAACGGTAGTGTAGGGATGTGTGTAGCCATCACTAGACTCATTTTGCTCGACTTGGGAGGAAGGATCATCTATCTCGGTGGGTAAGAACTTGCACCAAGCTACTCTCGAAGTATTTGTGCATGGTTAGTCAAGCATGAGTGCGATGTAGGCCAACATTTTGGCCCGGTTGAGCTTTGTACCATTCCTAACATCTTATCCTCGCTAGCCCCGTTGTGCCTACCCCTTCGTTTGATTTAGCTCCACCATTATTTCACCAAATCCTCATAGCTGATCCTATTCGCACACCCAAGTCGAGCTTTAGTGCTTTACATTTTCATTTTGGGGTGCTGATGTGGTGATATTCCTTGTGAGTATGTGGATGTGCTCCAAAGTTTTTATTTGCTGAAATTGTTATAAAAAGGATGATTTGAAAAAAAATATATGAAAATTAAATTGTGAAAAAAAAGTGAAAACAAAAAGCATAATTGAAAATTCTATTTGAGATGAGATTGTATTTGGAGTAGGCGGTGCACACACCCATATATTTAAAAATTAAGTCTGGGGGTGTGGTGTACCCACATGTATTTTGGTTAGCGGATAGATTCTTTTTTATGCTAGCTAATTTGGGTTAGGTGTGTAGCCTTTTTATTTATCTTTGTTTACCTCACTGAAATCCAAGCCCCATCTCTTCACCTAAAGTCATACGGATTCACGCTTGAGTCGAACTAGTACCGTTGAGAGAGTGTGAACGGGCAAGTGTATGGTCCCCGACATTGATGGATTTCTTTGGAGGTGATCCTATGCCCCAGTCTTTGGCAAAGCTCACCTTAGTTGCCATCCAACTTTCTCCCTATGCGTGATCACAAGATTCACCGTGATTCCATTTTTGAGTAGTAATAAAATTTTGATACGCATTGTGAAAAGTATAAACTATTTTGAATACTTAGAAATTTATTCTATTATATTTTTACGCGCGCTAGCCTGCGACTTCGCATGGTACTTCGTATCTCAATTTCTTTGTTAGCTAGTTTATTTTCCCTATCTGCATAGATTTTGTTTGTTCGGGATGTGCAAATAGTTAAGTCTGGGGGTGTGATGAGTCCTATTTATATAGTGATTTTCGGACTCATCTGTGCTAGTTTTCTTTTGCATGCACTTCACTTTTAGTTTTTTATCGTATATATTTCACCTAATCTTTATCTCCATTGGAAGTGTACTCTTAGGCCCGTAGTTGTGTATTTTTATTACTTTTATGGATTGTACTTCTTATTGTAATTGCCTGGAATGTCTGCACATATCAGTGGTTTGTCTTTCCTACTGGTAAAATGTTAGTGTGTGTTCCGGGATTGTTTGGGATTTGTTTCCGCCAAAGGGCCACTGATCGTGCATTTTTACACGCGCACGGTCAGTGGACTCCTAAGGTCATCTTCCCAACAAACAATTTTGATTTTGATTCATCCTATGGTCATTTTTCCAGGCCTACTTATGTAGCGCCTAAGTCACCGTACCAAGGATGGACCCGTCCCCAAAACTTTGGTGAAAGTGTGCTCAAGGAACCTTATGAGGAAATACAAATGAAATACTATGGTCCATACATTCATGGACATAATATTAAGAAGGAACCTAAGGCCAAGCCAGTTGTATCCAAGGAAAAGGAGGTGAAAAATCCTTGTGAGTGCCATCATCATGAGGCTTCTACCTCCTGATCAGCCGCCCCTGCAAAGCGACACGTTCAAAAGGTCAAGCAGGAGACTTGGAAAAGGTACAACAGGTTTTTATATTGGTGTTGTGACAAAGTTGGTCACTTTACTGTAGATTGTTGGTTTAATCCCAGAAGCTATAAAACTCCTCTAGTTAATCATGCGAGGCAGACCACTTGTAATGTTAACACTCCTAGGGGGAGCATGTTTACAAATAACCAAGGACCCAAACGCATTTGGGTTCCTAAGGTAAATTGATTCTATTTTTGCAGGTATGTCCAAAGGCCAACAAATCGCCTATCTAGTATTTGGATAGTGGATGATCTCGGCACATGACCTAGATAAGAAACCTTATTTTGAAGTACTCTCTAGTTGTGAATGGGCCAAAGTGATGTTTTTTGTTGTCTACCTAAATCACCTAGAGGGGGGTGAATAGGTGAGGTCTGCGTCTTTTTGCGGAATAAAAATTTGAGCGAGCGAAGCACAGAAAACAAACACACACAACAAAGAGAACACCAGATCTATAGTTGTTCCCCAATCTTGTATACGTCCACTCTCCACCTCACCGATCTAGTAACATGCTAGACTCTGCTACTTCACTATTTCCTCAGATTGAAAACAATCCTAATACTCAGAGCAACGCCCCTACAACTCGATCCACAAAAATGGATCTACACTCGGAAGAAAAACTTCCCAAACTTGGAGACAAAATCTCCTACAAGAATAAAGTGATTTACAAATAAATATACAAACTTATCTTCACAGATCTGGCAGAATCTCAGCTTCTTCATTCTTGGAAAATTGAAAAGCCCTTTCAGAAAAGTCGAGGAAGAAATCTGAGAATGCTTGGATCTGATAACTTAGAATCACCACGATCAAGAAAGTGATTTCCAGCGGTCGAAATTGCTTGATCTATTGATTCTTCTTGTCTAAATCTTTTGGATCGAGAAGCTCAGAAGCGATGAAGATGATGAGCAGCGGCACGGTTCTTCCCTATTTAGAATGAATAAAATCTATTCAGAATACTTATTTCTCTGTTATGGTTAATCAAATATGATAAGACCTTTTATAGGAATAGACTAACGGTCATAATCATAAATAACATTACATGTGTACCAATAGTCATGGAGATTAATTTGAAAACGTGTCCCATCAGACTTAATGAAATTTTAGAAAAGTCGAACTTCAGTTCTCGAGTGAATATAAGACTACTCGAGAACAATGTCTGGTTATCAAGAAAGCAACTACAAGGTTCTCGATAAGTACTTAAGGAAATTTCAGGTCTGGCTTGTCAAAACATAAAGTACTTTACTCAAGAACTAGCTTATATTACTCGAGAACTAGTAAATAACTTCTCGAGAACAGATAGGACTACTCGAGTAAAGATTGCCAAAAGGTGTCGAGTCAAGTCTCTCTCTCGACGCTTTTTGACTTAGACTTTACTCGAGAACTAAATAACTTCTTCTCGAGTACAACAAGTCTTTCTCGAGAACTAAACTTAGTTTTGCAGAGAGATATTTCTGCTACTCGAGACAAGGCGCTCTCAACGCTTTAAGCTTTAGACTTCTCGAGTGCTAGATTTAGCTTCTCGAGTATTGAACTTAACTTCTCGAGAATTTTACTTAACAGAATTTTAACTGGACTAAACTGATTACTTGAGAGCAAGCAGAGATGTACTCGAGTACTAAGCAGCTTCTCGAGAACTAACTTCACAATTTCTCGAGAAATACTTCAGTTATTCGAGTTCTTGACTCAGCTTACTTGAGAACTGATTATAACTCCACTCGAGTACTAAGATTATTACTTGAGTAAAACACTTAGAAAAATTCTGCTTTCTGAAAATATTCTTTTTTCAATGAAATCAGCAACCAGTCTTTCTCCTACAAGTTTAGTGCTTGAAAATGAAGTGTATCCCAATAGAATGGATACACGTGAGTAAACACCATGGATCTCATAATGAGGGATTACATTGTATGGTCCTGTGTTTGGTGACTCATTGTAGACTAACATTGGTCTACACTTGGCAATTAAATCCTACAAACACGTAACTCAAACAAGACATCAAATACAACTTAATTCATCTTAATTTGAGGGTGACTTCATACAAATCTAGGTTATTATGGATACAATACCCAACAATCTCCCCCTATTTGAAAAAGTCAGACCCTCTATACTAAGGTGAATTACATCAAGATAAACAAATAAAATGACTAGATAGCACAGTGATAATGAGAATAAAATGCTAAGAATTAAGAGACAATCAGATCATCAAAATTAAAGATTTATATTTATATAGAATAGTCCATGAAATCCATTTCTATACAATCTCAAAATACAATCTAGATCATTTTTCATTCCTTACTCTGCTGTTATTGTTGTTGTCTTTCTTTCTTCTCTTGTTGTCTTCTTTTATAGCTGAAGGATTTAGGATAATACTTTGGTGGTCGAGGAGTAGCATTTGGATTGTTCCTTCCATACTCTCTATCATAAATTCTTTTTTTAGTTAAGGATTTCTCATACAGTTCCCATTCAGAGGAGCTATAATGATTAGTCCTGCTTTCATTATAGCACATAACTAAATAGAGAGTATCAAGGATTAAAGCTTTGGAAGTAGGGCTCCAAATCTCAAAAAATTCTTGTGTCGTTCTCCTTTCAGCTTCTAGATTAAAGATGTACTTGCTTGCAGACGCTCCATCACCATACTTTCTTTTCTTAGGAATATGAATTTTAGGAGGTGCTTGATGAAGTACATCTGCCTGATCAGTTTCCCAAACCTAAGCATAGGTCTCTGGAGGTGGTGCTTCTGAGCCTTCAGGTCTTGGAGAAAAGGTAGGCTATTGAACTGGAGGATGTTGAGCAAGAGGATTCAGATGATGGGGAATCATATTTGGATCAACTTTGAAATCAGGGAAAATTTGATTATGCATCCACACAGCTGTATCATAAGTATGAAACTTTACACCATCTATTTGATTTCGGACATCAGCATGAATTTCCTTCAACTTTTCTTCCCAGGGAGTTTTCATGTTTGCATCTGATTTTTTCTAAGTATTCTTTTACTAAGCTCTCCCCCTTTCTGACTTCTACAGATAGGGTTTCTATTGCAGCCTCTTTGAAAGTACCAACTTCTTCACAAGTTTTGAAGTTATGTTCTTGGGCTTTCTTTTCTAACTGGATTTGTTTATTTGCAAGAGTAACTGATTGGTCCATCACCTGACCAATGCTGGTTATTGTGTGGTCCAAAGCTTTCCCACCTATTTGTAGAAGGTGTTTCAGCTCATCAGTATTATGCTGGATTTCTGCAAATCTTCTGCTCATCTCTTTTTCTAGAGCATTAACTTTTTCGGTGACAGCCTTGGGAGAATCATCAAAGTGCTTTCTCTATTGTGAGAGCATCAATTCTATCTTACCCAATATATCAGCAGCAACAGGAGAAGGAGATAGAGTTTCAGCTTGAGGAACTAGAATAGGAGGAGCAGTCCATGGATCAATTTCTTCAATTATAACTGAGCTCTTGGCTCTTGTGGTGTGAATCAAAATATCACCTTCCTCGCCAAGAATGGTGGGAAGAGAGAAATCCAAGCTCTTGCGAGGAGCTTCAACAAGTTCTAGGGGTTCTCCTTTCTCATCAGATATCAGAACTATTTCTTCTTCTTCTATATCAGCAGCAGGTGATTGGTGAATAGGGGATTCTAGTTCAGAGAGATGATGAGAGGGTGATGGTTCTGGAGATGGAGATCTCTCTGGTTGAAAGGGAGGAAGAGGCTCTTTTGAAGATAATTCCTCTATCATTGGGTTTATGTATTCCTTTATAGAAAGAATGTTCTCTTGTACTTGGGCATCTGAGAGTGGCTCTTCTAGGGTAGCAGGATGGAGTGTAGTAGCTGGAGGAGGGGTAGAAACTCTTTCTACTGGAGTTTAAGGAGCAGGCTCCCCCTCAGCAGCTGCACCAGATGTGCCAGCTACTTGAGGTGGAGGAGGAGATGGAGTCCTATCATCAATTTCTGGATGGTCATGAGCCTTGGCAGCTTGGGCAAGATTCTTCAGTTTAAGTTCCCATCTTTGTATGGAAGAAACAGAGACTTTCTTCATGTGGTGAAGGGTTGTACCTTTGGATAAGTCAAAGATCCTAGCTTGAACTCATGTAGGAGTAGAGAAATAATCCTTGCATAGTTAGGTGCTTTGATGCTTTCTATTATCTTATCAAAAATCATCATCCCAAACTGAAATGTCTTCCTACATATAATTATTGTCATCATATAAAAGAAGTCGGCAGTGATGAAGCTTATTAAAGTAGTCTTGCACAGAAGTACTTTGCAAGGAATATCAACTAGAAGTTTGCCCTCTGCATTAAGTTTAGGTCGACGAATGTTGTTTATAATAATAGAAATTCCACAGAAACTATAGGTTCTGTCATAGTCCTCAGCAGTTAGGTCGTCTTCTTCTTCAATCACAGGAAGTCAAAGAAGCTTGGAAACAATTTCTTAGAGAGTTTGATTTTGATTCCACGAACTCTTGTATGAAGAATCATTCCATTTCTCCTTACCTTTGCATTCTTAAAGAATTCTTCAACCTCTAGAAAAAGGATTTTACAAGGTTGCTCTAAAACAAAGGACAAACCGGCATTTCCAGAAGAAGAAGAAGATTCTAAATGTCTTTAGAAATCTCTGCAATCCCAGTCAACACAAGTTATCTTCCAATCCCTATATTGGAAGTTGGAGCCATTAATCCAAAGAAGACAAAACTTGACTGCGGCAAGAGATTCGGCGACAAGCTCTACGATGGCGGTGGAAGACGAACGATTTTCTTCTTTCTTTTCGAGAAAAGGGTTTTGAGATCGAGTATATAGAAATTCTGGACTTTTCTATTTATATAAGTCTTAATTTGTTATTATAAAGGAATTAAATAAAGTGACATACCTGAAAATATGGCGGCATAAAAATCTGGGTGCGAATATAAAGATTTGAAGTTGAAGGAGAAAAGTTTCTTCAGATTTCTCGAGTGAACAGTCATTACTCGAGTGAAGAGACTATAGTACTCGAGTAGTAATTTGAAGTTCTCGAGAAGTGTCTTATTACTCGAGAAGTAGTTCTCGAGAGGCAGACTTGTCTTTCGAGTGGTTCAATTTAGTACTCGAGTAGTAATGTTCTTACTCGAGAAATGAAGTCCAAACTTAAGAAATTCTGAATTTTTGAAGTGTTTCCTGATCCTTGATCTATGTTGTGAGTACTCCTTTATTCTTCTTTGTTGAGCATGCCAAGTTCTCTTTTGAAGAATGAGAACTTGG
Organism: Platanthera zijinensis; assembly: GCA_039513925.1. Taxonomy (NCBI): domain Eukaryota; kingdom Viridiplantae; phylum Streptophyta; class Magnoliopsida; order Asparagales; family Orchidaceae; genus Platanthera; species Platanthera zijinensis. The sequence continues at coordinate 113,046,522 of CM077078.1, forward strand.
CCTCGTCTAGCGGCTTCGTGAAAAATATTTGCAACCTGCCTATTAGTTGGGACATATTGGAGGTTGATGTATCCATGCTCCACATGCTTCCGGATGAAGTGATACCTCAGCTCTATGTGCTTTGTACTGTTGTGAGAGACTGGGTTGTTGGTGATTGCAATTGCACTAGAAGAGTCGCAAAACATTGGAATATTTTGGAACTTCTTGTTGTAATCTTCAAAATGGTTCTTCATCCATAACAGTTGTGCACAACAACTGCCTGCAGAGATATACTCTGACTCGGCTGCTGAAATTGCGAAATAGTTTTGCTTTTTGCCACTCTAGGAGATGAGCCTTCTTCCTAGGAATTGACATGTCCTGGAAGTGCTCTTCCTGTCATCTTTACTTCCTGCAAAATCTGCATCTGAAAAACCAATTAGTTCGCTATCATTACTTCTTGGGTACCATAAGCCAAGATTTGGTGTACCTTTAAGGTATCTTAAAATCCGCTTTTCAGCAACGTAGTGTGATTCCTAACAGTTCACTTGAAATCTAGCACATACACATGTTGAAAATATTATGTCTGGTCTACTTGCAGTGAGATAGAGCAAGGATCCAATTATGCTTCTATACTTAGTTTCATCAAAAGTTTCCTTTTATATCCTTGTCCAGAGACATAGCTTAACCCATTGGAGTCATCATAGAGGTCGCGCTCTCCATTCCGAATTTCTTAATTAACTCGGTGAACTTCGTCTGAGAGATGAAAATTCCATCTTCAGATTATTTAAACTAAAGTCCTAAGAAATACTTCAGCTCTCCCATACTACTTTTTTCAAACTTCCCTTGCATAAGTTTTGAAGACTTCTTGTAGAGGTTGTCGTTAGTAGAGGCAAAAATAATATCATCGACATAGATTTGCACTAGCAAAAGCTTGCCTTTTATTTCCTAAGAAATAATGTCTTATCTATCTTTCCCCTTGTGAACTTGTTCTCAATAAGAAAGCTAGATAGCATTTCATATCAAGCTTGAGGAGCTTGTTTCAAACCATATAAAGCTTTAAACAAAAGATAAACATGATCAGGAAAGTTAGAATCAATGAAACCTGGAGGTTGTTCCACATACACTTCTTCCTTTATGTCACCATTAAGGAAGGGCGACTTCACATCCATCTAATATATAGTGAAGCCCTTAAGTGCCGCATAACCTAGGAACAACCTGATTGCCTCCAGTCTTGCCACTGGAGCATACGTCTGGTCGAAGTCGATCCATTCTTCTTGTCAGTATCTTTTGGCGATGAGTCTGGCCTTGTTCTTTATAATTGTGCCATCTTCGTCCATCTAGTTCCTGTAGACCCACTTAGTTCTGATGATGTTCTTACATTTGGGTCTTGGAACAAGCTTCCAGACTTGGCAGCAATTTAATTTGTTCAATTCTTCTTCCATTACCATTATCCAAGATACATCTGAGTTTGCTTCCTCAAACATCTTTGGTTCAACGTGTGAGAGAAAGCTCAAATATAAATTTTCATTAGTTGTAACTCTATGAGTTCTGACACCATCCTGGGGATCTCTGATGATTTGATCAATTGGGTGATCCTTCAAGTGTCTGAGCTCTAGGTTCCTTGCATCTGGAGCTTTTTCTATCCCTTGAGTGACTTCATTAACTTGAATGATATCTTCATCATGGTGATCATCTTCTCCAATAAGGGTTGGAGTGGTGATCGTGATGAACTCTTGATCTTTTTCCTTAACTTTCTCATCCATGCTCAATTCCTTCAGTCGTGAACCTGCATCTTCAATGAACACACTAGAAGAACTGCTTTAAAGCAAGCTCGTCTCATAAAATACAACATGAAAAGATTCTTCTACAACCAGGGTTTTCTTATTGAAAATCCTATATGCCTTACTATGGCTACTATATCCTACGAAAATACCTTCAAAGCTCTTTTCACTAAATTTAGTGGTGTGATACTTGCTATTGTTAAGGACAAAGCATTTACTACCAAAGATTCTAAAGTATGAAATCGTCGGTTTCCTGCCCTTTAGTAGTTCGTATGGTGTCTTATTATGGTTTTTGTTTATGAGTACTCGGTTTTGCATGTGGCATGCAATGTTGACAGCTTCAGCCCAGAAATATTCTGGTAGTGAGGCATCACTCAACATGGTCCTGCAAGCCTTATGAGTGTTCTATTCCTTCTCTCAGCAACTCTGTTCTGTTGAGTAGTACGAGGAGAGGAAAACTCATGAAAGTTACGAGGACTTTCGCAGAATTCTGTCATGGCCCCAGACTTGAACTCTGTTCCATTGTCACTTCTAATTTTGATAATGGGGAAGTTGTATTCACTCTGGACTTACTTGACAAAATTTATAAAGATATCAAAGGTATCTGACTTGTGTTTTAGAAAGAACACCCACACAAAGCGAGAGTAATCATCAACAATAACCAATGTATAATCCTTACCTCCCAAACTTCTAATTTGCAGTGGACCGAACAAGTCCATATGAAGTAGGTGTAAACACCTACTTGAAATTTTGCCAATAATGCTTTTAAAGGTAGCCCTTGTTTTCTTGCCTTTTACACATGCGTGACAAGGTCTATCTTTAACGCACTTGACATTTGGGGCATCACGTACTAAATTAAGAGAAAATAATTTATTAATAGTTTTGAAATTTATGTGTTAATCTCTTATGCCATTTTGTCACCAAGAGACGCACTTTTTTTTTCCAAAAAGCACACTGGTGTAGAAAGAACACCCACGCTTACAATGTTAACATACGTAGGGGGAGTATGCTAATTAGAGAACAAGGTCCTAAACAAGTTTGGGTTCCTAAAGAAACTTGATTTTACTTTTGTAGGAATGTCCAAAGGCCACCAAAAATCCCATCTAGTATTTGGACAGTGGATGCTCTCGGCATATGACCAGGACTAGAAGCCTTACCCAGAATTATTCTCAAGTCATAAACGGGCCAAAGGTCATCTTTGGAGGTTCTGACAGAGAGATTATTAAAGGCTACGATATGATCACTAATTGGAGTGGATCATTTTCCAATGTGGCTTATGTTGAAGGATTGGGCACAATCCTATAAGCATAAGCTAGCTCTGCGATAAAGGATACATCATAGAATTTCATGCAGACAAGTATTTGATAAAATCGGTTGATAATTTAGAAACGATTTTATCAGGCACTCATTGTAGGAATATCTTTTGTTTACATTTTATCAGGCACTCACATTATTAACTTGTGGAGTTTCATAATATCTGGGATTAAACCAGTAATCAATGGTGAAGTGACCAACCTTGCCACAACACCAACAGTCAAATCTATTGTATCTTTGCCTAAGGATCTCCTGCTTGACCTTTTGAGATTGTGGTCTAGCAGGGGCTGTAGATTTGGAAGTAGAAGCTTCATGGTGATTACATTCACATTACTTCTTCTCCTTAGTAGGATTTTCTACAACGGGTTTAGCTTTTGGTGCTTTCCTGATGTTGTGACCATGATTATAAGGTCTATAGCTCTGAAGAGTGATCTCCTCATAAGGTGCCTTGAAGACACTCTCGCCAAAGTTCCAGGGACGAGTCCATCCTTGGTACCGAGACTTGGGCTCTACATGAGTAGGCCTAGCAAAGTGACGATAGGACGAGTCAAGATCAAACTCGTTCGTTAGAAAGATAACCTTCTTGAATAAAGTTTATTCTTGAGGTGATTTCCCCTTCTCCTTGGCTATTGATAGTTTATCTTTCAAGACAGCCTAAACACCTAGAGGGGGGGGGGGGTGAATAGGTTCTGCTTATTTATAAAAACTTCTAGGCAGAATTCAATTTAATGGCTAACACAATAATCACAGCAATCACAGAAAATAAAACATCACAGATTGCACAATGTTTTATAGTGGTTCCCCAAGGTCTGGGTACATCCACTTTCCTCCTTCACCTATCTAGCAGTATGCTAGATTCGGCCAAACTTCCACTAATCTCAGATCAACAGATCCTACAACTCAGAACCCAACTGGTTCCTACAACTCAGGCACAATAGCCCTACCTCAGCCTTGCCCCAAGGCCTACAACTCAGAGAAGACCCTTCTCCTACACTCAGGCAAACAGCCCTACCACTCAGAGTTCAACACTCCTACACTCAGCCTTTATAACACAGGCTTACAACTCAGATCTGTGTAAACAGATCCTACAGAAATATAGAAAAGATTATTTAACTGTCTTGCCTAAATTGAGAGAGAAAAGGCCAAGACAATTCTTGATCAGCTGATGAAATCAACTATATCTGAGCTTTCTTCAAAGCTTCTTGAATATGAACTTAGCTGAGTTGATTTCCAAACAGCTTCTTGAGAATCCACTGGTGGTTTCTTTCTTCTTCTTCAAATTCTGGCTTGATCTCTCTCTATCCAGCACTTTGAATGATTCTTCTGAATTCTGATTAGAACTCTTCTTTGATCTATCCTTAGATAGTCTTCTTAGATCTTCCGGAGAAGATCTTCTTAAGTGCCTAGCACTTTCTTGAAATGAATTGGATTGTAATCCTTCTCAACTTTTTGATTCTCAACAATGTATTTCAAAAGGTTGCTTTCTCCTTCTGAATCTGTCTATTTATAGACTTTCTTCATGGTAACCGGCTGATCCGGTTTCTAACCGTTTTCTGACAAGTCTGACAGCTTCAGTTAACCGGTGGCAACCCACAGCTGTCAAGTCTTCAAACAAGTCCTGTGCCTTAGTCTTGAACCACAAGTTGTCGAGACAGTCTGTCAGAAAGTGTCGAGACCATCTGTCTATCTGTGTCGACACAATTGACTTTGGTGTCGACACAGTCTTCAGTGATGTCGACTAAGTTGCCTTTGAGTCGACACAGCTTCTTCTGAAAATAACTTGGTCTTGACCCTTCAGTGTGTCGACACAAGTCCTGTGTGTCGACACAGTTGTTGTAGAATCATAACTTAGTAAGTGTCGACTTAGCCTTCAGGTGTCGACACAGTCTTCTTTTAACCCTGCTATAATGTGTCGACTCAATCACAATGTGTCGACAAATTCTGCTGGTGTAGACAAACTTGAGGTCGACTATATTCTTCTATGTCGACACATCCTGCTGGTGTAAACAAACTTGAGGTCGACTATATTCTTCTGTGTCGACACATTTTCCCAATGCTGAGGTCAACGCTTTTCTTCTGTGTCGACACAAATTCCCAGTGTTGTGTCGACTTACTTCTTCTGTGTCGACACACTTTCCCAGTATTATTGTAGACTAACTGCTATGTGTCGACACTGCTTCCCAGTGTTGTGTCGACTAATTTCTTCTATGTGTCGACACATCCTTTTCTGTGTCGTCACTTGGACTTAGAATTTTTTCTGCATACTTTATCAATTCTTCACCTGCACATGTCAACTCAAAACAACATCAAATACACCTTGATGTATATCACTGAGCTAGTTTGGGCTTCTTCAAATCAGGTACACATTTTCCAATGTACCCAACAATCTCCCCCTATTTGGAGAAGTCATAACCCTTATAGCCAATAATATACATCATATATAAACAGTACTAAATGATGATATATGACAAAAAAACACAGGGATATTTAATTATAAAAAAAACATCATAGATAAAACAATCTATCACAGATTTAAACAATATTTTGTTTATAACTGGGTAATGTTTGATTACATTGTTTTACATTTCATGATCACATCACAACATTACAAAACATTATGAAGGAACTAAACACAATCAGGATTGATCAGGCTCTTTAATGATAATCCCTTTGCCAGATTGAATTTTAGCTGTCACAGGAGCTTCTGATTCTTCAGCTATCTTCTTTCCTTTTAGAGCAGCTTTCTTCTGAGCATCTTCCTTGAGCCTTTGCCTTTCAAAATAGTGAAAAGGCTTTGGGAAGTACTTGCTTGGCTCCTTAGCATCTGGTGACAGCCTCCCCAGCTTAGCTTTCCTTCTGAATTGTACTATAGCTTCCTGTCTTGCCTCATACTTTTGCCATTCTATCTCATTGTACCACTTCCCTCTCTCATGAACTTTGTCTTGTACAGCTTTCCATGCAGTGAGTATTATGTTCCTTGAAGTAGGACTCCACTGCTCATAATCTGGCTTAAGTGCAGCCTGCTCTCTAAATCTCTTCTTTGCTAATAGAGCATCTTGCTGTTCTTTCAGAAAGGCCTCTAGCATCTCAACTTTCTCAATCACAACATTATGCACCTCCTTTGGAGGACTATACATATCCTGCACTTGCTTATCCAGAATATCAAAATCAGAAGGGGGGTAAATAACTTGGGCAACCTCAGGTTGGTTGCCTTCAAGTAGTCCTTCTTGAATGCCTGATTCAGCCATCATATCATCATCACACAAGGGTGGACATCCCAAGGTGGCTCTTATACTATTTGTCACCCATTTAGAGTGCTCTTGGCCTGCATGAATCAATAACCTCTCCCCCTTTATGACTTCTCTGGTCATATGATCTCTGAGATCTTCCTTTTGAAATCTGATTTGTCCATCCAGATAATTTACACCCTCTTTAAAATATGGTTTTAACTTTTGAAGCTTTTCAGATATTTCTTTTTGAAAGGTAGTGATTGCAGTCTTAACAGAAGCAATAGCAGCTTGAAAGGTCTTATCAAAATCTTCCATTTCTTTTGTTTTATCTGCAGGCAGGCCTGGAACAATCTTTTTCACTTCCTTTATTATCTCATGATGAGATTCAGTTAAATTATCATTCATTCTTAACTGATTTTCCAATACATAGCTTTGCTTCAGGACAACATCATCTACCTTTTTAGTAATAGCCTCCTGTTGTTGAGCAAGATAAACCACAGCATTGCCTCCCTTTTGGAAGCAATCTGTCATTTCTGTCTTAAGCAAGTTGACTTGAAACTGGATGGACTTGATATCCTGAGCTAAGTCAAACTGCATAGACTTGCTATTTTCATCAACATACTTTTCCAGAGCCATTCTGTGTTCATCCAATTTCACCTGTAGATCTACCATAAACTTGTTATGATCAAAGGCAGGAGATACTTGTTGAGGTGTTGTTTGTAAAGCCTGCTTATAATTCTTGCTTCTTCTTTTAAATACAACAAGTTTTCTTTTTTTGGCCATCCTGGCTTCTTCAGTTTCAGTATCAGACAAAGTATCTAGGTGAATTCTTTCTTGAGGAGGATGAAGTGTATCTGTCCCAGTGACCTGTTGCTCAGTTTCAACATTCACTGGCTCCCCCTCAACCTGTGGCTCAACTTCAGCTTCCTAATCAATGTCCATACTTATGGACTTCTCAATTTCTGGTTCTCCTCCTACTTTATCAGTAGGAGTAACAGTATCAGGGAATAACTCCTCCAGAGTAAATTCCAGTTGAGCTGTTTCTTCTGCAGTAGTTAAATCTTGAGATAAGTCTAACTGTGCTTCCTCTTGCACTTGTACTGACAACAGCTTCTCCTGTACTCGTTCAGTAATTGTAGTATCTAGAGTAGGAGTGGACACTAGCTCCCCCTGAACCTAAGCAGGAGTAGATACATGTTGAGCAGGAGAGTGAACTGGCTCCCCCTGCATCTGTGCAGGTGTTGACACTTGCTGGACTAGAGTTGAGTCAGGCTGTTCTTCAACCTGTGTCCTGAGTGGGTCTTCTTGTTGTTGTTCAGTTTCTTGAGGTTCAGAAGGGGATTTCAGAGGGGTGTCTGGCCTGCTCTCTTCAGGCACATCCTTGGACAGCACCCTATCCCACCTAGAGAACAGTCGCATATTCATCCTTCTCATATGATTGATTTTAGTCCCTGGCAGTTGCTGCATCACTTCAGGAAACACTCTATTGAGATATAAGCTCATGATTCTAGCCATGTTTGGCTTCTTGATTCCTTCTTTGATCTTGTCAAAGAGTACTCCTGACCAATCAGTAGGAATTGTAAAAACAATCCTGGTCATAAGGCTGAACATATAGGCAGAAATCCTATCATGTCCACCTGTCTTGCAGAGGATCACTTTCCCAACAATTTCAAATAAGAACTTTCCTTGCTGATTCATACCCTTCCTGTTGAATGCAGCTCCAATCTTCATGCTCGAGTCCAGTCCACACCATTGAAGGGCTTCCCTTGTCTTAGAACTAGGAACTTCCTCTTCATTCTCAACTAGTTGTAATTGAAAGATCTTTCTTAAACTTCTTGGAGTAATCTTGACCTTAGTCCCTTGAACAATGGACTTAATCTTGAGGCCATTTGAGTGGACTGATGCAGAGATAAAGAACTCGTGCACCTCCTTCTTCCAGATTTTAGTTGGTTCTGAGAGTAGAAATTCTAACCCAGACTCTGAGAGGAAGGTGATTACTCCTTGAACATCTGGCGGCGCATCTGCAAAGGCCTGGCGCACCAACTCATACCCTTCATTGACGTTGTCTTCAATCCTTGGCGCCATCGATTCGTTGAGAAAGCTTGAGAGAAGAGAGAAAGATAGACTATCGACACAGGGTTTTAGTCTCGAAAACCTTGGAAGCGTGTCGATAGATAGAGTTTTTGACCTATTTATACCTTCTGTTGAAAGAAGTTCAAAAGGCGGCAAAAACAGACTAAATGTGTCGACACAGACGGAATGTGTCGACACAAACTTCTATTGTCTCGACATTACTTCAGCCTACTATGTGTCGACACCAGTTTGTGGTTATGTCGACACCTTGGATACATAGTAGATAAACAGAAATTCTGTGTCGACTCTAAGGATAAGTGTCGACACATATTCTGTAAGTGTCGACACCATTATCCTGGTTGAGTCGACATTACATTTCTGGTTAAGTTGACAATATAACTCTTAAGTGTCGACACATATTCTCTGTGTCGACACAATATTTCTGACTTGTCGACATTATTTCTCTGAGTCGACACATTATTACTGAATGTGTCGACACATTCTTACTTAGTCAATTTCTGTTGGTTCAACACCACTTTTAAGTGTTACTTCAATGTGTCCTTTTTTTTAACACTTAATTATGTTGTTATTACTTTAACTTACTTACATACCACTACAATTGCATTGTTAATGATTTTGTTAATACATTAATCAATGGTTAACATACCTAATTCAATTTTGAATTTATTGAATTTGGTTTCATCTAAAGGCTTAGTAAATACATCTGCTATTTGATAATCTGTTTTTACAAATTCCAATGAGATGTCTCCTTTTTCTACATGTTCTCTAAGAAAATGGTATTTGATTTCTATATGCTTAGTTCTACTATGAGAAACTGGATTATTAGCAATAGAAATAGCACTCTTAGAATCACATAAAAGGGGTGTTCTACTTACCTGAATACCATAATCCTTAAGCTGATGCTGCATCCACAATAGCTGTGCACAGCAGCTTCCAGCAGCAACATACTCTGACTCAGCTGTGGAAATTGCCACACTGGTCTGCTTCTTACTACTCCATGATATTAGTCTTCCTCCCAGGAATTGACAAGTACCTGTAGTACTTTTCCTGTCCTCTCTACATCCTGCAAAATCTGCATCTGAATAGCCTGTTAGTAGAAAATCTCTATTCCTAGGGTACCAAAGGCCTAGATTATGAGTGCCCTTTAGATATCTCAGAATCATTTTGACTGCAGTATAATGAGATTTTTTAGGGCAGGCTTGGTACCTAGCACAGACACATGTTGCATACATAATGTCTGGTCTACTAGCAGTAAGATATAGTAGAGACCCAACTATTCCTCTATACAATGACTCATCAACAGGTTTTCCTGCCTCATCTTTGCATATAGGGATACTTGTTCCCATAGGAGTTCTCATGGTGGAGGATGACTCCATACCATATTTCTTAATTAATTCTTTGGTGAACTTAGACTGGGATATGGACAATCCATCATCAGTCTGTCTTACTTGGAGTCCCAAGAAGAACTTAAGTTCTCCCATACTGCTCATCTCAAACTTCCCTTGCATAAGTTTGGCAAACTTTTTACAAAGGCTGTTTTCAGTAGATCCAAAGATAATGTCATCAACATAGATCTGAACTAAGATGATCTTACCTTTGGATTCCCTAAGGAATAGAGTTTTGTCTATCTTTCCTCTTGAGAATTTATTCTCAATGAGGAAGGTAGACAGGGTTTCATACCAAGCACTTGGAGCTTGTTTTAACCCATACAAAGCTTTCCTAAGCTTATACACAGAATCAGGTTTAAGAGGATCTACAAAACCTGATGGCTGCTCTACATATACTTCTTCTTTAAGATCACCATTCAGAAATGCTGACTTCACATCCATCTGGTATACTTTGAAGTCTTGGTAGGCTGCATAGGCAAGGAACATTCTGATAGCCTCCAGCCTTGCTACTGGAGCAAAGGTTTGATCAAAGTCAATCCCTTCTTCCTGCCTGTATCCTTTTGCAACTAACCTTGCTTTATTCTTCACTATTATCCCACTTTCATCTAGCTTGTTCCTATAGATCCACTTGGTGCCAATTATGTTGTGGCCTCTTGGTTTAGGAACAAGCTCCCAGACTTTGCACCTTCTGAATTGATTCAGCTCCTCTTGCATAGCATCAATCCAGTGCTTGTCTTGGATAGCTTCTTCAAACTTCTTAGGTTCCATTTGAGACAAGAAACTTGAATGCAATACCGTGCTTTGATTTCTGCTTCTATTTTGCAATCCTTGTCTTGGATCACCAATTATCTGATCAGCAGGATGATCTCTTAGATATCTTATAGCTGGAGGAAGATTCCCTTCAGGTTGAGCATCTCCAGCTTCTTCATTCTGCTGAACCTCTTGGTTTTCATTAGCTTCCATTATCTCTTGTACTCCCCCTGGACAGCAGCCTTCATTTTTCAATGCTCCATCTTCCTTTGAAGCTTCAGCAATGGAGAGCTTGTCCATCCTCTTGTTTATACCTGTTGAGTCATTTGATCAAACCCTTTGATGACTCCTCTTTCAGATCCACCAAAGATCACTTTAGGTCCATCTTTGACAGATGAATACTCCTTCAGCAGCCCCTTTGTTCCAGTCATGTGCCTGGAACAACCACTATCCAAGTACCATATAGGGGCATGGTTACTTGGATTCACCTGCAATACAGAATTACTTACCCTTAGAACCCAAGTAAGTCTTGGGTCCTTGGTTCAGGTTAGCATTAATAAAGCTATCATAACCTCTTCTAACAGGTAGACTCTTATTCTTTATAACACTTGTGTTATCCCAACAGTCTAATGCAAAATGGCCTCTCTTGCCACAGCACCAACATTCAAACTTATTGTATCTAGATCTAGATACATCCTTGTTAGAAGAATTTCTGTTCATTGCTGGTGCTGTTGCAACTTCACCTACTGATTTCTTAAAACAATTGAGTTTATGACCATAGGTAGGCCTGCTTGCATTTACACCCTTGTTCTTCAGAACATTAGTCTTAATATGACCTTGAATGTCTTCATGATCATATTTGTTAGAAGGCACTTTCACCTTACTAAACTTTATGGGGACTGAAAGGTTTAGTGGCTGAACAGGAGCTTTGCCTTTCCTCTTGAATCTGCCAGCCCTGGAGTTACCTTTAAATCCTAATCCAGCCTTACCCTTTTGAGTGACAAATTCATCTATCTAGGGTAAGACAGATTTTGGCTTAGAGTAACTAGCCACTAAATCCCTTTCAATTCTAAGTCTGGCCTCCAGACTCTTCACTTGATCAATAGTATAATTAATTGTGCCCATCTGAATAATAGTTATATTCTTCAGCTTGGCAATTTCATTTAATTTTTGATCAATGACTTTTTCTAACTCAGTTGTAGCCAACCTTAGTTCAGCAATTTCCTGAGCCTGAGATTTAACCAGGTTCTTGCTTTTCTTAAGGGCCTGCAACAGGTCCCCATACTTGTCTATCAATTGATAGACATCTCCTTCAGATTCAGATGCATCTACATCTGTTGATGTAGATGTAGCTGATTCTTCACTTGTACAACAAACAGATGTAATAGAAGGACATTGTACCTTATTATGACCAGACTGATTCTGGCATATGTCCTCCTCTGATCCTGCCATCAGCCCCATACACTGCTGATCCTTTTGTTCATTGATGGAGTCTAGCAACTGCAGAAATTCCTCTTCTTCAGATGCAGCATATAGTCCAATATATGCTTCAGCTTCAGATTCTGACTCTGAAGTTGACTGGTCTGATAGACTCTTATCTTTCTTTGCTACAAAGGATTTCTCCTTCTTGCCTTTCTGATAAGTCTTCTTCTTTTCTAAAGGTTCCTTTCTCTTGTCAGGACAATCAGCCACTACATGTCCAGGCCTATTGCAACAATAACAGACAATCTTCGAAGTAGTGGCTTTGCTGGGCTTTGATCTGCTCTTCTCTTTCCTTGATGACCTTTTCTTCTTATAATAGTCATCAACTTGCTGTGATGGGGAAGGCCTAGACTTCCACTGCTTCTTCTTCAAGAACCTCTGGAATTGTCTTGTGAATGCAGCAAAATCTGCATCTGAATCACAGCTTTCAGAATCCTTGTTTGAACTTTCAGAACTATCTTCTGTAACTTCCTTAGGAGGAGATGGTGATATCCTCCTATTCTTTCTAGTGGCTTCAGCATTGAATGCCACAGTCTTTTCTCTATGCTCTCCTCTTGAGTTTCTTTCCTCCTCCTTCCTCACCATAAGTTGCATTTCATAGGATAGCAACTTTCCAAACAGGGTTGGAGGAGATATCTCTGCCAATTTAGCCACTTCTCTTATGGCACAGATCTTTGTATCCCAATCCTTTGATAAGGATCTTAAGAATTTGTCATTCAGTTCATAGGTACTGAAGACTCTTCCATAGGATATTAGCTCATTCACAATTCTATAGAATTTCTTATAGCACTCAGTTATGCTATCAGATTTTCCTTGTATAAAGCTTTCATACTCCTGATTTAGCATAGACTTCCTGTCCAGCCTTACTTCTTCAGATCCCTCCATGTAGACAATCAATGTGTCCCACATCTCCTTGGAGGTCTTGCAGTGAATCAGATTCTGAAATGTTGAATCATCTATGGCACTAACAATGATGTTCTGTGCCCTTTTGTCCATGGTTGCCAAGATGATTTCATCCTTGGTCATTTCTGAATAAGTCTTTGGTATTTGGAAATTTGCATCCACAGCTGAGATCTTCTTTGGGATAAAGGGCCCTTCCTGAACTGTGATATAAATCCTTGGGTCAGATGCCTCCATAAACAATCTGACTCTTTCTTTCCAGATCCCAAAGATTTCCTTCCTGCATATGGGTAATTTCATAGACCCTAGCTCCTTATGATTCTCTCCAGAACCCATCTTCTTGAATCTTGAATCTGCCTTTCAGATCTACCTCAGACTGTTAAGTCCTTTTTGAGGAACCTCCCTCTGATACCACTTGATAGTTTATCTTTCAAGACAGCCTAAACACCTAGAGGGGGGGGTGAATAGGTTCTGCTTATTTATAAAAACTTCTAGGCAGAATTCAATTTAATGGCTAACACAATAATCACAGCAATCACAGAAAATAAAACATCACAGATTGCACAATGTTTTATAGTGGTTCCCCAAGGTCTGGGTACATCCACTTTCCCCCTTCACCTATCTAGCAGTATGCTAGATTCGGCCAAACTTCCACTAATCTCAGATCAACAGATCCTACAACTCAGAACCCAACTGGTTCCTACAACTCAGGCACAACAGCCCTACCTCAGCCTTGCCCCAAGGCCTACAACTCAGAGAATACCCTTCTCCTACACTCAGGCAAACAACCCTACCACTCAGAGTTCAACACTCCTACACTCAGCCTTTATAACACAGGCTTACAACTCAGATCTGTGTAAACAGATCCTACAGAAATATAGAAAAGATTATTTAACTGTCTTGCCTAAATTGAGAGAGAAAAGGCCAAGACAATTCTTGATCAGCTGATGAAATCAACTGTATCTGAGCTTTCTTCAAAGCTTCTTGAATATGAACTTAGCTGAGTTGATTTCCAAACAGCTTCTTGAGAATCCACTGGTGGTTTCATTCTTCTTCTTCAAATTCTGGCTTGATCTCTCTCTATCCAGCACTTTGAATGATTCTTCTGAATTCTGATTAGAACTCTTCTATGATCTATCCTTAGATAGTCTTCTTAGATCTTCCGGAGAAGATCTTCTTAAGTGCCTAGCACTTTCTTGAAATGAATTGGATTGTAATCCTTCTCAACTTTTTGATTCTCAACAATGTATTTCAAAAGGTTGCTTTCTCCTTTTGAATCTGTCTATTTATAGACTTTCTTCATGGTAACCGGCTGATCCGGTTTCTAACCGTTTTCTGACAAGTCTGACAGCTTCAGTTAACCGGTGGCAACCCACAGCTGTCAAGTCTTCAAACAAGTCCTGTGCCTTAGTCTTGAACCACAAGTTGTCGAGACAGTCTGTCAGAAAGTGTCGAGACCATCTGTCTATCTGTGTCGACACAATTGACTTTGGTGTCGATACAGTCTTCAGTGATGTCGACTAAGTTACCTTTGAGTCGACACAGCTTCTTCTGAAAATAACTTGGTCTTGACCCTTCTGTTTGTCGACACAAGTCCTGTGTGTCGACACAGTTGTTGTAGAATCATAACTTAGTAAGTGTCGACTTAGCCTTCAGGTGTCGACACAGTCTTCTTTTAACCCTGCTATAATGTGTCGACTCAATCACAATGTGTCGACACATTCTGCTGGTGTAGACAAACTTGAGGTCGACTATATTCTTCTGTGTCGACACATCCTGCTGGTGTAGACAAACTTGAGGTCGACTATATTCTTCTGTGTCGACATATTTTCCCAATGCTGAGGTCGACGCTTTTCTTCTGTGTCGACACAAATTCCCAGTGTTGTGTCGACTTACTTCTTCTGTGTCGACACACTTTCCCAGTATTGTTGTAGACTAACTGCTATGTGTCGACACTGCTTCCCAGTGTTGTGTCGACTAATTTCTTCTATGTGTCGACACATCCTTTTCTGTGTCGTCACTTGGACTTAGAATTTTTTCTGCATACTTTATCAATTCTTCACCTGCACATGTCAACTCAAAACAACATCAAATACACCTTGATGTATATCACTGAGCTAGTTTGGGCTTCTTCAAATCAGGTACACATTTTCCAATGTACCCAACAGCTATAACTTTCTTAGCGGCCTTATTTCTCCTTTTGGCCTTGTTTCTCCTAGAAGATTTACTAGGGGATGCCACATGGCATAAGCCAGCACCTTTGGCCTGAGCAGAGAGTTCAGCAATAAGTGGAAGAACTGTCTTGGGCTTGGAGAAACTTTTAACAAGTTTCTTTTCAGCTGCAAGTTGTTTTTCCAATTCCTTGATAATTTTCTCCTTCAGATCTATGTGCTCGAGAGCCTTATTATATTCTTCCATTGCATTATGGAAGTCCTTTCTGAGTTAGTCCATCATTACAATTTCCTCCCTCAGATTGCTCTCTTCAGCCTTAAGAGATTTGATCTCCTTAGCTTGAGCTCTTGCAACTCTACGACATTTGTCGTAGGCTTTGATCAACTCTTTATATTGAGACATGAGTTCAGATTCCTTGTCAAAAGAACATTCCTCATGATCATGGTTAGAATCATTAGATTCAAAAAGAGGTGTATGAGAATTTACCTTCCTAGAGAACTGGGGTGCTTCTTCTTCATTGGTTTGTGCCATAAGCCCAAAGTAGGCTTCCTATGCATCACTAGACTCAGATGAGTCTGTGTCACTGAGGGTCTTGCCTTTCTTGGCTATCATGCTTCTTTCGGTCTTCTTCTTGTTGTAAGAGGTTTTCTTTTCTTCTCTTCTTCCACGCTCCTTCTTCTTGTGAGGGCAGTCAGCTATGACGTGTCCTTGCTTATTATAACAATAATAAATAATGTCAGTAGAAAAATGTTTGTTCTGCTTAGGGTGATACCTGTCTTGGCTACTTAAGCCCTTCTTATCACGATCACCATCGTGACGTGATCTTCTGAATGAGGCATCCTTGCCTTTCCATTGCTTCTTCTTGTTCAAGAATTTCTTGAACTTCCTTGAGATAAGAGAAAACTCTCCTTCAGGTAATTTTGAGCCTGAGGTGCTTGGCTATGAATATTCTTCTTCACTTTCTTCTTGTGCTGGGGTAGGAGAAGCAGCCTTAGACTTCCTTGAGGTATCTTCCTTTAGAGCGACAGACTTCTCCTTGGATGAAGACCTATTCTTCTCTTCTTCAGCTTTTCTTGAATTTATTTGTAGCTCATATGACATAAGCTTTCCGAAGTGATTTTGAGGGTCTGTATCTACTAGCTTTCCAAACTCCCGGATAGCACAAACCTTGTTATCCCATTCCTTAGTCAGGTATCTCAGGAAATTATCATTTAGTTTTCCATTTGTGAAGACCCGGCCATAGACTCTTAGGCCGTTGACAATCTTGAAGAAATTCTCAAAGGTATCTTCAATGGAGTCCTTGGGACCTTGTCGAAATGCTTCATATATCAGATTTAGAAGGGATCTTTTATCATCCCTAACTTCTTCAGTGCATTCCATCAGATGATTAGAGACTGCCACATTTCCTTGGCGGATTGGCAGTGAATCAAATTCTGCAGCATAGAATCATCGACTGCACTTGCGATGATATTTTAAGCTTTCTTGTCTAAAGAGACAAGTGCAATCTCATCCTTATCAATATCAATCAGTTTCTTAGGAACTTGCTTTGTTGAGTCATTGGTGGAGGTGGTCATAGGAACATAAGGTCCTTCTTCCACTATCATGAAAATTCTAGGACCCACCGCTTCCATGAAGAACTTTATTCTTTCTTTCCACATAGCAAAATTGTTCTTTGTGCACAGAGGAAGCTTTGAAAAATCCTTAACTCTGTCCATGCTTGAATCCTCAAAAGACAAATAGGAGCAGATCTGTTCAAGGTGTTAACCTTTTTGATGAACAACCTCCCTCAGATACCAATTGATGTTTTTAGTTGTCTACCTAAATCTCCTAGAGGGGGTGAATAGGTGAGGTCTGCATCTTTTCGCGAAATAAAAATTTGAGCGAGCGAATCACAAAAAACAAGCACACACAACATAGAGAACACCAGATCTATAGTGGTTCCCCAATCTTGGGTACGTCCACTCTCCACCTCACCGATCTAGTAATACGCTAGACTCGGCTACTTCACTAATTCACCAGATTGAAAACAAATCCAACAACTCGGAGCAATGCCCCTATAACTCGATCCACAAAAACGGACCTACACTTGGAAGAAAAACTTCCTTCAAATTCAGAGACAAAATCTCCTACAATAATAAAGTGATTTACAAATTAATATATAAACTTGTCTTAACAGATCTTGCAGAATCTCAGCTTCTTCCTTCTTGAAATATTAAAAAGCCCTTTCAGAAAAGTCGAGGAAGAAATCTGAGAATGCTTGGATCTGAGAATTTAGAATCACCACGATCAAGAAAGAGATTTGCAGTGGTTGAAATTAATTGATCTGTTGATTCTTCTTATCTGAATCTTTTGGAACGAGAAAATTAAAGATGATGAAGATGATGAGCAGCGGAGCGGTTCTTCCCGATTTAGAATGAATAAAATTGATTTAGAATACTTATTTCTCTATTAGGGTTAGTCAAATATGATAAGATCTTTTATAGGAATAGACTAACATTCATAATCATAAATGACATTACACGTGGACCAATAGTCATGGAGATTAATTTGAAAATGTGTCTCGTCAGACTTAATGAAATTTCAGAAAAGTCGAACTTCAGTTCTCGAGTGAAGATAAGACTACTCAATAATAATGTCTGGTTCTCGAGAAAGCAACTACAAGGTTCTCGAGAAGAAGTACTTAAGGAAATTTTAGGTCTAGCTTATCGAAACATAAAGTACTTTACTCGAGAACTAGCTTATATTACTCGAGAACTAGTAGATAACTTCTCGAGAACAGATAGGACAACACGAGTGAAGATTGTCAGAAGGTTTTGAGTCAAGTATCTATCTTGATGCTTTTTGACATAGACTTTACTCGAGAACTAAATAACTTCTTCTTGAGTACAACAAGTCTTTCTCGAGAACATAACTTAGTTTTCCCGAGAGATATTTCTGCTACTCGAGACAGGGCGCTCTCAATGCTTTAAGCCTTAGACTTCTCGAGTGCTAGCCTTAGCTTCTCGAGTACTGAACTTAACTTATCGAGAATTTTACTTAGTAGAATTTTGAGCTGGACTAAACTGATTACTCGAGAGCAAGCAGAGATGTACTCGAGTACTAAGCAGCTTCTCAAGAACTAACTTCACAACTTCTCAAGAAATACTTGCGTTATTTGAGTGCAAGTCTCAGCTTACTCGAGAACTAATTATAACTCTACTCGAGTACTAAGGTTATTACTCGAGTAAAACACTTAGAAAAATTCTGCTTTCTGAAAATATTCTTTCTTCAATGAAATCAGTAACCTGTCTTTCTCCTACAAGTTTAGTTCTTGAAAATGAAGTGTATCTCAATAGAAAGGCTACACACGAGTCAACACCATGGATCACACAATGAGAGATTACATTGTATGGTCCTGTGTTTGGTGACTCATTGTAGGCTGACATTGGTCTACACTTGGCAATTAAATCCTACAAACACATAACTCAAACAAGACATCAAATACAACTTAATTCATCTTAGTTTAAGGGTGACTTCATACAAATCTAGTTTATTATGGATACAATACCCAACACAAATGTTATCTTTAGAGGTTCTGACAGGGGAATCACAAGAGGATACGGTATGATCACTAACGATAGTGTATCCCTCTCAAATGAGGCTTATGTTGAAGGATTAGAACATAATCTTATAAGCATATGCCAGCTCTGTGATAAAGGATACATAGTAGAATTTCATGCAGACAAGTGCTTGATAAAATCGGCCGATAAATTAGAAACGATTCTATTAGGCACTCGTAGTAGAAATATATTTTGTTTATATTTTATTTGGATAGGCTCTTTTACACCAGTGTGATTTTTGGAAAAAGATAGTACGTCTTTTGGTGACCAATGGCACAAGAGATTAGCACATATAAATTACAAAACTATTAATAAAATATTTCCGCTTAATATAGTACGTGATGCACCCAACGTTAAGTGCGTTAAAGATAGACCATGTCACACATGCGTAAAAGGCAAGAAAACAAGGGCAACCTTTAAGATCATTATTGGCAAAGATTCTAATAGGTCTTTACACCTACTTCATACAGACTTGTTTGGTCCCCTATAAATTAGAGGTTTGGGAGGTAAGGATTATACACTAGTTATTGCAGATGACTACTCTCGTTTTGCATGGGTGTTCTTTCTAAAACACAAGTCAGATACTTTTGATATTTTCACTAATTTTGTCAGGCAGATCCAGAATGAATACAATTGTACAGTTATCAAATTCAGAAGTGATAATGGAACAGAGTTAAAATCTGGGGCCATGACAGAATTCTTTGAAAGCCTATGTATCTTTCATGAGTTTTCCTCCCATCGTACTCCTCAACAGAACGGAGTTTCTGAGATAAGGAATAGAACACTCATAGAGGCCTGCAGAACCATGTTGAGTGATGCCTCACTACCAGAATACTTCTGGGCTGAGGCCGTCAACATTGCTTTTCACGTGCAAAACAGAGCACTCATAAATAAGAACCATGATAAAACACCTTACGAACTACTAAAGGGAAGGAAACCAACTATTTCATATTTTAGAATCTTCGGTAGTAAATGCTTTATACTTAACAATTGGAAGTATTACATAACTAAATTCAGTGAAAAGAGCTTTGAAGGTATTTTCGTAGGATACAGTTATCATAGTAAGGCATATATTATTTTTAATAAAAAAATCCTGGTCGTAGAAGAATCTATTAATGTTGTATTGGATGAGATAGGCTTGCTACAAAGCAGCTCTTATAGTGTGTTTGTTGAAGATACAAGGTCAAAACTAAAGGAATTAACCTTGGATGAGCCAGTTAAAGAAAAAGGTCAAGAGTTCATTAAGATCATCACTCCAACCCCAATTGGAGAGGTTGATCGCCATGATGAAGATTTCATTCAAGCTGATGAAGTCACTCCAGTAATAGAGAATGCTCTAGATGCATAGAATTTAGAGCTCAGACACTTGAAGGATCACCCAATTGATCAAATCATAGGAGACCCTCGTGATGGTCTCAAAACTCGTAGAGGTACAACTAATGAGAATTTGTATTTGAGTTTTCTCTCGTAGGTTAAACCAAAGAAGTTTGAGGAAGCAAATATGGATGCATCTTGGGTAATGGTAATGGAAGAAGAACTAAATCAGTTCAAACGTTGCCAAGTCTGGAAGCTTGTGCCAAGACCCAAATGAAAGAATGCGACTGGAACAAAGTTGGTCTACCAAAATAAGATGGACGAAGATTTAACCATAATCAAGAACAAAGCCAGACTCATTGCCAAAGGGTACAAACAAGAAGAAGGGATCGACTTCGATCAGACATATACTCCAGTGGAAAGACTGGAGGCAATCAGTTTATTCCTTGCATATGCTGCACTCAAAGGCTTCACTGTTTACCAATTGGACGTTGAGTCAGCCTTCCTTAATGGTGACATAAAGGAAGAAGTGTTTGTGGAACAACCTCCAGGTTTTATTGATCCTGAACATCCTGAATCTATTTATTTATTATTTAAAGTGCTATATGGTTTGAAACAAGATCCACGAGCTTGGTATGAAATGTTGTCTAACTTTCTTCTTGAGAACAAGTTCACAAGGGGAAAGATAGACAAGATATTATTTCTTAGGGAAGTAAAATGAAAGATTTTGTTAGTACAAATCTATGTCGATGACATTATTTTTGGCTCTACTGACGACAACCTTTGCAAGAAGTTTTCCAAACTTATGCAAGGGAAGTTTGAAATGAGCAGTATAGGAGAGCTAAAGTATTTATTAGGACTTCAGGTGAAATAATATTAGGATGGAATTTTCATATCTCAGACGAAGTTCACCAACGAGTTGATTAAGAAATTTGAAATGGAGAATGAAACCTCTATGAGGACTCCAATGGGTTCAGCTACGTATTTAGACAAGGATGAGAAAAGGGAAGCTTTTTATGAAACCAAGTATATAAGCATA
This sequence comes from Platanthera zijinensis, assembly GCA_039513925.1. Lineage (NCBI taxonomy): Eukaryota > Viridiplantae > Streptophyta > Magnoliopsida > Asparagales > Orchidaceae > Platanthera > Platanthera zijinensis. Next base: position 113,067,564 of record CM077078.1, read on the forward strand.
ATTGCATCCATGCTCTACCTTGTTGCTAGTAGGTCAGACATCATGTTTTCAACATGTGTGTGTGTGCTAGATATTAGGTGAACTCTAAGAAATCTCATTACACTACTGCAAAGTGAATTTTGAGATACCTTAAGGGTACACCAAATCTTGGCTTATGGTACCCAAGAAGTTATGATAGCGAGCTAATTGGATTTTTAGATGCAGATTTTATAGGTAGTAAAGATCATAGAAATAGCACCTCCAGGACTTGCCAATTTCTTGGAAGGAGACTCATCTCATGGAGCAGTAAGAAGCAAAATTGTGTCACAATCTCAACGGTCGAGTTAGAATACATTTCTGCCGGCAGTTGTTATGCACAATTACTCTAGATCAAGAATCAACATGAAGAATATAAATTGAAGGTCAAGGACATCCCATAGTTTTGTGACTCCTCTAATGCAATTGCAATAGCCAACAACCCAGTCTCTTACAGCCGGACTAAGTACATAGAGCTGAGGTACCATTTTGTTCAGGGAGCATGTGGAGAATGGAAACATCAATCTTCAGTATGTTCCAACTGACATGCAGGTTGCATACATATTCACGAAGCCACTGGACAAGGGCAAGTTCTCATTCTTCAAAGCAGAACTTGGCATGCTAAGCAAGGAATGCTGAAGAATACGGCCTCATAGTAAAGTTCAAGAATCAGATTACCCTTCAAAATCAAGAAAATTCTAAGTCAGGACTTCACTTCTCGAGAACAACTTCATTACTCGAGTACTTAGTTTATTCTCGAGAACATCAGGTTTGCTTCTTCTCAAGAAACTCTTCTCAAGAACATGTGAGCTTCTTCTCGAGAAATGTATTTCACTCGAGAAATCAGATGCAGAATTTTCTCAAGGTTCAAATTTTGATATTGGCACTCGGGCACTCCAACCGCAATACTTCAGGTATTTTATTATTATTTCTTTCCTTAACATCAAGATTTAGGGTTTATATAAATAGAATAAATCCAGAAAAATCCAAATCTCGGATTTTAAAATCTCCTTCTCGAGAAAACCCTTCATCATCTTCATCTCCGTCGCTCCTCCCGCGAACAACCTTGTTCCTCTTCTCATCGGCTAGCAGAATTTTAGTTCTTCAATCAATGGCTCCCACATCAAAGATAGGCATCGGTAGTGAACTCATTTCAATTGGAATCGTTGATATTTCTGACGACTTTAGAAATGTTCTTATATTGATCAACATCGCTGGACTGACCTTTGTTCTTCAACACCCATGCAAAGTTCTTATTTCTGATGTCGAAGAGTTCTTCCAGAATGCCAAGGTCAAGCGCAATGGCAAAGTTTTGAAAACCAAGGTACGCGACATCAAAGTCAAGATGACATCAACCTCAGTTTCTCAACTTCTACGCCTGCCGGTGATTAACGAGGAAGAATACCTAGAAGACCTAGACTATGATAGGTCTCTCAGCTTCTGTGGCCTTCCCGACTCAACCCTCATAATTCGCTGACAGCACATGAATGCAAAGATCAAACTACTTGCCAATATTCTAAGAAAGTTTCTTCTGTTTCGCACCAGTTCAATAAGATATATCACCACAGATATCTTTAACATTATGAATACAGTAATCTGTAGAAAAAAATTTCAATGGGGGATGATGATTTTTGACAAGATCAAAGAGAGTATAAAAAGCCCCAACTAGGAAGAATTTTGTCTCTCTTTCTAAATCAATTGAGGCTAGATATCTTTACCTTGGATAAGGGCATGGCTATTCATCACTTGAAGAAGGTTTCAATTATCTCCATCCAGATATGGGAAATCAAACTTCAAAGGCCAGGCCAAGCCCCTCCAACTCCAAGGACAGTTGTAGATGAAGTCATGACCCCATCTCCCCTCTCCCATCAAATAACTGGCACATCTGGTCTAGTTATTTAGGGGGAGCCTGCTCCATCTGTACAAGTGACAGTGTAGTCTACTCAAGTTCCAGTTCTGGCCACAGTCCAAACTAATATTCAAGCCCAAGTCACAACTCCACCAACTACTGAACATATAGTCATAGAAGAAGCTACAACTCCATCTGCTGCTGCAAAGGGCACTTCTGTCCAAGAAGATGGCTCATGTCTTATTACTGCTGACCTATCTGATCAAAAACTTCTTACTGATGCCCAGGTAGATGATCAAGTAATATCTATAGAAGCTGACATTGATAGGATGATAGAGGGACTCACCTCTAAAGAACCTCTCTCCTCCTTGCCTGAAGAAAATCCATCTCAACTAAAAAAGCCATCTCAACCAGAAAATCCATCTCAACCAGAATCTTCTCAACCAAAACTATCTAAACCAGAAAATCCATCTGAACCAGAATCTTCTTAGCCCCAGTCTCCTGTTGAGGGTGTGCAAGATGAATAGATAGTTTCAATTTCTGATGCTGAAGAATTATCTCCAGAAGTAGCTGAACCACCTCTCCCATGCCTACACTTCAACATTCCAACTTTCATAGGTGATTATGCTGAAGATGAAATAACAACTGCTTGAAGAAAATAGACCTACCAATCTATTGTGCTCATTGAAGAAGTAGCTCCCTGGACAGCTCAAATTCTATCTCCTCCACCTCCTCAGACTGAAGTCATTACTAAAGACAATATCTTTAGTAAAATAGAAGCCATATTGGCTAAGCAAAGAGAGTATTTTGATACCTCCATTCAAGTTGTCACAAATAAGGTCTCTACTTTAAAAAAGGAAATGAGCTGAGGATTTGCACAAATCTAGAGCAATACTAATGAATTCAAAGGGCTGCTACAAATTGGAGGCAAAGCTATAGACTGCACTATAATAAGTGTTGGTAAATTTATGGACCAGGCAGAAATAGTATCCAATAATCAGATCTATCTACTAAAGAAAACATAAGAACAAAATTTCAAAACATGTGTGAAAGTTGGGAAATTCAAAGATGATGGCATAACAACCCTTACTGTAGAAGTCAGAAAGGGGGAGGACAAAGTCAAAGAAAATCTATCAAAAGCCTCTGAAGACATGAAGACCCAATGGGAAGCAAAGCTAAATGAGATAAGTACTGATGTTCAAACTCAGATTATTGATGTTAAATTTCATACCTATGGTATAGCAGTTTGGATGCACAACCAGATCTTCCCTAAATTTCAAGTTGATCAAAATGCTTCTCCTCCTCAGCTTAATCCAACAGTCCAGAAGCCCTCATTCTCACTTAGACCTGAACTTTTTAAACTTCCTATTATGAAGCTCCTCCTGCTCAGTATTCTCAGGTGTGGAATTTAGATCAACCAGAATCTTCTCAGAACCTTCCATCTGATATTCCTCCTGAAGTGTAGGTACCCAAGAGAAGAAAGTATGGTGAAGGTGCTTCTACAAGGAGGTCAACTCCTATGCCAGAACATGCAGGAAGGGAACATGTTGAAGTCTGGAGTCCTATATCTAAATCAATTATCCTAGATACTTTAAGACTAGTGGTGGAATTCATAGAGAACAAGGATACCATTACTCTCACTCTGAATGGGAAAAGTATGAAAAATCAATGACTCTGAGAAGGCTTCATGATAAAAAAATATAGTCGTAAAGACCCTACTACTCCTTCCAGACCATCCAAGTACTTTCCAAAGCCAATCATGTATTTCCAGAGATAAGAAGAGAAATATTAGAGGCAGCATCAACAATAGAGCAAGAAGTAATTGAAGATGATCAGAAGTTTCCTATATGAGATTTTGTGGAATAGGACTTTTTCCTGGGCAATGTCTATATATATAAATCTTTAAATTTTGATGATCTAAATCTTTTATTACATAGCATTCCTTCCTATTATTCTATTTATTAGTTATTTTATTTGTTTATCTTGATATAATTCACCTTAGTGTAGAGGGTTCTGACTTCTACAACTAGGGGGAGATTGTTGGGTAATTGTATCCACAATAACTTAGATTTGTATGAAGTCACCCTTGAACTAAGATGAATTAAGTTTGTATTTGATTCTCTTTTAAAGTTGAGTGCTTGCAGGTTACAATTGTCAAGTGTAGACCAATATCAGTTTACAATGGGTCACCAAACATAGGACCACACAATGTAATCCCTTATTGTGTGATCCATGGTGTTGATGCATGTGTAACCTCTCCATTGGGACACACTTCATTTTCAAGTACTAAAGTTATGGGAGAAAGGCTGGTTGCTGGTTACTTAGAAGAAAATTATTTTTCAGTTAACAAATTTTTTCTAAGTATTTTAATCGATTTAACTTAGTCAGGTACTCGAGTAGCAGAAGTCTTTTTCTCGAGAAAGCCGAGTGTAGTTCTCGAGAAAGCCATGCAGTACTCGAGTAGGTCTTAACTTTCTTGAGTAACCCTTAAAATTAAGCTCAGAATTTTTCTAAGTATCTTTCTCGAGAAAGCCAAAGACATTTCTCGAGAAGGCTAAGGTTAGTTCTCGGGAACCAGATTTTTTTACTTGAGAAAAAAAAATCTTTTCTCGAGCTACTTTCATGTTCTCGAGTAACAGAAAAAATTTTCTCGAGTAAGTCTATCAATTCTTGAGAAACCAGAACTCATCTTCTATATTTTCCTTAAGTGTTTCTTCTCGAGAATCTTATATCCTTTCTCGAGAAACAGAACTCGTACTCAAGTAATTCTTATTTCTCTCGAGAAACGGAGTTCTGAATCTGAATTTTGCTAAGTGTCTGATGGGTTTTGATTTCAAATGTGATAAACTCTTGATTGGTCCATATGGATTGTAATTAATGAAATCAGACCGTTATGTAAGTCCTATAAAAGTTCATGTCAGAATCGACAAACCCAAAGAAGAATTTTACAGAATTCTGAATCATTTTCAAGATTCTAAATCGGGAAGCGCCGCAGACGACTAGATGTGTTCTTCATTGTTAAACTTCTCGATCCAGAAATTCAGACAAGTAGGATTCAACCGATCAAACTTTTCAACATCTGCAAATCTTCTCCTTGATCATGTTGATCCTACGTTCTCAAATCAAAGTGTTCTCAGATTTCTTCCTCGACTTTTCTGACAGAGCTTTACAATTTTTCAAGAAGGAAGAGGTCGGGAATCAATCAGATTTGTGAAGACAAGATTGGGTATTTTATTGTAATTCCATTTTAACTGTGTAGGAGTTATGCTCTGAGATTGTAGGAGTTATTCCCCAATATTTTAGGAGTTATTCTTCGAGATTGTTGGAGTTGTTCTCCGAGTTGTTGTAGGAGTGGTTATACTTCGAGTTATAGGAACATTGTTCCGAGTTGTAGGATTGTTTTCCAATACGAGATAATAGTGAAGTAGTCGAGTCTAGCGTGGTGCTAGATCGGTGAGGTGGAGAGTGGACGTACCCAAGATTGGGAAACCACTATAATCTTCGGTGTAATCTGTGGAATTTTTGTTTATTTTCTGCGCATCTCTTGCACAATTTTTATTCCGCAAAAAGACGCAGAACTCACCTATTCACCCCCCTCTATGTGATTTAGGTAAACAACTAGACATTTTCACTAACAGTTCAGCAGGGCATTTCAATTCCTCTCGCAAGGAGTGAACTTTATTTCTGAGAGGAGTTAATTCAATAATTTCCTCCCTCATGCTTGATTCCACTGTCTTGAGTGAACCAATCTCCTTTAACTGTTTTTTGACTATCTTATGACATTTGCCAAAAGTTTTTAAGAGTTCTTGATGTTGAGTCATCAAGTCAGAGTCATCTTCCCTAGAAGAGTAGTCTTCATAACCATTAGTGGAAGTTTTTTACTTAGAGAGGATTGTGTGAGAGTTTACCTTCCAATGGAATTAGTATTCGCTGACCTCCTCATTTGATTGATCCATGAGCCCTAAGTAAGCTTCTTCATTTTCTGAGCTTGACTCACTTAATTCACTGTCATTAAGAGTCTTGAACTTTCTTGCAACGAAGCTCTTCTCTTCCTTCCTCTTACCTTTTAAGGATCTCTTCTCTTCCTTCTTGGAACCTTCCTTCTTATTGTAAGGACACTCTGCAATCATGTGTCCTTGCTTATTGTAGTAGTAACAAACGACGTCAGAGGAAGGATGTTTATTTGGTTTAGATTTATACTTGTCCTGTTGATTGTAGATTTTCTTAGATCAATCACCATCATGATGTGATCTTCTGAAATCAGAGGACGATTGCTTTTTTAGTTACCTCCTCTTGCTGGGCAATCTCTTGAATTACTTAGAGATTAGTGAGAACACATGATGTTACCTCCATTAGACAATTCAGAGACTGACGTTCTTGGCTCAGAGTCTTCTGGGGTATCCGGAGCTCGTTTCCTTAGTGGTGACACAACTTTAGATTTTCTCAAACCTTCAGCCTTCAGAGCTACTGACTTATCTTTGCTTGAAGTCATGCTACTTTACTCCTCTTTTTTTTGGTATTCATCTGAAGTTTATAGGAGAGCAGCTTTCCAAAAAAGGTTCTGGGGGTCAATCTCTGGCAGCTTCCCAAATTCCCTAATGGCTACAACTTTTGTGTCCCAGTCCTTTGTTAAGGATATGAGAAATTTGGCATTTAGTTCACCATTAATAAAGGTGCGGCCATAGTTTCTGATCCCGTTAACGATCTTAAAAAATTCCTCAAAGCTGTCAGTAATAGTATCATTTGCACCCTTCTTGAATGCCTTGTATTCCTGATTTAGCAAAGATCTATAATCATCTCTAACTTCTTCGGTTCCTTCCATGAGGACTACAAGGCAGTCCCACATCTCCATGGATAATTTGTAGTGGAATAAATTTTGAAGCCTTGAATAGTCCACTGTACTGGCTATTATATTCTTCTCCTTCTAATCCAACGAGACTAAGGCAATTTCATCCTTAGTCAGATCCATCATCTTCTTAGGGATCATGACAGTCGAACTCAGAGTAGATGGCTGTGTATGAATACGAGGTCCTTCTTCAACAATCTTAAATATCTTGGGATCTACTGCTTCCATAAAGAATCTGACTCTTTCTTTCCACATAGGAAAGTTCTCTTTTGTGCACACGGGTAACTTCATCTAAGACATATCCTTGCTTCTGTCCATAGCAATAGAGTGGAATCTCTTGACACTAAATAGAAGATCTTATTCAAGGTATTAACCTTATACTAAACAACACCCCTCTAATACCAATTAAAAGTATCTAGAGTCAACCTAAATCACCTAGAGGGGGTGAATAGGTGAGGTCTGTGTCTTTTCGCAAAATAAAAATAACTTAAAAAATTAAAGCACATAGAGCATAGAGATCTAAAGTGGGTCCCCAAGTTAGGTATGTCCACTGTCCTGCCTTACCTATCTACTATGAAGGGCTCGATTTGGCTACTTCACCTTTCATAGATTTAAACAAATCTTACACCTCGGAGCCTCAACTCCTATAACTCGGAGACAAATCTCTTACCACTCGGAGAATAAATTCTCCTATAACTTGATCCAAACACGGATCTACAACTCGGAGGAAAAAAACCTCCTACAAAAGTTAAAAGGATTTACACAAAAATAAAGATTATAAATAATCTTATTTAGATCTAACATCTTCGATTTTTCGTTCTTCAGAAAGGTTGATCTTGAATGACTTGAAGAACAAGTGTACCCGAAATCTTTGAAGATTTTGATCTGAAATCACAGATTGAATAGATCTGAGAGAATTAGAATCTTTAGAGAATAACAATCCAGTCGATTCGGTGGAGGAATATCAAATCATACATTACAGTCATCGTCCGAGCGGAATTCACGAAATACATACGGGATCCAACTAACATTTCGTTCGGGATGTTTCTTGATTTGATTTGAGCATGATTAGGGTTAATGGAAAATCTACCCTAAATAAATATAGGAATCCTCCTTTAGAACGGCTAGAAAGGATATTCCACACCAGGAAGGTCGCGAGTTACTGTATATGGTGATTTGGATAAGCCGAGTCAGATTTTGAAAAATAGAAGAAATAACCCTAAGTATAATTCATCGAGTATCACTGAGTATACTTGTCGAACTACATATAAGCTCGATGAAATTTACTTGGAGAAATTCAGCCCGACCGAATCTATAACTAAATCTTTGCAGAAGACAAACTCGACGAATTCAATGAGTATCGACAATCATACTCGACGAATTCGATGAGTATTGGATGATACACTCGAGACATTCGATGCATGAACTAAGCTATATTCGATAAATTTGACTTAAAAAATTCTAGAGAAGTAACTTCGGAAACTCAAAGGTATACCCAATGAATCTAGATGAATTCGGCGTGTATCGACATGTATATTTGAAGAATTCGGCATGTATCGACATGTATATTCGACGAATTTGGTGGGTATCGGAAGATACACTCGACGAATTCGATGAGTATACTTGATGATACTCGACGATTTTTACTTAACAAATTTTCCAACTCTCAGATATTTTACCCTAAGTAAATAAGATGAATTTTGACGAGTGCCAATAGGTATACACGACAAACTCGACGAGTTTCTATGAGTATACTCAATGAATTTGATGAATATCCCTTACAATACTTGGAGAATTTTATTTTGGTAAAATTCTATTCTTCTGATTCCAAGTCCTTTTCATTCCTTGATTCTTTTAATGCACTTGGGATAGAAGTACACCCCAATAGAGAGATTACATGCGAGTCAACACATTGGCCTACACAATGAAGGATTATATTGTATAGTCTTGTGTTTAGTGACCCACTGTAACCTGACATTGGTATATACTTAGCAATATAGTCCTGCAAGCACATAACAAAACACACAAAATCAAATACAATCTCAATTCGTCTTAGCTTAAGGAGACTTTTCTTCAAATCAAGGTTATTGGGGATACATTACCCAACACAACGCATTAATAAAAAATTGCATCCTATATATTATACGAGCAAAACGCTAATCATCGTACAAGAAAACAATACTACAACCGAGAAAGAATTACTTGTTGTTATTTTTACTTTTGATAAATTTCGCTCTTATCTCACTTTATCCAAAATTATTGCTTTTACTAATCATTCGGCTTTGCGTTATTTATTAACAAAGTTAGATGTAAAGCCGAGATTTATTAGATATATTTTTCTTCTCCTAGAATTTGACTTCGAGATCCGTGATAAAAGGGGAGAGGAAAATTTAGCGGCGAATCACCTTTCTCGGTTGGAGAATCCCATTCGGAGGAGCTTATCGAGGAGGATATTGATGATAATTTTCCCGAGGAGCGCCTCCTCGCTATATATAAGGTAATAACTCTCCACACTCCTTGGTTTGCTAATTTTGCAAACAACCTTATTATGAGATTTCTCTTAAAGGATTTTTCTTATCAAGAAAAGAAGAAATTCTTTTCTGATTTGAAAAATTATTTTTGGGAGGATCCTTTTCTTTTTTGAGTTTGTGCAGACCAAGTGGTGCGAATGTGCGTTTCTCATGAGTAGGGCACCAAAATCTTAAAACATTGCCACGTGAGACCCGCCGGTGGGCACTACAAAGCTAATCTGATGGCACGGAAAGTACTTGAAGCGGTCTTTTATTAGCCGAGCATGTTCAAAGACGCTCACACTCATGTAAGTCATTGTGAACAATGCCAATGCTCAGGTAATATTTCCCTCCTTGTTGAAATGCCTTTAAATTCATTTTTAAAAATAGAGGTTTTTGATTTATGGGGGATTAACTTTGTCGGGAAGCTACCAACTTCCTTTGGAAATCGATATATTTGGTATTGGTCGACTATGTGTCAAGGAGGGCAGAAGCGCAAGCCCTTCCAACCAAGGATGCTCGAGTCATGACCCAATTTCTCAAAAAGCTCTTTTAACGATTTGTAGCACAGCGGGAAATAGTGAGTGATAGGGGCACTCACTTATGTATTGCATAATTTGCAAAAATATTATCTAAATATGGTGTTACACATAGGGTGGCCACCCCCTATCACCCTTAAACTAGTGGCCAAGTAGAAGTAGTAAATCGTGAAATAAAATGAATATTAAAAAAACGAATTCTACTAATAAAAAGGATTGGTCGGTTAAACTTGATGATGCATTATGGGCTTATCGGACCGCATATAAGACCGCTATCGGTTGTATGTCGTATAGATTAGTCTATGGGAAAGCATTCCACTTACCGGTTGAGCTTGAGCACTGTGCCTTTTGGGTGCTTAAATTTTCAAATCTTAATGAAAATTTCTCATCCGAGCTCCTCAAATTCCAAATTAACGAGCTTGATGAGTAGCCTTTTATATAGAGCAAACAAAATTTTCTCATGATAGAAAATTAGGCACCCAAAGGAGTTCAAACCGGGAGACCAAGTCCTCTTTTATAACTCGCATTTATGTCTTTTCCAGGAAATCTTAAGTCCCTCTAGTCTGGCCCCTTTATCGTAAAAGAGGTGAGGCCCTACGGGATAGTACTTATCTCGCATCTGAAAAAAGGCGAGTTCAAAGTGAACGGGCACCGGTTGAAATTATTTTTCTCCGGTGATAATATTAATGATCATCGGGATGAAATTATCCTCCCTAACCCGTAAACTAGTTCACCAATTTGGTCGAGCTCAACGACCGTAAACAAAGTGCTCTTGGGAGGCACGTCATGGTTATCCTTTTTTTTTTCTTTTTTTATAAATTTTTTATTAAGTGTTTTTTACAGGTTTAAAAGTTTATTGATTGATGATTGTCAGCCAGGCTTGAATGTCAAGATTCATGTAAACTCTTCAAAGTTGGTAATTTGTGTTTTATTTATTTTATTTTCTTAGTAAATATAAAAATATATTAAAAAAAATATATAAAAAAATTCAACCGGTAATGGTGCCAAAAACTTGATGAATAAAAATTCACGTTAGAGAGCAATTCTAAATCGATAAGGCAAGTATACCTATCATTCTAGAGTAAAGGATCAAGTGTCGTATTTAGACTCGGGGCCTGTTGAGTTCTTGTACTCAAAAGGAAGAGCTATTATTTTATCGAACAAAAGTTGGTTTTGTGGATTCAAAAAACTAAGAAAAATAGCAATTTTACTAAAGAAAAATTTGATGTTTTAAAGACTAGCACTTGATCTATAATCCCTTTTGTTTAAAATAAAATTTCATGAAATATTAAAATACAAGCCTCTAAATTACTAAATTTGACCGCGGAGGTTCTCAAATTACGAAAGTGCCTCTCTCAAGAATACGCTCTAGACTAACCTTAGGTTGATCGATTAAGACATCTCGGCTAGTCGAAACCCCTAAGCTTGCTTTAGGTGGTGAACCCCACTATTAGATTTGACTCTAATCCGGAATATTTATGTCATCCTCACTCGAGGAATGCATGCAACTCCTTTTATCTTTGAGTGATCTCCTTGTATCCATAACCTCTCGATAAAATCTAGGGTATGGATCTAAGATCGAAAAAATATATTCGCGATATATGAATTCGGCGCAATTTAATTCAAAGATAATTCAAAGTAAATAAAGTAGAGAGCTTCATTATTTGAGAAATATAAAGCAAGTTTATTTCATTCCAAAGTTCATCATGATTAAGTGCTAAATGGAGTTTAGCTACTTATTATAATAAGGGAATTACATAAAAAGGTAGAGAGAGACCTGATTAAAAATAAAAAGAAGTACTTGAATTTAAAATAACCAAAGCTAAATATTACGCTAAGAAATGGAAAATACAGGAAAAGAAATGCATGAACACTAAAATTGAACTCCACAATCCCACCCCCAGCTCCTGGTCTTGCCTGGAATTTATAGTAAAATCTGTTTGTGAGTCATGCCCCTAGGTTACTCCCATAACAAGGGGCGTGTAAGATATAGAACCGTCTTCTTGAAAGCTAGAAAATGTTGGGAAAAAACTGCCAAAATCTATAAATTTATGGGTAACGCCCCTAGTCATGCCCGTGACCTTGGGAATTTCTTATCTGTTCCGAAAAATGGCGGGAACTTGGAATGGCAGAAGTTAATCTGGCAATTGCAGAAGAGGTCACACCACCTGGTCACGCCCATGGCCAGGGCGTGTAAGCTGGAATGGCTTGTGGTGGAAACTATCTTCTTAATAGCTGAGTCACGCCTTTGACCTTGCCCATGAATTAAAGGTCACGCACGTGACCTAAAGGTCATGTCCGTGACCTAAAGGTAACTCCCGTGACTTATAGGCATGTACTTTTAATCCGACGTGTCAATAACATCGTGAATTCTAGCAGGTAGTCACGCCTATGTCTGGAGTCATGCCCATGTCATGCTCGTGACTTAGGGGAATGTAAATTTAAATGACGTGGAAATGCCTTTGGAACATCTAAATGCAGTCACAGCCCGTGACATAGGCCACGCCCCCATGTCATGCCCGTGACCTAGGGCGCGTACTTGGTTTTTTTTTCAAATTTGCTACAAAATTTCTCCGGATCAATCCTACCAGCTTCAAAATGTTATTTATTGCACAGATTATTCTGAAATATAAAAAGAAATAAATTAAAAACTTAATTAATAAAATATAACTATAAATTAATTAATTATTAAATAAAAATAAATATAAAATTAGAGTTATCAAATACCCCCATACTTACACGTTTGTTAGTCCCAAGCAAATAATTTTCTATTGGGAGCAGAAAATATCAACGTTAGAAAATAAAATTGAACCTAAAGATTAAAATGTGAAGTCTTATGCCTATGTGCGTACCTATTTTAGAAGAAAAACCTACTTAGCATACAAATTATCTTATATTTTCTAAAAAGTATTTCCACTTATTATTTCTACTTTCAAATTGAAATTCTGGTAAAACCTAAACTTATATTTAGGGAGAAGGTCGCGAGTGTACTAAGATCGACATTGCATAAATCGAAGATCGAGATACCCCCCAATAAAATTCATCAAAGTCGATGGCCATAGGCTTTCCCTTTCACACTCTCTCCACGACACTAGTCTAACTCATAAGCACAAATCAATAGGACTTAACTAGGTTGAAATTTAGGTTTAGGTTTTTTGTGTGGATAATCAAAGATAAAAATGATGGCTAGTCACACCCAAGCCTAAAGAGAGCTCGCAAAAAATAAAAAATCATGACTTTAAGAACATTGCCAACTTCCCAAACCTTTTTTCATTCAATTTTTTCTCATCATTTTTTTATTATTATTTTTTCTTCCTTCACTTTTTAAGTTTTTCTTATATTTTCAGAAGGAAGGAGAAACAAATCAGTTTTTTTTCAATAAAAATAGCCACCAAAAAAATGGCTTCAAATCACCCACAAATCTTTTTTTATATATATAACCATTATCGAGCTAGGACTTAGGTGTGTGATTAGGATGTTTTTTATGCCTTTGTGAAGTATTTGGTGGAGATAAAACAAAAGGAAGGGTAACAGGCACAAAGTGGTTTTAGCCAAGATAAAATGTCTGGTACGGGTACAAAGGCTCAAAATGGCCAAAAGAAGGTGTTTATATCCTATTCATGCTAATAAGTTTAACTTATGCAAAGTCTTGAGAATTACCAAAGGGAAAGTTCTAGACATCAAGAAAGAATACGTTTACTCTTGATTCGCATAATATTTCTCTAATAAACTTCTACGCACTCACCTAAATTATTTTTGAATTTTACTGGCTTCAAAATAGAAGTATAGTAAACTGTTTCCACGCAATTAGAAAAATAAGTATAATTGTATACTGCATATTTAGTTCTATATAAAATTCTACTAATATGTGCACTTGACTAGGAACGCAGCATGGCCAACAGTTCTACTCCAAAATTCAAAATTCAATTAAAACATGAAAATCCTCTAAACACTATGTAAATGTTAAATTACTAGGAATTTTGCATGTGAGTAAATATAGAAATAATAAATTCTCTAATAAAAAATAAACCTAATTTTTTTGTTATTTCTTAGACTTACTGAGGTATTCCCTATAAAGGGCTCTCACCGGTACTAGGAGGTAAGATGGGATGATATCCCAAACCTCCCTTTGTAGGAAATAAAGTTTCAATTTTCTATTTTTTTTTATTTCTGAAAAAATATCTTTTTTTCTAAAGACTTTATAAAAAGAAATATATTTTTATATGTTTTGCTAAAAAATAGAGAGGTTAAACTAGTGAGAAATAAAAAAAAGTAGTGGAAGAGAAAACTTCCCTGGAGAATCCAAATCTGCACAAAATTTGACTTGAAAGAAAATACTAAAGCAAAACATGAGATTTTTTTAAAAAAAATTTATTAAAATAAAAAAAAGTATAAGAAAATTCTAATAATAAAAAAATAGAAGAAGTTACAACAATCCCACTAAAAAACTCGATACAAAAGGAAATGTATTCCTCATCGCTATCGCCCCCCTGTTGCTGATAGTAGGTCCTTAGTTCTACAAACTCATGTGAAATATGTGTCAGGGAAGAAGTGTGACTCTGCTACAGCACTGTAAAATGGTCATCATAATGCGTAAAATGCTCGTTAAAATAGGTCTGTATCTGGTCTAGTCGTGTGGGAATTGACCCAAATTGATGATCCTAATACATCAAAGGACTTGGCATTGGGGAAGAATGATGCGGTGGTGGTGGAGAGTGAGGATTGCCACTAGGATCTAACCCAAGATCAAGATCAAAGTCTCTACCACCGACTGCTGGAGGGATGGCCTCGAACTTGCCATCACATCGTCACACTACGCTGTGGGCCTGGAGGGTCTAGAACCGAATGACTAGATTTTATTTAACTCGACATTATTTGTATTGCCAAGATGAAGTAAATTAATAATAATAATAAGGTTTAAAAATAATGATATTTATTTAACTAAGTGCTTGAATTCAAATTCTAAATGGATTTATAATCAACAATCCATAAATACTATATTAAATCCAAGCACTTATCATGCATTAGTACCATAATATAAATGTGTGTCTATATGATTAAATGCTTAAGTATATCGACAATCACTCACCCATTGTTTGTGTCTCACAATAATGGGGGTGTCGGATTGTGTGTATTAGAGATGCTAATCAATAAACCATATATTATCCTTAATTGGAGAGGGTTCTAGTGCAGCCTTGCAAGGCACTGGGAGAAAGAGTATTAGATTGAGTGGTTTATTTTGTATGCATATGGAATTAACACCCCAACATATGGCATGTGTGCAGCTCCTCATGCTCATCCATCACTTAGTATGGGGCTAGGGTATAGACATAATGCTTGAGTAGTTATTGTCTTGGGCATGCTCACATTTTATCAACTGCATGACTATTAATACACTCATTATGATTGTTTATTTTATGAATATCTCATTTGTGCGAACATGTAAATCCTGAGTGTCAATACCTTATCTTATTGAGCTCTCATGATAATTGACATATACAAGAGACTTTTTTATACAACCATTTTGACACATTAGGCTAAATGAATTAATAAGCAACTTTTTCTATAATTCCTCATGTGTTTTTTCTGCATTAAATAGTGCTTACATCCAACAATCATTTTCCAAAAAGTTGAGAGCGAAAAATAGCGAAAACTGGTCTTAAATCTAAAAAAATCAAATCTTTATTTGATATCACACGACGATAGGTCTATTATCGGCAATATGCTTATCACCGGTGATAGTGAATTATGCATGAAGTGTATCGATTTTTTGTGATGTTGTTTTCACTTTCTTTTTTTGCCATTTTGCATTATGATCCATTTTTTCTGTGTAATTTCTTATATCTCTCTATTTTTATAAGAAAAATATAAAAATCATTTAACAAATATAAAAATCATGAAAATATGATTTTACCATACTCGTATATCTGTTTATTCTTAAACAAAAATTTAAATTAAAATATATATATAAACTCTTTTGCTAAGTATTCACATCTGTTTATTTCAACACTGCAATAAATTGGCACGATCATTATTAGGACATACATGACTAGAACTTAAAGCATAAAAATTACGTTTAATGTTTGATTTAGGATTTCTAATCTCTGCTTAACATTGTATGTTTTGTCATGATGTGTATATTCTATTGGTACCTTTGATATTAAGTGCGACTAAATAGGATAGTGTATGTTTAATATACCTCTAAGTATGTGTGAGGATTAAGGTAGAATAATGACTTTTCACTAATCACACATCCCTAAAAAATTCGCAATTGTAGAAATTTCAAAGCTTATATGTTATAACTCATGATATTGTGTCTAACATGTTAGGAGCTTAGAGCTTTGGGTCAAAATTATAGTTGTAAGGTCTTTTGTATACAAGTTAAAGTGTATCTATCTATGTGTGTAAATTTTTATTTATTTGGGGACCTTGAACTCAAAAATAGGTATAAAATTGATATTAAAAATATGAAATAAAAAATGTGTACATTATTTCTATGCTATCGTGTTTTATGTCAAGTATACCCCCTAAGTACTACTCTTTTCTCCTGATAAGCCTCTACAAGCATTGTGAGGATGAGCATCTTGGTCTATCGAATCATTTTGATCTTATGTAAAGACATTTAATATAGTTAGGGCCCATTGTTTTTTTCTTGGTATATAGTAGATAAAAATATGACACGATTTTTCACTTCATCACTCTTGTGTTAACATATTTATTTATTAAGATAAAGCATGTATTAGTGATTATTTCTACCTGATGTTTTTCTTTTGATACTATACATACACCTATCATTATTTTATCTGTCTCTTCCATGCATAAGAATTGTACTTAAACTGCACTTACTATCTATCGCACAAGTGTACTCGTATACTATTATTATTCATGACGCTTACAATGTTACTCTGCATGAACTCTATAAATAACCTGACATTGTATGCTAAATCTTGTATATTTAGATTCATATGACTTGTCCAAAAATTTCTTATGCTCTACCATTATTTAAATAAAATAATTTTCTTCTATTGCCTAGGTCTATTCTCATTATGCCCGACTCATGTTTTTTCTCCCATGTTTGTGTGTTTTCTTTGCCAAAAATTCATTTCCTTGTTCAAACTCAAGCCACTACCATTAATTCCTCGGCCTTTCGATAATATCAAAAGGGGAAGATTTGTTTGTTCATGTGTATAACTTACACTAGTCACCTAGGGCAAGATCATGTGTAGAGGGAGCACACATATATGGGAAGCACATATATAGGGGGAGTCGTACTTTATACTTATGTTTATGTTACATGCTTATTGTTGGATTACACTATACCATGCTACTTCTGATTTATATTTTATGAACAGAATTTGATATTATCAAAAGGGGGTGTTTGTTGGAACCCATAGTTCACATCTCTTTAGTTTGAATATATAAAATCTCAAGTTGTATTTGAACATACTTGCGTTGGGTATTGTATGTAGGTTTACATATATAAGGAATGATAGTTTTAAGGTCTATGACCTATCGTCAGGCGCTAGCACAACCACTAGTACTATGGTTGAAGAATTAATGTTGAGCACACAAAGAGTCTTTTTTGTGACCTACCGCTGAGCGTTAGCTCTATCACGGGGCGCTAGACAATTTGAATGTATCGCTACTTCCAGGGACTAGCCCTGCCACCGAGAGATCCATTTCGGCGATCGATGAATCGACTGCATCGAGAAGAAACCACTATCGTCGGGCGCTAGCCTTACCACGCTATGGTATCTAAAAGTGGCGTGAATTTTATTTTGGATATTTTTCCTAATTTAATGGACAGTTGGCGACACCACTTGAAAAGACGTACCTTCGGGCGCTATCTTTATCGCAAGCTTTATATTTTTAAAGGCAAGTATAAAAGCGCGCATTAATTTTTCTAAGGAGACAAGAAGGAGAATTATTTCACATCTAGGGTCCATCTACCGCCCCTATTTGTGCGAACCACAATCTCCAAGCAAGGAAAAGCAAAATTTCTCCCTCCTATTCATGATCGACAAAACTCTGAAGAGTGAAGTCTCCAACGACCATCAACCATTGATTAGGTGCAAGAAGAATAACATTCAGAAGCCTCGATTATGCTCCATTCTATGGAGGATTTCTTATTTGAGGGAGCAATAATTTTAAATTTTTTATTTTCATATATTTTCTTTAACCTTATTGTATTTTTGTGCAGATAAATCATCCGGGTGGATGTCGATTTCCCGGGAGGAGTTTGTGAGAAATCAGCCTGGGATGCCGCAAGATTTCTAAGAGGAATCTGTAGTAAATCGTCCTAGGAGGGCATCTAGATCTGGGAGATCTAGTGGGCTCTAAGACCCTTCCTGGGAGGAAGGTGAAGAGTTGGCTTATTAATCTTATTAATAAGAAGAGAAAGAGCCAACCTGTCCTGGGAGGGTCGGTATAGAAACCAAAATAAGGTTGTATTCATCGCCTCTAATCTCTAGTGTCACAGAGATCAAGTTTTGTGATTATAAACCTCTATTGAGTTTTGAATAAAATAAAATTCTTTTATTTTATCATGAATTCATGGTTGCATATTTCTAGGGTTTTGAGGGATCTGTGTAAATTAGAAAACAACATTTTGCAGGGAAATTTGTTCTCCGTGACCTATCGTCATACGGTGGTATCCTACTGCCCCACTGTAGCTTGCATAACAGGTTGCCTTGCTCAAATTCATTTTATTTTTTAATTAAATTGAAAACCTTATTCACCCCCCTTCTAATGTTGGCCACAAAATTCAATAATGAGTTCTCTTGATCTTTAGAGACGAGCCTCTCTTAACTAATTCGGAGTTGTGACTTGGAGAGAAAAGGAATTTATTCCCAAGGAAGGAGAGGAGTCGCCCTTTAAATATGCCTTGGATGCTACTGCCAGCGGTAACCTTATCGCCTAGCGATAGCTTATTTAGGTAGCATTCTTCTTCCTTTGGAAATCAGCATTTTAGGTAACTCTCCATCACCATTTTAGGAACTTTTTATTGTCATTTTAGGAAACATTTTATTGCCATTTTTGGAACTCTTCCTTGCCATTTTTGGAACTTTTTCAATGACATTTTAGAAAATAATTCCTCGTCATTTTTGGAAACATTTTCTCGCCATTTAAAAACTTTTGAACGTCATTTTAGGAAACTTTGGAAACAAGCATTTTTGGCATCAAATTCTTCCATAAATGCTTCCTTATTTGTACTCCCCCAAAATGATCAATTTCTTCAAATTTATTCTCCCCCTTTTGGTTTTTTCAAAAGAGGGTGGGGTCGAGTGTTTTGACAAATAAAATTTTTCTATATAGAGAATGATGTGAGGATACCATTTATTGGAAAAGTATGTTACTACTTGTTTAATTATTGTGACATGCTTAAGCTTAAATTAGTTAAAATTAATACAATGTTTTTGAACTATGAACCAAGACATGTTATAACAACAAAATTTTCAAAGCATGATCCATTTTATCAAAGTAAGATATTCTCACCCATTTTGGAAGAATCAAAAAAGGGTATAGGAGATTGTATGCAGTAAGAATCAATGAGACTATATAAAGAATAATATATAATGAAATTTCCAAGTTTATAGATACCACACTATCACTTGTTGACAAATTATGTCCATGTTTGAATATAGTAGTAGAGAGTAAGAAAATACCATGTTTTGGGTCCATTGATCACAATGTCCTAGATTTGAAGAAGATCTGCAGGTCAATGGTATACACATAATTGTATCTAATGCATGATATAAGTTTATTATATGCAGGTTGTCTATTGCTCTTTGATTAGACATGTTGTCAGGGTCACATTGGTGGTTGGACTCAAGATAAGATGCTAGAAAAGCATAAAACTGGCTAAGTCTAGAAGCTTTGAGTGAAGGAAGTTCACTCAATTCCAAGTAGCTAAAATCGTTGACAGAATGTGAAGCACTCAAAGCCACAGTGCTGCTGATGAGAAATCTTTCTAAGCCCAGAAGCATTGAGTTAAGGGAGTTAACTCAATGCCTACTCAGGAGGATATCGGTGCAAGTACAAAAGCATTGAGTGGAGAAAGATCACTCAACGCCTCATCTGTCAGTCAGCAAAGTTCAAAAGCATTGAGTGAAGAAGCTTCACTTAATGCCTTCAACTGACAGATTTTAGCCAAGCCAAAATGCATTGAGTGATGAAGGCTCACTCAATGCCTCATGAGTTAGACTGAAAAAGTCAAATGCATTGAGTGTTAAAGGTTCACTCAATGCCTCAAGATATAAAATTTTCTTCTAAGTATTCCTGCGTTCAGTGACATGGCCTCACTCATCGCCTATGCAGATTGTTTGGAAATTGCCAAGTCCACAGGCACTGAGTCATGTTGATGTCATCAATAATTCAAATGTTGTGGGAATAGCGCGCTAGATGACAAAAGGCATCATATGCCTTTTGTACAGTAGTAAATGCAAAAGATATGTTGTAGTTACCAATTCTGGCTGGTCAATACTACACATAGAGCCGTTGGACGGTTACTAATAAAAAGGACTTTTCCGTGAAATCAAAAGAAGCTTTTTTATCATCTTTTTCCTCTCGACTAAGCAGAAGATTTCCAAGAACTCAATCTTACAACATGTCTGTGAACCACAGACCGAGGTGGGTTGTTTGAAGAAATAATTATGTCTTCAACAGCAAGATCAGAAAACTTATTTTTCTGAGTAATAATAAGAATCAGAGCAAACTCAAGTTATTGTTCATCTTCAAGGCCGCTGCACTAAACACTTCCACATCAAAGTCTTAAAGAAGAAGTGCTCTGTAGTTATCTTTCCAGCACAAGCAGAAACATCCTAAAGATCTACTTTCTTAGTATTATGAATAAGTTAGGGTTGAGTCTACTCAGTCCAGAAAGAAGGCTCAGGGAACACTTTCTCTGGAGTCAATCATCAACAACAACTTACACTTTCTATAGGATATGTATTGATTTGAGTTGTAAGCCTAATATATAAAGGCTGAGTAGTAGGATTATGTAGAGAATCTAAGGTAGGGCATATGTGCCTAAGGTAGGATCTTTGTCAAGATCTGATGTAGGAGACTTAGTTTCTTTGAATGTAGGGTTAACCTCCTAGCCTGAGTTGTAGGGCTTTCTGTTAAGCCTGAGGTAGGTGATCTAGTGGGTCCCTGAGTGGTAGGAGTAAAGTTTACTCTGAGTGTGTAGGGCCTTGGCCTAAGGTAGAACTTGGAGAAAGTGTGAGAGATCCTGAGGGATCTAAGTTCTAAGACCTTGGAGTAGAGTTTGGAGAAGATTGCCTTGTCTAACACACTATTAGAAAGGTGGGAGGGAAAGTGGATGCACCTAAACCTTAGGGAACCACTATAAATGATGGTAAACTGCTCTTTATTCTTGAGATCTAACACAATAAACTAACTCTCAACACACCAAATCAAAAATAGTCATATAGACTTGAAAACCTATTCACCCCCCCCCCCCCTTTAGGTGTACAGCTACTCTTATAACAAAGGATTTAAAGTGGTATCAGAGGGAGGTTGTTCAAAAAGGACTTAACAGTCTGAATAGATCTCCAAGAGTAGCTAAAGATAAACTACATGTGTTCAAGTGAGAAACACAAGGAGTTGAGCTCCATGAAACTTCCCATCTACAGAAAAGAGAACTGTGGAGTCTGGAAAGAAAGGGTAAGGCTGTTCATGGAAGCCTCTGCCTTAGGATATTCATCACATTTCAAGAGGGACCCTTCATTCCCATGAAGATCTCTGTCTTAGATGCCAATGTCTAGACTCCAAAGAAGTATACTGAAATGACCAAGGATGAATTCATATTGGCAACCATGGATAAAAGGGTTCAAAACATCATTGTTAGTGTCATAAATGACTCCACCTTCCAGAACCTGGTCTACTGCAAAACAACAAAAGAGATGTGGGATTATCTTATTGTGTATATGAAAGGGATAGAGGAGGTGAGGGATAACATGAAATCCCTCCTAAATCAGCAATATGAAGCCTTTAAATAAGACAAAAAAGATTGCAAAGCTAAATATTATGAGAAGTTCTTCTTGATAGTGAACAGTTTGATCACCTATGAAAGAATGTTCACAAACTATGAATTAAATGACAAATTCTTTAAATCTCTCAATAGAGAGTGGGATATCAAGATCTGTGCCATAAGAGAGGTTGGAAACTTTGCCAACACATTGCCTCAAGAATCTGTTTGGGAAGTTATTGTACCATGAGATGCAACTGAATTCCAGAAAGGCTGAAGAGGATGTTATCAGATCTCTCAACAAGGAGAAGATACTGGCCTTCAGAGCTAAAGCCACAAGGATCAGGGAAAAGATTCCTTCTCCATCATAGAGATCTGCTGAGTCTGAGAGTACTGATCCCAGCTCCTCGAGAAATGAATTGTCTGATGGATAACTAACACTGTTCTCCAAACAGTTCAAGAAGATGTTAAGTAGAAGGAGAAAGTGGAAGAACAAAGGCTCTTCACGCTCCACCTCAAGAAAGTCTTATTCCATCAAGGACAAATCCATAAATGACCCTTATGGGGAAAGGTATGACTCTAAACAGAACAAACATACTAAGACTAATGTTGTTTGCTACTGCTACAATCGGAGTGGACATGTCATTATTGACTGTCCAATTAAGAGGAAGGAGCACATGAAGTCTGTTGGCAAAAAGCATTATAAGGACAAGAAGGATGAGAAGAGCTTCTTGACCAAGAAGAAAGTCAGCCTTTTTAACAGTGAATTTGAATCCTCAGAATAAGATGAAGAAGAGGCCTACATTGGTCTCATGTCCATTGTTGAAAAAGCTAATCATACAACTACCCCATTTTGTATTAGTGCCCCACTGTCCTCTTTTGATAGTGATTTTGAAGAGGATGAGGAGTTCAGTCTCATGGCCATATCATAAGAAAATTAGGTCAATTCTATCACTAAAGAGGTACATTCTATTGCTAGCTCTCCCTCTATTTATGAGTCTGGCTCAAACTCTGAAGCATCCACTTCCTACAGTGGGTATGATGGATCAGAATCTGAAGATGACTTCAATCAATTGATTGATAAGTATGGTGCAATTCTAGATGCTCTGAAGAAGAGCAAAAGACTTGTCAAGAGACAAACTAAGGAGATTGCCTCTCTTCAGCAAGATACTTCCCTGCAGCCTGAGTCAGCACCCTTGCTAACTCAGATGAGGAGGAAGTTGTCCAACTGAAGATAATCTCAATTATCCAAATTGGGACCATTAGCCAGAAGAACAAGATCATCATAGATCTGGAAGAGAAGCTCCTCAAGGAGAGGAAGATTGTGATTGAATTCTTTAAGCCCAAAATTGTATTGTCGCTGATTGACTCCATCACCTCCCAAATAGATAAGAGAGGTTTGGGGTTCAAGTAGAACTCTAGAGCTGCCCATTCCAAAGGGAAAGGAAAATCTCTTGTAGTGCCTCAGACCACCTTTCACAAGGTAATCCTCCCTTCCAACAGGTATGACAAGGACAATATGTATGGTCATTGAAATAATGAGAGCTCTTCTTGTAAGAATACAAGAGTATCTTATAATGGAAGGAGAAAGAGGATGGGATTGAGTGCACTGAAGGCTCCGCATGAAGAAATCCAAATGGCCCACTATGTACCTTTTGTATTTGGAGTTCTAGTACCTACACTCAAGGATAAGGCAGTGGCCTATTCTCAAGTTCCCTCGACAAAAACTTTGACTAAGGACAAGTCAGTCAATAAGTGATACCTAGCAGTTTTTGATGCCATAACCTTCATGTAAGCTGTAAAGCTGACATCTATTAGTGTTACTTGGGGCAAGTCTGTTAGTGCTACTCAGCTGTAAAGATGCCATCAACTTCATGTCAACTATTAATTTTTTGCACTCTTCAAAGGTTATTCAGAACAGGAGATACAAAATTCATGAGTGTTGGTGTTGTGGTAAAGTGGGTCACTTTGCCATAGACTATTGTCACAACCCTAGTGTGCGAAGGGCAGAGCGAGTCTTCCTGTCAAGGTTGCTATAGGTAGACTTATTAATTTTCAGGGTAACATGAACCAAGGACCCAATCCCTTTTGGGTTACCAAGGTAAACTAATCCGTGTTTGTAGGGTAGTCTAAGTACCCAAACAATGCCAATATGGTACTTGGACAGTGGATCTTCCAGACATATGACTGGAATAAGGAGCAACCTTAAGGATTATACTCCAGTGAGGAATAAACCTAAGGTGATCTTTGGAGGTTCAGATAGAGGAGTTACCAAGGTCTATGGTATTATCACCAATAGCATAGTCTCTATCACAAAAGTAGCTTATATGGAAGGATTACAGCACAATCTTATTAGTATAAGCCAACTATGTGACATTGGCTATGTCATTGTCTTCCACAAAGAGGAGTTTCTGATCAAAAGGTCAAGTGACCAAGAGGTCATTTTGATAGGCACTAAGAGTGAAAATATTTATTATTTAAACTTCTTATGTTTTAGTACAGACTCACCAGTATGTCTAGTAGAAAATGAGAAAGTCTCTTATTGTGTGCAATGTTAGAAGAGGTTGGATCACGTGAACTACAAGATAATTAGCAAGCTTTTTAGTGAAGGGCTAGTCAAAAATGAACCCAATATAAGATGCACCAAAGAGGACATTTGTTCTGCATGCCAAAAGGGCAAGCAGACCAAATAATCCTTTAAGAGCATTGGGGCCAAAGATTCATAGAGCTTCTTGTACCTCTTGCATATGGACTTATTTGGTCCAATAATAGTTCAGAGTCTAGGTAGGAAAGTCTACACACTTATGATAGTTGATGACTATTCCAGGTTTTCTTGGGTGTTCTTCCTAAAGAAAAAGTCTAAAACCCTTAACATCTTTATGACCATTGTTAGGCAAGTTCAGAATGAAAATGACAGTTCTGTGGTCAAAATCAGAAGTGACAAAGGTACTGAATTTCAGTCTAAAGGCTTGACAAAGTTCTATGAAGAACAAGGGATTCACCAGGAATTTTCTTCTCCTTGAACACCGCAGTAAAATGGGATAGCTAAGAGGAAAAATAGGACTCTCATAGAGGTTGTGAGGACAATACTCAGTGACACTTCTCTCCCAGAATACTTATGTGTTGAGGCAGTAAACACTGCATATCATGTCTTGAATAGAGCTTCTATCAACAAGTATCCCATGAAGACTCCTTATGAGATTATGAAAGGCAGAAAACAAAATCTAGCCTATCTCAGGATCTTTGGAAACAAGTGCTTTGTGCTCAATAATGGTAAATTGTACTTGACTAAGTTTGCTGCCAAATCCTATGAAGGAAATTTTGTTGGGTATAATAACCATAGCAAATCATATAGAGTCTACAACTTGAAACATCAAGTTGTAGAAGAGTCAGTGAAAGTAGTCTTTGATGAATCATCAATGATTAACCGTAATCTATCTAGCTTCTCTAGATCTGCAGGTGTAGAGATGAAGATGGAAAATATGACCATCAAGGATACTCCTCTAATTGCCCAAGAAGAAGATGATGGTGTGCTCATTCCTGAAGAAGATCCAAATGCACATGACATGGGTGAAGACCAGCAGGATCCACCCATTGAAGTTTAAGATGCTGAGAATAGAATACCATCAGCTATCAGGCATTTGAGGGATCATCCTAAAGATCAAATTATAGGAGATTAAAGTCAAGGTGTTACGATAAGGAGCAGAAGCCTTAACATTGCAATGTATTCAAGCTTCATATCTCAAGTTGAGCCAAAGAGATTTGAAGATGCCAACATAGACCCATTTTGGATTGTGGATATGTAAGAAAAACTGAACTAATTCAATAGATAAAAGGTCTGGAAGCTGGTTCTCATACCATATGGACATAACATAATTAGAACCAAGTGGATCTATAGGAATAAACTTGATGAGAATGGAGTTATTGTCAAGAATAAAGTCAGACTGGCTGCCAATGGATACAGATAAGAGGAAGGTATTAACTTTGATCAAACCTTTACACCAGTTGCTAGACTGGAATCTATAAGACTGTTCCTTGCATATGCTACATATAAAGGATTCAAGGTCTACCAAATGGATGTTAAGTCAGCTTTCCTAAATGGTGACCTAAAAGAAGAGGTATATATTGAGCAACCCTCCGGTTTTATTAACTCTAACTTTCCTAATTATGTATTTAAGCCTAGAAAAGCTTTATGCGGGTTGAAGCAAGCCCTAAGGCATGGTATGAAACCCTGTCTAACTTTCTCATTGAGAATAAATTTTCAAGGGGAAAGATAGTCAAGACATTATTCCTTAGGGAAGTTAAGGGTAAGATAATTCTAGTCCAAATTTATGTAGATGATATAATTTTTGGGTCTACTGATGATGACCTCTGCAATAAGTTTGCTAAACTTATGCAAGGGTAATTTGAGATGAGAAGTATGGGTGAACTCAAGTATTTCTTGGGTCTACAAGTTACACAATTAGAGGATGGTCTATCCATCTCTTATTCTAAGTTCACCAAGGAGTTAATTAAAAAGTTTGGAATGGAGAGTGGCTCCATAATGAAAACTCCTATGGGGTCAAATGTTTCAATAGACAAGGATGAGACTGGGAAACCTGTTGATGAAACCTTGTATAGAGGCATAATTGTCTCCCTCCTCTACCTAACTGCTGGTAGGGCAGACATCATGTATTCTACATGTGTTTATGCTAGATACCAGGCTATCCCTAAAGAGTCTCATTATTCTGTAGCAAAAAAGGATTCTGAGTTATCTTAAAGGAACACCTAATTTTGGCTTATGGTACCCTAGAAATAATGACTTTGAACTAATTGGGTATTCAGATACAGACATTGTAGGTTAAAGAGAATACAGGAAAAGTACCTCAGGCACTTGTCAATTTCTAGGAAGAAGATTGGTCTATTGGATCAGCAATAAGAAAACAAGTGTTGTCATCTCAACAGTTTAATCATAGTATAACTCAGCTGGAAGTTGATGTGTACAGCCACTGTGGATCCAGCATCAGCTCCAAGACTATAATCTCAAGCTAAGTAGAACTCAAATGTTTTGTAATTCTTCAAGTATAATCTCAATTGCTAGGAATCCTATGTCTCACAGCAGGACTAAGCAGATAAAGATTAGATATCATTTCATTAGGGAGCATGTAGAAAAGAAGACATTTGTCTTGAGTTTATCCCCACATACAAACAAGTGGCTGACATTTTCACTAAGCCACTAGATGAAGCCAAGTTAAACACCTTCAAAATTTAGCTAGGCATGTTGAACTTAGTATAGCTTCAGTATTTTTCATGCATATGTGTTGTAGGCAGAATTGAATCTTGTAAGATATTACTGTAAACATGGACTAAGCATCCGGGCGTTGAGTACGTTGAGACTAAGTGTCTAAGAATCGAATGCGTCGAGACAACTTCAGTCATCGACTGTGCTGATACTAAGTGTCAAAGAGTTGAATGCGTCAAAATAACTTCAGGCATCTAGTGCATTGAGTCCACTAGGCAAATTCTCCCAGGGAGATCAGATTGCGGCTATCTTTTGAGACTAGTCATTGATCAACTCATGTCAGACAAGACAATTACGTGCCTATCCATATTCTTAAATAGGGGTAAGTATAAATATATATGCGTGCTTAAATAAAATACACTATTCCTAGCCCTTCTCGACTCTCTGACTCCCTACAACAAAAGTTCGCGCAAAACTCAAGAAACTTAAAGGCTAAATGGTGCCAAAAGGAATGGATTTCCTTTTTGAGGGTTCAGAGTTGGTTCGAAATGGCTTCAAGGATGCCCCAGATGAAATTCATCTTGTTCTCCACTTACTACTGGTCACTGACCTAGAGTTTGTTATATCCGAGTCCATCTCAATATGGAAGCATGAAGTTCTTGAATTCTATATGAATTCCATTATCGACTCGTCCTCCACGAAAATCATGTCATATGTTAGTGGACAAAAGATAAAGATCACATCCAGATGACTGAGCAAAGCACTAAATCTGCCAAAGTTCAAACAATTTGATGAAGAAGATGACTTGTACCAGGATGATGTTAAATCCACCCTCAAGTGGCGTAGACTATCAAAACACACCACTAGCTCCATTCTAAGGAAGGACATGAATCATAAAGGTAAATTCCTAGAAGATGTTATCGGCAAGGCACTGCTCTGTAAAATTGGGTCCCATGACAAGATCTCCAAGAAGATGTTTGAAGTAATGGCAAGGATAGTTCTATCCTAAAATACTTACTGGGGATGGTACTGTTTGATAGAGTTGTGGACTGTATGCCAGAACTAAATCTGGGTAGAATTCTATCCCTGTATCTCTATGTGTCTATTCTAGGGATGCTCAATGTGAGGTTAGGAATACAAATTCACCATATGATAAAAATTGATTCTAAGATGTTTAACAGGTAGGATAGAGTACTGCTCCCACATCAAAAATCTACTAACAAGAAAAGGAAAACAATCATTATCTTAGAGTAAAGTACTGGAAGTAGCTCTTTTGAGAACAATGAAGAAGAGCCACATGACCCTCAATTGTCTGATTCTTCTGAGGAAGCAAGAAGAGACATGAGTGCTTAGGTCTCTATATCTTCAGAACCTGCAGCAAGAACTCAACTTGGTGGATCTCAGTCTGAAGAGATTCCTCCTGAAACAATGGAAATGCTGACTGGTAAGGTAGTTGACAACATCCGTGCAAACATTGAGGGGAAGAATGCCTAGATGGATGCTCCTAATATGGGGGGAGCAAGATCAATCCATACATGACAAGCTTGACTCCTTCTTAGAGAATCTGCAGAAAAGAATTGATCTGATTACAGAAGAGCCTCAATGGTTGGCCTCCAATACTCCTGTTGAGGATGAGCAAGCTCCTACAATAGTGTAAGAAATTATTCAACACAAAACTACTGAAGACTAGCAGATCCCATTAGATAGTGCTGAGGTTTAGGGGGAGATTCCAACAGTGCTCCCTGCTCAAACAACTGAAAAAGTCATTGATATTTCTGAGGATAATCAACTTGTTGTTGATGATATAAAGAGTGATGCTATTGTTTACTCTTCTGAATACATGAGAGATGACTCGGAGATAAGAGTAGAGACAATGAAAGAGGATGAGGATGTCTTTGATGAAGGGACATCTCATCTAGCTGATCAGATTTCATCAACATTTCTGGCACAATTAAAAGGTCTACTGGACGACCACAGGAGATAACTTGAACATTTTTTTGATGATTCAATAAAAGAGCTGAGTAAGGATTTATATACAGAGACAAAGTCCATCAGGTAAATCTGCTAAAGGCCAACACAGTATCATTCTTCATGAGAGCTGCCCCAGTTATAACTTACACTAAAAGCAAGCTTGAGGAAATTTGGAAAAAGCAGTTTGATATCATTAAAATCAAAACATCACAATGTTTTTGTATGGTGACCGGGCGGTCTGGCGGTCTATCCCTAGCGGCTTGAAGACCGCATGGTCTAGAAATTTCTCTCCAGTGGTCTAGCAGATTCTCTCCTGCAGTTTTGTAGCCAAGATGTTGTTGATTGGAGACCGGGCGGTCTGGCAGTTTGATGGAGGAGACTTGAAGACTGGACGGTCTTGACGTCTCCCCTAGTGGGTTTTCTTCTCTTTATAGTTATTGTCGAGCGGTTAGCCTATTCGTATAATCATGCGGCTTGTGCGGTATGTTTTTGTATAGACACTTATACCTGTAATTATTTGTCTCAAATTGCTTATTTGTAATCTCCCCTCTCCTCTATTCTATAAAAAGGAGGCTATACCTTTGTAATACTTACTTTTTTGTATAATAAAAAATTTTATTATTCCAAATTTCGGTCTATTCTTTCTTGTTCGCACATGGTATCAAAGGACTCGATCTTTTTCACCTGATTCTGTGAGCTTCTTCTGTCCGCACAGTTTGCCCTTTCTACTTGTGCCCTGTTCGCAGGGCTTCCTTTTCTTCTTTTTCTCTGCCCTCTTTGTGCATGACCTCTCTTATCGCTCTCCCTCCATATTCGTGACCTGTCTTTACGGTCTCTTTGCTCTCTTCTCTCTCTTGTGTTTGCGCAGCCTCTTTGCTCGCAACTTGTTCTTTCTTATTCACATGGCTCCTTTTCTATTCATGCGGCCTCTTTTCTATTCTTTTGGTTTCCTCTTTTCTTGTTCACGTGACTCCTTGTCTGTCTATTTTTTTTTTTGCTCGTGCCTGTTTTCGCAGCCTCCCAGTCGCCCGCGAACTGTTGCTTTCGTGTGGCCTCTTGTCTATCCGTGCGGCTTCTTGTCTATCTGTGTGGCTTCTTTTTCCCTGTTTGCACGGCTTCTTTTCTATCCTCTCTGTTCTTCTCTATGACTCTCTCTGATACCTCTACTACTACTACCACTACTAATCCGCAGTCTTCCTTGGTGGTTACATCTTTAGGTAGTGCCCACATCATTATTCAAGGGAAAAGGTTGATTGACTATGGTGCTACCAATCATATGACAGACAATCCTCAGTGTTTTAATCTCCTAGAAACACATGATTGGTTTCCCCTGGTATTTATTGAGGACGGCTCTCCCTCACCGGTCAATAGGACGGGAGTTGTTCAAGTTACTCTGCCTCTTCGCTTGGCAGATACTCTCTACGTGCCCAAGTTTCTTTGCAATTTATTATTTGTTACTTCTCTATACAAGTAACTATAATGTTCCATCACATTTACTCCTACTTCTTATTATTTTCAGAATCCAGGCTCTCAACGGATGATTGTTACTGGGACTGAGAGTGGCGTCCACTACCTCCACGATAATGTTTCCTCTCTGTCTGACTTCTCCTCCTCTTCTACAGACCTCCTGCAGTGGTATCTTCGTGTTGGTCATCCTCCTCCATGGATTCTTTGTCAGCTTCTGCCCCACCTCCCTCCATATTGTCATCCTCTCAACTATGATGCATGTCATCTTGGAAAATATCACCCCCTCCTCCTTCCCACCGAAGCAAGGCTGTGGATCTTCCCGTCCATTTGATCTCGTTCACTCCAATGTCTGGGGTCCTGCTCCTACCCTCACCATAGGTCGGAGTAGTTCATATTTTGTAACTTTTATTGATGATTTCTCTCACTATACGTTGGTGTATCTCTTAAAAGATGGCTTCGAATTATTCTCTGTATGGACATCTTTTTATTTTATGATTAAAACTCAGTTTGATGTCTCCATTAAAATCTTTCGCTCTGATAATGCCAAAGAATATCTTAGTTATGATTTTTCTTCTTTCTGTATGCAAAATGGGATTATTCACCAAACTAGTTTTGTCTATACCTCACAGCAAAATAGCGTGGCTGAATGCAAAAACTGTCACCTCCTTGATGTCGCTCGCAATTTGATGACACAGATACAGGTTCCTAGCTCCTATTGGTGATATGCTGTTCTCATCTCCTACTATCTCATCAATCGCATTACTTCCACGGTTCTCCACGGGCAAACCCCAATCTCCATTCTCTATCCAGACAAGGATCTGTTTGCTCTCCCTTTATGTATCTTTGGGTGCACGGCTTTTGTGCATGCTCCCTCTACCAGCCGTGACAAACTCTCCCCACGTGCTACCAAATGTGTCTTTCTGGGTTACTCTACCAATCAGAAAGGTTATTATTGTTTTGAACCTGTTCTTCGCAACAGTTCATCTCCGCAGATGTAACCTTCTTAGAAAATGCATATTATTTCTCTCACGACTTCACTTTTCTTCTTGATGTTCCTGCTTCTCCTACCATCCCCTCCATCCCATCTATACCTATTGAGATTTCTCATCATCTGCCGTGTCCACCAACTCCTCCTCCTCTTTCTCTGCCTCCACTTTCTTCCTATTCTCAGCGGACATCTCTCTCTACTCTCAAGTCAGCTCTCTCCGCCACAGTTTCATCGAATATTAAGGAACACGGTGACCTGGATCTTCCTATTTCTCTTCGCAAAGGGGTGCGGACATATACCCAGCACTCACTTACTGATGTTGTTTCCTATGCTCGTATTACTCCTTCTCACAGGACTTTTATGTTGGCTATCTCTGCCATTACCACTCCTCGCACTTACCAGGAAGCCCTTGTTGTTCCTCATTAGAAGGCTTCCATGGATGAGGAAATTGCCACTCTCACTAAGCGGGGTACATGGACCCTTGTTCCTCCTACATTGGGCAATGATGTTGTTGGCTCTCACTTGGTCTTTATTGTGTATTTCAGTCTGGATGGTAGTATGTATCATTACAAGGCACGCCTTGATGCCAAAGGATTCACTCAGACTTATGCTGTTGATTATTTTGACACCTTCTCTTCAGTTGCTCATCTCAGCACTATTCGGGTACTCCTCTATGTGGCCGTCAACAGGGATTGGCCCATTTACGAACTGGATATCAAGAATGCCTTTCTCTATGGTGATCTTCAAGAGGATGTCTACATGGATAAACCTCCTCGGTATGTTGATCAGGGTGATATACGGGTATGCAGGCTAAAGAAGTCCATCTATGGCCTAAAGCAAAGCCCTCGGGCTTGGTTTGACAAGTTTAGCGACATTATGGAAGACGTGGGTTTTACAAGAAGTTTTGCCGATCACTCATTGTTCATTCGCAAATCCTCCCTGGGTCTAGTGGTTCTTGCCATTTATGTGGATGATATTCTTCTCACTAGAGATGACCATGTTGGGGTAGCCTTGATAAGGAAATATCTCCTTCAACACCTGGTCACGAAGGATATGGGCTCCCCAAAATACTTTCTGGGGATAGAAATCACTCGAAAGCCCAACTCTTTGGTCCTCTCCTAACGTAAGTATGCTCTTGATCTTCTAAAAGAGATAGGGTTGACTGGGCTAAACCTGCCCGATGCCCCATGGCTACTAGAGAAGATAAAACCTTGACAAATGACTCGCCTTCTTTATCAGATGTTATGAGGTACAGTCGTCTTGTCAGGAAACTCATTTATCTCATGGTAACTAGACCCGACATCTCTTATGTTATAGGCAAGGTTAACCAGTTCATGCAAGCTCCTAGGGAGTGCCATCTATAGTATGCCCAAAGGATATTAGAATATATTAAAGCGGTGCCAGGTAAAGGACTACTATTTCAGAAGAATGGTCATTTAAAGGTTGAAGCGAACTCGGATTCTAGCTATGCTGATGACAAAGGAGATCGCAAGTCCACATCTGTATTTTGCACATTTGTGGGGCAAAACCTTATGAGCTAGAAGAGTAAGAAATAGTCTGTCATCTTCAGGTCTAGTGTAAAAGCGGAATAATGAAGTATGGCGTCGACCACGTGTGAATTAAAGTGGTTACGGGCTCTCATGCTTGACTTAGGAGAGGTCTACAACCATCCTCTACCTATGTTCTGCGATAATAAGACCGCTATATATATCTCTAAAAATCTAATCTTCCATGAGAGAATAAAGCATATTGAAATCGGCTGTCATTTTATTCAAGAAGAGATTTTGAAGAAACAGATTTGTACTCTGTTCGTTAGCTCTGACAATGAGTTAGCAGATATCTTAACCAAGCCTGTATTCGTTTCCTTTTTCGTATTTGTGACAAGCTGGGCATGATTGATATATATGCTCCAGCTTGAGGGATAGTGTTGATGTATGGTGACTGGGCAGTTTGGTGGTCTGTACCTGGTGGCTTGAAAACCTCGTAGTCTGGCGAATTCTCTCTAGCGGTCTGGAGGTTTCTCTTCAACAATTTGGTAGCCGAGATGTTATTGATTGGAGACTGGGCAGTCTGGCAATTCGATGCAGGCGACTTGCAGACCGGGCGGTCTAGTAGTCTAGTCGTATCCCCTAGCAGCTTGTCTTCTCTTTATAGTTGTTGACAGGCAGTAAGCATGTTTGTCTAACCTTGCGGCTTGTGCGGTCTGTTTTTGTATAGCCACTTGTACCTGTAATTATCTGTCCCACATTGCTTATTTGTACTCTCTCCCCTCTCCTCCATTCTATAAAATGGAGGATATACCTTTGTAATACTTACTTTTTTGGATAATAAAAAAATATGTTATTCCAAATTTTGATCTATTCTTTCTTGTTCGCACACACAACTAACAACATGAAAATAGTCCATGAAGTGCAGAAAATCCTCATGGAAGGTCATAAGACCACACATGGGGAGGAGAACGGATGTTGTTCGAACCCCACCTATGTTTACGGGTGATTTGGGTTAGGTTCACTATTAGGATTATTAGATGACCCAACATGTATAGTCTAGGGTCATAGGTTTTTATCAGTGTTAAGGTCAAGTCAACAAATCTAGATTGATTGGTTCTCCCTTCAAAAGACTTAGAGAAAGAAGACCTCCAGAGAAAAGCAGTTTTCTAAAAAACAGAAAAGGCATTCGATGATAGGTGAACTCAGCTCGACGATTATCGATCTCAGATAGACGAACTCAGAGTTCCTTCTCTGAGTTTAGCTCGACGAAAGTCCAGCTGAGATCGATGATCTGTGAGCTTATATCGGATTCTCAGCTCGACGAAGTGCCTTCTAAGTTCGACGAACTTGGAGCTAAGATTGGCTAGTACTTTTTCAGCTCGACGTTCTCGGAGCTCAGCTCGACGAAAGAGAATTCTCAGCTCGACGAACTTGGGTCTCAGTTTGACGAAAAGTTTGCTAAGTTCGACTATTTTCTCCCGGGTTAAGTTCGACTATTCTCTGATGATTTCAGTTCGACTAAGGCAGAAGAATTTCAAATTATATTATTATATATGTTTGTAATGCTCTGATAATTAATGCTCAATATTCTTATGAATATTGCCATTCCTTGGCAGCATTGATAATGGTTTTCATAGAATTATTACTTGGCTTATTTACTGGGACAGTTGAGGAAATTCATTTAAGACAATTTCTAGCTGTTCAACTCCCAGAATTCTGCAGTAAGTCAAGGAAAGGAATTCATATTATAAATTTTTTCTTTCCAAGATAGAAGTAAGTTAGTAAGCTGTGACAGAAAATTATTTTGCTGAAAACTGAAAGAAGAACTGCTCATATACAACTCAAGTTCTTCATCAGTTTTTGCTTCAGAGCTTTCAAGAGACAATTCATCAACATCTGTCTAAAAGTTTCCCGAAGATAAACAAGCAATCTAAAGGCGTACAGCCTGAGCAAAGCTTCCATTCTCCTGAACTTTTCTACATCTCAGGGGGAGCTTTGATAACATCAATAAATCCACTAGTATTCTCTTATATTATTGATAGAGAAGAACAACATCTTTTTATTTGCATTCACCACTATAAAAGGATATTTAACTCCCTTCAAAAGTTATCCCTTTGGTTGTTGAGTCTCCTGATCAAAAGACTTAGTTTGGTTTTTGAGCACCTGGTCAAAGCTCAAAGGGTTGCTAGATCTCCCTTAGAAAATATATCTTGTGATGGCAGGGCACCTGATCAAAAACCTATAGTGGATTCCTACCAGGGTGGTAGAAGAGTGGATGTACCCAGGTTTATTGGGGAACAACTATAAACTCCTTGTATCATCTCTAATTTTTGCTTGTGTGCTGTGATATTTCTTTTCATACTTATATATATATATATATCACTTATTTTAATCCGCTATAAAAATTAATCAAAAGATTATTAATTATCTATTCACCCCCCCCCCCCCCCCGCTAGAGTTAGTGTGATCTATCCATTCACTTTTAGATTCTTATACTCAATATCTAGATGACCATATATTAGAGGTTAAAAATCATACTACTAAGGGAGTTAATTTTCTGGATGAAAGACTCTATTTAGCCAAGAACTCCATGAATACAACTATTAGTGAAGAAGTCATAAAGGGGTAGAAGGCAATGATCAAAGCTAATACTGAGAATGTTTATTAGGTTACCAATATAATCAGAGGTTCATTGGGCTTGAACAATATTGATATGATAATATTGTTCCTGCTCTTATTATAGAAGGATAGACAGATGGTAATCAGTATGGTGAATAATATGATAACCAGCAAGATGAATAATATGGTGATGATTACTCTGGTGATCATGCTGGTGCTTAGTGGGCTAAACTATCTACTGCTATTACTAAAATTCCTACCTTAAGCCCCACTACTGATCAGATAGCAAGAACCAAAGGCAAGTATGTTGCTGAAGAAGAGGAAGAGATAAGGCTCAGCAAGAAGAGGTACAGAGAAGAGATGGAGACCAGGCCAAACTTTTAAAAATGGAGTCCTTAATCTAGTACTATTATCTTGTCTGCCTTGGATAAAATCAAAGAAAAGAAAATTGAAATGGGAAAGCTATATGTTGGGGTTTGTCTCCACAATACCTCAGATTTGTAGGAGGTCAGATCTTGAACTAAGATGAATTAAGTTGTATTTGATGTGGTATTTGAGTTGTATGTGTGCAGGTTCTAATTGACAAGTGTAGACCAATGTCAGTCTGTAATGGGTCACCAAACACAGGACCATGCAATGTAATCTCTCATTGTGTGATCCAAGGTGTTGGCCCATGTATAGCCTCTCTATTGGGATACACTTATCCTTCATGCACATTGGATGGATGGACAGAAGCTTTGGAGCTAAGCTTTCTCAGAGAAAATTTTCCTAAGTCCTTTATACTCGAGTAAGTATGTTCATACTCGAGTAAGTGTTTTCTGATACTCGAGTATAACTTCTGATACTCGAGTAAGTTTGCTCTATACTCGAGTATATCTTCTGATACTCGAGTAAGTATGTTCATACTCGAGTAAGTGTTCTCTGATACTCGAGTATAACTTCTGATACTCGAGTAAGTGTTTTCTGATACTCGAGTATAACTTCTGATACTCGAGTAAGTTTGCTCTATACTCGAGTATATCTTCTGATACTCGAGTAAGTATGTTCATACTCGAGTAATTGATTTTTGATACTCGAGTAAATTCTTCCATACTCGAGTATATCCTCTGATACTCGTGTATGTTAACGTTTCTCAGGTATATTTTCTGACACTCGAGTTTAGCCTTTTGATACTCGAGTATATCGTCTTGATACTCGAGTATACTTTCTATTACTCGAGTATACAATTCTGATACTCGAGTATACCATTTTTGATACTCGAGTAATTCATTCTTCTCTCCTGTATTTCTCTCTTTCTATACTCGAGTATACTGCTTCTTGCTACTCGAGTAATCCATCTCTCCATACTCGTGTATATCCTCCATTACTCGAGTATCGCAGTCAACTTCTCCAGAATTTTTCTAAGTCCATTTTCATCATAAGTATTTTGAATCTGTCAATTCTGATTGGTCCACGTGTCATCATTAATCAATATTATGACCGTTGGAACCCACCTATAAATAGGTCTTTTCAGAAATGACTTTTAAGCGTAATTACAGAAATATTCTTTTAAGAAAGAGAAATTCCGTGAACCCTAACTTCTCGCCGCCGCCATTGCCGTTCACGGAAGAAGAAGAAAAGTTTGGATCGCGACCTTCGTTTTCATCGATCTTTTCTCCGGCGATCCAGAAGAAAGAGAATCACTTGATCTTGCCGAGCCTTGAAGATTCCTGATCTACTTTCTCGATCGAGGTGGTTCTAGATCTCAGATTCGTGGATCTTTCTCTAGTCGTCTTCTACATTTTCTGATCAAGCCGAAGTTTCAAAAGAAGAAGACAGATCCAGATCCAGATCTGATAGTGTGTTTGTTTGTAATCACAACCAATATTTTTGTAGGAGTTTTAATTCTCCGAGACTTGTAGGAAGTTTTGTCTTCCGAGTTTTTGTAGATCCGTTTTGGGATCGAGATTTGTAGGAACGTGGTTCCGAGGTGTAGGATTGTTTTCAATCCGAGATAGTGGAGTAGCCGAGTCTAGTAATTTGCTAGATCGGTGAGGAAAGTGGACGTACCCAAGATTGGGGAACCACTATAAATCTCTTGTCTTCTGTGATTGCTTGATATTTGCTGTGTTAGTTTTTAATTCCGCATTTGACACGCATTTCACCTATTCACCCCCCTCTAGGTGATTTAGGCTAACAACTTAGACCTCTCAATTGGTATCAGAGGGAGGTTGATCGTTAAAAGGTTAACACCTTGATCTTGTCCTTCTAAGTTGTTTCTTGAAAAGTATCAAGCATGAGTAAGACCAAGGATTTTGCTAAACTCCCTATCTGCACCAAGAACAACTTTCCTATGTGGAAGGAAAGAGTAAAGTTCTTCATGGAAGCAGTAGATCCCCGGATCTTCATGATTGTTGAAGAAGGTCCCCACATTCCTATGACTACTTCCACCATAGATCCCAATAAGCAAGTTCCCAAGAAGTTGATGGATCTAGACAAGGATGAGATTGCACTTGTCTCTCTGGACAAGAAGGCTAAAAATATTATAGCAAGTGCAGTCGACGACTCAATGCTGCAGAATCTAATTCATTGCCAGTCTGCCAAGGAGATGTGGCAATCCCTGGTGACTCTGATGGAAGGCACTGAAGAAGTGAGGGATGATCGGAGATCCCTTCTGAATCAAAAGTATGAAGCCTTCCGGCAAGGTCACAAGGAGGCCATAGCTGACACCTTTGAGAACTTCTTCAAGATAGTAAATGGCCTAAGAGTGTATGGCCGTGTCTTCACCAACGGGGAACTCAATGACAAATTCTTAAGATCCCTAACCAAGGAATGGGATAATAAGGTATGTGCCATTCGGGAGTTTGGAAGGTTAGCTGAGACGGACCCGCAGAATCTGTTCGGAAAGCTTATGTCTTACGAGCTGCAAATCAACTCAAGAAAAGCTGAAGAAGAGACAAGCAGGTCTGCATCCAAGGAGAAATCTGTCGCTCTAAAGGCAGATAGCTCAAGGAAGATAAAAGCTAGCTCTCCTGCCCCAGTTCCTGAGGCTGATGAAGAAGAATCATCTGAGCCTAGCTCATCTGGCTCAGAACTATCTGATGGAGAGTTCTCCCTACTCTCAAGGCAGTTCAAGAAATTTTTGAACAAGAAGAAGCAATGGAGAGGCAAGGATGCCTCATATAGAAGATCACGACATGACAGTGATCATCGGAAGAAAGGCTCAAGTAGCCATGACAGGTATAATCCTAAACCAAACAAACAGATTTCTACTGACATCATTTGTTATTGTTGCAATAAGCCAGGTCACGTCATCGCCGATTGCCCTCACAAAAAGAAAGAGGGTGGAAGAAGAGAGGAAAAGAAATCCTCACACCCCAAGAAGAGGACAGAGAGAAGCCTAGTAGCCAAGAAGAGCAAAACTCTCAGCGACTCTGACTCATCTGAGTCGAGTGAAGAAGAGGAAGCTTACTTTGGGCTCATGGCTCATTCGGATGATGAACAAGTCCCCCAGTTTACTGGGGAGGTAAAATCTCACACTCCTCTCTCTGATTCTGAAAATGACAATGAGCAAGAGGGATATTCCTCTGAAGATGAATCTGAACTCATGGGACAGTATAAGGAATTACTCACCGCTTACGAGAAATGTCGTAGAATGGTGAAAAGTCAAGCCAAAGAGATCAATTCTCTACAAGCTAGTGAGAGCAACTTGAGAGAAGAAGTCAATAGGACTAACTCTCTTCAAGAGAACCTAAATGAAGCTATGGAGGAATACAATAAAGCTCTCAAGCACCTCGAACTTAAAGAGGAAATCATCAAAGAACTGGAAAAACAACTCGAGGCTGAAAAGAAGCTTGTTGAGAGTTTCTCTAAGCCTAAGACAGTTCTTCCAATCGTTGCTGAATTCTCTGCTAAGGCCAAGGGTGCTGGTTTAGGCCACATTGGGTCTTCTAGTAAATCCTCTAGAAGAAACAAGGCCAGGAGAAAGAATAAGGCTGCCCGAAAGACTCTAGCTGAAGAAAAAGGGAAAGCTCCCTTGGAACCTGTTGTGTTCAAGAAAGTTATCTTTCCCACGAACGAACTCGATTATGAGTCCACCTACGGACACTTTTCTAGGCCAATCTCTGAGAAGCCTAAGTCAAGATACCAAGGTTGGACTCGTCCTCGTAACTTTGGCGAGAGTGTCTTCAAGGCACCTTATGAGGAGATTCAGCTTCAAAGCTATGGACCTTATGCTCATGGTCATAACTTTAAGAAGACACCAAAAGTAAAACCCGTTGTAGAAAAGCCTATGAAGGAGAAGACTTCATGTAACTGCAATCATCATGAAGCCTCTTCCTCCAAAAGTAAGGCTCCTGCTAGACCTTCATTCCAGAAAGTCAGGCAGGACTACCCAAGGCAAAGATACAACAGGTTCAACTGTTGGTGTTGTGGCAAAGTTGGTCATTTTGCCAGTGATTGTTGGTTCAATCCTAATAATGCTGCTACCCCTAAAGTTAGCAACGTGAGAATGACCACTCATGAGGCTAATACTCGTAGGGGGAGTATTCTAACTCGAGACCAAGGACCCAAACTTGTTTGGGTTCCTAAGGCTAAATGATTGTAATTGCAGGTATGTCCAAAGGCCACCAAAATGCCAATCTGGTACTTGGACAGTGGATGTTCTCGGCATATGACCGGGACAAGGAGCCTACTACTGAACTACACCTCAGTCTGCGACGGACCAAAGGTCATCTTTGGAGGTTCAGATCGAGGAATCACTAAAGGCTATGGTATGATTTCTAACGGTAGCGTATCCTTCTCGAATGTAGCCTATGTTGAAGGATTGGAACACAATCTCATCAGCATAAGCCAACTATGCGACAAAGGATACGTAGTTGAATTTCATGCAGACAAGTGTTTGATAAAATCGGTTAACAATATGGAAACTATTTTATCAGGCACTCGAAGCAGAAATATTTTCTGTTTGAATTTTATTTGTATAGACTCTTCGACACCAGTGTGTCTTTTGGCAAAAAGTAGTGCATCTCTTGCTGACCAATGGCACAAGAGACTAGCACATATTAATTTCAAAACTATTAATAAATTATTCTCTCAAAACTTAGTGCGTGATGCACCCAAGGTCAAGTGCGTTACGGACAGTCCCTGTCACGCTTGTATCAAAGGCAAGCAAACAAGAAGTTCGTTTAAAAGCATAATAGGCAAGGATTCCAATAGAAGTTTACAGCTTCTTCATATGGACTTGTTTGGTCCACTGCAGGTTAGAAGTTTGGGAGGTAAGGAATATACATTGGTTATTGTGGATGATTACTCGCGCTTTGCGTGGGTGTTCTTTCTGAAACACAAGTCAGATACCTTCGGTATTTTCACTAATTTTGTCAGGCAAATCCAGAATGAATACAACTGTTCCGTAGTCAAAATCAGAAGTGACAATGGAACGGAATTCAAGTCTGGAGCCATGACAGAATTTTGTGAAAGTCAAGGCATCTTTCATGAGTTTTCCTCTCCCCGCACACCACAGCAAAATGGAGTGGCTGAGAGAAGGAACAGAACACTCATAGAGGCTTGTCGGACCATGTTGAGTGATGCCTCACTTCCGGAGTATTTCTGGGCTGAAGCCGTCAACACCGCTTGTCACGTGCAAAATCGAGCACTCATCAACAAAGACCATGATAAGACTCCTTACGAACTTCTAAAAGGCAGGCAACCAACCATTTCATACTTTAGAATCTTTGGTTGTAAGTGCTTCGTACTTAACAATGGCAAGTATCACACTACAAAGTTTAGCGAGAAAAGCTTTGAAGGTATTTTTGTAGGTTATAGTAGCCATAGTAAGGCCTATAGAGTTTTCAATAGAAAAACTCTGGTTGTGGAAGAGTCGATACATCTTGTATTTGATGAGACGAGTCTGTTGCAAAGCAACTCGTCTAGTGTGCCTATTGTAGATGCAGGTACAAAGTTGAAAGAACTCAGCTTGGATGAACCTATTGAAGATAAAGATGAGACGTTCATCAAGATCCCCTCTACAACCACCTTTGGAGAGGGAAATGATCAAGATGAAGAAGACATCCCAGCTGAAGATACAA
Organism: Platanthera zijinensis; assembly: GCA_039513925.1. Lineage (NCBI taxonomy): Eukaryota > Viridiplantae > Streptophyta > Magnoliopsida > Asparagales > Orchidaceae > Platanthera > Platanthera zijinensis. The sequence goes on from CM077078.1 coordinate 113,109,112, forward strand.
CTCCAGTGGCTGAAGAGATCCTAGATGCAAGGACTTTAGAGTTCAGACACCTGAAGGATCATCCTGTTGACCAAATCATAGGAGATCCTCGGGATGGTGTCAGAACTCGTCGAGGTACAACTAACGAGAATTTACACTTAAGCTTTCTCTCACAGGTTGAACCAAAGAAATTTGAGGAAGCCAACTCCGACGCATCCTGGATTCTAGCCATGGAAGAAGAATTAAATCAGTTCAAAAGATGCAAAGTCTGGACACTTGTTCCTAGACCCAAGCATAAGAACGTCATCGGGACAAAATGGGTCTACCGGAACAAGATGGATGAAGACGGAACAATTATAAAGAATAAAGCCAGACTTGTCGCCAAGGGATATCGTCAAGAGGAAGGGATCGACTTCGACCAAACTTATGCTCCAGTAGCAAGACTGGAGGCAATCAGGTTATTTCTTGCCTACGCTGCACTTAAGGGCTTTACCGTCTATCAAATGGACGTGAAGTCCGCCTTCCTAAATGGTAACATTAAGGAAGAAGTGTATGTAGAGCAACCGCCAGGTTTTGTTGACTCAACCTTTCCTAACTATGTGTATTTATTACAAAAAGCACTATATGGTCTCAAGCAAGCCCCTCGGGCTTGGTATGAGACGCTGTCTACCTTTCTTCTTGAGAACAAGTTCACAAGAGGAAAGATAGACAAGACATTATTTCTTAGGGAAATAAAAGGCAAGATTTTGCTAGTGCAAATCTATGTCGACGACATCATTTTTGGCTCTACAGATAACAACCTCTGCAAAAAGTTCTCTAAACTTATGCAAGGGAAGTTTGAAATGAGCAGTATGGGAGAGCTGAAGTATTTCTTAGGGCTACAAGTGAAACAATCTGAGGATGGAATTTTCATCTCTCAGACCAAGTTCACCAAAGAGCTGCTTAAGAAATTCGGAATGGAGAATGCAACCTCTATGAGGACTCCAATGGCCTCAGCTATGTCTCTGGACAAGGACGAGAAAGGGAAACCTTTTGATGAAACCAAGTACAGAAGCATAATTGGGTCCTTGCTCTACCTTACCGCGAGCAGACCAGATATAATGTTCTCGACATGTGTATGTGCTAGATTTCAGGTGAACTCTAAGGAATCTCACTACATCGCTGCAAAGCGAATCTTGAGATACCTCAAAGGAACACCAAATCTTGGCTTATGGTACCCAAGAAGTAATGATAGTGAACTAATTGGATTTTCAGATGCAGATTTTGCAGGAAGCAAAGACGACAGGAAAAGCACCTCCGGGACTTGCCAATTCCTCGGAAGGAGACTCATTTCCTGGAGCAGTAAGAAGCAAAACTGTGTAGCCATCTCAACGGCTGAATCAGAGTACATCTCTGCAGGGAACTGTTGTGCACAACTTTTGTGGATCAAGAATCAGTTTGAAGATTACAACATGAAGTTCCAGAACATTCCCCTGTTCTGTGATTCTTCCAGCGCAATTGCAATAGCCAACAACCCAGTCTCCCACAGCAGGACCAAGCACATAGAGCTTCGCTACCATTTCATCCGGGAGCATGTGGAAAATGGAGATATAGATCTACAGTATGTCTCCACAGACAGGCAAGTTGCAGATATCTTCACCAAGCCGCTGGATGAGTCCAAGTTTTCATTCTTCAAAACTGAGCTTGGACTGCTTAACAAAGAAGACCAATGATGGACTCAGAAATTTAGAAGAGGTCAGAAATGTTGGATACTCTGAGGTACATTTTTTTTTGGTGGAAATTCCTTCAAGAAATTTGAGACTCGAGAATAGTTACATTTACACGAGTGAAATAGTGAATACTCGAGTAACAAGTCAAATATACTCGAGTAATCAAATCAATACTCGTGTATGCACTCCTTATACTCGAGTATGAAAAGTCTTCAGAATTTAATACTCGTGTATTGAACTTCATATACTCGAGTAATCAGATTGATACTCGAGTATGAATTTCTTATACTCGAGTATGGAAAAATCCGTCTAGACTTAATACTCGTGTATACTCAGTCCATACTCGAGTATATGTTAAGGATTACTCGTGTATGCCGTAAACTTCTCTCGTGTAATCGGATTTCTCTGGAATTTTTCAAACTCTCTATTCGCACAACTAATTTGCCGCCTCTTCAGGTATGTCTTCATACTTAATTCGTTTTAAACCTAATTAGGATTATTTATATATATATATATTCAACACGACAAAGTCCTTTCCACTTCTCATTCACTCGAGTAGCCGCCGGCTGTTCGTATTCCCGAAACCCTGTTCTTCGTCTTCCGTCGCCGCAGATTTCCGTCTTCCTCATTGCAGAATCGCTGATGGCTCCTCCCTCCTCCAAGTTTGGAATCGGCTCGGAATTAGTGACTGATGGCATTGAAGATATCTCCGATGATTTCAAGAACCTTCTGATTCTCCTGGACACGGCCGGATTGACCTTCGTTCTTCAAGAACCTTACCGCCTTTTGCTTCCTGATGTTGAAGAGTTCTACAAAAACTTGAAGATTAGAAACAATGGTACAGTTCTGAAATCAAAGGTAAGGGGAGTTGATGTTCGGTTAGATAAAACCTCTGTCGCCACTCTGCTTCGGATGCCCGTGGTCGACGAAGAAGATGATTTAGACAAGGCAGATGCCGACCGTACCTCCTTATTCTGTGGTCGAGATCCAGAAGGTGGAGGTGAAACCCTGAACCGCTCTCTGTTCAATTCAGAAGGGAAGTTTCTAGTTGACATCATTGCCAAAATCCTCTGGTGCAAGACTTACTCCATTCGAGATGTATCACAAACTCTTTTTGATGTTATGCAAGCTATTGTCTGCAGGAAGAAGTTTCAGTTTGGAATGATGATACTGGATAAGATCAAAGACAGCGTCAAACATCCCAGCTTTGCCAGGATTATCTCCCTCCTCCTCCATGAGATAAATCCTACAGTGTTTGACTTCTCTAAAGGTATTCCTCTCCACCATATGAAGAAAGTCACCCTCGCCTCCATACATAGATATGAAATCAAGCTTCAAAATACTTCCCAAACCTCCAGACAGCAAGCTGTCGTCAGGACCCCATCTCCTCCTCAACATCAAATTGCTGACACTCTGGGTGCAGCAATTGAGGGGGAGCCTGCCTCTTCTCTTCCTCAGAATCAGGTTTCTTCAGAATCAGTAATTCCAGAAACAGAAGAAGTAAGAATTCCTACTCCTCCAATCTCTCCTCCTCCAGCAGATATTCATTCAGCAAATCCAGTCTCAGAAATTCCAGACTCAGCAGCCCTTCTGTCTACAGCTGAAGATATCAACAAATTCATTGATGAGCTCAGCTCAGATGCCCCTCTCTTCCAGAATGACTCAGCTGCTAAGTCTCCAGTTCAGTCTGAAGTCCATACTCCAGTTCAGTCTCCTGCTAGAACCCCAGCTCAGTCTCCTACTAGAACCCCAGCTCCTTCTCCTGCTAAATCTCCAGTCCATTCTCCTGAGAGTGAGCCTAGCCAATCAGCTCATATTCTCCTGTCTGATGATGAGATGTCTCCAGATCCTGTGGAGGCACCTCTGAAGAATTTGGATTTCTCCATGCCCTCTCTCCTACCCTCAGAAGAAGATGTTGAAACAGTTCCATTCAAGAGAGCAGTCAGCTCAGTGGTGATCTCAGAAATCCCTCCTTGGACTGCTTCTGCTTCTACTTCTGCTCTTGCCCCTGCTGCTTCAGCTCCTGAACCAACCTCAGCTCCCTCCTCTTCATCCTCAGATATTATCAGCAAGATAGAGCTTATGCTAAAAGAACAGAGAGATTACTTTGATGCCTCTCTGCAATCAGTAACATCCAAGGTCTCTGCTCTTGAAACAGAGATGAGCAGAGGCTTTGCAGAAATCCAAGCAAATACTGATGAACTAAAAAGGTTGTTCCAACTTGGAGGCAAAGCCATAGATCACACCATTACAAGCATAGGTGAGCTAAGAAACCAGGCTGAGACAGTAGCTCACAATCAGATCAAGCTGGATGAGAGAGCTGAAATGAATGTTGTGACAGTATGTAATGAAGTGGGCACCTTCAAAGATGAAGCCATTGCAAAGCTAAACATAGATATCAGCAAGGGGGAGAAAGTTGTAAAAGAACAAGTGGAAAAACTACATGAGCAAGCTCAAATAGTTTTAAAAGAACAAGTTGAAACTCTCTCTAAACAGGCTCAAACTACAGTGGATGGAATTGTAAAGGAAATGAAAGCAGACATTCTCTCTCAACTTCAATCTGTAAAGTTTTATACCTATGACACTGCTGTGTGGCTGCATAACATGAACTTCCCCAATGCTCAGCTCAACCCAGCCATCATTCCTCAGCACCTAAATCCTCTTGAAGAGCAACCCTCTGCAGATGCCCCTGTCCAAGCTACCATTCCAGAAAGTGGTGTGCCAGTCTTCTCTCCTAGACCTGAGGGAGATGTAACTGAGCCCCCTCTTAACTACTCTGACATGTGGCAAGATGATTTTGTTTCCAGTTCTCAAGGTCCATCTAAGAGGAAAAGAAAGTATGGTGAAGGTGCTTCTGCAAGTCGTTCTGAACCCAGAAGAGATCCAGCAATTGTTCACTCAGAGATTTGGAGTCCAACCTCCAAATCCCTTATTCTTGATACCCTGAAATTAGTGACAGATCATGGGGAAAACAGAGACAATCATTACAGCTACTCAGAGTGGAAAGCATATGAAGCTTCACAGATCAAAATCAGACTCCATGACAGAAACTGGGGACACAACAACCCTGCTGCTCCTCCCAGGCCCAGGACCTATTTCCCAAAGCCTTACAGCTACCTGGAGAGGCAACAGCTCAAAAGGGAAAGAATGCACAAGGATGCTCCATCATGTGTGGATCTGAGAAAGTGGAATTGGACTATTTTGTTTATGTGCTTTAAAAACATTTCCTCATATATATATATATTTAATTCTGATTATGGCCATATTTTGTTTATCCTGTTTTAATTAGGTTTATTATCCTTGATATGCTTTTTGTTCTTTTACTCCTAAGTAATTCACCTTAGTATAGAGAGTGCTGACATCTACAAATAGGGGGAGATTGTTGGGGTTTGTCTCCACAATACCTCAGATTTGTAGGAGGTCAGATCTTGAACTAAGATGAATTAAGTTGTATTTGATGTGGTATTTGAGTTGTATGTGTGCAGGTTCTAATTGACAAGTGTAGACCAATGTCAGTCTGTAATGGGTCACCAAACACAGGACCATGCAATGTAATCTCTCATTGTGTGATCCAAGGTGTTGGCCCATGTATAGCCTCTCTATTGGGATACACTTATCCTTCATGCACATTGGATGGATGGACAGAAGCTTTGGAGCTAAGCTTTCTCAGAGAAAATTTTCCTAAGTCCTTTATACTCGAGTAAGTATGTTCATACTCGAGTAAGTGTTTTCTGATACTCGAGTATAACTTCTGATACTCGAGTAAGTTTGCTCTATACTCGAGTATATCTTCTGATACTCGAGTAAGTATGTTCATACTCGAGTAAGTGTTCTCTGATACTCGAGTATAACTTCTGATACTCGAGTAAGTGTTTTCTGATACTCGAGTATAACTTCTGATACTCGAGTAAGTTTGCTCTATACTCGAGTATATCTTCTGATACTCGAGTAAGTATGTTCATACTCGAGTAATTGATTTTTGATACTCGAGTAAATTCTTCCATACTCGAGTATATCCTCTGATACTCGTGTATGTTAACGTTTCTCAGGTATATTTTCTGACACTCGAGTTTAGCCTTTTGATACTCGAGTATATCGTCTTGATACTCGAGTATACTTTCTATTACTCGAGTATACAATTCTGATACTCGAGTATACCATTTTTGATACTCGAGTAATTCATTCTTCTCTCCTGTATTTCTCTCTTTCTATACTCGAGTATACTGCTTCTTGCTACTCGAGTAATCCATCTCTCCATACTCGTGTATATCCTCCATTACTCGAGTATCGCAGTCAACTTCTCCAGAATTTTTCTAAGTCCATTTTCATCATAAGTATTTTGAATCTGTCAATTCTGATTGGTCCACGTGTCATCATTAATCAATATTATGACCGTTGGAACCCACCTATAAATAGGTCTTTTCAGAAATGACTTTTAAGCGTAATTACAGAAATATTCTTTTAAGAAAGAGAAATTCCGTGAACCCTAACTTCTCGCCGCCGCCATTGCCGTTCACGGAAGAAGAAGAAAAGTTTGGATCGCGACCTTCGTTTTCATCGATCTTTTCTCCGGCGATCCAGAAGAAAGAGAATCACTTGATCTTGCCGAGCCTTGAAGATTCCTGATCTACTTTCTCGATCGAGGTGGTTCTAGATCTCAGATTCGTGGATCTTTCTCTAGTCGTCTTCTACATTTTCTGATCAAGCCGAAGTTTCAAAAGAAGAAGACAGATCCAGATCCAGATCTGATAGTGTGTTTGTTTGTAATCACAACCAATATTTTTGTAGGAGTTTTAATTCTCCGAGACTTGTAGGAAGTTTTGTCTTCCGAGTTTTTGTAGATCCGTTTTGGGATCGAGATTTGTAGGAACGTGGTTCCGAGGTGTAGGATTGTTTTCAATCCGAGATAGTGGAGTAGCCGAGTCTAGTAATTTGCTAGATCGGTGAGGAAAGTGGACGTACCCAAGATTGGGGAACCACTATAAATCTCTTGTCTTCTGTGATTGCTTGATATTTGCTGTGTTAGTTTTTAATTCCGCATTTGACACGCATTTCACCTATTCACCCCCCTCTAGGTGATTTAGGCTAACAACTTAGACCTCTCACTATATAGCTCCCTAGAATGGGCTAAATTAGAAAGGAATGAAGAGGCTAGGAGGAAGTTCAGGAGAAATAAGAAGACAGGTGCAGTGCTACCAGATACTCTTGAGCCTAGTAAATACTTCCCAAAGCCCTACACTTACTTTGAGAGACAGAAGCAAAAGAAGACTGAAGCTAATGAAAAAGCTGCAAAGAAACCCAGCAGGGGGATAGTTATCAAGGAAACTGAAACATGAAATGTTTTTGTATTCCTTAAGGGCTTTAGGAAATGATTGTTGTTATAAGTACACTGTCAATTTATAATTTTCATTTTTGTTATGATAATCTTTTTATGTCTCTATGCTGCCTATTTCTCTTATATGTTGTGAATGTTTATCTATTCATATGGTAGTGTATATCATTGACTAAGATTTTTACTTCTTCAAATAGGGGGAGATTATCGAGTTTATTGATCACAATGTCCTAGCTTTGAAGAAGGCCCACGGGTCAATGGTATACACATGATTATATCTGATACATGTTCTAAGTTTATTATATGCAGGTTGTCTATTACTCTTTGATTAAACAAGTTGTCAGGGTCACATTAGTGGTTGGACTCAAGACAGGATGCTGGAAAAGCAGAAAACTATCTAAGTCCAGAAGCGTTGAGTGAAGGCAGTTCACTCAATTCCAAGAGGCTAAAAGTATTGATAGAATGTCAAGCAGTCAAAGCCACAGTGTTGCTGATGAGAAATCTGGCTAAGTCTAGAAGCATTGAGTGAAGAGAGTTCACTCAACGCTTACTCAGGGGGATATCTGCCAAAGTACAAAATAATTGAGTGGAGAAAGATCACTCAATGACTCATCTGTCAGTTTGCAAAGTTCAAAAGCATTGAGAGAAGAAGCTTTACTTAACGCCTTCAACTAACAGATTTCAGCCAAGTCAAAATACGTTGAGTGATGAAGGCACACTCAACACCTCATCAGTTAGACTATAAAAGTCAAATGGTTAAGTGTTGAAGGTTCACTCAACGCCTCGAGATGCAGAATTTTTAGCTAAGTATTCCTGTGTTGATTGATATGGCCTCACTCAATGCCTATGCAGATTTTCTGGAAATTGCCAAGTCCACAAGTGTTGAGTCATGCCGACGTCATCAATAATTCAAATGTTGCGGGAATAGCATGCTAAATAACAAATGGCATTGTATGCCTTTTGTACAGCAGTAAATGCAAAAGAAATATTGCAGTTACCAATTCCGGCTGGTCCATACAGCACATAAAGCCGTTGGATGGTGAGTAATAAAAAGGGCTTTTTTGTGAAATCAAAAGAAGCTTTTTTGTCATCTTCTTCCTCTCAACTAAGTAGAAGATTTCTTAGAACTCATTCTTATAACGAGTCTGTGAACCACACACAGAGGTGGGTTGTTTGAAGAAATAATTCTGTCTTCAATGGTAAGATCAGAAAACTTAATTTTTGAGTAAGAAGAAGAAGCAGAGCAAACTCAAGTTATTATTCATCTTCAAGGCCACTTCCCTCAACACTTCCACATCAAATGCTTGAAGAAGCAGTGCTCTGCAGTTATCTTCTCAGTATAAGAAGAAACATCCTTAAGATCTACTTTTATGGTGTTGTGAAGAAGTTAGGGTTGTGTTTACTCTGTCCAGAAAGAAGGCTCAGAGTGCACTTTCTCTAGAGTTAATCATCAACAACAACTTACTCTTTCAATAGAATTTGTATTGATCTAAGTTGTAAGCCTAACATATGAAAGTTGAGTAGTAGGATTCTATTGAGAATCTGAGGTAGGGCATGTGTGCTTGAGGTAGGATCTTGGTCAAGATCTGAGGTTAGGCACTTAGTTTCTCTGAGTGTAGGGCTAACCTCCTAGCCTGAGCTGTAGGCTTTTTGTTAAGCCAGTGGTAGGTGATCTGGTGGGTCACTAAGTGGTAGGAGAAAAGTTTACTCTGAGTGTGTAGGGCCTTAGCCTGAGGTAGGGCTTGGAGAAAGTCTGAGAGATCCTAAAGGATCTGATTTGTAAGCTCTTTGAGCCTAGTTTGGAGAAGATTGCCTTTTCTAACACATTGTTAGAAAGGTGGGGAAAAGTTAATATACATATACCTTAGAGAACCGCTTTAAATACTGATGTGTTGCTCATTATTCTTGAAAACTGACACAATAAACTTACACTGAAATCACCAAATCAAAAAATAGTCATAAAGACTTGAAAACCTATTCACCCCTAGGTGTATAGCTACTCTTGAAACAAAGACTTTCACCACTTATTTAAGCATATTTTACCACTTGTTGAGAAAGTAGATGATTATCCACAAGTAGTAAGCATAAGAATATGATAAGCACTCTTAAAATACACATATTTTTTTGATAATAGGATTATATAAAGGATAAAGAGTTTTAAGCCTAATAAGAAGATGTTTTCAATTCAATTCAAGTACAAGGGATGCTATTTCATTGAAATTTTGCAAGCATGATTTCAAAATATCAAAAAGAGATAAAAACTCCAATGTAAGCTAATTTGCATTTTAGGCAAAAATAAACATTGTAGCTGCCATGTTTTGCCATCTGGTGCATTTACTTAAGATTGTAGAGAATAGTATAGGTATGCCTTAGGATCTAATTCTAATAAGTGGAAGTTTTATGAAAAATAATGATGTGTATAAATAGTGTTTTAATAAAATATACAAGTGGTTTAATCAAAATACATGATATATATAATGAATAACATAAAAGTAAAATACACAAATATTATTACTTCCACTATTTTTCAATGCACATGAGTAAGGAGTACAACTACCAAGGTGCTTTATACATATAATTCTTATTAAGACTTATCAGGGAGCAAAGTAGCGCATGGGGGATCACATTTATTCTTTTTATTTTTATTTTTATTTTTGTGGTCTGGTGTACTATAAGAAGTGTTGTATAATTTGTTTGCACATGACAATTTATAATTCTTTTTCCAAGGTGCTCAAACTCACAATGCTCATTAAGACTTATCAGGAGGCAGAGTAGTGCTTGGTGGATTTTTCCTTATCAATTGTTATTTGATTTTTTTTTAGGAACTAAGAACTATGAATTCACTTGTTTTGTAAACAATAATTTTTTAAGCAACGTTCTTTAAGGAATAAGTGCATGAACAACAAAAACTTGAAATAATTAATTTAATTTAGTGTAGGTAATCTATTTATGCATTTTAATAATTATATTATTGTACTACACAATCGAGTGAGAATAAGATTAAACACACATTTAGGTTATCAAAATAAGTGAGCGAATGAATCATTATCAAACATAAAACATTACTCGTACTTAAAGGCATGCAAAAACATTCCTATATGTTTTCTATATTCAATTTCAATGCACATAACAAGATAGTTTTCAAGGCATAATATAATCAGAACAATGTATTAAGAAACTTGAAAATAAATTATATATTGTATTTAATCTTCAATTAATATAATTTAATCATCCTCTATAATATTCATAAGGATGACTAAATTTTACGCTGGCTATTTACCTAACACAACGCTCATCATTTTTCATCCAGGCTTGGGATAAGATAGGAATAGCACCAATTTGAGAGAAGATGTGGGAAGCTCATCTAAGATTGTTTAGACACGTACAAAGGAGACCATTAGAGGCACCTATTAGGCATTGTGAGAGTCTAGTCACTAGGCATGTTAGACGAGGGAGGGTAGACCAATAAAGACTTGGAATGAAACTATAAAGAAATACATTATATACATAAGCATTAGTGAGATTATGACAAAAGATAGGGCACAATGGTGACAAAGGATCCATATAGCCGACCCTACTATAGTGGGATAAAGGCTTGAGTGTTGTTGAGTGTTTTTGTAATCATCCTTGGAAATGACAATAAATTGCAAGTAGTTTTTATGTTTTTTTTTGTTTTTTTAAAAACAAATCCACCTAAAGAAATAATAAGAATGCATATTTTTGTTGTTTGAAAAATGTTTTGTAATTTTATAATTCATTTTTAAATATTTTAAATTAAATTGTTTTCAAGAAAACATATAAGTATATTAATAGCAAATCAGTATAAAGATCCTATATGCCAGAGAAAATGCAAGAAAGAAATAAAAAAATGATTTTAATGTTACCACCGATGCCAATACTTATGTGTGGCACTAACAATAGAGATTTGGTCTTTAGCTTTACAAACAAGATCTTTGATAATTTTTTATTCCGATTTTTCTTCATATATATATTTTAAGATATGTGACACTAGTTACCGCAAATAGTTTTGAATAATACTAAAAAAGTTGTAGATTTTCGATTTTTTGATCAAGGTGTTAAGAACAGGTGATATTTCAAAAATACTTATGTTTTTCAAACATGAAAGCATAAAGAGATAAATTACAGAAATACAAAAGATAACATGATTGAACAAACTATGCATGACATGAATATAAATAGCTGAATAATGTTCATGCAATGTATAAAATATGAGTATGCCCTAGATTAAGATACCCTAGCTATATATCTATACCCTAGCCCCAGACTAAATGATGGATGGGAATGAGGAGATGTATACATGTTGTAGGTTAGGGTGTTAATCCCATAAGTATACAAAAGATGACTCTCAACCTAACACTCTTTCCTCCAAGTGCCTCGCATGGCCTCACTAGAACCCTCCTTAGTTAAGAATAAGACATGACTTAGAGGTTAGGTCTCTAATGCACAAAATCCTATGCCACCGTTATACTAAGACACATGACATTGGTAAATGACCATGGACATACTAAGTGTTTTAATCCTAATTATGATTTATAACCTATGGATTTTATATGTGATGAATTTACTAAGTTTATGAATAGACGATCTTAAATCCATAATGTTGCTTTGAATTTGTTATAGTAATTTTTTCAATAAAAATTTTTCTGAAAGCAAATATACTGATAATTAGAATAATAATTTTTCAAAAAATAAATATGTAAAGAAATCAAACTGTTTTTCAGAAGGTAGTGCTACCGCCAGCATTACTAGCTAACATCATGCGCTAGCAATAAAAATTAGATTTTTTGTTCAAAACACATGGTTTTTGCACTTTTTCAATTCTTATTTTTCTTAATTATGCTTTAAAATGATATGGGCTATTAAATATAGTAAACAACTCATAGAAATAATGAAAAAGTTGTACATTATATATTTTTAGTCTAAGTCCCCCTAATATCCCATTAAAATCCAATTTCGAAAAAAAATTATTCTAAATAATATCACTTAATAAATTCAATATTAACTTTATAATGATATTATAAGATAATTATAGGTAATGGATTTAAAGAGATCGATATTAGAAAATAAGTTAATTTTGGCCACTTAGCAAAGATATGACTTTTATTCAAATTCATTCAATAGGATTGATTTATCATTAAGCTTAATATGTGGAAGCCATATAACAAAGATATATATAAAGTGACCTTGGCATGTTTGCATTAAACAAAAAAAATTTAGCATATCATGGAGTTGAGTATTATATTCATTTTAATCTATTTCTACTTCATGCAAATGAATGATACCTAATGAATAATAGATTTAGGTATCCAAAGAGGACCGAGTGTAATTGTTACTTTTGGCACCCAAATACCGAATGTTGATTTTTGGGGAGATAGTGATGAATGGGCCTTTTCAAGTAGAGTTAGTGTTTAATCTTTAATTTTGGCCTTTATTCATACATTGGATGTTTAATATTATTATATTTTAAAATTTCCATAATGATTTTCAAATTTATTACTTATAGGAAATTTATGAGCATTTAATTTTATATTGGGAGAGGTAAAATAAGGATTAGGATTCACCATACTCTTATGATTAACTATTCTACTAGGTCTATGTTTTTTGAAATTTTAAATACTAGTAGATGTCTGACACATTTTTAAAGATAAACTGGACATAAAAGATTTTTTATTATTTGAAATTTTTTGCTAAAAATAATTTAATGATTCTAGTTTATGAGTTGAGACTCTAATTTCATTAATCAAATTTTTGGTCTTTTAAAATATTTAGCTCTTTTTAAATACCTTGAATTATTCTTTTAGTTCATTGCAATCAATACAAGGTGTAGAATTTTTATCTAATGAGTATGCGGGATAAATAGGCACATCAAAAGTAGATTTGACCTTTGGTTTTTAAATTTTAATTTTTTAAACACAATTTTTTGTTAACAATTTTCAATTCTTTGATTTTATGGTATGCAGTATTTAGCAAATATAATGTAGAAATTGAAGTTACAATAAAGAGAGTGATAAGTAATATTTACGCATATTTTTACTATAATATTTAGTTTAATGTTTAGTTTTAATTAATCATATTTTATTTATTCTCATTAATAAATAATATCATTTTGATATCTATTAAATAATTTAAGTCTTATTTATTTTTGTAGGATTTATACCTATTTTTAGTATTTATTTTAGTTTAATAATTAATATAAAATTAATAACAAATTATGTATTTTTTTTATAAATCATTTACTTTATATTTTTGTATAATAATTTAATATATATTTATTTTTGTAGGTTTATTATCGTGATTGCGCTCCCGACGTTTGCAAAAGAAATTTTTACCGAAGTCTCACATTCGCCGAGCAATTCATGTATTTTACATGAAACCAAGTAAAATTCTCGCTGCACTCGTTCAAGCCGATCAAGCATTTCACATCGCAACCACCCATTCAGCACTTCTTCATGAATGCTCATGATAAATATATTATTATGCATTGATGCTACCCACACACTCAATATGGTCCGCACCATGCAAGTCTACGACATTCACCTATTTTCATATACATCATTCTCATGCACAACGCCATCACTGTCACCTTTACATGTTAAATCCGCCACCTCATCATGCAGCCTACATCACCACCCCTTTCTCTCTCTAAAAACCATCACCTCTGAATACATGCACTTTATTATTATTATTACTATAACCCTTTACTACCCCTCTTAATTTTTTCATGAAACTGGTAGCTCCTCTTCATTCCATGAAACCGCCACCTTTATATTCTTCTTCATTTATCTCCTCCTTCCATTTATCTCCTCTTAAATATTTGATAAATATTAGATGTTTCAACTCCACCTTAATTTTAGTAATTATAGCCACCATTCATCTCCTCTTTACAAACTATGAAACTCCCCTAATTATTTAGTTATCATTTCATATATTTCATTAATATTTAATTAATATTTCCACTTTATTTTCCTCCTCTTACTTTGGCCTTCCAACTTTTCATGTTCTCTTCATCTTTATTTTTTCCTATAAATAATGGCCAAGGGGGAATGATGAGAGGAGTCTATTATTGGGGTTTAAAATAAGGTTGGGTGGCTTATTTTTGGGATATCTTTGGAGTTAATTTTATTTTATTTGCAATATAATTTAGATTTTTATTCTTATGCAATTGTACTCTTTTATTTCATAGTGATAGAATGTATTTTTTAATTATGAGTAGCTAAATTTCCATAAGTACTCGATCATGATTAACTTTGGAATGAAATAAACTTTCTTTATTTTGCTCAAAATTGTCAAGCTCTCTATTTTGCTCGTTATAGATTTAGCTTAGAATTATTTTTGTATCAAATTCATATTTCACAGATATGTTCTTCGATCTTAGATCCGCATCTTAAATGGCCAAGATGTTGCGGATACTAGTAGATCACTCAAAGATAAAAGGAGATGAATGCACTCCTCGAGAGAGGACGACATAAATCTACCAGATTGGAGTCAAATACAATAGTGGGGTTCACCGCTTAAAACAAGCTTAAGGGTTTCGACTGGCCGAGGGATCTTAATCGATCAACCCAAGGTTAGTCAAAAGCATGAGCTTGAGAGACACGCTTTTGTATTCCTAGAACCTCCACGGTCGAAGTAAGTGATTAGGATCTTGTACTTTTATCATTTCAAGAAAGTCTATTTTAATTCAAAGGGATTCTAGATAAAGTGTTAATTTGTATTCCATAGAAATTTCTCTTTTAATTTAATTATTCTCTATTTTTAATACTCGATAAAATAATATAAATTTATGTGAGTAAAAGTACTTAATAGACCAAGAAGAATACGATACATGATAATCTTAAATATCCTATACTATGAACGATAGGTGTTCTTGCCTATAATTTGTAGAATTTGGAGATATTACTAATACTAAATTTTACTCATCAAGTTTTTGGCATAGTTGTCGGGGATATTTGTTAATATTTTGAAAGCAAAAGTTGTATTACTTCTAGCACTCTCTTTCTCTAACCCCAATTCTTTTTTAAATTTTCTTTTTCGAATTCATTTAAATTAGCTAACGGTTATTTTTAATTTCTTTTATAAAAAAATGTTATAACAATTGGCATCTACAATTGCTGAGCTTACACACAAAGTTAATCATTTGAAAGCCGCAAGACAATTCCAAATTTTTTGTTATTATTGTGGTGGTTCTCATCGAAATGAATATTGTTATCATTATAATTATCATAAAAATCTTTCTTATGAGAATAATTTTTATAATAATTATGAAAATAACTATTCTCACTTTTATGATAATTCTTTTTCCAATTTTCATGAAAATAATTTTTCCAATTCTTTTAATTTTCATGAAAATAATTTTTTGAATTTAAACAAGAATAATTATTTCGATTTAAATAATTTATCTTCTACCTCAGATTTTGATTTTTCTTGTTCGCAAGATCAACCGGAAAACTTCCCTGAGTTATGAGAATAATTATTTATGTCCAAATTTTTATTCTTTTTTTATCACACCGCACACTTCTTCTTCTAATTTTGGGGACTTTGCACAATTTCAAGTTGATCCTCTCCAAAATTTAGAAGAAATTATTGCTTGTCCTAATAATTTTTCTCCTTCTTTGAAAATTTCACCTATGGCGAAACATGAATATTCATGTGCCCCCATAGTATCTTATTCAAAAGAGGAAGAAAAATTATTATATAAAGAATTTATTACTACTTTTTCTAATGATTCTTCCCTCTTTTCAAATATTTCACCTAGTACGGAACATAAATCTCCATGTGCCCCCTTGGTGTCTTATTCGGAAGAGGAAGAAGAATTATTATATCAAGAATATATTAATGTTATGAGCACACTAGGTGAATTAGAAGAAGAACATATTTCTTCTCCTATTACACCTGATTCTTATTTTCATGACTTTTCTAGCACCTCTTCTAAATTTTTAGAAATTCCAATTTTTGAAAATAAGGTGTCCGATAATATTTTTTCTAATGAATTTTAAGATAATAATTTTATTTTCGAAAATAAACAACCCAAAGCTGCTCTTATAGCTTCGCAAGAGCCTCTTCCTTGCGAAGATTTTTATGACACACATATTTTTGATTTTTCCTATACTAACAACTTTCAGTCTAAAGATGACTTGTTGCAATCAAATGTTTTCCCCGATCCATTTGCCGCTCATCTACAAAGATTCAAATCACCACTGGTATGGATAGATGATGTGAATCTACAATTTCAAGTCAACTACGGGAAGGAAAATCAAGAAGCAAGCGGAGGAGATGTTGGGCATGCAACTTTGGCATCTTCGCCAAAGCGTGAATTAAGAGAGTTGCCCGTTCATTTCAAATTTCATTTCTATTTTTCCTAACCCAAACCGTCTAGCTTAAAGACGGGAAAAAGAAAATCCCTCTTAGGAGACACCCCTTATTTATCTTGAATTTCTTGTTTTTTATATTTCTAAATTTTGTTTTTAATTTAGTTTTTTTTTATTTACCCCCTCCTACTCGTATATAAACATTGAGGATAATGTTTATTTTTAAGTATGGAAGTGGAGTCTTCTTTATTGTTTTTAATTAAAAATAATAAACAAAAATATTGAAAATTTTTATTATCATACAAAATTGTTTTATTTTTGTTTTAACCGCAAAAATATATAAAAAAAAATTAGAAAATTAATTTCTTAGAAATGGATGTGTTGGGCTTTCATCCCACAAAACCATCTAGTACCTTGTGAACTCGTCACTGGGTATCCCTCGGGAAGTTCAAGAGTTAACAAAAAAAATAAGGAGTATAATTCATGTTTTTTTATTAGTATTATTATCTTTAAAAAAATCAAAAAATATAATAAACACCTACTTAATTTTTGTGATTTTTGGAAATTTATTTTGAGTTTATTTATTAGAATTTTTATAATTTTTGATTTCCTAAATCTTTTATTTCATCATTGTTAGTTAGATTTAATATTTTGTGATTTAATTTTGAGAAATAAATTTATGAATGTTGGGTATTGCATCCACAATAACCCAGATTTGCATGAAGTGTAACATCCCATTTTCCAATTAGACCCCCCCCTTAGGAGTGACTTGAGCATAACTAGTTCATATGAGTTAACCTAGGTGAGCCCAGGAGACCAAGTGACCTAAAAACCTAGTTGAGACCCACTTGGTCTGCAAATAGTAATTTTCAAAACTCTGATTTTGGGTGGCCTAGTAGGTTCATTGTGACTCTAAAAATTCCATTAGACCTAATGTGGGCCCAATGAGTCACCAAGGACCCACTTGGGTCAACCATAGTGGTCAATTTGACCAAGTCAACCCCAAGCCCAAATCAAGTCAAACCTAGCCTATATGGGCTAACCCAACCTCAAACCACCCTCCCCCTTAGGCTAACTCTTGCATGATTATTTTTGCATGATATTTGGCTGCCTATATCCTAGGGAATTGACCAAGTCAACATTGGTTACTAGGAGAGAGAAGGTGAGCTCCATTTTCATGTTAATGGAGGAGAGAGAAAAATTCAAGAGAGAGAGAGGGAGGAATTCGGCCAAAGGGAGGCCAAAGGCCACCCTTAATGGCTGAATTCAACTCCCCTGGGGAAGGGGAGGAGTTTCCAGCCGTTTCCCGGCCACCTAGGCTTTGGTTCAGCCCCCCTCCTCCATGGTCGAACCCTCCTTTATTGGCCATTAATGGCTTCTTTCAAAACTGCCTTTCCCCTCCCCTCCTAGCCATATAGACCTCACCAGCAAGCTAGGGCGATGGATTTCGAAGCATTAGAAGGAGGGAGAACCACTGCCGGAGCCACCAAAGGAGAAATTGCCGCCGCCGCCGCCGCCAAGAATTCCCATCGCTCCACCTGCATCCAAGCCCGAGTTCAGGTCCTCCTCCTCTCCTTCTCTCATGCTTAGATCCTAGGAATGCTTAGAAACCGATTCCATGCTCAATCGAACCCGAGTTAGGTTTTTATTTTTCGAAAAATCACCATATTTCGGGAGGTTCTGGAGCTCTCGGCTAGGGCGGCGCCGCCACCTCCGGCCGCCCTAGCTCCGGCCAGGGATAGCCCCCACCACCGGGAACAATTAGGGGATGTTTCTCGGTGGTGGCGCCGCCTCAGGCCGCCGGGAATCGGCCCGCAAAAACCGCCTGCGCAAGCCTCATTTCGGCTCCATCGGGGAAGATGAACAGGAGCCGCCTGATATGCTTCTGGATTCGTGCAGAGCAGATTCTATAATTTTAAAACCTATGTTCTAATTTTCTATATTTTAAATAAAACAGTTATACTGTAATTGGATTTTAGGCCCCTTATGGGCACCTACTGGAAAAGTGTTTAGCATGAAAGTTGTAGGTCCTTTTAATACCTACAATTTGATATGCTGTGGTGAAATTTTGGTAGAGTACCTAGACTTGTAGGGCCATTTGATTATGGGTATGTCCTAGGTTTAGGGCAGTTTTATTATAAAAATTATTTAGGCCCTTTGGAGGCTTGTTCATCAAAATTGATCAACATGAATGTTGTAGGCTTTTTAATTATCTACAGTTTGATATATTATGAAAAATTAAAGGACAAGTCTTCTGACCTATAGGGCCATTAATCTAGGGTAGGTCCTACAAATAGGGCAGATCTTTGAAAAATTCCCCACACCTAATCCTTGGTCCAAATGCTTTAAATTTTGGACAATGGCTTAATATCACCTATACGTAGCTCCTGTAAAAATTGGAATCCATTTAAAGAAGTGTAACCTAGGGTTTTGCCAAAAACCTAGAAATCTAGGGTAAGGTAGTTGAAGGGTCAAATGACCTCCAAACCCTCCCAAATTATGGTGAGGTGTCCTTGGTATAGGTATCTAGGTCTGGTTCAAATTTCAACTCATTTGGTTGAGTTTTGATTAGGAATCCTCTAAACCCTAGTTTTGACCTAGTAGAAGGAAGCTTAGTGAGAAGGTTCTTTGCACTCTGGTATGATCATCTCACCTCAACAGAGGTTGAGATTTTGACCACTGGTTTATTTTGGTCCTACGATTACCCTTAGGGAAGATGGGATGATTTAGGGTAAGTTTACCCTAGGGCCCAGGTTCAAACCCTAAATGTGGACTTTGGGGGTTTGTGAAGGACATAGGGGCAAATGCCCTTGTATGGCCTTGCGATTTGGTGGAGAGGTTGTTAATGAGTTTTTAACTCTCTAGTTGTAATGTTAGAGAATTTTGATGTAGGTAGCTACCTCAAAACTTAAACCCTAGTTTTAGGGTAGAAGGGATTTTAGGTCAAAACAGTATCTTAAACTCTTTTAAAAGCCATGAAATTGGGGTAGTGTGTTTCTAGGGTAGTTAGGACCCTTGGATAATTTTACTAGAATTTTTGGATAGGTATTTCTAGTACTTCATTCATGAATATGGGTATAGCCCCTTTTGATGTTTTATTTATTAAAGATTTTTTAATTCAAATAAGGCCCCCTTGAAACTCTGGAATTAGATGTTTTTGGACAGTAGGAATGCCCATGAATTTTAGTTCAATTTTATGTTGATTAAATAGAATAGTTCCTTCACAAGTATTATTAAAGGGCTCTATGTGTTAAAATTATTTTATGGCATAAATAGTCTCTGGAAAATTATGAAAGTTGGTAAATAGTGTTTTTAAATCATTATGAATCAGTGGGATTTTTCTCTGGATTTTTGGAGTTATGGATTTAGTACTTGATTCACAAGCATGCTAGATTAGGATTTTAGAAAATGATTTATTATAAATTAATTTCCAGTAGGAAAATTATGAAACTTTTATAGTAATGTTTTCATGGTATTTCTAATATCCTGTAATTAATCCAATTTATTTTGAAGAGAATTTGATGTAGTTTATTCATTAGACATGAAGGAAATGGAGTATTGCAAAAATAAGTTTAGGCCCCTTAGACCATAGGAAAAATTGCAAAACCTTAGATATGTCATTTTTAGATTCATTAATGTTTGTCTTAAATTTATTATGATTTATACATGACTGAAAAATATAATCCTTGTACAAATTTGGAAGACCTTGGGTTATTATCGGAAATCGATTCAATAATGTCATGATAGGCCCCCAGTAATTAACTTAGGCCGTTCGGAAGAAAACACAAAGGACATCCTATCATAGACATTACTTAATATAAGGTGGTCTGTAGTTAGTAATTTTGGGAAATGAGTAACAAGATAAGGTTTGGGTTAGCGTAAGGACAGCTTGTGTTGGTTGGATTTAAAGAAAGAGGGTGGATCACCATAGGAGGTTTCAAGTGTGGTGAGGAATGAGTTGATGCGCTCTAGAAGGTGCGCGGGACCGACGAAAGATCGCCGTCCCCATAGGAGTGAAGAGTCAAATCCACCCTAGGTTTAGTTCGATGCAATTTATAGAGGGAACGGGTAAGGGAAAAACAACCAATAATAATAAGTGCCTTGCGAAAGGGAACTTCGGGCCGTAATGCTGCCGTCTTGGATCCTAGTGCCCTTTGAGAGCCCTTCACGGGGTATGCCAGGGGCAGTCCTAGACTAACGTAAATCTTAAAACAAATGAAAGAGTAATTAGTTGAAATAGGTTTACACTTCACACACTAGATAGATAGACATTTGGAAAAGTTTAAGTCGTCCCGAGGTGTTCAAAGGGGCGTCATCCCGCGGTGCTCAAAGGGATGAGGTTTGGAATTGAGCCGGACGGTTTAGTCTAGGGAGCTTAGTCTCGGTTTGTGGTTGAGCCGGACGGTTTGGTCCGGGAGCTTTACTCTTGACTTCTTATATTAACTACTGCATGTGCATAAAAAATAGGAAAAATTAAGGTGGTGGGTTTTCGATATCGGGGAGTTCGATTGCACCGACACCGATATCGTTGACTCGGCAATGTGACTAGCACTTAGCCAAGGTTAAGTCCGACGGACCAGTCGGCAAGAGTACGCAGGAGTCCGCCTCGTGCACCAGGCGTTGAGGGCGTACGATAGGTCAGACCAGTGGTGCTTTTACTGGTTTTGAGGTGGGCGAGGCCCAACCCACCGCTTCCGTCTGCCACTACGGGAGTATCCTGGGAGTTATCTCCAGAAAGGGGGAACTAAAGGTTTGTGTACACAAAGTTGGGTGTGTGAGTTGCACTGCTTGAACATCATAACCCACCATATAGCTACATGACATAATCATTCATAACAACCTTGACACCTAAAGTATAAGTGGAATGGGACGCTTATACTTTAGGACTTGCAAAACGACCCCTTGGTCTATAAGCTTGTGTGGGCAAGTTTATAAATTAAGGTTAATTTGATATATGTATACCTGCTGCGTGATAACCGACACCCCAACGTATAAGCGGTATGGGACGCGTTATACGATGGGAGCCTTGCAAAAGATCCCTTGGCTTATGTGTACTCACATAAGCGAAGGTTTAATTTCTTACTTACTTACCTTTCTGTTGTACCTATTACAACACTTATATTGCTCCCCTATCATAACTTGCTAGTTAGGTCCACCGTCATCTGCTTTGGAATTTATCTCCACTTTCATGTCCTCCCCTTTCTTCCTCTTTCGCCCGGTGCCTTAGAGCGTGGGGGAAGGGGTGGAGGATGATAGGGCTTAGTTTTTTAGACTAACGGTTTTCGAACCATATCATATTAGGGGATTGCGGAGCCCAGCATGGAAGAGAAGCCCAGGAGGCCGGTACACTTGGAGATGGGGCAGTCTAGTACTGGTGTCCAGACTGCAGGGACCGTGAGTCCTGACCTTTAGTAGAGTTTTAGTCTTGCTTTCGCATTGAGTGATTTTGTAGTGAGGACTTGATGTACCGGGCATGAGCCCTTATATTTCTAGTATCAGTGTTCTCTGATGATTTCTGTGGACACTCCCTTTGTGGAGTTTATATATATGTGATTTATTATTGTGGACTGCATTTCTCTTTCTTTACTATACGCTACTTGATCGTGATCAAAAAGGCCAACAGAATCGGCGCGTTGTGGTGACGACCTTCCCGGGTGCGAAAGTGTCACCGCAAAGCGGCGGTTCTGGGCATAAGACCCCGAGCTGTCAAAAAAAAGAGGGGTCTTACAAAGTGGTATCAGAGGAAACATCGATCGAAAAAGTAGCAGTCCACAAACCCTGGGTCACCCCCGCGCGAGTTTAGTTTGGGGACAAACTAAGCAGCGGAAGCAGTGGTGTGCCCATATGGTGATCACATATAAATTGTCCACTTCTCCAACAAATGGAATTCTTCTTTGTAGCTTGAGGCAACCCCTGCCCCCAGCAGGGAGCACCTCCGGCTGTAAATACCTCATCTTATAATTCTTTAGTCAATAAGTTAGACTCAACCTATTAGGACACATGACTAACCATGACGACTTATAACATGCCCTAGTTCAAAATAGACCCTGGGTATGAACTTGTTTAAGGTAAGGAGATACCCAAACAGAATAAAAGGAGGAGTTTAACATGAGAATGACAACCTGATAGATAAACTCAGGTGACCCTACGACCCCTATCAAGAATTACTCAAGTCAGTAGACTGCTTTAAGGAGAATTGAGATCAATAATACTTTAGCAGAATGGTAGAAGACAAGTAGTCTTAACCCTCATACCGGTAATAAGATTACTCGGAGACAACCACCAAGACAAACTCCAAGGGTCGGATAGGAATTCAAGTTCGGAAGATAACCATTTGGGATTAGGAACCTTTTGACCGGGATAAGGTTATCATAAATGTGACTCAGAGAGTTTTATGTATAAAGTATATCAACAAGTTTCAGGTTGGAACCCTAAGTCGAAGATTGATTCCCTAGGGATTGTGCACCCAACTGAGACGGAGATAACATGGTAATATCAAAGATGCTTAGCCCAAGGTAGGTAGGGGCTTATCTTTTGTTTATTGGGGGCTAAACTTTTGTTTATTGGGAAAATTAGTATTGGCTTGGGTTCCCTCGGACCTAGTTTAGGGAATGTGGCACTTCCGAAGCCGGGCCCTAGGTCATGTCTTTAGAGATATTTCGGAGCTTTAAAGATATGCACATCACCTTGGTATCGTCCGAAGACACCGATCTGTATGAGGAGTATTTAGCTGCGACGAGCGCCACCGACACTATTCATGACAGAGTTAGAGACTGGCAGAGGCAGGATGCCAAATTGGAGCCGATTTTCCGGGCCTTGGAGGCAGGCTCAGCTGGGGACTACTCGATGCGAGATGGACTGATATGTTTCAGTGGTCGGACTTACATACCGGATGGAGGCCAGATTCGGGAGGATATCATGGCCGAGGCTCATCATAGCAGATTTTCTATACATCCCGGGATCACAAAGATGACGATAGATTTGAAGAAAAATCTATACTGGTCGGGCATGAAGAAGGACATCATCTACTTCGTGACCCACTGCGAGACGTGCCAGTTAGTGAAGGCAGAGTATAGATATCCCGCTGGTTTATTTCAGCCACTCCCGGTGTCGGAGTGGAAATTTGAGGATATCACGATGAACTTCATCCATGGCCTACCCCGATCACGAACAGGAAACGATTCAATCTGGGTGATCGTGGACCGTCTGACGAAGGTGGCTAGGTTCATCCTGATCAGGAAGGATGACTCTGTTGGAGTGTTGGTTCGGAAGTTCGTGGAGCAGTATATTCGTTATCACGGCGTGCCAAGGATGATCGTATCTGATCGAGATGGTCGGTTTACATCCAGAGAGTGGAGATCGGTGCAGGCTTACCTTGGCTCCCGACTGACCTTCAGTACGGCTTTCCACCCCCAGACTGACGGGCAGACGGAGCGTACCAATCGGACGCTGGAAGACCTCCTGAGACTATGTATTGTAGACCGCGGAGAGCCCTGGGAGAAGATGCTGCCATTGGTGGAGTTCTCGTATAACAACAGTTACCATTCCAGCATACGGATGGCTCCTTACAAGGCCTTGTATGGGAGAAGGTGTAGGACACCGTTATCTTGGCTGCAGGACGTGGATCCGAAGGTTCTAGACTCAGAGTTTGTGGAAGACACCGAGGCTCAGGTGAGACTGATCCGGGACCGGATGTTAGAGGCGCAGAGCAGGCAAGCGAAGTATTATGACGCTCGACATCGTCAGGTGGAGTTTCAGATCGGGGACCGGGTGTTCTTGAAGATTCGGCCGATGCATGGAGTTTCACGGGTGCGGGGTCATCGGAAGAAGCTCAGCCCGAGATTCATGGGACCGTTCAGGATCCTGGAGCGGATCGGTCCTCTAGCTTATCGGCTGGAGCTACCACCGGAGCTGGCCGGCTTGCACGACGTTTTTCACGTATCTTCACTCAGGAGGGCTCTACTATGCCCGGAGTTGCAGATTACGGCCACTGATGGGCCGGTAGCCTCGGATCGGTCTGTGCATTTGGAACCGATACGGATCGATGACCAGGGGATATGAGTCTTGCGTCGCAAGAAGATCCTGCTAGTCAAGGTCTTGTGGAGGAACCACGGACGACAGGAGCATACTTGGGAGCCTCAGGACCTGATGCAGGAAAAATATCCGGAGCTTTTTAGTCAGGTATACCTCGCAACTCCTCCGGTGTATTAGTGTTTTTCCTTATTTTCTAGTGCTAGTAGAATTATTTAAAAAGGTAGAGGCTATTCCTTTGTTTATTGGGGCTAGCCCTTGTTTTGTTTAACTTAGTAGGCGCTTCCACCCTTCATGGGATATTACAAGCTTAGGCTATCCCTGTAGAAATCCCCGTAGACTTAACCTTAATTTCGAGGACGAAATTTTTGTTTTGTTTATTGGGATTTGTAACATCCCATTTTCCAATTAGACCCCCCCCCCCCCCCTTAGGAGTGACTTGAGCATAACTAGGTCATATGAGTTAACCTAGGTGAGCCCAGGAGACCAAGTGACCTAAAAACCTAGTTGAGACCGACTTGGTCTACAAATAGTAATTTTCAAAACTCTGTTTTTGGGTGGCCTAGTAGGTTCATTGTGACTCTAAAAATTCCCTTAGACCTAATGTGGGCTCAATGAGTCACCAAGGACCCACTTGGGTCAACCATAGTGGTCAATTTGACCAAGTCAACCCCAAGCCCAAATCAAGTCAAACCTAGCCTATATGGGCTAACCCAACCTCAAACCACCCTCCCCCTTAGGCTAACTCTTGCATGATTATTTTTGTATGATATTTGGCTGCCAATATCCTAGGGAATTGACCAAGTCAACATTGGTGACTAGGAGAGAGAAGGTGAGCTCCATTTTCATGTTAATGGAGGAGAGAGAAAAATTCAAGAGAGAGGGAAGGAGGAATTCGGCCAAAGGGAGGCCAAAGGCCACCCTTAATGGCTGAATTCAACTCCCCTGGGGAAGGGGAGGAGTTTCAAGCCGTTTCCCGGCCACCTAGGCTTTGGTTCATCCCATCTCCTCCATGGCCGAACCATCCTTTATTGGCCATTAATGGCTTCTTTCAAAACTGCCTTTCCCCTCCCCTCCTGGCCATATAGACCTCACCAGCAAGCTAGGGCGACGGATTTCGAAGCATTAGAAGGAGGGAGAACCACTGCCGGAGCCACCAAAGGAGAAATCGCCGCCGCCGCCGCCGCCAAGAATTCCCATCGCTCCACCCGCATCCAAGCCCGAGTTCAGGTCCTCCTCCTCTCCTTCTCTCATGCTTAGATCCTAGGAATGCTTAGAAACCGATTCCATGCTCAATCGAACCCGAGTTAGGTTTTTATTTTTCGAAAAATCACCATTTTTCGGGAGGTTTTTGAGCTCTTGGCTAGGGCGGCGCCGCCACCTCCGTCCGCCCTAGCTCCGGCCAGGGATAGCCCCCACCACCGGGAACAATTAGGGGATGTTTCCCGGTGGTGGCGGCTCCTCAGGCCGCCGGGAATCGGCCCGCAAAAACCGCCTGCGCATGCCTCATTTCGGCTCCATCGGGGAAGATGAACAGGAGCTGCCTGATATGCTTCTGGATTCGTGCAGAGCAGATTCTATAATTTTAAAACCTATTTTCTAATTTTCTATATTTTAAATAAAACAGTTTTACTGTAATTAAATTTTAGGCCCCTTATGGGCACCTACTGGAAAAGTGTTTAGCATAAAAGTTGTAGGTCCTTTTAATACCTACAATTTGATATGCTGTGGTGAAATTTTGGTAGAGTACCTAGACTTGTAGGGCCATTTGATTATGGGTATGTCCTAGGTTTAGGGCAGTTTTATTATAAAAATTATTTAGGCCCTTTGGAGGCTTGTTCATCAAAATTGATCAACATGAATATTGTAGGCTTTTTAATTATCTATAGTTTGATATATTATGGAAAATTATAGGACAAGTCTTCTGACCTATAGGGCCATTATTCTAGGGTAGGTCCTACAAATAGGGCAGATCTTTGAAAAATCCCCACACCTAATCCTTGGTCCAAATGCTTTGAATTTTGGACAAGGGCTTAATATCACCTAGACCTAGCTCCTGTAAAAATTGGAATCCATTTAAAGAAGTGTAACCTAGGGTTTTACCAAAAACCTAGAAAAGCTAGGGTAAGGTAGTTGAAGGGTAAAATGACCTCCAAACCCTCCCAAATTTTGGTGAGGTGTCCCTGGTATAGGTATCTAGGTCTGGTTCAAATTTCAACTCATTTGGTTGAGTTTTGATTAGGAATCCTCTAAACCCTAGTTTTGACCTAGTAGAAGGAAGCTTAGTGAGAAGGTTCTTTGCACTCTGGTATGATCATCTCACCTCAACAGAGGTTGAGATTTTGACCACTGGTTTATTTTGGTCCTAAGATTACCCTTAGGGAAGATGGGATGATTTAGGGTAAGTTTACCCTAGGGCCCAGGTTCAAACCCTAAATGTGGACTTTGGGGGTTTGTGAAGGACATAGGGGCAAATGCCCTTGTATGGCCTTGAGATTTGGTGGAGAGGTTATTAATGAGTTTTTAACTCTCTGGTTGTAATGTTAGAGAATTTTGATGTAGGTAGCTACCTCAAAACTTAAACCCTAGTTTTAGGGTAGAACGGATTTTAGGTCAAAACAGTATCTTAAACTCTTTTAAAAGCCATGAAATTGGGGTAGTGTGTTTCTAGGGTAGTTAGGACCCTTGGATAATTTTACTAGAATTTTTGGATAGGTATTTCTAGTACTTCATTCATGAATGTGGGTATAGCCCTTTTTGATGTTTTATTTATTAAATATTTTTTAATTCAAATAAGGCCCCCTTGAAACTCTTGAATTAGATGGTTTTGGCCTGTAGGAATTCCCATGAATTTTAGTTCAATTTTATGTTGATTAAATAGAATAGTTCTTTCACAAGTATTATTAAAGGGCTCTATGTTTTAAAAATATTTTATGGCATAAATAGTCTCTGGAAAATTATGAAAGTTGGTAAATAATGTTTTTAAATCATTATGAATCAGTGGGATTTTTCTCTGGATTTTTGGAGTTAAGGATTTAGTACTTGATTCACAAGCATGCTAGATTAGGATTTTAGAAAATGATTTATTATAAATTAATTTCCAGCAGGAAAATTATGAAACTTTTATAGTACTGTTTTCATGGTATTTCTAATATCCGGTAATTAATCCAATTTATTTGGAAGAGAATTTGATGTAGTTTATTCATTAGACATGAAGGAAATGGAGTATTGCAAAAATAAGTTTAGGCCCCTTAGACCATTGGAAAAATTGCCAAACCTTAGATATGTCATTGTTAGATTCATTAATGTTTGTCTTAAATTTATTATGATTTATACATGACTGAAAAATATAATCCTTGTACAAATTTGGAAGACCTTGGGTTTTAGTAAAATTAATTAATTATTAGATTAATTGGGAAAATTGTTATTATCGGAAATCGATTCAATAATGTCATGATAGGCCCCCAGTAATTAACTTAGGCCGTTCGGAAGAAAACACAAAGGACATACTATCATAGACATTACTTAGTATAAGGTGGTCTGTAGTTAGTAACTTTGGGAAATGAGTAACAAGATAAGGTTTGGGTTAGCGTAAGGACAGCTTGTGTTGGTTGGATTTAAAGAAAGAGGATGGATCACCATAGGAGGTTTCAAGTGTGGTGAGGAATGAGTTGATGCGCTCTAGAAGGTGCGCGGGACCGACGAAAGATCGCCGTCCCCGTAGGAGTGAAGAGTCAAATCCACCCTAGGTTTAGTTCGATGCAATTTATAGAGGGAACGGGTAAGGGAAAAACAACCAATAACAATAAGTGCCTTGCGAATGGGAACTTAGGGCCGTAATGCCGCCGTCTTGGTTCCTAGTGCCCTTTGAGAGCCCTTCACGGGATATGCTGGGGGCAGTCCTGGGCTAACGTAAATCTTAAAACAAACGAAAGAGTAATTAGTTGAAATAGGTTTACACTTCACACACTAGATAGATAGACATTTGGAAAAGTTTAAGTCGTCCCGAGGTGTTCAAAGGGGCGTCATCCCGCGGTGCTCAAAGGGATGAGGTTTGGAATTGAGCCGGACGGTTTAGTCCGGGGAGCTTAGTCTCGGTTTGTGGTTGAGCCGAATGGTTTGGTCCGGGAGCTTTACTCTTGACTTCTTATATTAACTACTGCATGTGCATAAAAAATAGGAAAAATTAAGGTGGTGGGTTCTCGATATCGGGGAGTTCGATTGCACCAACACCGATATCATTGACTCGGCAAGGTGACTAGCACTTAGCCAAGGTTAAGTCTGGCGGACCAGTCGGCAAGAGTACGCAGGAGTCCGCCTCGTGCACCAGGCGTTGAGGGCGTACGATAGGTCAGACTAGTGGTGCTTTTACTGGTTTTGAGGTGGGCGAGGCCCAACCCACCGCTTCCGTCTGCCACTACGGGAGTATCCTGGGAGTTATCTCCAGAAAGGGGGAACTAAAGGTTTGTGTACACAAAATTGGGTGTGTGAGTTGCACTGCTTGAACATCATAACCCACCATATAGCTGCATGACATAATCATTCATAACAACCTTGACACCTAAAGTATAAGTGGAATGGGACGCTTATACTTTAGGACTTGCAAAACGATCCCTTGGTCTATAAACTTGTGTGGGCAAGTTTATAAATTAAGGTTAATTTGATATATCTATACCTGCTGCGTGATAACCGACACCCCAACGTATAAGCGGTATGGGACGCGTTATACGATGGGAGCCTTGCAAAAGATCCCTTGGCTTATGTGTACTCACATAAGCGAAGGTTTAATTTCTTACTTACTTACCTTTCTGTTATACCTATTACAACACTTATATTGCTCCCCTGTCATAACTTGCAAGTTTGGTCCACCTTCATCTGCTTTGGAATTTATCTCCACTTTCATGTCCTCCCCTTTCTTCCTCTTTCGCCCGGTGCCTTAGAGCGTGGGGGAAGGGGTGGGGGATGATAGGGCTTAGTCTTTTAGACTAACGGTTTTTGAACCATATCATATTAGGGGATTGCGGAGCCCAGCATGGAGGAGAAGCCCAGGAGGCCTGTACACTTGGAGATGGGGCAGTCTAGCTCTGGAGTCTAGACTGTAGGTACCGTGAGTCCTGACCTTTAGTAGTGTTTTATTCTTGCTTCCGCATTGAGTGATTTTGTATTGAGGACTTGATGTACCGGGCATGAGACCTTATATTTCTAGTATCATTGTTCTCTGATGATTTCTGTGGACACTCCCTTCGTGGAGTTTATATATATGTGATTTATTATTGTGGACTGCATTTCTCTTTCTTTACTATACGCTACTTGATCGTGATCAAAAAGGCCGGCAGAATCGGCGCGTTGTGGTGACGACCTTCCCGGGTGCGAAGGTGTCACCGCAAAGCGGCGGTTCTGGGCATAAGACCCTGAGCTGTCAAAAAAAAAGAGGGGTCTTACAAAGTGGTATCAGAGGAAACATCGATCGAAAAAGTAGCAGTCCGCAAACCCTGGGTCACCCCCGCGTGAGTTTAGTTTGGGGACAAACTAAGCAGCGGAAGCAGTGGTGTGCCCATATGGTGATCACATATAAATTGTCCACTTCTCCAACAAATGGAATTCTTCTTTGTAGCTTGAGGCAAACCCTGCCCCCAGCAGGGAGCACCTCCGGCTGTAAAGACCTCATCTTATAATTCTTTAGTCAATAAGTTAGACTCAACCTATTAGGACACATGACTAACCATGACGACTTATAACATGCCCTAGTTCAAAATAGACCCTGGGTATGAACTTGTTTAAGGTAAGGAGATACCCAAACAGAATAAAAGGAGGAGTTTAACATGAGAATGACAACCTGATAGATAAACTCAGGTGACCCTACAACCCCTATCAAGAATTACTCAAATCAGTAGACTGCTTTAAGGAGAATTGAGATCAATAATACTTTAGCAGAATGGTAGAAGACAAGTAGTCTTAACCCTCGTACCGGTAATAAGATTACTCGGAGACAACCACCAAGACAAACACCGAGGGTCGGATAGGAATTCAAGTTCGGAAGATAACCATTTGGGATTAGGAACCTTTTGACCGGGATAAGGTTGTCATAAATGTGACTCAGAGAGTTTTATGTATGAAGTATATCAACAAGTTTCAGGTTGGAACCCTAAGTCGAAGATTGATGCCCTAGGGATTGTGCACCCAACTGAGACGGAGATAACATGGTAATATCAAAGATGCTTAGCCCAAGGTAGGTAGGGGCTTATCTTTTGTTTATTGGGGGCTAAACTTTTGTTTATTGGGAAAATTAGTATTGGCTTGGGTTCCCTCGGACCTAGTTTAGGGAATGTGGCACTTCCGAAGCCGGGCCCTAGGTCATGTCTTTAGAGATATTGCGGAGCTTTGAAGATATGCACATCACCTTGGTATCGTCCGAATACACCGATCTGTACGAGGAGTATTTAGCTGCGACGAGCGCCACCGACACTATTCATGACAGAGTTAGAGACTGGCAGAGGCAGGATGCCAAATTGGAGCCGATTTTCCGGGCCTTGGAGGCAGGCTCAGCTGGGGACTACTCGATGCGAGATGGACTGATATGTTTCAGTGGTCGGACTTACATACCGGATGGAGGCCAGATTCGGGAGGATATCATGGCCGAGGCTCATCATAGCAGATTTTCTATACATCCCGGGATCACAAAGATGACGATATATTTGAAGAAAAATCTATACTGGTCGGGCATGAAGAAGGACATCATCTACTTTGTGACCCACTGCGAGACGTGCCAGTTAGTGAAGGCAGAGTATAGATATCCCGCTGGTTTATTGCAGCCACTCCCGGTGTCGGAGTGGAAATTTGAGGATATCGCGATGGACTTCATCCATGGCCTACCTCGATCACGAACGGGAAACGATTCGATCTGGGTGATCGTGGACCGGCTGACGAAGGTGGCTAGGTTCATCCCGATCAGGAAGGATGACTCTGTTGGAGTGTTGGTTCGGAAGTTCGTGGAGCAGTATATTCGTTATCACGGCGTGCCAAGGATGATCGTATCTAATCGAGATGGTCAGTTTACATCCAGAGAGTGGAGATCGGTGCAGGCTTACCTTGGCTCCCGACTGACCTTAAGTACGGCTTTCCACCCCCAGACTGACGGGCAGACGGAGCGTACCAATCGGACGCTGGAAGACCTCCTGAGACTATGTATTGTAGACCGTGGAGAGCCCTGGGAGAAGATGCAGCCATTGGTGGAGTTCTCGTATAACAACAGTTACCATTCCAGCATACGGATGGCTCCTTACGAGGCCTTGTATAGGAGAAGGTGTAGGACACCGTTATCTTGGCTGCAGGACGTGGATCCGAAGGTTCTAGACTCAGAGTTTGTGGAAGACACCGAGGCTCAGGTGAGACTGATCTGGGACTGGATGTTAGAGGCGCAGAGCAGGCAAGCGAAGTATTATGACGCTCGACATCGTCAGGTGGAGTTTCAGATCGGGGACCGGGTGTTCTTGAAGATTCGGCCGATGCATGGAGTTTCACGGGTGCGGGGTCATCGGAAGAAGCTCAGCCCGAGATTCATGGGACCGTTCAGGATCCTGGAGCGGATCGGTCCTCTAGCTTACCGGCTGGAGCTGCCACCGGAGCTGGCCGGCTTGCACGACGTTTTTCATGTATCTTCACTCAGGAGGGCTCTACTACGCTCGGAGTTGCAGATTACGGCCACTGATGGGCCGGTAGCCTCGGATCGGTCTGTGCATTTGGAACCGATACGGATCGATGACCAGGGGATACGAGTCTTGCGTCGTAAGAAGATCCCGCTAGTCAAGGTCTTGTGGAGGAACCACGGACGACAGGATCATACTTGGGAGCCTCAGGACCTGATGCAGGAAAAATATCCGGAGCTTTTTAGTCAGGTATACCTCGCAACTCCTCCGGTGTATTAGTGTTTTTCCTTATTTTCTTGTGCTAGTAGAATTATTTAAAAAGGTAGAGGCTAATCCTTTGTTTATTGGGGCTAGCCCTTGTTTTGTTTAACTTAGTAGGCTCTTCCACCCTTCATGGGATGTTACAAGCTTAGGCTATCCCGGTAGAAATCCCCGTAGACTTAACCTTAATTTCGAGGACGAAATTTTTGTTTTGTTTATTGGGATTTGTAACATCCCATTTTCCAATTAGACCCCCCCCCCTTAGGAGTGACTTGAGCATAACTAGGTCATATGAGTTAACCTAGGTGAGCCCAGGAGACCAAGTGACCTAAAAACCTAGTTGAGACCCACTTGGTCTACAAATAGTAATTTTCAAAACTCTGATTTTGGGTGGCCTAGTAGGTTCATTGTGACTCTAAAAATTCCCTTAGACCTAATGTGGGCTCAATGATTCACCAAGGACCCACTTGGGTCAACCATAGTGGTCAATTTGACCAAGTCAACCCCAAGCCCAAATCAAGTCAAACCTAGCCTATATGGGCTAACCCAACCTCAAACCACCCTGCCCCTTAGGCTAACTCTTGCATGATTATTTTTGTATGATATTTGGCTGCCTATATCCTAGGGAATTGACCAAGTCAACATTGGTGACTAGGAGAGAGAAGGTGAGCTCCAATTTCATGTTAATGGAGGAGAGAGAAAAATTCAAGAGAGAGGGAAGGAGGAATTCGGCCAAAGGGAGGCCAAAGGCCACCCTTAATGGCTGAATTCAACTCCCCTGGGGAAGGGGAGGAGTTTCCAGCCGTTTCCCGGCCACCTAGGCTTTGGTTCAACCCATCTCCTCCATGGCCGAACCATCATTTATTGGCCATTAATGGCTTCTTTCAAAACTGCCTTTCCCCTCCCCTCCTGGCCATATAGACCTCACCAGCAAGCTAGGGCGACGGATTTCGAAGCATTAGAAGGAGGGAGAACCACTGCCGGAGCCACCAAAGGAGAAATCGCCGCCGCCGCTGCCGCCATGAATTCCCGTCGCTCCACCCGCATCCAAGCCCGAGTTCAGGTCCTCCTCCTCTCCTTCTCTCATGCTTAGATCCTAGGAATGCTTAGAAACCGATTCCATGCTCAATCTAACCCGAGTTAGGTTTTTATTTTTCGAAAAATCACCATTTTTCGGGAGGTTTTTGAGCTCTCGGCTAGGGCGGCGCCGCCACCTCCGGCCGCCCTTGCTCCGGCCAGGGATAGCCCCCACCACCGGGAACAATTAGGGGATGTTTCCCGGTGGTGGCGCCGCCTCAGGTCGCCGGGAATCAGCCCGTAAAAACCGCCTGCGCAAGCCTCATTTCGGATCCATCGGGGAAGATGAACAGGAGCCGCCTGATATGCTTCTGGATTCGTGCAGAGCAGATTCTATAATTTTAAAACCAATTTTCTAATTTTCTATTTTTTAAATAAAACAGTTTTACTCTAATTGGATTTTAGGCCCCTTATGGGCACCTACTGGAAAAGTGTTTAGCATAAAAGTTGTAGGTCCTTTTAATACCTACAATTTGATATGCTGTGGTGAAATTTTGGTAGAGTACCTAGACTTGTAGGGCCATTTGATTATGGGTATGTCCTAGGTTTAGGGCAGTTTTATTATAAAAATTATTTAGGCCCTTTGGAGGCTTGTTCATCAAAATTGATCAACATGAATGTTGTAGGCTTTTTAATTATCTACAGTTTGATATATTATGGAAAATTATAGGACAAGTCTTCTGACCTATAGGGCCATTATTCTAGGGTAGGTCCTACAAATAGGGCAGATCTTTGAAAAATCCCCACACCTAATCCTTGGTCCAAATGCTTTGAATTTTGGACAGGGGCTTAATATCACCTACACCTAGCTCCTATAAAAATTGGAATCCATTTAAAGAAGTGTAACCTAGGGTTTTACCCAAAACCTAGAAAATTTAGGGTAAGGTAGTTGAAGGGTCAAATGACCTCCAAACCCTCCCAAATTTTGGTGAGGTGTCTCTGGTATAGGTATCTAGGTCAGGTTCAAATTTCAACTCATTTGGTTGAGTTTTTATTAGGAATCCTCTAAACCCTAGTTTTGACCTAGTAGAAGAAAGCTTAGTGAGAAGGTTCTTTGCACTCTGGTATGATCATCTCACCTCAACAGAGGTTGAGATTTTGACCACTGGTTTATTTTGGTCCTAATATTACCCTTAGGGAAGATGGGATGATTTAGGGTAAGTTTACCCTAGGGCCCAGGTTCAAATCCTAAATGTGGACTTTGGGGGTTTGTGAAGGACATAGGGGCAAATGCCTTTGTATGGCCTTGATATTTGGTGGAGAGGTTGTTAATGAGTTTTTAACTCTCTGGTTGTAATGTTAGAGAATTTTGATGTAGGTAGCTACCTCAAAACTTAAACCCTAGTTTTAGGGTAGAAGGGATTTTAGGTCAAAACAGTATCTTAAACTCTTTTAAAAGCCATGAATTTGGGGTAGTGTGTTGCTAGGGTAGTTTGGACCCTTGGATAATTTTACTAGAATTTTTGGATAGGTATTTCTAGTACTTCATTCATGAATGTGGGTATAGCCCTTTTTGATGTTTTATTTATTAAAGATTTTTTAATTCAAATAAGGCCCCCTTGAAACTCTGGAATTAGATGGTTTTGGCCAGTAGGAATGCCCATGAATTTTAGTTCAATTTTATGTTGATTAAATAGAATAGTTCTTTCACAAGTATTATTAAAGAGCTCTATGTTTTAAAAATATTTTATGGCATATATAGTCTCTGGAAAATTATGAAAGTTGGTAAATAATGTTTTTAAATCATTATAAATCAGTGGGATTTTTCTCTGAATTTTTGGAGTTATGAATTTAGTACTTGATTCACAAGCATGCTAGATTAGGATTTTAGAAAATGATTTATTATAAATTAATTTCCAGTAGGAAAATTATGAAACTTTTATAGTACTGTTTTCATGGTATTTCTAATATCCTGTAATTAATCCAATTTATTTGGAAGAGAATTTAATATAGTTTATTCATTAGATTTGAAGGAAATAGAGTATTGCAAAAATAAGTTTAGGCCCCTTAGACCATAGGAAAAATTGCCAAACCTTGGATATGTCATTTTTAGATTCATTAATGTTTGTCTTAAATTTATTATGATTTATACATGACTGAAAAATATAATCCTTGTACAAATTTGGAAGACCTTGGGTTTTAGTAAAATTAATTAATTATTAGATTAATTGGGAAAATTGTTATTATCGGAAATCGATTCAATAATATCATGATAGGCCCCTAGTAATTAACTTAGGCCGTTCGGAAGAAAACACAAAGGACATCCTATCATAGACATTACTTAGTATAAGGTGGTCTGTAGTTAGTAACTTTGGGAAATGAGTAATAAGATAAGGTTTGGGTTAGCGTAAGGACAGCTTGTGTTGGTTGGATTTAAAGAAAGAGGATAGATAACCATAGGAGGTTTCAAGTGTGGTGAGGAATGAGTTGATGCGCTCTAGAAGGTGCGCGGGACCGACGAAAGATAGCCGTCCCCGTAGGAGTGAAGAGTCAAATCCACCCTAGGTTTAGTTCGATGCAATTTATATAGGGAACGGGTAAGGGAAAAATAACCAATAACAATAAGTGCCTTGCAAAAGGGAACTTCGGGCCGTAATACCGCCGTCTTGGTTCCTAGTGCCCTTTGAGAGCCCTTCACGGGGTATGCCGGGGGCAGTCCTGGGCTAACGTAAATCTTAAAACAAACGAAAGAGAAATTAGTTGAAATAGGTTTACACTTCACACACTAGATAGATAGACATTTGGAAAAGTTTAAGTCGTCCCGAGGTGTTCAAAAGGGCGTCATCCCGCGGTGCTCAAAGGGATGAGGTTTGGAATTGAGTCGGACGGTTTAGTCCGGGGAGCTTAGTCTCGGTTAGTGGTTGAGCTGGACGGTTTTGTCCGGGAGCTTTACTCTTGACTTCTTATATTAACTGTTGCATGTGCATAAAAAATAGGAAAAATTAAGGTGGTGGGTTCTCGATATCGGGGAGTTCGATTGCACTGACACCGATATCGTTGACTCGGCAAGGTGACTAGCACTTAGCCAAGGTTAAGTCCGGCGGACCAGTCGGCAAGAGTACGCAGGAGTCTGCCTCGTGCACCAGGCATTGAGGGCGTACGATAGGTCAGACCAGTGGTGCTTTTACTGGTTTTGAGGTGGGTGAGGCCCAACCCACCGCTTCCGTCTGCCACTACGGGAGTATCCTGGGAGTTATCTCCAGAAAGGGGGAACTAAAGGTTTGTGTACACAAAGTTGGGTGTGTGAGTTGCACTGCTTGAACATCATAACCCACCATATAGCTGCATGACATAATCATTCATAATAACCTTGACACCTAAAGTATAAGTGGAATGGGACGCTTATACTTTAGGACTTGCAAAACGACCCCTTGGTCTATAAGCTTGTGTGGGCAAGTTTAAAAATTAAGGTTAATTTGATATATGTATACCTGCTGCGTGATAACCGACACCCAAACGTATAAGCGGTATGGGACGCGTTATACGATGGGAGCCTTGCAAAAGATCCCTTGGCTTATGTGTACTCACATAAGCGAAGGTTTAATTTCTTACTTACTTACCTTTCTGTTATACCTATTACAACACTTATATTGCTCCCCTGTCATAACTTGCTAGTCAGGTCCACCGTCATCTGCTTTGGAATTTATCTCCACTTTCATGTCCTCCCCTTTCTTCCTCTCCGCCCGGTGCCTTAGAGCGTGGGGGAAGGGGTGGAGGATGATAGGGCTTAGTCTTTTAGACTAACAGTTTTCGATCCATATCATATTAGGGGATTGCGGAGCCCAGCATGGAGGAGCAGCCCAGGAGGCCGGTACGCTTGGAGATGGGGCAGTCTAGCACTGGAGTCCAGACTGTAGGGACCGTGAGTCCTGGCCTTTAGTAGAGTTTTAGTCTTGCTTCCGCATTGAGTGATTTTGTAGTGAGGACTTGATGTACCGGTCATGAGCCCTTATATTTCTAGTATCATTGTTCTCTGATGATTTTTGTGGACACTCCCTTCGTGGAGTTTATATATATGTGATTTATTATTGTGGACTGCATTTCTCTTTCTTTACTATACGCTACTTGATCGTGATCAAAAAGGCCGGCAGAATAGGCGCGTTGTGGTGACGAACTTCCCGGGTGCGAAGGTGTCACCGCAAAGCGGCGGTTCTGGGCATAAGACCCCGGGCTATCAAAAAAAAAGAGGGGTCTTACATGAAGTCACCCTTGAACTAAGATGAATTAAGGTGTATTTTATCTCTCTATCTAGTTGTGTGTTTGCAGACTATCATTGCAAGTGTAGACCAATGTCAGTCTATAGTAGGTCATGAATATAGGACCATACAGTATAATCCCTCACTATATGATCCAAGGTGTTGACTAATGTGTAGCCTCTCTATTGGGATACACTTCACATTCAAGCACTTGGAACATGGGATGAAGATTGGATTCTTGAAGAGAAGAATTTTCTAAGTTCAAAAATTTCTCTAAGTCCACTTCTCGAGAAGCCTAAGTATAGTTCTCGAGAAGTAGAGTTAGCAGAACTCGAGAAGTTCTCTTAGTTCTCGAGAAGCCTTGAGTATTTCTCGAGTAACATCATTAAAGTTGTCGAGAAGCTTAACCTAGTTCTCAAGAATTCACAGCCTATACTTCTCGAGTAGCAAGAGACAGCCTTGAAAATTATTCTAAGTCCACCTCTCGAGAAGCTTGTTATAGTTCTCGAGAACTTAGCTTCTACTTCTGGATAAGTCAGCTTAGTTCTCGAGTACAAGTTTTAGCTTTCGAGTAATAGTTCTCGAGAAGTCAAGTTCAGTTCTCGAGAAGTCTTAGCTAATTATTCTCGAGTACTAACTGAAGTCCAGAAAGTATAG
Source organism: Platanthera zijinensis (assembly GCA_039513925.1). Lineage (NCBI taxonomy): Eukaryota > Viridiplantae > Streptophyta > Magnoliopsida > Asparagales > Orchidaceae > Platanthera > Platanthera zijinensis. The sequence continues at coordinate 113,147,329 of CM077078.1, forward strand.
CTCTCGATAAATCAGCCTTGTTCTCGAGAACTTATTCATACTTCTCTAGAACTGCAGTCCAGTTTTTTGTTTCAAAAAATTAACTTAAGTCCAGATCGACGGGATTTTCAAATGACATGACGTGATTGGTCCACGTGTCGTCATTAATGTCAATTCTAACCATTAGGGGAAATCCTATATAAGGTCTTGTCATTAAGACTAACCCTAAGCGGTGAACCGTACACTTTCTAATTTTTTGAATCGGTCGTCTCTCTCAAGAATGATTTTATAGAATTCGTCGCTGCTTAACTTGATGATCGACATGACAGTTTTCAATCAAGAAAGACTTGCTGTTCAAGGAATCTTCATCTTCTCCTTGATCGAGTAGGTCAAAGTTTTCTCAGATCAGATCTTCCAAGAGTCTTCTTCAACAATTTCTGAAAAAGCCGCAAAGTTCAAGAAGAAGACCTAAATACATATTTTCCAGATTTGAGAAGAAAATTTATGTTTGTATTTCAAATCTCTTTGTAATTTTGTAGGAGATTATTCTCCGAGTGTAGGAGTGTTGTTCTCCGAATTGTAGGAAGTATTCATCTTCCAAGAGTAGATCCATTTGGATCGAGGTTGTAGGAACTTTGTTTCGAGACGTAGGATTGGTTTTCAATCCGAGATTGTGTAGTAGCCGAGTCTAGTGATTTACTAGATCGGTGAGGGAAAGTGGACGTACCCAAGGTTGGGGAACCACTATAAATCTTCTTGTCGTCTGTGATTTCTTGATTGTTTTTGTGCAAGTTCATTAAATTTTTTTATTCCGCAAATAGACGCACAATTCATCTATTCACCCCCTTCTAGGTGATTTAGGTAGACAACATAACACTTTCAATGAATTAACTTTGTTCAGAGAACCTTATTTACTTCTTTTCTCTTAATTCTAATTAGTTTCAATTTTATAGTGCTTAGTTTAACAATTTCTAGATTCTAATTATAATCACTTATGCTTTGAGATTATTAAGAAATATTAATTTACTATAGTTTCTCCCTAATTATTTTAATTTACTCTAAAAATTTTGCTATCCTTCCCTTGTTTTTAACTTTTCTTGTTAGATCATATGTCATTGGGATAAGAGGATAAAATTCATTATCCCTTGGTACACATAAGCAATTTTTATTTTTATTTTGTTAGATCATATGTCATGGGAATCAAGTATTCCTTGGTATACATATGCAACCCCAAAAAAATAAAAGATGGAGTAAGAGGATAAAATTCATTACTCCTAATCAATTTTGTTTTTATTTGAAGATAAAAAAAATTGTTCATATATCATGGAAATGAGAGAATAAAATTCATCATTTTCTTTGTAAACATATGCAAACATCAAAAATAAAAAATAATATGTGGGGTGCGAGGATAAAATTCATCACCCCCAATCTAAGATCTCTTCAATTTTCTTGTTCCAAAAACCTAATAGTAAAATTAATTGCTTTAGAATTAAATTAAATTTCTAAGAGAGCATAAATAGTAGTTTGAATTTTCCTTTAAGTTTCTTTTTAGTAAAAAAGTGTTAATAATTTTTTAATCTAATTTTGTTGGCTAACTACTTAATTTTGAGTTCTAATTAATTTATTAGAGAAAACTTTGCTAAATATCATTGCTCTTAACATTTTAATTTCATATTTTAGGACTTAAGATTTTATATCCCCAAAGTTTTCTTTTAACTCTCTTTTGATTTAATAAAATTTTAGTTTAATTAAAAATTATACTAATTTTTTATAAGTACTTCTCATAATTTTGCTATGGAATAAGAAAAGCTTAAGTATGAGGGAATTTGATAAGTAATATTTACGCGTATTCTTACTATAATATTTAGTTTAATATTTAGTTTTAATTAGTCATATTTTATTTATTCTGATTAATAAAAAATATCTTTTTGATATCTGTTAAATAATTTAAGTCTTAATTATTTTTGTAGGATTTATACTTATTTTTAGTATTTATTTTAGTTTAATAATTAATATAAAATTAATAATAAATTATGTATTTTTTATAAATCTTTTATTTTATATTTTAGATTACTAATTTAATATATATTTATTTCTGTAGGTTTATTGCCGTGATCGCGCTCCTGATGTTTGCAAAAGAAATTTTTACCGAAGTCGTCACGTTGGCCGAGCAATTCATGTAGTTTACATGAAATCAAGTTAAAGTCTCGCTGCACTCATTCAAGCCAATCAAGTGTTTCCCGTCGCAACCACCCATTCAGCTCTTCTTCATGCATGCTCATGACATATATATTATTATGCATTGATGCTACCCGCACACTCAATATGGTCGGTACCATGCAAGTCTACGACATTCACCTATTTTCATTCACATCATTCTCATGCACAATACCATCACCGTCACCTTTACATGTAAAATCCGCCACCTCATCATGCAGCCTACATCACCACCCCTTTCTCTCTCTAAAAACTATCACCTCTGAATACATGCACTTTATTATTATTATTATTACTACTATAACCCTTAACTTCCCCTCTTAATTTTCCATGAAACTGCTAGCTCCTCTTTATTCCATGAAACCGCCACCTTCAAATTCTTCTTCATTTATCTCCTCCTTCCATTTATCTCGTCTTAAATATTTAATAAATATTAGATGTTTCAACTCCACCTTAATTTTAATAATTATGGCCACCATTCATCTCCTCTTTACAAGCTATATGAAAGACTTATTTCAAGAGCCTAGACACCTAGAGGGGGGGTGAATAGGATATAATTTTCTTTAATAATTTAGGCAAATAACTAGTTCTTACTTAGCACAGAAAATGCAAATCACAGCACAGAAATCACAGCACAGCATACACCAGATTTATAGTGGTTCCCCAAGATATTAGTACATCCACTTTCCCCCTTCTTCTATCCAGTAGAGAACTGGATTCAGCCCAACTTCTTTCCACTTACTCAGATAAAAGATCTTACAAATCAGAACCAAATTGGTTCCTACACCTCAGACTTATACAAGTCTTACCTCAGATTCTCCCAAAGAATCCTACCTCAGGCCTCAGCCCTACCTCAGTCTTTATCACTAGGCTTACTATTGGGTACATTGGAAAATGTGTACCTGATTTAAAGAAGCCTAACTTAGCTCAATGATATACATCAAGGTGTATTTGATGTTATTTTGAGTTTATATGTGCAGGTTAAGAATGTACTAGAATGCAGGAAAAATATTCTAAGTCCATGTGTCGACACCAGAAGAAATTGTGTCGACACTTCAGAAAGATTGTGTCGACACTTGAAGAAGGCTGTGTCGACGCAGAGAAATAGAGTCGACAACAATTGTGTCGACACCTGGAGGCAGTTTCGACACACAGAAGTTTGGTCAACATCACTTGTGTCGACACTGGGAAGCTGTGTCGACACACAGAATTGCTAGTCGACAACATTTATATCGACACCAGAAGACTGTGTCGACACACAAAGGCAAAGTCGACAACAGCTGTGTCGACACCTAGAGGCTGTGTCTACACTCACTATATTATGAGTCTACATCAACTGCGTCGTCACACAGGACTTGTGTCGACACACAGCAAAGTCTAGACTGAGTTAGTTGCTGGTGTATGATGAAGTGTTTGTGTCGACACAACTACTCAGTGTCGACACATTCTCAAGATGCAGTACCAAGAAGCTGAGTCGACATAAAGGCAGACATGTCGACATCATCAAAGGCTGTGTCGACACCTAAGTCACTTATCTCGACACATATTGACAGATGGTCTCGACACTTTCTAACAGACAGTCACGACACTTTGCTGACAAAGACAAAGGCACAAGATCTGTTTGAAGACTTGACAGCTGTGAGTTACAACAGGTTGACTAAAGCTGTCAGACTTATCAGAAGTTTGTTAGAAACCGGATCAGCCGGTTACCAAGGATGAAGTCTATAAATAGACAGATTCAGAAGAAGAATATATACATATACATAGAAACTGATTGATTGATCATTGTTGTGAGATAAGATCTCTAATCAAGAAAGTGCAAGGCACAGAAGAAGATCTTTGAGAGAAGATCTAAGAAGACTTTCTGAAGTGAACATCCACTCAGATTCAGTCTAAGTTAAATTCATTCAAGAATTCAGAAGTATTATCAAGGGTTTTGGATAGAGAGAGATCCAGCCATTTGAAGACAAGAAGGAAGCTATCACAGGTTTCTTAAGAAGCAGTATATTCCAAAGGAAATCAACTCTAACTAAGTTCAGATTCAAGAAGCTTTGAAGAAAGCTAAGATCCAGTTGATTTCATCCATCAGCCTTTTCAAGAAGCTGATCAAGAACAGTCTTATCCCTTCTCTCTCAACAGGGGTAAGATATTATATTACTTCATTTTTAAATTCTGTAGGATCTATTTATAGATCTGAGTTGTAAGCCTATTTTATAAAGACTGAGTGTAACGTCCCCATCCGTTGCGTGACGTATCGTAGAAGGTCCGGCCGGGGCCCCACACGATATGCCACAAACAGACGGTGAGGTCACAGAATAATACCAAACCATACACGTATCCTAACTCAGAGCATTCTAGCGGAAGCTTTAAGATATAATTTGAACTCTAACCAGGAATGTCCAATATATAAACCACAGTTATATATACAACCACGGAATGTACAACAAAGGTGAAGGGTTGGCCTTAAGGCCTTACAGTTCCTCTTTCCACACATCATGGATTACAAACATCGGCGCACAGGCCGGCCATACATGAGTAAAATTAAAACAAACAAAACCATTCACGCAGCCTTCAAGGGCGAGCCGCAGCAGCAACAGCAACAGCAGTAGGGGCTTCAGCCCTTCATTTACCACTTGGCTCTCTAGCACCTACATAGGGACAATCCACCAAAACGGTGGCAAACACGACAACGGTCAGCATTCAGGTGACCCAATTATAACAATTCTACCCCTTTCTCGGGGCAGTAGCATTCCTTCCCTGCACAGCATGGTATCAACAATAGCAACTATGTGCTCGCAGGCACATTCAAGCCATCACAACCGTCGGCCACACGGCCCGACAGTCCGTGCACTCAGGGCACAATCTTGGTGCACCGGAAAACCAGGGTCAACACCACCGTTTACACGGTATTGAGCATTCTAGTCTTTTTTGGCGCGCGGGCCTAAGACTCTCATTATGCGCTCCAACAAAACCCACAACCAGGCTTCCAAGTCGGACGGACATAACGCAGGTACGGATCAGCCACCCCCCATTGCTCAATTCGCCATGCCACCTCGAATACGGAAGTATCCATGGCAATTTATAGGCGCGGGTCGGTTTCACCTTTCCTGTTCGGCAATCTGCCTTTTCACCGAGTTGTAGCCCACCGGCTCAACCGCACACAAAGTGGCAACGCACAGCCACAAGAGTTGCATCCAACCCTCTTCATTTCCTGGACTTCATCCAGTACTTCCTGCTGCACCAAGCAATAGGTAGGCACAAGGCAAACAAGCCATAACCACGAAGTCTTCTCCGATATGCAAACAAGCATCACCAATCCAGACCAACATGTCCAGATGGGCTTCACACAGCATGCCTAGATCCGTACTCCAATTCCGGACTCTAACAAGGGGGACTTCACATATCTACCCCAAGGGATGCCACGACCCACCGCACACTCGCGGGGAAGGGTTTTCCCTATGCAATGCAGAAAAGAAGGACTTCACATGTCCAAGAAGGGAGATCGTTACCCTTGATGATCTCTTGGGATCCATCTAAATCTAGCTAGTGAGAAAGAACCGCAGCAGTTTTGCCTTCACAGCGCTGGCCTCGGATCTCGAATCGGAACACGGGAGTTCCGCTGGGTTTGATCTCCTCCTCCTTCTTCTTCCTCCTCTCACTTTCTCTCTTCACTTATCCAAATGAAGAATGATCTCTTCATCAAGCCTCTGGTGTTTTAATCCAGCAAGGAGTCACCTGAGCCCTTGGATCCAAATAGAGAAAAGGAACGGCCATGATTTTCCCAAAATTCCATTTTTTTTGGCTGACACGGCCTGTGACACGCCCGTATCACAGGCCGTGTACCCTTAAGCGGCACATGCGCCGACTGAAATCTACCAGAACACGGGCATCGACATGCCCGTGTCGCACCTGACACGCCCGTGTCAGTCATGTGACACGCCCGTGTCACCCCTGTTATACGGCACTCAACAAGCTCTAAAACCAATAGAGCAGTACACGGGTAGGCACACGCCCTCGGACACGCCCGTGTCAAATCTGACACAACCGTGTTCAAGGCTTGGTTCCGGGCCGTGTACTTCCCTGACTCAATCCGGCCATTTCTTGAGTGACACGCCCTAGGACACGCCCGTATCCCAGGCCGTGTACCCCCGACACGCCCTGGGACACGCCCGTGTCCCAGGCCGTGTCAAACAGCCTGCACCTCAAATCTAGTTTTGAGATTTTTGGGGTGTTACAATCCTCCCCTCCTTAATAAAATTTCATCCCGAAATTTGACACGGTAAGGAAACAAGAAACACAATACTATAACTTGATAACTCTGAAACAACAAAAGTACACGGTCTACAGTTTACCCAAACAGCTCGGGAAATTCAGCTCGCATGGTCTACTCTCGCTCCCATGTTAGCTCTTCACGGCCACAATTGTCCCATCAGACCTTGACCATCCCGATCACCTTGTTCCGCAACTGTTTATCGGCTCGATCTTCAATCCGAATGGGTCAAACCCTCGTCGTTAGCCCATACTCGACCGATACCCGATCATACTCCACTACTTGAGCTGGATCCTTGATAGCTTTACGGAGTACTGAGATGTGAAATACTTCATGTAAGCCACTCAACTCTGCTGACAGCGCTAGTCGATAAGCAGCTTCCCCAACGCGCTCCACCACTTCAAATGGACCAAGGTACCTTGGACTTATCTTTTTCAACCGTCGAATCCTGGACACGCCTTTGAAGGGTTTGATCTTCAGATATACCCAATCACCCACCGCGAACTCCACGTTCCGGTGTTTGGCATTGTAGTACTTTGCTTGACAATCTTGGGCTATTAATAGCCTCTCCCGAATAGAGCGTATAAGCGAGGTAGCTTCTTCGACTTTCTTTTTCCCACTCAGCTTAGATTCGCCTGCTTCTGCCCAAGCTAACGGTGTACGACATTTCCGACCATACAAGGCCTCAAATGGTGCCATACAGATGCTCGCTTGGTAGCTATTATTATAGGCAAATTCTACAAGAAAAATATAATCTTCCCATCTCTTACCAAAGTCTAGGGCGCACATGCGGAGCATGTCCTCCATCGTCCTGTTGGTTCGTTCAGTCTGGCCATCCGTTTGGGGATGAAAGGCCGTACTAAACGCTAATTTTGTACCCAACATTTGATGAACTAGCCGCCAATCATTCGATGTGAATCGCCCATCACGGTCACTGACGATGCTCCGAGGAACACCGTGCAGTCGAACAATCTGCTCCACATAGAGCTTGGCCAAGGTTTCCACTGAATCATCTCTTTTGTTTGGAAGGAAGTGCGACACTTTTGTCAACCGGTCCACAATCACCCAGATTGAATCATGACTGCGTTGAGATCTCGGCAACCCGTGCACAAAATCCATCGAAATGTCATCGAACTTCCACTCTGGAATGGGTAACGACTTCAGAAAACCGCCAGGCTTCTGGCATTCTGCTTTCACCAATGCACAAGTATGGCATTCCGCCACATAACGTGCTACATCTTTCTTTAGTCCGGGCCACCAGAACAGCTTTTTCAGATCTCTGTACATCTTTGTGCTTCCTGGGTGAACTGAGTACTTTGCAAAGTGAGCTTCGTACATCAACTCTTCCCTCAATTTACCCACACTCGGAACGCACACTCGACCATTTCTTCGTAACAAACCGTTATCCCAAGAGAACTGGTCATCCGGCCCATCTTTAGCATAGCGCTGGAGACTTTCATCAAGCTCCGTTGCTCGTCGAACTCTGTCCGTAAGGTCATATTGAACCTCCGTCCAGTTCAAGCATGCATCGGTCGAAGAACCCTTGTCAACACAAGATATCTCCAATGCTTCCAATTCTTGGAGTAAACGCTGATCATGCCACTGCAACCAGCTTGCCCGTACCGGAGTCTTCTGACTCAAAGCATCAGTGACCACATTTCCCTTCCCGAGTGTATAGTGAATCTCGAAGGTGTAGTCCCCAAGGAACTCCATCCACCTTCGTTGTCGCATATTCAGATCCTTCTGATCCAACAAGTACTTTAGGCTTTTGTGATCTGTATAAATGTCCACTTTCACGCCATACAGATAGTGCCTCCACAACTTGAGCGCAAAGATTACCGCCGCCAACTCCAGATCATGGACGGGGTAATTCCGCTTATGCACTTTCAACTGGCACGAGCCATAAGCAATCACTTTACCAAACTGCAGAAGAACGCAGCCTAAGCCGCTCCCGGAAGCATCACTATAGATCTCATAGCCATCTGTACCACATGGCGATGTCAACACAGGCGCCGTGGTCAAACGACTCTTCAGGTCTTCAAAAGCTCGCGCGCACTCCGGCGTCCAAATGAACCTTTGATCTTTTCTCGTCAGCGTGGTCAGAGGTAAAGCAATCCGTGAGAAGTTTTCCACAAACCGTCTATAGTAGCCTGCAAGCCCAAGGAAGCTCCAACAAAACCCACAACCAAGCTTCCAAGTCGGACGGACATAACGCAGGTACGGATTAGCCACCCCCCGTTGCTCAAGTCGCCGTGCCACCTCGAATACGGAAGTATCCATGGCAATTTATAGGCGCGGGTCGGTTTCACCTTTCCTGTTCGGCAATCTACCTTTTCACCGAGTTGCAGCCCACCGGCTCAACCGCACACAAAGTGGCAACGCACGGCCACAAAAGGTTCATCCAACCCTCTTCATTTCCTGGACTTCATCCAGTACTTCCTGATGCACCAAGCAACAGGTAGGCACAAGGCAAACAAGCCATAACCACGGAGTCTTCTCCGATATGCAAACAAGCATCACCAATCCAGACCAACATGTCCAGATGGGCTTCACACAGCATGCCTAGATCCGTAGTCCAATTCCAGACTCTAACAAGGGGGACTTCACATATCTACCCCAAGGGATGCCACGACCCACCGCACACTCGCAGGGAAGGGTTTTCCCTATGCAATGCAGAAAATAAGGACTTCACATGTCCAAGAAGGGAGATCGTTACCCTTGACGATCTCTTGGGAGCCATCGAAATATAGCCGGTGAGAAAGAACCGCAGCAGCTTTGCCTTCACAGCGCTGGCCTCGGATCTCAAATCGGAACACGGGAGTTCCGTCGGTGGTTTGATCTCCTCCTCCTTCTTCTTCCTCCTCTCTCTTTCTCTCTTCACTTAGCCAAATGAAGAATGATCTCTTCATCAAGCCTCTGGTGTTTTAATCCAGCAAGGAGTCACCTGAGCCCTTGGATCCAAATAGAGAAAAGGAACGGCCATGATTTTCCCAAAATTCTATTTTTTTGGCTGACACGGCCTGTGACACGCCCGTGTCACAGGCCGTGTACCCTTAAGCGGCACATGCGCCGACTGAAATCTACCAGAACACGGGCATCGACACGCCCGTGTCGCACCTGACACGCCCGTGTCAGTCATGTGACACGCCCGTGTCACCCCTGTTACACGGCACTCAACGAGCTCTAAAACCAACAGAGTAGTACACGGGTAGGCACATGCCCTTGGACACGCCCGTGTCAAATCTGACACGGCCGTGTTCAAGGCTTGGTTCCGGGTCGTGTACTTCCCTGACTCAATCCGACCATTTCTTGAGTGACATGCCCTGGGACACGCCCGTGTCCCAGGCCGTGTACCCCTGACATGCCCTGGGACACGCCCGTGTCCTAGGCCATGTCAAACAGCCTGCACCTTAAATCCAGTTTTGAGATTTTTGGGGTGTTACACTGAGTGTAGGAGAGGTATTCTCTGACTGGTAGGGCTGTTTATGCCTGAGTTGTAGGAGAAGATGTTCTCTGAGTTGTAGGTCTTGTGGCAAGGCTGAGGTAGGGCTGGTTAGCCTGAGCTGTAGAAACCTTATAGGGTTCTGAGTTGTAAGAACCTTTCAGGGTTCTGAGTTATAGGATCTGTGGATCTGAGATAAAGGAGGAAGTTAGGCCGAATCTAGCACACTGCTAGATAGATGAAGGGGAGAAAGTGGATGTACCCAGACCTTGGGGAACCACTATAAATCTGTGTGCAATTTGTGATGTGTACATGTTTGTGATTGCTGTGTTGTGTTAGCTACAGAGTTTTCTGAATTTTATTATAACCTGTAGTTATATTCTGCCTTAAGTTAAAACAAGCATTAGAACCTATTCACCCCCCCCCCCTCTAGGTGTTTAGGTGGCCTTGAAAGTAAAACTATCAAGTGGTATCAGAGGGAGGTTGCTCAAAGAAGGACTTAACAGTCTGAGTTAGATCCCTAAAGGAAGAATCAAGAATCAAGAAAATGGGTTCTGGAGAGAATCACAAGGAACTAGGGTCAATGAAATTACCCATCTGCAGAAAAGAGATTTTTGGAATCTGGAAAGAAAGGGTTAGGTTGTTTATGGAGGCTTCTGATCCAAGGATCTATATTATAGTAACAGAAGGTCCATATATCCCAATGAATGTGTCTGCTCTAGATGCAAATGAAAAACTCCTAAAGATTTCTCTGAAATGACTAAGGATGAGATTATATTGCCAACTATGGATAAGAGAGCTCAGAATATCATAGTGAGTGTCATAGATGATTCTACTTTCCAAAATTTGATTCACTACAAAACCTCCAAGGAAATGTGGGACACTTTGATTGTCTACATGGAGGGTTCTGAAGAAGTTAGACAAGACAGAAAATCTATGCTTAATCAAGAATATGAGAGTTTCAGACAAGGGAAGTCTGATAGCATAACTGAATGCTACAAAAAATTCTACAGGATAGTGAATGAACTGATGTCCTATGGAAGGGTCTTCAGTACATATGAGCTGAATGACAACTTTCTAAGATCCTTGACAAAGGATTGGGATACCAAGATTTGTGCCATAAGAGAAGTGGCCAAACAAGCAGACATTTCTCCTCCAACCTTATTTGGAAAATTGCTCTCATATGAAATGTAACTAATGGTTAGGAAGGAGGAAGAAAAAATTACAAAAGGAGAGCATAAAGAGAAGTAAGTGGCCTTCAAGGTTGAAGCCACTAGAAAGAGTAGGAGAATGTCTCCATCACCTTCTAAGGAAGTTGCTGAAGATAACTCAGAAAATTCAGACAATCAGAACTCAGAAAGCAGTAATTCAGATGCAGATTTTGCTGCCTTTACAAGGCAGTTTCAGAGGTTCTTGAAGAAGAAGCAGTGGAAGTCAAGGCCCTCCACATCACAGGCAGTTGATGATTACTATTAGAAGAGAAAATCATCAAGAAAGGAAAGGAGAAGATCAAAGCCCAGCAAAGCTACAACATCAAAGATTGTTTGCTATTGCTGCAATAGGCCAGGACATGTGGCGGCTGAATGTCCAGATAAGAGGAAGAAGTCAACAGACAGAAAGAAGACTCAACAAAAGGGCAAGAAGGAGAAATCCTTTGTTGCTAAGAAGGAGAAGAGTCTTATAGATCAATCTTCCTCAGAGTCAGAATCTGAAGCTGAAGCTTACATTGGACTGTATGCAGCTAATGAAGAAGAGGAGTTTATGCAATTGATAAACTCCATCTATGATCAAGAAGACAAGCAGTGTATGGGACTGATGGCTGATTCAGAAGACAACAAGTGCCAGGATTAGCCTGGTCCTAATAAGGTACAAAGTAATTCTAGAATTTCAGATTACAGTACCAGTTCAGAGTCAGATTCATCTGCATCAAGTAATGAGGATGGATCTGAATCTGAAGGAGATGTTCATCAGTTGATAGATAAGTATGGAGACTTATTGCAGGCTCTTAAGAAAAGCAAGAACCTAGCCAAAACTCAGGCTCAGGAGATTGCAGATCTTAAGGTGGATGCATCTGAGTTAGAAAAAGTATTGGATCAAAAGTTAAATGAGATTGCCAAACTGAAAAATATAACTATTATTCAGATGGGCACAATCACATATTACAAAGATCAAGTTAAAAGTCTGGAGGCCAGACTGAGAGTAGAAAAGGATTTAGTGGCTAGTTACTCTAAGCCAAAATCAGTCTTACCTTTAATAGATGAGTTTGTGGCTCAAAAGGGTAAGGCAGGATTAGGCTTCAAGGGTAATACCAGGGCTGCCCAATTCAAGAGAAAAGGCAAAGCTCCAGTCCAGCCACTAAACCTTAGAGTCCATGTTATGTTTAGAAAGGTACAAGTGCCTTCTAATAAATATGATCTTGAAAATATTCATGGTCATATTAAGACTGATGTTCTGAAGAACAAGAATGTTTATGCCAATAAGTTAGTCTATGTTCATAAACCCCATGGTTATAATAAATCAGTGGGTGTAGCTGCAATAGCACCAACTCAGAACAAAAAATTTTCTGCCAAAAATGTATCTAGACCTAGATACAACAGGTATGAATGCTGGTGCTGTGGCAAGATAGGCCATTTTGCCTTAGACTGCTAGCATAACATAAGTGTCAGGAAGAACAACAGTCTACCAGTTAGAAGAGCTGCTGGTAGGTTTGATATGAATGATGCTAACCTAAACCAAGGACCCAAGACTTACTTGGGTTCTAAGGGAAAGTAATTTTGTATTGCAGGAAAGTCAATGTTGCCATGCCCCTATATGATACTTGGACAGTGGTTGTTCCAGGCACATGACTGGAACAAAGGGGCTGCTGAAGGAGTACATTCCTATCAAGAATGCACCTAAAGTAATATTTGGTGGATCTAAAAGAGGAATCATCAAAGGATTTGGTAACATTTCTTCAAACCAAATTACCATCACTCAAGTGTCTTATATAAAAGGTTTGAAACACAACCTGATAAGCATAAGTCAGCTGAGTGATCTTGTATATGACATTTCATTTGTTAAAAATGGATGTCATATCAAGAGGTCAAGTGATCAACAGGTCATATTGACTGGATACAGAAAAAAGAAATGTTTATTGTCTTGACTTTGTTTGTGAGAAAAAGGTTTCTCCTATTTGTCTTGTAGCTGATGATAATGCATCTCATTGCGTCAAATGGCACAAGAGGCTGGCCTATCTTAACTACAAGACAATTGGCCATCTCTTTAGTAAAGAATTAGTGAGGAATGGACCTCATGTTAAGTGTATAAAGGAAGGGATATGTTCAGCTTGTCAAAAGGACAAGCAGACAAAATCCTCCTTTCATAGCCTTGAAAACAAGGATTCAGTGAGGTGTTTATACCTCTTACATATGGATCTTTTTGGTCCTATGCCAATTCATAGTCTAGGTAGGAAGGTCTACACTTTTGTGGTTGTAGATGACTATTCTAGATATACATGGGTGTTCTTTCTGAGACAAAAATCAGAAACCCCAAGTGTTTTATATAATTTTGTTAAACAAATTCAGAATGAACTGAACAGTACAGTGGTCAAAATCAAAAGTGACCATGGCACTGAATTTCAATCTGAAAGTATGACAAGATTGTGTGAAGAATTTTGGATTTTCCAAGAATTCTCCTAACCTAGAACATCACAGCAAAATGGCATTGCTGAAAGAAAGAATAGGACATTGATTGAAGCTGGTAGAACTCGATTGAGTGACACTTCTCTTCCAGAATATTTTTGGGCTGAGGCAGTAAACACTGCATGTCATGTGATCAATAGGGCTTCTATCACCAAGATCCACAAAAAGACTCCCTATGAAATTATGAAAGGTAGAAAACCAAATCTATCCTACTTTAGGATCTTTGGTTGCAAGTGTTATATACTTAACAATGGCAAGTCTTATCTAACTAAATTTGCTGCCAAATCCTAAGATGGGATATTTGTTGGGTACAACATCAATAGTAAGGCTTATAGAGTCTACAACTTGACTAGTCAAGTGGTAGAAGAATCTGTACATGTTGTATTTGATGAAACAAGATTAATCAACAGTGAGTTGCCTTGTAGATCATTCAGTCCAACAGGTATAAGCAATAGGATGGACAAGCTTTCCATTGCAGAAGGCACAACTGCAGATGAAGTATTGGAAAATGATGGCTACTGTCCAGGGGGAGTACAAGACTCTATAGAAGCTGATGACAACCAAGAGGTACAGCATAATGAAGGAACTAGAGATGTTGAACCTGAAGAAAATCTACCTCCAGCTATAAGACATCTAAAAGACCATCCATCAAATCAAATAATAGGTGATCCAAGACAAGGAGTGCTGACTAGAAGCAGAAATCTGAGCACAGTCCTCCACTCAAGTTTTCTATCTCAACTGGAGCCTAAGAAATTTGAAGAAGCCATCCAAGACCAACACTGGATTAATGCTATGCAAGAGGAGCTTAATCAATTCAGAATGTGCAAAGTCTGGGAGTTAGTTCTAAACCAAGAGACCACAACATCATTGGCACAAAGTGGATCTTTAGGAATAAGTTGGATGAGAGTGGAGTAATTGTGAAGAACAAAGAAAGATTGGTTTCTAAAGGCTACAGGCAGGAACAAGGAATAGACTTTGATCAAACATTTTCCCTAGTAGCAAGACTGGAGGCAATCAGAATGTTCCTTGCCTATGCAGCATATCAAGGCTTTAAAGTATACCAAATGGATGTGAAATCAGCATTCCCTAATGGTGATCTAAAAGAAGAAGTCTATGTAGAGCAGCCATCAGGTTTTGTAGATTCTCTTAAACCTAGTTATGTCTATAGACTTAGGAAAGTATTGTATGGGTTAAAGCAAGCCCCAAGGGCTTGGTATGAAACCCTGTCTACTTTTCTTATTGAGAACAAATTCTCAAGAGGTAAAATAGACAAAACTCTATTCCTAAGGGAATCTAAAGGTAAGATAATCTAAGTTCAGATATATGTAGATGACATAATTTTTCGGTCTACAGATAACAACCTTTGCAAAAAGTTTGCCAAACTTATGCAAGGGAAGTTTGAAATGAGCAGTATGGGGGAACTAAAGTTCTTCTTGGGACTCCAAGTAAGACAGACTAAAGATGGCTTGTCCATAACCCAGTCTAAGTTCACCAAGGAATTAATTAAGAAGTATGGTATGGAATCATCCTCCACCATGAGAACTCCTATGGGAACAAATATGCCAATATGCAAAGATGATGCAGGTAAGCCTGTAGATGAGTCTTTGTACAGAGGAATAATTGGCTCTCTATTATATCTCACTGCTAGTAGACCAGACATTATGTATGCTACATGTGCCGGTGCTAGGTATCAAGCATGCCCTAAAGAATCACATTATACTACAGTCAAAAGGATTTTTAGATATCTTAAGGGCACACCTAATCTAGGCCTTTGGTACCCTAGGAATGGAGATTTTCTACTAACAGGTTATTCAGATGCAGATTTTGCAGGCTGTAGAGAAGATAGAAAGAGTACTACAGGTACATGCCAATTCTTGGGAGGAAGATTGATATCATGGAGCAGTAAGAAGCAGACTAGTGTGGCAATATCCACTACTGAGTCTGAATATGTGGCAGCAGGAAGTTGTTGTGCACAGCTATTGTGGATTCAGCATCAGCTAAAGGACTATGGTATTCAAGTAAGTAGAACACCTTTATTGTGTGATTCTAAGAGTGCTATTTCTATTGCAAACAATCCGGTTGCACATAGTAGAACTAAGCATATAGAGATAAAATACCATTTTCTTAGAGAACATATAGAAAAAGAAGACATCTCATTAGAATTTGTTAAAACTGATTATCAAATTGCAGATGTATTTACTAAGCCTCTGGATGAAACTAAATTCAATAGATTTAAAGTTGAATTAGGAATGTTGGCCATAGGTTAGTTTATTAAATATTTGGCTAAGTAAAATGGTGTCGACTCATTCAGTGATAATGAGTCGACACAGAGTAGTCATGTCGACTAATCAGGGAAAATGTGTCGATACATGAGAATCTGTGTCGACACCTAAGGGTCAAAGAGTCGACTTATCCAGATATGTAGTGTCGACACAGCCAGAGTAATGGTGTCGACACTTACAGATTTTGTGTCGATTCTTATACTAAGAGTTGACACATAATTTCGGCTGAACTATTCAGTATTTCTTGTGTCGACATATCATCAATTGGTGTCGACACATGGTAGTCTGCGCCGTGGTCGAGACTATAGAAGTATGTGTCGACACTTGTCAACAGTGTCGACACTTTTCGACAATTTTTGTCTGCCTCTTGACCTTCTGTGTTTTGAAAAGGTATATATAGGTCGAGAACATATTCTGTCGACACGCTCACCAGGTTTTCGAAACTAAAACCCTGTGTCGACAATCTCTCTTCTCTCCTCTCAAGCTTTCTCATCATTCCAATGGCGCCAAAGGTTGAAGACAACATCAATGAGGGATATGAGCTGGTTAGGGCTGCCTTCGAAAATGCCGCGCCAGAAATCAAACAAGTGATTTCTCTTCTTACAGACAATGAATTGGAATACCTTGTCTCTGAACCTACTAAGATTTGGAAGAAATAAGTTTTCGAGTTCTATACTGCTGCAACGTTGGACTCCACGTGTCTCAAGATCAAATCTATAGTTCATAGGACTAAGGTTAAACTTACTCTAAAAAGTATAAGAAAGATTCTTCACCTACCCAGCATTCAAGATGAAGAAGAGGTCCCAGCCTCAAAGACAAGGGAGGCTCTCCAGTGGTGTGGTTTGGATTAAACCATAAAGATTGGAGCATCCATAAACCGAAAGGTAATGAATCCACAAGGAAAGTTTATATCTGAAATAGTAGGCAAAGTGATCTTATGCAAGCCAGGTGGACATGATAGGATCTCAGCCTATATGTTCAGCCTGATGATAAGAATTGTCTTTACAATTCCAACCAGTTGGTCAGAAGTTCTGTTTGAAAAAAATAAAAGAAGGAATCAAGAAGCCAAACTTTGCTAGAATATTGAATCTATACCTGGCTGGAATCATTCCAGAGGTAATGCAACAGATTCTTGGGTCCAAGATCAATCATATGAGAAAAATGGACATGATGTTATTTTGAAGATGGGATAGAGTTTTGTCAAAAGAGTTGCCTGATGTGGACAGGCAGGAAATAGCTGAGAAATCACCAGAACATGATCATGGCAATGCACAAGTTCAAGAAGAACAAGTTAGAGAGCAGGCTAAGGACCAGACTTGGTCTACTCAAGTCCAAGAGGAATCTATACCTGCACAGATGCAGGGGGAGATAGATATTTCTCCTACTCAGAACATTACTGATCCTGCACAGTTGAAGGGGGAGCCCATTACTTCACAAGTTCAAGAGGAAGAAAGACTAAACTTATCAGAAGATTTGAACACTGCTGCAATTGATGTTTCATCACTTGCTCAAGCACAAAAGGAATACACTCTAGAAGAGTTGTTTCCTAACTTTGGAAAGACAGCTGAAAAGTATGACACCCTAAGAGTTGAGAAGGAGCAAGGTACTGTTGAGGGGGAGAAAGTGCATATTGAGGAAGTGCAACATGAAACTGAGAAAGAAATTCCTACAACTCCTCCAGAAAGAGTTCAGATTGAAAGTTCTTCAGAATCTGAGACAGAAGAAGCCAGGGAGGCTAAGAAAAGGAAGTTAATGGTCTTCAAGAGAAGAAGTCATAGCTATAAGTTAGCTCTCCAAACAACAACTCACCAATCTCCTACTGAGTTTGATTACAATAAGTTCATGGTAAATTTACAGATGAAGATGGATGAGTAGAGAAGAGCCTTGGAGAAATTTGTAGATAAGAGACATAAGACACTTCAGTTTGATCTAGCCCAAGACATAAAGTCAATCAGATTTGAGGTCAATCAGAATAAAAAGGAGATGACAGATTGCTTCCACAAGGGAGGTAATGTTGTGGTATATCTAGCTAACCAACAGCAAACTATCCTTGCTAAAGTAGATGACATTGCATTGAAACAAGGATATGTTCTTGAAAATTAGATAAGAATGAATAACAATCTTACTGAATCTCACAATGAGATTCTCACTGAGTTCAAAGATACTGCTACAAGGCTGACTGCTACAAGGGCTACAGACATGGAAAATTATGATCAGAAGCTTAAGGCTGCCCTAGATTCAGTTCAAACTGCTATAACCACCTCACAAAAAGATATATCTGAGAAGCTTCAAAAATTAAAACCATTCTTTAAAGAGGGTGTGAATTTTCTCGATGGCCAAATAAGGTTTCAGAAGAATGATCTTAGGGATCATGTTGCCAGAGAAGTCCTAAAGGGGGAGAGGATACTCATCCATGCTGGCTCAGAACATGCCAAGTGGGTGACCAACTGTGTCAGAGCCACATTGGTATATCCACCATTATGTGATGCTAATACCTTTGCTAAGTCAGGGATACAACAAGGTCTACTTGAAGGTAATTAACCTTAGGTTGCCAAAGTCATATATCCCCCTGCTGATTTTGAAATGATTCATCAGCAAGTGCAGGCAATGTATAATCCTCCAAAGGAGGTTACAAATGTTATTGTAGAAAAAGTAGATAAGCCAGAAGCTGATTTGAAGGCTCACCAAGATGCTCAATTATCAAAGAAGAGATTCAGAGAGCAAGCAGAACAAAAACCTGATTTTGAACAATGGAGCCCCACCTCAAGGAATATTATATTAACTGCCTGGAAGGCTGTGAAGGATCAGGTGCATGAAGAGGAAAATGGTATAATGAATTTGAATGGCAAAAGTATGAGGCCAGGCAGGAGGCCATAGTTCAATTCAAAAGAAAAGCTAAGGGTGGACAGCTACCTCCTGATGCTCAGGAGCCTAGCAAGTATTTTCCCAAGCCATTTCATTATTTTGAGAGACAAAGGATCAAGGCTGAGGCTCAGAAGAAAGCTGATTTGAAAGGCAAAAAGCCTGCTGATGATGCAGAACCTCCTGTGATGGCTCAAGTTCAACCAGGAAAAGGAATTGTTATCAAGGAGCCTGACCAGCCTTAGTTCTAGTTCTACTAGTTTTTGTCCTAGAACTATGTTATTGTTAGTGTGTTAAAACAATCAATGTAAACAAGCTGTAACAAACATTTCTGAATTTATAAACAACACATTGTTCTATAATCGTTTCTTTTACATCTTTATTTTGTGATATATCTGTGTTTAATGTTTTGTTTATAAAGTTCCCTGTGATATTATGCTTTTATACATCATCATATTGAATTTTCATAAATGGTGTATATCATTAGCTAAAAGGGTTATGACTTCTCCAAATAGGGGGAGATTGATGGGTACATTGGAAAATGTGTACCTGATTTGAAGAAGCCTAACTTAGCTCAATGATATACATCAAGGTGTATTTGATGTTATTTTGAGTTTATATGTGCAGGTTAAGAATGTACTAGAATGCGGGAAAAATATTCTAAGTCCATGTGTCGACACCAGAAGAAATTGTGTCGATACTTCAGAAAGATTGTGTCGACACTTGAAGAAGGCTGTGTTGACGTAGAGAAATAGAGTCGACAACAATTGTGTCGACACCTTGAGGCAGTGTCGACACACAGAAGTTTGGTCGACATCACTTGTGTCGACACTGGGAAGCTGTGTCGACACATAGAATTGCTAGTCGACAACATTTGTGTCGACACTAGAAGACTGTGTCGACATACAGAGGCAGAGTCGACAACAGCTGTGTCGACACCTGGAGGCTGTGTCGACACTCACTATATTCTGAGTCTACATCAACTGTGTCGTCACATAGGACTTGTGTCGACACACAGTAAAGTCTAGACTGAGTTAGTTGCTGGTGTATGATGAAGTGTTTGTGTCGACACAACTACTCAGTGTCGACACATTCTCAAGATGCAGTACCAAGAAGCTGAGTCGACATAAAGACAGACATGTCGACATCATCAAAGGCTGTGTCGACACCTAAGTCACTTATCTCGACACATATTGACAGATGGTCTCGACACTTTCTAACAGACAGTCACGACACTTTGCTGACAAAGACAAAGGCACAAGATCTGTTTGAAGACTTGATAGCTGTGAGTTACAACAGGTCGACTGAAGCTGTCAGACTTGTCAGAAGTTTGTTAGAAACCGGATCAGTCAGTTACCAAGAATGAAGTCTATAAATAGACAAATTCAGAAGAAGAATATATACATATACATAGAAACTGATTGATTGATCATTGTTGTGAGATAAGATCTCTAATCAAGAAAGTGCAAGGCACAGAAGAAGATCTTCGAGAGAAGATCTAAGAAGACTTTCTGAAGTGAACATCCACTCAGATTCAGTCTAAGTTGAATTCATTCAAGAATTCAGAAGTATTATCAAGGGTTGTGGATAGAGAGAGATCCAGCCATTTGAAGATAAGAAGGAAGATATCACAGGTTTCTTAAGAAGCAGTATATTCCAAAGGAAATCAACTCTAACTAAGTTCAGATTCAAGAAGCTTTGAAGAAAGCTAAGATCCAGTTGATTTCATCCATCAGCCTTTTCAAGAAGCTGATCAAGAACAGTCTTATCCCTTCTCTCTCAATAGGGGTAAGATATTATATTACTTCATTTTTAAATTCTGTAGGATCTATTTATAGATCTGAGTTGTAAGCCTATTTTATAAAGACTTAGTGTAGGAGAGGTATTCTCTGAGTGGTAGGGCTGTTTATGCCTGAGTTGTAGGAGAAGATGTTCTCTGAGTTGTAGGCCTTGTGGCAAGGCTGAGGTGGGGCTTATTAGCCTGAGCTGTAGAAACCTTATAGGGTTCTGAATTGTAAGAACCTTTCAGGGTTCTGAGTTGTAGGATCTGAGGATCTGAGATAAAGAAGGAAGTTAGGCCGAATCTAGCACACTGCTAGATAGGTGAAGGGGGGAAAGTGGATGTACCCAAATCTTGGGGAACCACTATAAATCTGTGTGCAATCTGTGATGTGTACATGTTTGTGATTGCTGTGCTGTGTTAGCTGCAAAGTTTTCTGAATTTTATTATAACCTGTAGTTATATTCTGCTAAGTTAAAACAAGCATTAGAACCTATTCACCCCCCCCCCCCCCTCTAGGTGTTTAGGTGGCCTTGAAAGTAAAACTATCACTTACAACTCAGACTATCACAAGTCCTATATCTCAGGCACTCAGCCCTACCTCAGCCTTTATAATCACAGGATTACAACTCAGATCTTTCAAAAGATCCTACAAAAAATTAATTGTTTAAGAGATACTAAGATATCACAAGATAGAACTCTCTATTGGTGTGAGCTTCTTGATCAGTTCTTGAATAAACTGAATCTTCAGATCTAACCTGACTTAGTTATTTCAAAGATTCTTGATAGAATAAAATAAGGTTGAACTTTACTTGATGTAGAAGTTGATCTCCTGTCAGCTCCTTCCTTGAATTCAGAATAAGATCTGAATCTTCTCTTGCAGACCGTTCAGAATCTACCTTCTTAAGGGTCTCCCCTTTTCTTGATGTTGAATTCTCTCTTTGGATGATTCACTTTTTTATCTCTGTATCCGTTGTTCTTAGTTGTCAAGGATTAGTCCTTTATATAGATTTGTCTCATGATTACCGGCTGATCCAGTTTGTAACAACCTTCTGACAATTCTGACAAAGATGTCAGACCTGTTGGTTATGACAGCTATCGAGTCACCAGTCATGACAGTTGATTCCTCAAATACTTTACAACTCAGCATGAACCACTCAGCAAACTACTTCATATGTGTCAACACAAATAGACTAAGTGTCGACACAAGTCTTGATGATGTCAATACAATACTCCATGTGTTGACATAGTCATTCTTCTGCTACTCGACACATCTTCTGTTTGTATGTGTCGACACAAGTCCTGTGTATCGACAAAACTGCTCCTGGTCTCGACATAACTGATGCAAACAGATGGCGTTGAGTTTATGTCCAGGTTTCATTGAGTGTGTGTCGACAAAACTACTTCTGGTCTTGACATAGCTGATGCAGACAAATAGCATTGAGTGTATGTCCAGACATCGTTGAGTGTGTGTCAACACAAGTTCTGTGTGTCGACACTAGCCTTCAGACTCAAAATAGTTGTTGCTATAAGATGGCGTTGAGTGTGTGTCGACACAAGTCCTGTGTGTCGACACAAACCTTCTTCAGGCGTCGATATAATTCCTGAGTGTCGACACATGCCTTTCTTATGGTGTCGACATAACTCCTGGGTGTCGACACAGCTTCTGCTCTAGGTGTCGACACAATTCCTGCCTTTGGTGTCGACACAATTCTGGGTGTCGATAAAACTTCAGCTTTGCTTCTAGTGTCGACACAACTTCTAGGTGTCAACACAATTCTTCACAAGTGTCGACACTTGTACTTAGATAAATTCCTTGCAAACCTTATACCTGCACAATAAAACTCAAACATCCATCAAATAAAAATTGATGTATATCATTGAGTAAGATGAGGCTTCTCCAAATCTGGTACATATTTTTAAGTGTACCCAACACTATGAAACTCACCCATTTATTTAGTTGTCATCTCATATATTTCATTAATATTTAATTAATATTTCCACTTTATTTTCCTCCTCTTACTTTTTCCTTCCAACCTTTCATGTTTTCTTCATCTTTCTTTTTTTCCTATAAATAGAGGCCGAGGGGGAACGATGAGGGGAGTCCACCATTGGGGTTGAAAATAAGGTTGGGTGGCTTATTTTTGGGATATCTTTGGAGTTAGTTTTATTTTATGTAATTTTATTTTATTTGCAATATAGTTTAGATTTTTCTTTTTATGCAATTGTACTCTTTTATTTCATAGTGATAGAATGTATTTTTCAATTATGAGTAGCTAAATTTCCATAAGCACTCCATCATGATTAACTTTGGAATGAAATAAACTTTCTTTATTTTGCTCAAAATTATCAAGCTCTCTATTTTGCTCGCTATAGATTTATCTTTGAATTATTTTTGTGTCGAATTCATATTTCACAGATATGTTCTTCGATCCTAGATCCGTATCTTAAATGTCCAAGAGGTTGCGG
This sequence comes from Platanthera zijinensis, assembly GCA_039513925.1. Classification (NCBI taxonomy): domain Eukaryota; kingdom Viridiplantae; phylum Streptophyta; class Magnoliopsida; order Asparagales; family Orchidaceae; genus Platanthera; species Platanthera zijinensis. The sequence continues at coordinate 113,170,310 of CM077078.1, forward strand.
ATACGAGTAGATCGCTCAGAGATAAAAGGAGTTGAATTCACTCCTCGAGAGAGGACGATATAAATCTACCGGATTGGAGTCAAATCAAATAGTGGGGTTCACCGCTTAAAGCAAACTTAGGGGTTTCGACTGGCCGAGGGGTCTTAATCGATCAACCTAAGGTTAGACAAAAGCATGAGCTCGAGAGAGACGCTTTTGTATTCCTGGAACCTCCACAGTCAAAGTAAGTTATTAGGAGCTTGTACTTTTATCATTTCATGAAAGTCTATTTTAATCTAAAGGGATTCTAGATCATGTGTTAATTTGTATTCCATAGAAATTTCTCTTTTAATTTAATTATTCTCTATTTTTAATACTCGATAAAATAATATAAATTCGTGTGAGTAAAAGTACTCAACAGACCCAGAAGAATACGACACTTGATAATCTTAAATATCCTATACTATGAACGATAGCTGCTTTTGCCTATAGTTCGTAGAATTTGGAGATATTACTAATCGTAAAATTTAATCATCAGAGAGAATTTTTTCTTACAATTTTCTCGGATTTAGCAAGATTTGAATATGAAGGTCCTTTGACATCTTCTTTTATGCATAATGTACTTATTGTGCCCCTATCCGAGCATGATCGTGCAAACTCACATTCCTCTTTTTTGACTCATCTTCCTTTAAGCACGAGTCCTCACTGATTTCTTCTTTCGGGTCCATAGGAAAATCATCGGTTAAGGGAATACTATAAGCAATCACAAGAAATTTCCAAATATAAAAAGTAGTAGGTAAAGTATAAATAATTTTGAAAATTTCTTGATCAAGAGAGGAAAATAAAGAATTTATTTATTTATCATTTAAGAGCATTTCATTTTAATTTAAAATTCTTGTGGTCTTTTTAATTGTAATATTCCAAACTTCTATGTCTAATGATTTAATAAATGTTTCCATTAATAACTTCCACCCATTATAATTTTCACCAATAAATAAAGGTGGTGCTAAAATTTTGTTCATTTAATAAAATTGCATCCCCATTAGTGGAAGAGAGATCATGAAGCACCATTATTCTCGAAGGTGAAGCCATTTTGCAATAACCTGGCTCAGATACCACTTGTTAGATCTTTAGGTGCCCTTTGAGGGGGGTAAATAAGGGCTTTTTGGATATTTAAATCTTATTAAAAATATCAGAGTTTGTTAAATAAGTATTGGAATATTTTATAAGAAATAATATATTTTAATATCTCAAAAAAATTATATTGAAGATTATTTTTAAAGGAGACCGAATTTTAATATTCCTTCACTACCGCCTAGCACTAGCAATAGAAAGTGAAATTCATGCATGTATTTAAAAAGTAATTTGATATATGTTTTCCTTTAAATCTTTGAGGGAGAAATATTACTTAAAACATTTCTAAACACAAAATAAAATCAATTTACTAAAATTATGAATGCCATGATTTTATTTTATAAGAAATTTGATACAAAATGTTTGATTTCTATAACACTAGAAATCGACACAAAATATGAAAAAGTCTTTTTCCATTTCCGTAATGACCCTTCTCCCAAGGATCAGTTGGTTCTAGCCAATCTCTCCAAGATAAGGCCTTGAACTACCCCTAGATCTACCCTCGACCTGGTCGTCACAGTACATTACAAATTATGGAATCCTCCTAGGAAATTAACATTCACACAGTATGATTTTGCCCCCATAAGTCTCGCAAGACTTAGTTATCGTGCCTACGATAATTTTACCATGGAATCCTTCTCAAAATCCGACATTCACCTCGATTGATTTCTACACTTGATTTACAAAAGGATAAAATAAAGAGATTACATAATAATAAAATAATCAAGGGAAAACTCCCCACGGGTTTTTAAAATTGAAGACGAATGCAATGTTAATGTTAACATTCTTGGTGAGTTTGTCCTTTGTGTTGAATAAGCGTGGTAGCACTTCCCCTTCAAAAACTCCTTTTGAACTTCGTGTTTGCTCAAGGGAGTTCTCTTAATCTCTGGAGACGATCCTCTCTCAACTAATTCAGAGTTGTGGCTTGGTGAGCAAAGGAATTGATTCTCAAGGAAGGAGAGGAGCCGCTCTTTAAATAAGCCTCCGATGCTTCTGCCAGCGGTAACCTTATCCTTCTTTAGGAAACATTCTCCTTTCTTTAAAAATCAGTATTTTAAGTAACTTTCATCTCCATTTTAGGAAACTTTTTATTCATATTTTAATAAACTTTTCGTTGCCATTTTAGGAAACATTTCAATATCATTTTAGGAAAAATTTCTTCACCATTTTTGGAAACGTTTCCTCACCATTTTAGAAAAGTTTTCAATGTCATTTTAAGAAACTTTTGAACTTTGGAAAAGCATAATCATGGCATCTAATTCTTCCCAAAATGGAATCTCCAAAAGATATTGCCCGGCGGTAGCAGCGTCGCCCGGCGGTAGCAGCGTCGCCCGACGGTAGCAGCGTCGCCTGGCGGTAGCAGCATCGCCCGGCGGTAGCAACTTCGCCCGGCGGTAGCAGAGTCGCCCGGAGGTAGCAGCGCCGCCCGGCGGTAGCAGCGCCGCCCGACGGTAGCAGCGCCGCCCGGCGGTAGCAGCGCCGCCCGACGGTAGCAGCGCCGCCCGCCGGTAGCAGCGCCGCCCGCCGGTAGCAGCGCCGCCCGCCGGTAGCAGCGCCGCCCGCCGGTAGCAGCGCCGCCCGCCGGTAGCAGCGCCGCCCGCCGGTAGCAGCGCCGCCCGCCGGTAGCAGCGCCGCCCGCCGGTAGCAGCGCCGCCCGCCGGTAGCAGCGCCGCCCGCCGGTTGCAGCGCCGCCCGCCGGTTGCAGCGCCTCCCGCCGGTTGCAGCGCCGCCCGCCGGTTGCAGCGCCGCCTGCCAGTAGCAGTGCCAGTAGCAGTGCCGCCCGCCGGTAGCAGTGCCGCCCGCTGGTAGCAGTGCCGCCCGCCGGTAGTAGTGCCGCCCGCCAGTAGTAGTGCTTCCCGCCGCTTGCAGTGCCGCACGCCGCTAGCAGTACCGACTGCCGCTAGCAGTGCCGCCCGCCGCTAGCAGTTCCGCCCGCCGCTAGCAGTGCCGCCCGCAGCTATCAGTGCTGCCCGCAGCTAGTAGTGCCGCCAATCCATAGTACTTTCCATATTCAACAGCTTCCTTGCATGGCTGGTATTCTTTTTTCTATCAGTATTATCGCTAGTAGTAGCGATACTGCTCAGCGATAGTAACAAAACTTTGGCATATTTGTCTTTTTAATTTGTTCTTCTATAGGGTACTAAACCTGTACTTCATGCACACTATAATTGCACCACAAATGTGATGAAATATAAACTGGGATTTATTTTTCTCAAACCAAGAGATGTTGAATGTATATTCCAACAAACATGAGCCTCGATGGCAGTTCATAGGATATTTATTATCATAAACTTGCTAAGTGATGCATGTATAGCTATATCTATGATTAATTATGCTTTGGAAAGGCAAGTGCACATATCTTTACAGAGTATAGAATCAAATGTCGTATTTTTCTGGGTCTGTCAAGTACTTATACTCACAAGGAAAAACTATTATTTTATCTTAACAAAAGAGTGATTGATTTGCAAAAAGAGAAAAGGTGCAACTAAACTATTGAGAGAAACTTGATGAGGTAAAGACTAGTGTTTGATCTAGAATCCCTTTTGATAAAATAAACTTTGATAAAAGATTAAAGTGCAAGTTTTTAAATAATTTATCTTCGACCGTGGAGGCTCCGAAATTATGTCAATGCCTCTCTCTAGAAATCGCTAACGTTTAACCTTAGGTGGAATGATTAAGAACCCTCGGCCAGTCGAACCCTATAAGCTTGCTTTAAGCGGTGAATGCCACTATTGGGGTTGACCTTAATCCGAAAGATTTGGTTTGTCCTCTTTAAGTATTGCATGACAACTCCTTTTATCTTTAAGTGGTCTCCTCATATTCACAACCTCATAGTAAAATCTAGGATATGGATCTAGGATCGAAAACTATGTTAGTGATACATTTAAATGATCTCCTCGCATCCACAACCTCTTGGTAAAATATAGGATATGAATCATGGATCGGACTCGCAATACTAGAATTCTGGCAAATAGGAATCAAAGATAACTCGAAGCAAATTAGAATAGAAAGCTTTCTTGATTATTAAAAGATAAACAAAAGTTCAATTCATTCCAAAGTTCATCATGATCAAGTGCTAATGGAAATTTAGCTACTCAACATGATGGGGAAATTACATAATGTGGTAGAGAGAGACATGATTACTAAATATAAGAAACCTTGAATAATACAAAGTTAAACTACAACTAAGAAAGGAAATTAACTAAGCTAAACAATAAATTTGAAATGATAAATAAGGAAGACAAAGAAAAATTAAAGAATTTCTCCACCCAAAATTTCCCTCTTCAATTGAGGGAGAAGACTAGTATTTATAGGAAATTTTATATGGGAGTCATGCCCCCTTGTCATGCCCGTGGTAAGGGCGTGAAAGGTACGGAACCGGCGACTTGAAAGCTCGAGAAATGGTGGAAAGCCAAACTGCCAAAAGTCATTATGGTTCAAGCCCCATGGTCATGCCCGTGACAAGGGCATGTAGTGAATGGATCTGAAATTGGATGGAAAATGGCTCGATCTTGATTCATTATTATAATTACTGAAGAGGTCATGCCTCGGGGTCATGCCCATGACCAGGGCGTGATCGCTGAAACGGTCGATGACTAAAACTAACTTTCATAACTTTGAAGTACGCCCGAGATATGGATGTCATGCCCTCCCAGTCACGCCCGTGATAGTGGCATGTAACTTTAAACAAATATGGCAACTCAATCTGAATAGTGGACATGCCCCCTGGTCACATCTATGACCATGGGCCTATAATATTAATCTGAAGTGGAAACAACTTTCTGGCAGTTGGAGGCAGGCCACGATCTATGACTGAGGTCACGCCCCCTAGTCACTCCCCCTAGTCACGCCCATGACCAAGGTGTGTAATACTTTATTTTTTTTCAAAATAGCTTAAAAACTTTGCCCTATTTACACCAATGAGCTCCAAATTTTTATTAGTAGCCAAGAATTATCTTAATTTCAGAAAGAAGTCAATTAGGGACTCAAATTAAAAAATATAAATAAAATTTGATAAATATTTAAATAAAAAACAATAATAAAAATAAGATAAAATAAGAGTTATCAAATACACCCATACTTACCTATTTGCTAGTCCAGAGAAAACAACCTCTTAAAAGGAGTAGACAAAATTCAAAACAACAAAAAAATCTTGAACCTAAGGAGTAAAATAAGAAGTCTTATGTCTATGCACATAGAGATTCTAGCAAAAAATCTACTCAGCATATAAATTAGCTTATAAATTTCAAAAACACATTTGTACTTCATATTTGTATGTTAAAAACGAAATACCGATAAATCAAAAAAAATATTAGGGAGAGAGTAGCGTGTTCCCTAAGATCAACATTATGCAAAATCAAGAACAAAGATACCCTCCAAAGAAATTCATCAATGATGATGGTCATAGGCTTGCCCATTCACACTCTCATCACGACACTAGTACAACTCATAAACATGAATCAATAGGACTTACTTAGGTTGAATTGTAGCCTTAGGTTAAAGTTATGGTAAACAAAGATGAACATGATGGCTAGCACACAATAAACCAAAATTAAGCTTGCAAAATATTATCAAAGTGCAGTACAAACTCCTTATATATTTTTTATTGTATAATCTTATATATATAATTTTGTAGATTTTTTCTATTTTCTTTCTTTTTGCACATGCTTGAATTTCTTTTTTTCCCTTTTTTAACAATTTTCTAAGCAAAACAAAAATACTAAAACATCATTAGCATGATTTGTAAACCACACAACAACAACAACACTCATGCCTTTATCCCACTATAGTGGGGTCAACTATATGGATCCTTTGTCTCCATTGTGCCCAACATTTTGTCATAATCTCACTAATGCCTAAGTATATCATGGCTTTCCTTACAATTTCATTCCATGTATTTATTATTCTACCCCTCCCTCGTTTAACATGCCTAGTGACTAGACTCTCACAATGCCAAACAAGTGCACCTAATAGTCTCCTTTGTACGTGTCTAAAACATCTTAGATGATCTTCTTAAATCTTCTCTATAATTGGTGCTACCCATGTCTTATCACTCATACTTTCATTCTTAATTTTATATAATCGCGTGCGTCCACACATCCACCTAACCAATCTCATCCTCGCAACTCCCATTTTTTGCTCGTGTACACAATTCACTGCCCAACACTCCGAACTATAGAGCATCGCAAGTCTAATTGCAGTGCGGTAAAACTTTCTCTTAAGTTTTAGAGTTACTTTACGTTCACATAAGATCCTTGATGCGCTTATCCACTTCAACCAACCTGCTTGGATTCTATGTGTCACATCTTTATTAATACCTTCATCTTTCTGAACTATCGATCCAATATATTTAAAACACTTACTAAGGGAAATATCTTGATCACCTAACTTAATAGCAAAGTCATTTGTCCGTCTTATACTACTAAATTTAAGCTCCATGTACTCCGTATTTTCCCTGCTCAACCTAAAACCCTTCTTTTCTAAAGTATCTTGCCAAGATTCAAGTTTTTTGTTTACACCCTCGCGCGTCTCATCAACCAAAATGATATCATCCGCAAATAATAAATACTAAGGTTTTTCTTGTTAGATAGGGCAGATTAGCTCATCTAAGATAATGGTAAAGAGATAAGGGCTTAAAGCTGAACCTTGATGTAATCTAATAGTGATAGGGAATTCCTGTGTTAATCCTCATGATGTCCTCACCCTTATTACTTAATTTGTATACATATCTTTTATTGTGTCAATGTATGATATATTTACACTTTTCTTTTCTAAGACTCTCCATAAGATCTCTCTTAGAACTCTTTCATAAGCCTTCTCAAGATCAATTAACAACATATGCAAATCTTGTTTTCTTTCTTGATATTTTTCAATGTGTATCCTCAAGAGATGTATAGCTTCCATGGTCGAACTCCCTGGCATGAATCCAAATTGATTCTCTGAGATATTATTCTTTCATCTTAATCTTCTTTCTATTACTCATTCCCATAGTTTCATGGTATGACTCATCAATTTAATTCCTCTATAATAAACACAATTTTGTATATTCCCTTTATTCTTATACAAAGGTACCAAGATACTTTCTCTCAATTGGTCTGACATCCTCTTTGACTTAAGTATCTTATTGAAAAAATGATTTTTAAGCAACACAAATCTCAAAAAATTTAAGATCTCAAGTTTGTGTGTGAATAGGCTGTTATTTAGGCCTTGGTTAAATTATTATGGTGGGGCTAAAACAAAAAAGATTATGGTAAGCTCAAAGTGAATAAGCAAAGATAAAATATTGGGGTGCGGATAGCAAAATTTCAAACGAGCCAAAGGAATGCCTATATCCTTTTCATTCTAATAAATTCAACATATGGAAATGTCTTGAGAGTCACTAGAGGGCAAGTTTTAGACATCGAGAAAGAATAAACCGCATTTTGGACTCGTTTAATTTTTCTCTAGTTAAATTTTACGTAGTCACCTAAGTAATCTTGGATTTAGCCAGTGAAAGTATCTAGCATCTACCTAAATCACCTAGAGGGGGGTGAATAGATGATTTTTATGTCTTTTCACGGAATAAAAATCACTTAAAAATAAGCACACAAATACAGAGATTTATAGTGGTTCCCTGAGTTGGGTACGTCCACTTTCCCGCCTCGCTTATGTACCACAAAGGGCTAAATTCAACTACTTCACCAAACACGGATTTGGACAAATCTTACACCTCGGAGCCGCAACTCCTACAACTCGAAGACAACGCTCCTACCACTTGATCCTCAACTGGATCTACAAACTCGATCCACAAATGGATCTACTACTCGATCCAGAAATGTATCTACTCACTCGATCCATATACGAATCTACAAACTCAGTGAAACTTCTCCTACAAGAGTAAATAAATGTTATAACAATTATTAGAATTAATCCTTTGCAAGATCTTAAAACTTCAGTTCGACATTCTTCGAAAATAATGGATCTTGAACTTGGAGAACTCGGAAACCTGAAATCTTTAAGATCTTGAAACTTGAATCTTCACTCGTCTAGATCTGGAGGAATATGAGTCTTTAGAAGGCAGCAATCCAGAAGTATAGACCAAGGAAGATAGGATCTTACAGTTCTTACGGTTATCGGCCGATCGGAAATCAACGTACGCACAGGAAGCTGACAATCGCTTATTTGGAAACTATTCTCATTTTGAATCGGAGAGAAAATTAGCACAATAGCAAGATTAGTAATTAAGAAAAATATCCGTAGGTATTTATAGATATATTTCATCTAACAGTATAAAGAATATTTCCAAAAATAAAATCAAGAAAGTACTGTGCATGTCTTACCGAACCCGTGACTGGTTATTTAAAATTTTCGAAAAATATGACGTAAGTCAAATTCGTCGAGTATCATAATGATACTCATCAAATACATCTTGATATGCGACAAAAAGGACTTAGCCAAGTCATCACAGGCCGTCTGGTCACTCAATGCCATGGCGAAGAGTAATACTCGACGAATTTGTCGAGTATCAACTTGTATACTCAACGAATTCGTCGAGTATCGGCTGAATGAATCAACGTACTCAATGTCAAGGCACTCAACGCCTTTTGCTCACTCAACTCCATAGGTAGCATTCGACGAATATCGTCGAGTTAACTCAACGCACTCATTGCTTTGATATTAGACAAAAAAAGCTTAGAAAAATGTAGAAAAGTAACATCGATTAGACTCGACGAATTCGGCGTGTATCACTTAGCATATTTGACGAATTCGGCGAGTTTCATTAGATACATCCGACGAGTATGTACGACGATGATCGGTGAATTTTACTTAACAGATTTTTTTTAATATCTTCAATGATTTTACCCTGAGTATATACAATGAATTCGACGGGTATTGGTAAGTATACCCGATGAATTCGGCGTGTATCAACGACGATACTTGACGAATTCGACGTGTATGCTTAACCATACTAGCCGAATTTTACTTAGGTAAAATTCCTATTTTTCCTTGGTCTAACCCTTGACCATCCTTAAGCCTTCTCTTGTACTTGGGATAGAAATTCACCCCAATAGAGAGATTACACGTGAGTCAACACATTGGCCTACACAATGAGGAATTATAGTGTATATTCTTGTGTTTACTGGCCCACTATAACCTGACATTGATATGTACTTGGCATTGTAGACTACAAGTATATAACTAAAACAACGACATCAAATACAATCTAAATTCATCTTTGCTTGACTAGACCCTTCTTCAAATCAGGTTATTATGGATGCCCACCCAACAATCTCCCCCTATTTGAAGAAGCCAAAATCATACAAGCTAAGGAGAATTGTACATAATGAGTAATAAAACTTTGATGCAAACAAAAAGATAAATGAAATTAAAAACAACACGTATTCTAGACAATTAAATAAATCATATAAAATATATATATCAAAATGTTTAGTTTTGAGAGGGTAGCCCACAACATTCAACAGTATACATATGATTCATTAATTTTGTTTGTTCTGGATCTTCTCTCGCTGTCTTTCAAAGTATTCCTTAGGCTTTGGATAGTATCTTAAAGGGGATGAAGGCATAGGATTGGCATCCATATTCTTCCAGAAGTATATCTGCCTCCTGGTGCAAGCTAGCTTATACTTATCCCAATTGTCTGGATTATTGTACCATTCAGGCTTCTCACCACCAAGATCAACTAGGGAAAAATATCCAAAATGATCCCTCTAGAGATAGGGCTCCAGACCTCTTCCATTTCTCTGAATGGTTCTTCACTTGCTAGTTCTGGCCTTATTGGTACTTATCTGACTTCAGACGTGCCTTCCTCATATCTTCTTCTCTTATAAACTGGGGGAGCAGGGTCTTCAATCCTCTTAACCTTTAGGAATAACGTAGTAGTAGTAGCAATATGCTGATTAAAATTCCGTAGATTCTGAGTGTTTGGCCAGTACTGAGATTAATCTTGGGAAGGATGAACCTCATCAAGTGCTTGTATAAACACAATAGGAACTTGATTTCAAGTCAGCTGATTATATAGCCACTCAATATTCATACATGTAGTCATTTGTTGCCTTGAAGTTTTCTCCCATAGAATTTCCCAGCAAATCCACCTTAGCTGTAAGGGCATCATCCCCCTTTTTAGCTTCGGTAGCAATGGCATTGGAGTAGTTGTTCATGTATATATCAAAATGCGTCATTGATCTATTGTGGGAATCAATCATTGTTAGAACATTTGAATCAGCATTCTTCAATACCATTATGTTATTTTTCAGTCATGACATAGTATAAACGATGGCTTTGCCACCCTAAACAAACCACGAATCCAGCTTACTTATTTCAACTTTGACCTCTGCCAGGCAATTTAGCATATATTTTTCAAAATCCTTAACTCTTTTCACAACCTTCTACAATGTAGCCTCAAGCTGAGCTTGTTGTTTGTCCAACATCAGTTCAACTGCTTTCAGGATGGAGCTATCTGAACTGGAATATGGAATATCAGCAATATGTGGCACTGGAACATCAGCTGGGATCTCAAAATCACTGAAGGACTCATTGATCAGAGAGGAATTAGCTTTTGATGTTAGTGTATGGTCCTCAGCAGCTAGTACAGGAGCATGCTCCTCAACATCTCCTTCCTCGTTAGAAATTGTGACCACTTCCTCTTGAGCAACTGGCGGGCCACCTAGTATCTTGCTAATTCATTTCTCAAGGTTACTTATGTACTCCTCAACCTGAGCAGACATAGTAATCAAGGACTGAGTTGCCTCCCCATAAAAAACGGCAATAGGAGTTATCTCTGGGAGAGGAACTATTAGGTTGTCCACTGGCATGGGCTCAGCTGCAGTAGCAACACTTGTACTCCCAACAGTAACACCATCAATAGCAGCAGTCTTGTCTGAATCAACTATATTCTCTTCAGCAGCAATCTCAAAGTCATTAGCAAGAACATCAATCTCATAATCCTCAACCCTTAGGTCATCATCATCAACAGTCTCAACATCTAATTCATCAGCATATTCTTGGTCTGAAGGAGCTGGAACTACATCCCCAGTAACCTCTTCTAAGGCAGTAGTAGGAACTAGCTTAGGAGCTGGAAGTATTATAGCAGGCATCTCTATTATTGTCTCAGTAGGTACACTCAAGGGCACTTTGATAGTCACCACTTATTGTGTTGCAAACTCCCCCTTAATTCCTGCACTCAGTCCTTCTGGAATTCACTAGGTGTGGAATAGGAATCCTGCCCTCAAGAACTTGTACTTCCTCTTCCACTGACAATCCTGGGACTCCCCTTGCCTAATAATCCTTTTATCCTATCTTGCGAATATTGTGGAGTCTATTTTCTGGAGATGGTGGATAGGTACCCCTTTGGTCATATCGAACCTGTCATCATCCATCTAATTCAAGTGCAAGCCAATAATCCTCCCAAAGTTGGGAGTGCGAAGGATGTTCTTGATTTTCTCGAACAACAAAGCACCCCAGTCTAACCTCTTCCTGTAGATGACCGCCACAAGAGTCTTAAACATCTCAATCGAGAGGTATTCATGTGATCTAACTTTGTATAGCAACACTTTTCCGATGATCTCTGATGGAAGTTTACCTTCTTCGTTCATCCCTTTTCGCCTGGCTGCTTTTGTACCTCTTGGCAGTCCACATAATAACAGGGCTCTAGAGACATCAACCTCGTCGAGGTAATCAGCCTCTTCATAAACAGAAAGCCACGGGTACCTAGAGAGGAGAGAGGCTTTTATTTTGACCTTTGTCTTCTGCACATTACTCTTGATCATTGTATCTACATGTCGTAACTTGGCATTCTGGAAATATTCTAGGACTTCCTTTTCCAACACCTTATAGGGGTGTTCGAGGATGAAGGAGAGTCCAGCCGTCTCCAATATGAGAATGACATTTCGGAACTCATCGAAGGCAGAAGAAAACACTGTGTGGACTAGTTCTCCTCCCCCTAGCAACCCACTGGTACTTCTAGGAGCCATGAAGGAAACTAAAATCCTGACAACTATTGTTTGAATTCTGGACTTGTCGGAATCAGTGAAACAGAATTGTCGAAAATACACCACTGCACAATATCGGGAGAAACTGGAACGACTGACGGTTAGAGTTTGGAATGAGTTAACAACCATTATCGAGGGAGAAGATGCACACAGCACAGGAATTGCTCATCGAGAACAAGGAACGAACTGCGGGAGCCGAACCGTCGAAATTTTGATTTCGGCAAATCGACTGAAGTTCGACGAATTGACTGTGCGACTACCCCCTTATATATAGATATATATATATATATAATTTTCAAATTTGCATAGGAGGAACGTACCTTATTTGTCGTCGATTCTTCGGATCCAATATAGTAAGATAGAATTTCAGCACAAGTTAAATTTTGCAAGATTCACCAAATGCAAAATCTAATTCGGTGAGTATCAACAGATATATGACGAATCGGCGAGTTTGTTGTCTGGTATTCACCGAATTTTTCTTTTGAAAATTTTTCTACTTTTCAGACGTAGTTCCAGAGAGATTTTCTTTTTGCTTGGACTTCTTCAAGAGTCAATTTTCAGCATACCTAATTCCATTTTGAAAAACAAGAACTTGGCCTCATACAGCGGCCCCGTGAAAATATCTGCGACCTGCTTGTCCGTCGGGACATAGCTGAGGGCTATATCCTTATTCTCCACATACTCCCGGATGAAGTGATAGCACGCCTCGATGTGCTTTGTCTTGCTGTGGGAGACTTGATTGTTTGCGAATGTTATTGTGCTGGATGAGTCGCAATACATTGGAATCTCTATGAACTTGAAATAAAAATCTTCTAGTTGATTTCGGATCCATAGAAGTTATGCGCAACAACTACCTGCAGAGATATACTCAAACTTGGCGGTAGAAGTTGCCACACAATTCTGCTTCTTACTGCTCCATGAGATAAACCGTCTTCTGAGGAATTGACACATCCCAGAAGTGCTTTTCCTATCATCCCTAATTATGGCAAAATCAGCGTCTGAAAACACCAATTAGCTCGACATCATTATTTCTCGGGTACCATAAGCCAAGATTGGGTGTACCCTTGAGGTATCTTCAAATTCACTTTGCAGCGACATGATGAGATTCCTTAATGTTCACCTGATATCTAGCACAGACACATGTTGAAAACATTATATCTGGTCTACTGGCAGTCAGGTAGAGCAAGGATCCAATTATGCTTCTTTACTTGGTTTCATCAAAAGGTTTCCCTTTCTCATCCTTGTCCAGAGACACAGTTGAGCCCATTGGAGTCCTTATAGAGGTTGTGTTCTCTATTCCGAATTTCTTAAGAAGCTCCTTGGTGAACTTTATTTGAGAGATGAAAATTTCATCTTCAGATTGCTTCACCTAAAGTCCTAAGAAATACTTTAGCTCACCCATACTGCTCATTTCAAACTTCCCTTGCATAAGTTTAGAAAACTTTTTGCAAAGGTTGTCTTCTGAAAAGCCAAATATGATGTCGTCAACATAGATTTGCACTAGCAGAATCTTGCCTTTAACTTCCCTAAGAAATAATGTCTTGTCTATCTTTCTCCTTGTGAACTTGTTCTCAAGAAAAATCTAGACAGCATCTCATACCAAGCTCAGGGAGCTTGTTTTAAGCCGTATAATGCTTTATTCAAAAAGTAAACGTTATTAGGGAATTTAGAGTTTGGAAAACCTGGGAGTTGCACTACGTATACTTCCTCTTTCAGATTCCCATTGAGGAATGATGACTTTACATCCATTTGGTGATAGTGAAGCCTTTGTGGGCAGCATACGCAAGAAACAACCTGATCGCCTCGATCCGAGCTCTTGGATCAAAGGTATGGTCGAAGTTGATCCCCTCTTCTTGTTTGTATCCTTGTACTACAAGTCTGGCATTGTTCTTGAAGATTGCTCCATGTTCGTCCAACTTGTTTCTGAATATCCACTTGGTGTCGTTCACATTCTGTCCCTTTGTCCTGGGTACCAGCTCCCAGACATTGCAACGTCCAAATTGATTGAGCTCCTCTTGCATTGCCAATATCCAAGAAGTGTCCTTATTTGACTCTTCGAATTTCTTTAGCTCAACCTGTGATAGAAAACATAGATGCATAATCTCATTAGCTGTACCTCTTCTAGTTCTGACATCGTCTGTATTTCCTATTATTTGATCAACTGGATGATCTCTTAGGTGTCTGAACCCTAGATTTCTTGCTCTCCCTCCAACAGGATTTACAACATCTGGTGCATCCTCTATAGGTTATGGCAATTTATCCTATAGTGGTTCTTCATCCACCGAGCCTAGATCGATGAACTTGATAGAGCTTGGAGCTTCTTCCTTGATAGCTTTATCCAAGCTTAGCTCCTTGAACTTGGTACCTGCATCTGCACTAATAACACTAGACGAGCTTCTTTTGAGCATGCTTGTCTTATCAAATACAATATTTATTGACTCTTCTACCACCAGAGTTTTCTTATTGAAAATCCTATTTGCCTTACTATGGCTATTTTAACCTACAAAAATACCTTCAAAACATTTTTCATTAAACTTTGTATGGTAATACTTCCCATTATTAAATACAAAGCATTAACTTTAAAAGATTCTAAAATAGGACACAGTCGGTTTTTTCCCTTCAATAGCTCATAGGGGGTCTTATGATAGCTTTTGTTGATAAGTGCTTTGGTTTGCACGTGACACGTAGTGTTGACTGCTTCAGCCCAGAAGTACTCTAGAAGTGAAGCATCATTCAACATAGTTGTACATGCTTCAATTAGGGTTCTATTCCTTCTCTCAGTAACTCTATTTTACTGTGGAGTATGCGGGGAGGAAAACTCATGAAAGATATCTTGACTTTTACTGAATTCTATCATGGCACCAGACTCAAACTCAATTCTGTGATCACTTCTGATTTTGACAACTGAGCAGTTTAGTTCATTCTGAATTTGCCGGACAAAATTGGTGAAAGACTCGAAGGTGTTTGACTTGTGTTTCAAAAAGAACACCCAAGTAAAATGCGAGTAGTCATCAATAATTAATAATGTGTAGACCTTACCTCCTAAGCTATGAATTGGCATAGGACCGAATAAGTCCATATGAAGTAAGTATAAACTTCTTGAAGAATCTTTTTCTATAATACCCTTTAAGGTAGCCCGCATTTGCTTACCCATTTGAAAGGAGTGACAT
Organism: Platanthera zijinensis; assembly: GCA_039513925.1. NCBI lineage: Eukaryota > Viridiplantae > Streptophyta > Magnoliopsida > Asparagales > Orchidaceae > Platanthera > Platanthera zijinensis. The sequence goes on from CM077078.1 coordinate 113,185,581, forward strand.
GGACTCTCTTTAAGGCACTTAATGTTGGGGGTATCACGCACTAAGTTGTGAGAAAATAGCACATTTATTGTTTTGAAATAAATATGTGCTAATCTCTTGTGTCATTGTTCACAAAGAGACGCGCTACTTTTAGCCATAAAACACACTAGGGTAGAATTGTCTAAGCAAAGAAAATTCAAACAAAAAATTTTTCTGCTCTGAGTGCCTGTTAAGACCGTCTCCAAATTTGCAAACGATTTTATTAAACACTTATCCTTGCAAAACTCAACGATGTAGCCTTTATCATATAGTTGACTTATGCTCATAAGATTATGGTGTAATCCTTCAACATAAGCTAAGTTTTTGAATGAGACTATGTCGTTGAAATCATACCATAGTTTTTTGTAGTTCCCCGGTCTGACCCTCAAAATATGACTTTTGGTCCGTCATTGACTGGGGTGAAATCAAGCAATAAGCTTCTTGTCCCGGTCATGTGCCGAGAGCATCCACTGTCCAAATACCATATAGGATTTGTGTTGGCCTTTGGACATACCTGCAAAAGCAATTCACTTTACCTTAGGAACCCAAATGTATTTGGGTCCTTAATTCCAGGTCAGCTTAACACCACTAGGAACATTAACCTTGCGAGTGGTCGGTCTCGCATTGCTAACTCATGGGGTTATATAATTAGTAGGGTTATACCAGCAATCTACACAAAAATGACCAATTTTTATCGCAGCGCCAACAGTTGAACCTGTTGTACCTCCTTTTGTACTCCTGCTTTACCTTTTAGAGCTAAGGTCTAGTAGGGGCAGCATTCTTAGAGGTGGAGGCCTCCTATATGCAGCATACACAAGATCTCCCCATCTATTTAGCCTTTGGCATAACATTTTTGGCTTTTGGTGTCTTCTTATTGTTATGGCCATATACATACGGAGCATAACTCTTCATCTGAATTTATTCATAAGGTGCTTTGAACACGCTGGCACAAAAGTTACGGGGATGGGTACATTCCTGATATGTATTCTTGGGCTCTACATAAGTAGGCCAAGCATAATGACCATAGGATGACTCCAGGTCACCCTTATTTGTCAGGAAAATTACCTTCCTAATTGAGGGTTTACCCATGGGTGTCTTCCCCTTTTCCTTGGCGCTAGCCTTCCTAGCAGCCTTACCCTTCCCAACCACGTGGCTAAGACCACTACCCTTCTTCTGAGATGAAAACTTATCAATGAGAGGGAGAATAGTTTTCGGCTTGAAGTAACTCTCAACAAGTTTTCTCTCCACCGCGAGCTTCTCTTCTAGCTCATCAAGATATTTTTCTTTCAGACTCAATGTCTCAGCGAAGCCCTTGAGTTCCTCTTTCAAGGAGCAAACTTCATCTCTACGAGGAAGTAATTTTGTAATTTCTTCCTTCAGATTAGTTTCCACAGCCTTGAGGGAGGAAAACTCTTTTAACTGCTTTTGGACTACCTTACGTCATTTGTCGAAAGCCTTTAATAGGTGCTTGTGCTGAGCCATCAATTCTGATTAGTCCTTATCAGAAGAATATCCTTCATGACCATTAGTGGATGTTTAAGACTCAGAGAGTATTGTGTGAGAATTTACCTTCCCGTAGTACTCGGAGTATCCCACTTCCTTGTCTGATTATGCCATAAGCCCAAAGTAGGCTTCCTTGTTTTCTGAGCTCGAGTCACTGTCACTGAGAGTCTTCGACTTCTTGGCGATGAAGCTCTTTTCTTATTTTCTCATTCCATTGAAGGATCTCTTTTCTTCCTTCTTGGAACCATCCTTCTTCTTATAGGGACACTCTGCAATCACATATCCTGACTTATTACAATAGTAGCAAACAATGTCAGAGGAAAAATATTTATTCAGTTTTGATTTATACCTGTCCTCCTTATTGTAGCTTTTCTTTGAGTGATCTCCATCTCGATGAGATTTTTGGTAGTCAGAGGAGGACAACTAATTCTTCATATGTCTCCTCTTGCTGAGCAGTTTCTTGAACAGCTTGGAGAGAAGAGAAAATTCTCCATCTGATAGCTCAGAGCCTGACGTGCTTAGCTTAGAGTCTTTTATAGTATAAGGAGCTCGTGTCCTTATGGCTGACCCAGCTTTAGACTTTCTCAAACCTTCAGCCTTTAGAGCCACTGACTTTTCTCTACTAAAAGTTCTGTTGCTTTGCTCCTCCTTCTTCTTGGTATTCATCTGGAGTTCGTAGGAGAGCAATTTGCCAAACAGGTTCTGGGGGTCGATTTCCAGCAACTTTCCAAATTCCCTAATGGCAACAACTTTGGTGTCCCAGTCCTTAGTCTGGGATCTTAGAAATTTATCGTTAAGCTCTCCATTAGTTAATGTGTGACCATAGTTCCTGTGGCCATTGACGATCTTGAAAAAACTTTCTTAACTGTCAGCAATAGTGTCACTTGATCCTTGCTTAAATGATTTGTACTCTTGATTCAGTAAAGATCTTCGATCATCTCGAACTTCCTAAGTCCCTTCCATCAGAACTACTAAGCAATCCCACATTTCCTTGGCAGACTTGTAGTGGAATAAGTTTTGAAGCATAGAATTGTCCACTGCACTTGTATTGATGTTCTTCTCTTTCTTATCCAAGGAGACCAAAGCAATTTCCTCCATCGTTAAATCCATCATTTTCTTAGGGATCACAATTGACGGATTCATAGTTGAAGCTTGAGTAGGTATATGTGCTCCTTCCACTATTTGAAAAATTCTAGGATCCGCAGCTTCCATGAAGAACCTTACTCTTTCATTCCATATGGGAAAATTCTCTTTCATGCATACAGGCAGCTTCATAGATAACATGTCCTTGCTTCTGCCCATGGTGAATACGTGGAATCTCTAAACGCTAGATCATGGATCTTGTTCAAGGTGTTAGCCTTATCGAACAAAATGCCCCTCTGATACCAATTGAAAGTATCTAGCGTCTACCTAAATCACCTAGAGGGGGTGAATAGGTGATTTTTGTGTCTTTTTGCGGAATAAAAATCACTTAAAAAACAAGCACAAAAATACAGAGATTTATAGTTGTTCCCCGAGTTGGGTACGTCCACTTTCCCGCCTTGCCTATATACCACAAAGGGCTAGATTCGGCTACTTCACCAAACTCAGATTTCGTCAAATCTTACACTTCGGAGCCGCAACTCCTATAACTCAAAGACGACGCTCCTACCACTCAATCCTGAACTGGATATACAAACTCAATCCAAAAATGAATCTACTACTCGATCCACAAATGGAAATACTCACTCGATCCATAGACGGATCTACAAACTTGGAGAAACTTCTCCTACAAGAGTAAATAAAGTTACAACAATTATTATAATTAATCCTTTGAAAGATCTGAAAACTTCAGTCCGACGTTCTTCGAAAATAATGGATCGTGAACTTGGAGAACTCAGAAACTTGAAATCTTTAAGATCTTGAAACTTGAATCTTCACTCGCCTAGATCTGGAGGAATAGGAGTCTTTAGAAGATAGCAATCTAGAAGTATAGGCCAAGGAAGATCGGATCTTGTAGTGCTTGCAGTTGTCGGCTGATCGGAACTCCGCGTATGCACAGGAAGCCGACGATCGCTGATTTGGAAACTATTCTCGTTTTGAATCGGAGAGCAAATTAGCACAATAGCAAGATTAGCAATTAAGAAAAATATCCCTAGGTATTTATAGAGATATTTCATCTAATGATATAAAGAATATTTCAAAAAACGAAATCAATAAAGTATTGTACATGGTCGACCGAACCCGTGACTGGTTTTTGAAAATTTTCAAAAAAATGACCAAAGTCAAATTCGTCGAGTATCATAATGATTCTCGTCGAATACATCTTGATATACGATGAAAAGGAATTAGCCAAATCATCCCATGTTGGTTGGTCACTCACCCTTATGGAGAAGAGTCATACTCGACGAATTTGTCGAGTATTAGCAGGTATACTCGACGAATTCATCGAGTATCGTAAATGGAAGGCAAAGACCCGTTCAGTCGTCTGAATGATTCAATGCACTCAACATTGTGGCACACAATGCCCTTTGCTCACTCAACTCCATAGACAGCATTTGACAAATATCATCGAGCGAACTCAACGCACTCAACGCTTTGATATTCGACGAAAAAGACTTGGAAAAATCTAGAGAAGTAGTGTTGACTGGACTCGACGTATTTTACGTGTATCACTTAGCTTATTCGATGAATTCAGCGAGTACCTTTAAATACATTCGACGAATTCGACGAGTATGCACGACGATACTCGATGAATCTTACTTAATAGATTTTTCAATATCTTCAATGAATTTACCCTAAGTATATATGATGAATTCGAGAAGTATTGGTAAGTATACTCATCGAATTCGGTGTGTATCAACGACGATACTCGACGAATTCGATGTGTATGTTTAACCATACTCTTCGAATTTTACTTAGGTAAAATTCCTATTTTTCCTAGGTCTAACCCTGACAATCCTTGAGCCTTCTCTTATACTTGGGATAGAAGTACACCACAATAGAGAGATTACACGTGAGTCAACACATTGGCCTACACAATGAGGAATTACATTGTATAGTCTTGTGTTTACTGACCCACTGTAACCTGAAATTGGTGTGTACTTGGAATTGTAGACATGCAAGTACATAACTAAAACAGCGGCATCAAATATAATCTAAATTTATCTTAGCTTGACTGGACCCTTCTTCAAATCAGAGTTATTGTGGATGCAATACCCAACAGACAGTTTCAAATTTAAAGTAGAATAAATTGTTTCTACGTACTAAGAAGAAGTTGACTCTAATAGTATGTTGATTAGTTAATTCTACACAAAATTCTACTAACAGTGCGCTCGACTAGGAACACGGCATGGCGAATAGTTCCTCTTTAAAATTCAAAAATCTTATAAAGCATGAAAATTATCGAAACACTATGAAAAAGTTAACTCAGCTAGGAATTTTGCAAGTTAGTAAACATGGAAATAATGATTTCTCAAAAATATGTATACTTTTAAATACTTAAAATAAAAATCTTTTTTTATTAGAGAAATATATATTTACTAAATATTAAAATACTTTTGTTATATATATATTTGTTTATAAAATAATTTTCTAACTTCAAAAAGTACTAAAACTCTTTAGATTTTTTTTGGAAGATAGTACCCCCATACTTAAAATGAAATTTTATCCCCAATGTTTTGTAAACGTAAAAGTATAAGAAAAGGAGAACTTCCATGAAGAAGAATCCAGCGGAGCACCGATTTATCTGAAAAAAAGTTTGATAAGAAAAACACAAAACAGATTTATAGAGTTTTTGATTGAAAAAGAAAAATACATGGTAATGCAGAAAATAAAAATTAAAATAGATATATATGGAAAAATTAAAAACAACTAGATAGCCTAGTCATCATCACTATCACTCCCACGCTGCTAATAGTATGTTTGGAACTCCATAAATTCCTGTGTAATATGACCTTTGGCGGTATCGTGGAACTGATCCAAAGCATTAAAGAAATCGTCAATTCGAAAACCAAAGCGGAACCCAATCTGCCCCATTTGTGAAAGGAAATCCGGAGCGCTGAGAAGAGGAAATTCGAAAATGAATAACAAAACATAGCAAAACAGAGCGATCACAGACACAGAGATATACAGAGGTTCACCCAAACCGGGCTACGTCCTCTCTCCCCTTCTTCTCCCTTCTTGTATTCACCAGACCATTACAGTTTACATCAAAAGGTTACAAGGATCTAAAACCTGATCCTACCTTCTTACACTTCTGGACAAGAAGGAAAAAATGTAGAAGTATACCTTCTGGATCGCCTCCAAAAGACTACCGCCGCCTAAACCGTCGTTTTCCCATCGTACCCTAAATATAACCAGAAAACGCCTTAAATAGGCATCCAAAAAACCGCATCGTCGACCTGCGCTCGACGTTCGGCGATGTCGAACGTCGAACGCCGACGATCGTCGAACGGCGCTCGACGAGTCGTCGAACTCAGCCCGTTCGACAGATCGTCGAGCGGCGGTCGACGTTCGTCGAGCTGCGCTAGACGTTCGTTGAACTTGGCCCGTTCGATGAACGTCGAGCTGAGTTCGACGAACGTCGAACCCAGTTCGACGCTTGGGGAAAAACACCCCCAAAAATTTTGGGCCGGGGGCGTTGCCCCCGAGCCCCCACCGGGGACGCTGTCCCCTGGACCCCTGCCCGCTGTCCGGTCAGCGGGACCTCCGCCGGGGACGGCGGCCCCCGGACCCCCGCTGTCGTCGGTGCCAGATATGTCGGAGGGGAATCACACTTCGATTCCTCTAAGCTCACGTGGGCTAACCCGGTGTGAGAAACAAGAGGACCGGAAGTGTTCCACAACCCCAACATTCTCCCACTTGTTGGACAGCTTCCGCAGATGAGTGCAGCTCCTCCAATCTTCCTCTTCAACCCCACTGCTGTTGCACACCATTCGAACTTAGCAACAGGCACAGCCTTGGTAAGAAAATCAGAACTGTTCTCCTTGGTATCAACCTTCTCCAGTTGAACCACCTGCTTCTCTACCTTTTTCCTGATGAAGTGAAATTGGATGTCAATGTGCTTGGTCCTAGCATGGAAAGCCGGATTCTTGGCTAACTGAATAGCCCCTTGGCTGTCACACCACAGCTTCACAGGACCCTGCTCAAAACCGAGCTCCCCGCACAACCTCCTCAGCCATATGGCCTCCTTACTGGCATGAGTAAGAGCCATATATTCCGCTTTCGTTGACGAGAGTGCCACCACTCCTTGCCGCCGACTCATCCAACTAACAGCACCACCAAATAATGTAAAAACATACCCATTGGTGGACCTCCTGCTATCCAGATCACCTCCCCAGTCAGAGTCCACGTGTCCAACCACGTTCAGGACTCTTCCAGTGTCAGCACCTTCATAACATAAAGAATAATTTAAAGTGCCACGAAGATACCTGAACACCCGCTTCACAGCATTCCAGTGCTCCTTCCCTAGTTTGGCCATGTACCGGCTCAGCACTCCCACTGCTTGTGCTATGTCAGGCCGAGTACAAACCATGGCGTACATGAGGCTCCCCACTGCACTAGCATATGGAACCTTCACCATGTCCTCCATCTCCTCATGTGTCTTGGGACACATCTCCGCAGATAGCTTATTCCCCACGGGCATAGGGGCACCAACAGGCTTGCAGTCAGCCATGTTGAACTTTTTCAACACCTCTTCGACATACCTCTGCTGCCCCAACCAAAGCTTCCTTTTGCTTCTATCCCTGGTAATCTGCATCCCCAAGATCACACTTGTCGGCCCCAAGTCCTTCATTTCAAACTTGGCTGAGAGCAGCTTCTTCACATGTTGGATCATCTTGACACTGTTTCCTACGAGCAGCATGTCATCAACATAAAGTGTCAAGAAAGTGAAGTGCTCTCCCTTCCTTTGGATATAGATACAGTGGTCCGAATTCGACCTTTCAAAACCCAACTCCAGCATGTAGGTGTCGAACTTCTGGTACCACATCCTCGGAGATTGCTTAAGTCCATAAAGGGACTTCTTCAACCTGCACACCAGATCCTCCTTGCCCTTGGCCTCGAATCCTTCAGGTTGCCGCATATAAATCTCCTCCTCTAGATCCCCGTGAAGAAATGTCGTCTTCACATCCATTTGTTCAATCTCCAGATCATGCACAGCCGCAATGGAGAGAACCATCCTGATAGAAGTGAGCTTGGCCACCGGCGAGAAAATCTCGTTGTAGTCCACACCTTCCACCTGTGAGAAGCCCTTGGCAACCAACCTCGCCTTGTACTTCTCTATGGTGCCATCCGCCTTAACCTTCTGCTTGAAGACCCATTTACTCCCAATGGCCTTCCTCCCTTTTGGAAGCTTGCACAGACCCCAAGTCTGATTCTTCCGCAGAGACTCCATCTCATCAACCATAACAAGCTCCCACTGATTCGCATCAGCCCTCGACCTCGCATCCCTGACTGAAATGGGATCTTCTCCAAGCATGTTCAGGCAATATTGTGCTCCAACCGCACCAAGGGAGTACCGGATTGGTGCCCTCCTTTCCCTCGTTGAACGCCTCAGAAGTGGAGCATCAGCAACTTCATCTTCTGATTCATCATCAAGGCTCACCTCCTCCAAAACATCAGATTCAGAATCTGAATCCGAAACAGCCACTGTAGTGATCTGAGCATCCTCCAGAGGAGCTTCCTCCATGCCCCTTTCCACTACCACCTTTTCTGCAGCTTTCCCTTCCTCCGCTTGTGTAGTGACTTGAGGACGGGCTTCATGAAAGACCACATCCTTGCTATACGTCACCGTCCTCGTCACCGGGTTCCAAAGCTTATATACCTTGATGCCATCTTTGTAGCCCACAAAGATGCACCGTTCGGACTTCATATCCAGCTTCCCCCTCTTCTCCTTTGGAATGTGAATGTATGCATCACATCCAAAAACACGAGCATAAGCCAAATTTGGCTTCTTCTGGAAAACAGCCTCCAAGGGGGTACACCCCTTCACTGCAGATGTAGGGGTCCTGTTCTTCAAGTGATTAGTTGTAGCCGCCGCTTCAGCCCAGAACTCCGTCCCCAAACCAGCCCAACTGAGCATGCACCTGGCTTTCTCCATCAATGTCCGATTGAGCCTTTCCGACACTCCATTCTGCTCTGGAGTATACGGCGTGGTCTTCTGCCGTACAATCCCCTGCTCAGTACAGTACCGCTCGAAGGCGTCCGAGCAATACTCCCCTCCGTTATCAGAACGGAGAACCTTCACCTTCCTCTCAAACTGGTTCTCCACCAGGTTCTTAAAATCCTTGAACCTATCGAGAACCTCTGCCTTGGACCTGAGAAAATAAAGCCAAGAATACCGAGAATAATCATCAATGAAAGATACATAATACCTAGCCCCACCAAGAGATGGGACTGGAGTCGGCCCAAATACATCTCTATGAATCAAGTCCAGTAAATCGGTGGCCCTCGTCCCTGCTACCTGAAAACTAACCCTGTTCTGCTTGCCAAGTAGGCAATGCTCACAGAACCCAAAACTCGAGGTGCACCCGGGCACACCCACCACCATCTGGCCGGATGTCATAGCCGACATCCCCTTCTCACTGATGTGTCCAAGCCGCTGGTGCCACAGCCTGGACTGCTCCTCCTGGTCCTCCTCTTGGCATTTAGAGATGAAGGCCCCGCTAGGCACCACTGTATCAGCAAGTAACTTGTACAGTGTCCCATTCCTCACGCCTTTGGCGATCACCATCGCCCATCGGGTCATCCTGCACGAGTGCATGTCACAACTGAAAGACACTCCCGCATCCGCCATAGATCCCACCGAGATCAGATTCCTGCTCATCCCAGGAATATGCATCACCCCCGGAAGGGTCTTCATGGTCCCGTCGGCCATCTTCAGCATCACCTTCCCACGCCCAATAATCTGCACAGCAGTATCATCGCCAAGCATGACGTCACCACCATCAAACCTCTCATACTCACAAAACCAGTCTCTATAAGGGGTCATGTGATATGATGCTCCTGTGTCGACATACCACACATCAGAATCCTTCTGGGCAACACATGTAGCAGCAATATACATGTCACCCCCTTCAGTCTCCTTCTTTGCACCCGAAGTTGACCCAGTATCTTTCTGAACAGGCTTGTTGGGACATTGAGATTTCACATGCCCAACCTGATTACACTTCCAGCACTTGATGGGCTTCTTCTCTTTCTCTCTTTCTCTGCTCTTGGATCTACCCCGAGATTTATCTCGAGATCCTCCTTGCTTATTATCCCTCCATTGGGGGAGAGATCTGGACACACTCAATGCACCTTTGTTGATCTTCTCAGAACTTCCTCTCCTGGTCTCCTCAGATAACAAAGTGGCACATACTGACTCATTGGAGAGAGCCTTATCTCCATTACCACCTATGGCAACAATAACATTGTCCCAAGAATCCGGCAATGAGCACAGCAGTGTAATAGCTCTGTCTTCATCCGAGATTTTCTCACCAATTAAGATCAACTGACCCACGATAGTGTTGAAACTGGTCAGGTGCTCTGAGAACGAACCGCCTTCCTGCATCTTCAGATTGTACCATTTCTTCCTCAGCAACAGTTTATTAACCAGAAACTTGCTCTGGTAGAGAGATTCCAACTTCCGCCATAGGCCTTGGCTGGAAGTTTCCTCCATGACATTTGTTAAAATTGAATCTGTGAGAAAAAGCCGGATCAGACCTTTGGCTTTCCGATCGGCCTTTGTCCAGGTTGCAAAGGCCTCCGCATCAGACTTCTCTATTGGAGGAGTATCCACTATTGCATCCCACAAATCACGATCAACCAACAGGTCCTCCATCTTCATCTTCCACAGATCAAAATGACTGCCATCAAACTTCTCTATCTCGATCCGCACTCCTCCTGAACCCATCGCCAAGAAACCAAGAACCTGGCTCTGATACCAAATGAAAGGAAATCCGGAGCGCCGAGAAGAGGAAATTCGAAAATGAATAACAAAGCACAGCAAAACAGAGCGATCACAGACACAGAGATATACAGAGGTTCCCCCAAACCGGGCTACGTCCTCTCTCCCCTTCTTCTCCCTTCTTGTATTCACCAGACCAATACAGTTTACATCAAAAGGTTACAAGGATCTAAAACCTGATCCTACCTTCTTACACTTCTGGACAAGAAGGAAAAAACGTAGAAGTATACCTTCTGGATCGCCTCCAAAAGACTACCGCCGCCTAAACCGTCGTTTTCCCGTCGTACCCTAAAAATAACCAGAAAACGCCTTAAATAGGCATCCAAAAAACCGCATCGTCGACCTGCGCTCGACGTTCGGCGATGTCGAACGTCGAACGCCGAGGATCGTCGAACGGCGCTCGACGAGTCGTCGAACTCAGCCCGTTCGACAGATCGTCGAGCGGCGGTCGATGTTCGTCGAGCTGCGCTCGACGTTCGTTGAACTTGGCCCGTTCGACGAACGTCGAGCTGAGTTCGACGAACGTCGAAACCAGTTCGACGCTTGGGGAAAAACACCCCCAAAAATTTTGGGCCGGGGGCGTTCCCCCCGAGCCCCCACCGGGGACGCTGTCCCCAGGACCCCTGCCCGCTGTCCGATCAGCAGGACCTCCGTCGGGGGCGGCGGCCCCCGGACCCCCGCTGTCGTCGGCGCCAGATATGTCGGAGGGGGATCACACTTCGATTCCTCTAAGCTCACGTGGGCTAACCCGGTGTGAGAAACAAGAGGACCGGAAGTGTTCCACAACCCCAACAATTTGCATGCTAAGCAAATTGAAACAATCATCCTAATGAGCATAAGGATTTAAAACTGGGGGAGTATGCTGCGGCACTAGCAAAATTGGTGGAGGATGATAAACACTACTGAGATCTACACCATCCTCTTCTTCCAAAGGGTTGCCCACAAACTCATTTTTGAGACGGCCTAGCAAACCAAGAGCCTGGATATTGGCAAATGCAAGGGGAAGGGGCATTTGCACACAATGTAGTTGCAGAAGAGTGTCCCAAACTCCCAACTGCTTAGCGAGAAGTGTAACAAAATTGTGTCATGGATGATTTTATACTAGCATTTTCAGCTTAAAGATGGAAGAAAAGGCGAGCTCCATGCCAAGATTTAGTGGGACTCTCCGAACCATGCTATATAAATTAAGTAAGTCACATCGAATCACCATGCCATGAGTGTCGTTGAGGCCGTAAGTGTAAAGGTGAGGAGATTATGAAGTATGCGGAGAGCAGGGGAAATAATATAACGGCCTTTTGATTTCTTGGGATTGTATGGGGTGGTGTCATGACTGATTTCTGCCCCAAAAGCTTGGAGGTTAAAACCTAGGGGAAAGTTAGAGTTGAGATCGAGATGGCGTGGATAAAGAGTAAAAGCTTCATCACAAAAGCACATAAGCACATTGAATTGGTGGATTGAGTTTCAGTGCACCACACCGCCCATCCTGAATGTTATGAAATTGTCAACATGACCCCCATGAAGCTCTAGGGAAGCGAGGAACTCGATAGTTAACTCAAGAAAGGCATGTTCGGTGATGGAGAATAAGGCTCTCAAGCCCAAGGTAGAGAGAAAACCCTGCACTAATTCAGCGACACCGAAGGCGTCTAATACTCTCCAGTCAAGAATTCAGAAGACACCAAATGGTTTCCTGTTTAGGAGGTAGCTCAAGTAAGGTTGGGAAAATGAGCATGGCTTCGGCCATGGCCATAGTGGCGAATGTCCTAAATGAAGATGCGGCAGAATGAGAATGACGCATGGTGAAAAAGAGAGAGCTTGTTTGAAGAAAAGAGAGAACTTTCGGGCTAGGGTGCAGAAGAAGAGCAAATTATAAATGGTGTGGAAAAAAAATCTCAATTTAAAGTTGTTTTTCACGGGACACGCTCTCCGGTCACGCCCGTGACTGGCGGGGCGTGTAATATTAATTTGGCTGATTCGGCGCAGCTCTCGGGATATTACATATCGCAGTCAAACTATCAGTTAGGAGTACATGCTCACAGGACACGCCTGTGACTCGAGGGCATGTAAATTTAAACACTAATTCAGTTATGAATAGGCATGAGGTGTGACATCCAACTATCACGGGCATGATTATGTGGAACACGGGCGTAGTTCCAGAATAGATTAAATTAAAAACATGGACTCTTGTTGTGTGAATCGGCCACTGTAAAAAAAATTCTCTCTTTTTTTAATATACTTGTTTTTTTCTTTTTTTTAGAAAAATTGGCAAACACTTTACAGCAAAAATAAGATACAAACAAAAATAAAATTTACCATCTTGAAGCATTGAACGAACTTTGGACCGGCGCGTCCGACCGACTATTGTCCATCGAATCGCCTTCAAACCTGCAAACACTTAATCGAAAAATAAAAAAATAATAAATATATTCTTTTAATTTAGCTTTTTTTTTACTTGAAACCCTAAACTAAACTAAATAAGACAAGCTTGGGGTGCCTCCAAAGGGCACCTTGGTTATGATCGGTGAGCTCGACCATAGTGATGCGGCGGACTACCTCATTTGTAACTTATCATTAAACAATGATAAGGGCTTGGGTAATTTTGAAGTGGTGGCGGTGGACGCATTAATACTAATATTTTGATACCCCATTCGGAGGAGAAGTGTACCCTCACCTACATCAAAAATAGTGTGCTTGGCGGCCAAAAATTTATGTCCAAGGATAAGGGGTATCCTGTCATTCTCATCCATATCGAGAATAACGAAGTCTACCGGTAAAATAGACTCACCAATTTTGATCAGAATGTCTCGAATTACCCTTTTAGGGATCGCTATGGAATGATCAACAAATTTTATTATGATATTAGTGGAGGCGGGCTCTCCTAAATTAAGCTTTTGGACAAGACTAGAGCGGAGTATATTAATACTTGCGCCAAGATCGACGAAAGCATTCTGAAAGTGAGATTCCCTTATAGTACACGGAATATTAAAATTAATATTAGAATACTTATTCCGCTCCTCCAAATTAGTGAGATAGGGTAGACAGGGATTAAAAACTTGAAGAGGAGGGGATGGTGTAAAATTTTAAATCTCTACTTCATCGTGAACTTCTACATCTTTGGCAAGGGTCACCACCAAGGCATTTTTGGGTGAGGGTGGTAGCCTATTGGCAAGATCAGTGACAATTTTTATTAATTGCCCTACTTGATTTTCTAGATTGCATAAAGACCCTTGTTGATTTTGGATATCCGCTTCATTTTTAGTGAAATATTTATTCATCACATCCTCCAGAGAGGGTGGTTTAGAAGCATGTGGAGGAAAAGAATTTGCAGGAGCAGGAAGAGCGGTAGGAGCGTTCCCATATTACCTTTATTTCCCCAAGACAAATTAGGGTGATTTCTCTAACCTTTATGATATGTATTACCGTAATTGTTGTTATTCTGGTTGAAGGGCGGCCGATTTGGATTACCTATGTAATCCACTTGCTCTACTTACTCTATCGCATTATAAGTAGGCTCCAAAGTCCGTGCAGAAGGTGTATCAGACATCTCATCCATTCTCCTGCTTAGTCTCTCAACCTTGAGACATTGGTTAGAAATTATATCAATTTCATACATCTAATGCGCATTTGGCAAGTTCATCGATCGCTCAATTAATACAAAATGGGAATCAATCCCCAAGTATCAATCTCAGAGGAGCACGATAAGGTGGAGTTTACTTTCGAGGAAGTAATTGAGATTGAAGTCCTTAGGTAGGTTAAATCACGGTGGGTTTGGTTTTGTTTGCAAAAAGAAAATAAAATAAACTAAATTTACAAATGCGGGTTTCCAACACCGCTTCGCAAGATGTGTAAACATAGTATGCGTGCGGAAATGAAGTGAGAGCCGTTATCACCTCTTCATAACGTGCATGGACGAAAAGGCAAACGGATGGAGTTGAAATGCTCGCATCTACCACATCACAAAGTTCAACCAAGATCATAAGCGTATCATTCTATAGTGATTACACACACCAAGAAAAAACACAATGAACTTTCATAAGAGCATAATGAAAGCAAATTGCAATTAAAATAGGTTTAAGCAAGGTTCATCATCAAGGTATAGGTGATTTCTTACCATACAACCAAAAGAGAGGAAAATAAGGGTATAAATACAAACAACTATCGAGACTATGACGTAGAAAAAAGAGGATGCACTGGGTTTTCAATCCATGTCTTGTAGTCCATTCATCGTTTGCGCCCGGGATCTCTGAAGCTCTCACCGCCCCCATCTTCTCTAGTATCTACGTTATTCACATCAAACCCCTTATTATTCCTCACAATCCGGCTAAAATGGAGTGGAGATCACCTTCTTAAGAGCATAGGATGATGGGGAAACACAATGGAGTGATACTCTCCCATGGAAGAAGAAAATTGGAGCAATCGGCCCCTTTCGGTGGAATAAATTGCGGTTCGATCCGGAATGCAGAAGACCTAAAAACTACAACTTATATTAAAAATTCAGAATTTTGTTCATACACGACTGTGCGTTTTAAAAACGCACGACTATACGTGAACAAAATAAAACATAATTTTTTAACAAAAAGAGAAGGTCGTGCGATTTCATTCACGCACAGACAAAACCAACCATTTGTGAACAAAATACACGACTAGGGACAGATCGCCAAAAGGGCTACAGAAGCACAGTCGCAGCAACCATGCGTGAAGGAAACACACGACCGTGCGATTTCTACATGATAGAATTTCAATAGAATGGAAATATGTGCGCCAGCAAAACAAAACCACATACTGGGGCACATTCCACCAGCACACAGAACAACTAAACATGTCAAATTAAAGAAATGGGGAGGATAATGTGCTTACCCCAACAGAATAGTGTGAAATTGCACACCACAAAGGGCCAAAATGTGCAATTCGAGTGAAGTGTAAACGAGTGAAATATAAGCATTAAGGAACTAAAATTGAAGTGTATATGCATGAAAATGAGCCCAAATAAGTCCAAAAACACTATAAATATTGGACTCATTAACATCCTGGACGGTTTATTTGGACGATACCATGGTGTACTCCATTGACAAGCATTCAAGTACATTCCTTCTATAAGCTCTTGGGCAGCTACCGGGGTGTTGTTATTCAATGTTCCACTGACGGTGGCATCATTATGTTCCCTTATTTGAGCATTAAGTCCAATATAGAAAGTTTGTACTTACAACCAATCTGGAATTTGATGATGGAGACAACAAGGAAGCAATTCCTTAAATCGCTCCCAAGTATCATATAGTGTTTCCGAATCAGATTGAGAGAAATATGAAATATCATTACATAACTTGGTCGTTTTAGATGACGGAAAATGTTTTGTAAGAAATTGTCCTGTCATCTCGGCCTAAGTGGTGATAGATCCTCTTGGCAGAGAACCCAACCATTGTTTCGCTTTAGTGTGCAAACTAAAAGGAAAAATCCTAAGTCGTATTGCATCATCCATAACTCCATTAATTTTAAAAGTTTCACATATTTTTAAAAAGTTAGAAATATGTGTGTTGGGATACTCATCCCAAAACCCATCAAATTGTATGTATTGTTGTATCATTTGAATAATGCTTGGCGTCAACTCAAAATTATTATTGGCAATAGCAGATCTAATAATACTTGATTGAACATCATCCAAATTTGATCGGGCGTAGCAGGACATAGTTCTTTGTTAGACCATATTCAGATCTCTCATACTAGAAAAAGAAGTAGTAGAAGAAGGAGAAGAAAGAAAAGTAGAAGGATAAGAAGAAAAAGGCGACGAAGGTAAATACAAAGAAAAAGAAGTGTCCTCTATGGATTTCTCAACCAAATCTTGAGAATTGAGATCACAGATTCGTAAGCGTCGTCGTAAGGTTTGCTCAATTTCTGGATCCAAGTCAAATATATTTGACAAATTATTTTGGGTCATACCCCAAAGAAAATAAAATTCATATCATTTTTTTTAAAAATTATACCTAAAACTTCTTGAATTTCCCAAGGTCTACCCGGTAAAGGGTTCACATGGTACTAGGCGGTCTTGCGGGATGAAAATCCGACACAACCCTTTGACAAGAAATTTTAATTATAAAAATTTAAGATAAGACAATAAATTTTTTTTAGATTTTTTTTGCAATAAAGATGATAATTAATTGATCCTTGTTTTCAAAATATCAACAAAATGGAGTCCGGGGCAATGTCGCCAAAAACTTAATACGTGTATAGATGTAGTCGTGATTAATTACGGTTTGGAAAGGCAAGTGCACCTATCATTACAGAGTATCTAATCACGTGTCATATTTTTCGGGTCTGCCGAGTACTTGTACTCACAAGTAAGAACTATTATTTTATCTTGACAAAAGAGTGGTTGATTTGCAAAAAGAGAAAAAGTGCGATTAAACTATTGAGAGAAATTCGATGAGGTAAAATGTAGCGCTTGATCTAGAACCCCTTTGGATATATTAAACTTTGATAAAAGATTAAAGTGTAAGTTTCTAAATAATTTATCTTCAACCGTGGAGGCTCCTAAATTATGTCATCGCCTCTCTCGAGAATATGCTAACATCTAACCTTAGGCAGAATGATTAAGACCCCTCGGTTAGTCGAACCCTCTAATCTTGCATTAGGCGGCGAACCCTACTATTGGGTTTGACCCCAATCTGGAAGATTTGGGATGTCCACTTTTAAGGATTGCATGACAACTCTTTTTATCTTTGAGTGATCTCCTCGTATCAACAAACTCTAAGTAAAATATAGGATACAGATCTAGGATCGAAAACTATGTTAGGGATATGTTTAAATGATATCCTCGTATCCACAACCTCTGGGTAAAATTTGGGACAACGATCTTAGATCGGACCGACAACACTAGAATTCGAATAAATAATAATCAAAGATAACTCAAAGTAAATTAGAATAGAAAGTTTGCTAGATTATTAAAAGGTAAACAAAAGTTCATTTCATTTCAAATCAAGTGCTAATAGAAATTTAGCTACTCATCAGGATGCGAAAATTAAATAAAGTGGTAGAGATACATGATTACTAAATATAAGAAAACTTGAATCACCAAAATATAAAGTTAAACTACAACTAGGAAAGAAAATTAATAAAGTTGAACTTGAAATAAAATAAGGAATACAAACCAAAATTACAGAATTTCTCCACCCAAAATCTCCCTCTTGAGCTGAAGGAGAAGAATGGTATTTATAGGAAATTTTACATGGGAGTCATGCCCCCTGGTCACGCCCGTGACAAGGGCATGAAAGGTACGGAACTGGTGACATGAAAGACAGGGAAATGCTAGGAAACCATACCACCAAAAGTCATTTCATTATGGGTCATGCTCGTGACTAGGGCGTGTAGCGAATGAATCTAAAAATGGCTCGATCTGGAGTGATGGTGGCAATTGTTGAAGAGTTCATTCCTCAGGGTCATGGTCATGACCAAGGCGTCACTACTGAAATGGCCGACGGCAAAAACTAACTTTCATAACTCTGAAGTACGCCAGGGATCTAGATGTCACACCCTCCCTGTCATGCTTGTGATAGGGGCGTGTAACTTTAAACTAACGTGACAACTTAATCTGAATAGTGGATATGCCTACTGGTCATGCCCATTATTAGGGTGTGTAATATTAATCTGACGTGTAAACAACGTTCTCGCAGCAGGAGGCGAGACATGGTCCATGACTGAGGTCACGCCCTGTTTTCACACCCGTAATCAGGGCTTGTAATTCTTGATTTTTTAGAAAAAGCTTCAAAACTTTGCCCTATTTACACCAGTGAGTTCTAAATTTATATTAGCAACTCAGAATTACCTGAATTTCAAAAAGAAGTCAATTAGGGACTCAAATTGGAAAAATATAAATAAATTTTGATAAAATATTAAATAAAAACTATAGTAAAAATAAGATAAAATAAGAATTATCACTAAGCTCTATGACCCACTTTGCCAACCATCCTAAGTGGTCTAGTTTTTCAAGAAAATCGCTTAAGGAGTGCTCAGTAACTACCTTGATGGTATGGGCTTAGAAATAAGTTCAGAGCCTTTGCGCTAAAACAAACAAGGCTAAGGCTAACTTCTCAAAAATTGGGTAGCGTGTATGGACACTCTTTAATACATGCCTAACGTAGTGAATAGGAAACTGATTATTGCTCTCTTCCCAAACTAGGACCGAAATGATGGCATCTTTGCTGAATCTTAGGTACAAGAACTGATCTTCTGACTGGCGAGATGTAACATCCCATTTCATACTAGAACTCATGACTTAGATTAGGTTAAGACATATGGTGGGGATATGGGCTTAGGCTAGGTTTGACCCATGGAGTTTGGGTGTAGTCACTTTGGGCCCACTATAGGACCCAAGTTAACTCAAGTCAAACTAGATCAAATTTTAATCCTAGCTACACATTGGCCCCACCACTATGCACCTAACCCTAAAAACTATCTAAGTGGACTAAGAGACTCATCATTGGGTCACCCATTGACCCAAGTTGACATAAGTCAACCCTAAGCCTAAATTGGTCAAACCCACACCTAAAGGGCCAATTAGCCCAAGTAGGGCACCACCTTGGCCCAAACCATGTTGGGTGGTGCCATAGGGTCGATAACCCTCAAGTGGGGTCACCCTACTCACCATGTTGACCAGGTTAACATAAAAAGTCAACAAAAAGACCTAAAGGAAGAAAGAGGAAGTCCAAGTCCATTCCTAATTGGCTAGGCCCATGATTCAAGGCCCATGACCAGCCAAATGGTCATTGACATCCCCCACCCCTCTGAAATAGGAGAGAGAGTACATGCATGGGGGCAGTTTAGGAATTTGCTAAATGGAGGAGAGAGAAAAGAGAGGAAAATGGGGATGAAGGCCATGTGGCCCTCCTCCTCTCTTCCCAAGCCCTCCTCTGAGCTCACACATCATTTTCCAGCCATTTTCAGCAAGATCCATGACACATGGCAGCCATGGTGAAGCATCCTATGTTAGGCCGAATTTACACATGCTCAAAACACCACAAAGAACCCTCTTCACCCCCATTTGACTTCACCATTAGCTTCAGAGCACTGAGAGGAGTGGAATTTGATACCTAGATCGAAGCTTTTGGTGGAGAATCGAGTTCGGGAGCAAGCTCGACGGAGAGGGGAAATTATATGGCCAACCGCCGCCGTCGTCGGACTCCGATCAAGGTCCGTTTCACCTCACCTCACCCCGTGCTAGCTTTCTAGATCAAATAGGAGAGACATCGGCCTCAATTGATCCCGATCCAATGTGAGAATTTCATGGATTTTCAGATTTTTAATGAAGTTCAAGTTCGCCAAAAACCGCAGCCTCAGGCGGCCAAGTCGCCGCCAATCGATTGCCACCACCTCAACGGAGGTGGTGGTGGTGGTGGCCGGCTAGGGAGGTGACTTGGTGGCCGGGAAATGGCCTTGGAAAGAGCTCCAGGTCGAGCAAATCTCGTCCCTTGGCTCCATGGAGAAGATGAACAGATGCCCTCCATTTGTGCTTTAAGATTCGTGCTGTAATAATGTATGTTTTCTGTCCCTTTTTTTATTGTCACTTGCATGCTAAATCTAGGCCTCTTAGAAGCATTTATAGAAATTCTCACCAACATTAAAAAGGTAGATATAGGTCTTACCTTTAATTGGACACCCTAAAGTTGTCATTTGGAGCAGTACAGCTCCCTGTAGGGCCATTCTACCAAGACTGGTCCTGGGCTAGGGCAGAATTTCAATTGAGTGCCCAAGACAAATCCTATATCCAAATGACCTGAAATTTTGGTCATGTATGTGAATAGGTCATACTTAGGTACGGACCAAAAATGGGATTTTTGGAAAAATATTTTCTATAGTATTTGGTAAAATACACATATCTAAATTAAATAAATATTTGGAGAAATACAACTCCAAATGGCCCCAAATTTTGGTGGCATATCCATTAGGTCTATATAAGGCAATGGTAGAAATTTTAGTCTCTGTTGACCCCTGTATGTTGGGTAAACCCACTTGCATGAGATAGGTAGGTTTATGTTTGGGGTGCTTATAGTAAAAATTAGCAAAATGAGAATTTAGCCCATTTAGAACATTGCATGTCCATGAAACTCTGGACAGAGGTTTATAGGGGTGAAATATACCCCCCCCCCCACCCACCCCACAGAAATAATGGGATTTTATTTGGAATTTTTGAAAATTAGGCCATTTAGAAACAAAAATTTGAAACTATGGCTAGAGATGATATTAAATTCTCAAATTTTGTCACAAGCTTAAATGGATCATAGCTTATCTCTGGAAAAATTCATGGGGCTGTTAGATAATTTTATCTTAAATTTTAAGTAGAATTACTATTTTGCCCATTATGTAAATTAATTAAACATAAAAGAAATTATTGTTAGAATAATATGGAAAATTTTGCAGTAGCTTATTTACATGATATAATCTTTTTGTAATTATCTGAGAATTTTTGGATGCTTCAGTATGTTGAAAACCCTAATAATGTCATTTTGGTAATAATGGTACTTTGGAATATTGTTAGGTCAAATTACTGTTTAGAACTTTAAATTTTGTATTCAGTTTGATTTTATAATTATGGATCTCCAGTAATTTTCCCAAAAAATTTGGTGTTAGACATACTATACTTCATTTGGAAAGTAGGCAAATTGAGATTTTATTGCTAAATGAAAATCAAATAGAAATTACATGGGAAAATTGGGAAATCCTGTGGGCAGCCATATTTTACTTCTTAGAACACTTGATAAATTTCTTAAGGAGAATAAATCACTATAAGTAGTACATCATGTGCAAAGTGACATAGGTCACACAATTAAAGGAATTAATTTAGGCCCTAAATTACTTAGAGAAATGGTGAAATCCTAATTGGTCAACATCATACACCATACCAACCCATGATAATTAATTAGGGGCATTTGTCCCAAGGAATTGGAAGTCCTACCATGCGGGTTAGTATTAGGGTATGGGTTGCGCTTAACAAAAGTAACATGTATTACTGGGACCCGCAGGGGATATGATAGAAGGTTGAGTTGATAACTATATTGAGAAGATAAACCCTGGTTGGTGTCTAGTAGGTCACTTCATAGTATCGAGTAATAGAGTGCAAAACCCAAAGGTCAGTAGTTAGAACGGAGACCGGCGGAAGACCGTCGATTCCCCAATAATACCATAAGTCATTAGGATCGTTCCAGAGTAACAATGAGAGCAGGGTATGGATAAAAGGGTACACATTAATAAAAGTAAATATCCTTGCGAAAGGGAACTTTGGGCTTCATCCCATCTTGGTTCCTAGTGCCCTCCCTCCCCTTCATTTGGCATACTCTGGGCAGTCCTGGGATTAACCCTAAATTGCTAAGCTTAATAACCATTAGACAAGAGTAGTTTGATAAGCTAAGTGAACATGGTAATATTCTCACCCGTGAAGGGTTGGAGGGTTTCAGAACAAGACTTGGATGTGTGATCTCACCCGTAATGGGTTGGAGGGATTCAGGACAGTTAGTCCTGCGAGATAAAGGCTTTTGAGGTTTACATCAGTACGGGTTTGGTCCTGTGAGCTGGAGGCTCGGGTGGAGATACTTTGCATGTGCATAGAAACAAAACTAGTGGCGGGTCATGCGGTACTGGGCCAATCGTCACACCAATGGTAGTACGGTGACTTTGGTGAGGTGTGGTGGTTTGAGGGGCCTGTAGGATGTTTATACTGCGGTCTGGACGACAATCCCCGAAAACGCACACCCGACCAAGAAAGTCTCGCAGTTGGCCAGTATTAGTACGCAGAGACTCTAGAGTGCACTTAGGACGTGTACAGAGGCGTACGAAGGGTCTGGGCTTGGTAGTGTGTATACCCGCATAGGAAGCAGAAGCGCCTGTTCCACTGCTACCGTATCCACAACGGTGGTACTAGAGAGTGATGCTAACTCCAAAAAGTGGAACTAAAGGTCCGTGATCACAGAGTCGTGTGTGTGAGTTGCACTTGCCTGAATCATAAACCGCATGCATAACATACATTCATAATTAGGTCATACGCGCCAAAGATCCTTATCATATAAACTAGTATGGACTCTTTTATATGATAAGTTAAATTTGGAAACATTAACTTATAAGTTTGTATGGGCATTTTTATAAGTTATGGTACTTCTGTGTTGGTAGTTTATCAGTAGATAGTTTACTCTCTCCTCCGTTCTTTACTCTGTTTTACTTACAGCACTTTACTTACTTTCAGTACTGTTCTTACTTACTTTACATATGCTATATACATAGAACTGCTAGAGTATAAATAGTTGATACTTCATATACTTGGTAGTATAGTTCTACTGTCACCTGCTTTCTTTTGATACCCTTTTTTATCCTCCGCTTCGTCCTCCCACCCGGTACCTAGGAGTTGCGGGGGAGAGGTGTGGAGGAAACGACTTAGTCTTTTGACTAATGGTTGGTGACCAAATAATTTTAGGAGCTCAAGGAGATGGAGCACCAGCACGACCAGCAGGATGAGGTGGCAGGACGTGAGGAGCTGACACCACCACCTACTACTACTACAGCCCGTCGTCAGGTGGGACGAGTTTTCTAATGATAGTTTAGCTTCTACTTGTTGTATTTTGAGAGAGATTTGATATCATGTACAGGGCATAAGCCCTTATCTCATTTTTGTACTCATTGTGGACTCTGTGTACCTTTCATTTTCATATATATGATATATACTGTGACTTGTGGACTAGCTAGTTGTTTTTATATACTGCTTTTATGCTTCTATTTCTCAAATTGGCCGAACAGGTTATATGATCGTACTAGCCGGCAGAATCGGCGTCTTATGGTGTTGACTAACCCATGAGTTAGTGTCACCGTAAGGTAGCGGTTCTGGGAAAACGATCGGGAGCCTCCTTGGTAAGGGGAGGGGTCTTACACGAGGACTCTGGAGGATCAGAATTGAAGTTAGCTGAAGCTTTAGCTCTTCAAACGCTTGGTTTCATTCCTCACTTCACTCGAACTTCTTACCTCCTTAAAAGGTTCTGAAGAAAGGGGCACACTTGTCTCCAGAGCGTGAGACAGTGTGGTTAAGCCCTGCCACCCTTCCTATAAACTGCTGGGCCTTCTTCGAACTTCTGAAGGGTTGCATCTCCAAAATGTCCTTAACCTTGTCAGGATTAGGCTTCGTCATTACATACTGATATAACGAGTCCATCCTAAATGTCAGAAAATTCCAACACACCCACTCTAAGACTACTTCTAGCCAATCATGAAATCTTATGAGGCTGGTTTGTAGGGGGATCGACAAGAGTGCTTTGGGCAGTGAAGTCCGAAAATAAGATTTTGGTATGATTAAAAGGTGACAAGATTCATCGTGAAAGGATGTGCCTGAAGGAGTTGAATCTTATGTAAGATTTGGAAGAAAGTTATTAGGCTTTAAGTAATAATTCATATCCTTAAAAATCATATGCAGTTTTTTAAAGTAAGTGGTAAAGTTGTGTTAAGAACTTCATAGTGAAGTATTCTATAATATTGTGTTGGAAACTTCATACTTAAGTATTCTCTAATGAGATTAGTTCTGGGGTTGAGGTCCTTGTTCGAAGTGCTTACAGTACACCAATTATAATGCCCCAAAATTTCTGAAGTAGGGAAAAGAGTTTTCCAAAAGTTATCGCTCGGCAGTAGGGCTAACGCTGGAGATAGCTCCGGGATAGTAAGCTTCAGGCGTTGAGAGCATTGAATGAGGAATGGTGACTCAATTCCTAGCCTATCGTGTGACGGTAGGTTTCTAGCGTGCGGCGTTAGCCTTTTTATTGGTCGAGTTCTCGAAAGTTAGCGACCAGCGGTAGGGTTACCACAGGCAGTAACTTGGCAATTTATTTGTCTAAGCGCTCGGGTTTCTACCGTGCGGAGGTAGTAGCTATCACGTGGAGGTAGCTAAAGCAGTCGTGTCATACCGTCACTAGCTATCGCGAGGCATTAGCATCTTATCGCTTGGCGATAAAGATTTTGTAACCACGTGGCCACGTGTCAACTTGTGATTGGAGGGCCAAGGCGGTTGCGCTCGAATCGAAGCATTAGATTGAGGTACCGTGCGGCGGTAGTTAGGTACAACATGGCGATAGCTTTGTTTATATTCCCGGATCGGTCGTTTCACTTCATCTTCTTTGGAGTTGGACTTGGCAGGGTCTTTTGGAGGAGGAGCAGCAGAATAGGAAGAGGGAGTTTACATTGTAGTTCGATATTCGGAGTTCGGATTCGAAGAGTGTGTACGGATCTAAGGACGCAAGGTCGAAGCGGTCAATTTCAACCGTCTAGATTTCTTTCATGGCGCCAAAGAGGACTACAAGGGAATGATCATCTTCCTTGGACATGTGAAGTCCTTTGTTTGGCATTTTAGGGTAGATGCTCCACGAGCATATAGATTTGGTTCTACCAACTGGTAGATCTGTATATCCTCATAGTTTTGCATTTAGATCAGGAATCGAAGTACAGAATAGGTATATTGTGTGAAGCCCATCCGAAAGAGTTGGTCTGGATTGGTGATGTTTATATATTTTGTATGTCGAAAAATACTCTACGGTAAATGTGTGGATTTTGAAGTCGTGGGGTGTGAAGATGACTGTGTTGAGAGTACTGGGGTAGTCTCTAGAAAAACACCTAAGAGGGGGAAAGAACCGATAGTTTGTCCCCTACCGCACGGCGGTAGTGCTACCGTCGGCGATAGCAACCAGTAAGTTGTGTTGTTTGTGAATCCTGTCTTTGGGAGAGCTGAGGGATATAACTAGATTGAATGTGATCTTAAATTGCTCAGCTATTGAGACTTGTCTCTCAAAGACCTGGGGGCCTATTTTGTAGAGTGTGAGCTTAAATTGCTCAGCGAAGGTAGCCATGTGAGGTAACCTAAGGTCATAACAGGATTATGAATTGTACGGAAATGGGAAAGGGGATGCCGACCCGCATCGTGATTGATGAGCCTAACGAATTGTGCACAGGAAATGGCTTAATTGTACCTAACCTTGTCATTTATCTTGGCGTGAGTCATATAGTGGATCTGCAGATCATTATGACTTTGCCAGAGTCTTGGGGCATTGTCTCTGGCAATAGCCCTGTGAAAATAAAAGCTCAAACATTGTTGACCGTTAGTGAACGGTGGTGTAACCCTTGAGGTCTTGTGTACCAAGAGTTTTCCTGAGAGCACGGGGCGTTGGGCGTTTGCGCCAATGTATGTGGCTAACAGTGCTTAAGTTGCACGTTTTGATTCCCAAGTTATGATTAAACTAATGCTTGTAGGTAAGGAGCACCGCCACCCCGAGTTACGGGTGGGGTCGTTATAATTTGGTTAGTTAATGTTGACCGTTGCTTTTGTTTGTCACCTTTGCGGTGGAATGTTGCATGCAGGTGATGCTGAGCCAAGCGGGAAATAGCGGCCTGGAGCCCAGAAATGTTATGCTGGCCCTTGAAGGCCAAAGTGAATTACTTATGTTATTTTATCTTTCATGTGTGGCCGGAATGCGTGTCGAAGTATGTAACACATTTAAATTCATGTTGAACATTGTAAGGTCGAAAGGCCAAGACCTTATTTGTGTATTGTTTTACATTCCTAGTTGTGGTAGTGGACATTCATGTTGTTGTTGTGTTCTATTTATAATCTATAAATTACTTCTGATAGAATGTACTCTGGGTTAGGATACGCAATATTGGATTATGATTTCAATTTAGTAACTCCTTGGTCTGTCTGTGGTATATGGCATCAGGCCCCGACCGGACCTTCTGTTATATGTTATGTGACGGATGGGGGTGTTACAAAGTTGGTATCAAACTCTGGTGTCGGTCTTTCTTATTTTAATTCGTGGGCGAATTCTTTTAAGAGGTGGTGAGCATATGTATGTATGTTATCGTTATAACATAAAAAGAACCCATGAATGTCCACTTAGGAATAAAAATACACATGTTAGAGGAACCTGCGTGTTCCTATGGTTGCGTTTTGGCAATCTATTTGTCGCCTAATTGAGTGTTTTACAATTATAAGTAACTGGGAGCGGTGCGACGAAGTCGCAACGCCAGCACTCCGCGGAGAGTAGTGCGCCTAACAACGCGCCTTCAACCCCTCCTTATGGTGAAACCATACGAATGGTAGCGGTTGTGGTGTTTGCTATGATCAATGCCCAATCGGGGAGGTAAGTGCAGCCTCCTACTCCTGGGCTAGGTCAAGTACTGCTTGGAGTAACATAGCCTATAGTGGCAGATCAAGTAGCGGCAGAGCTCGTGGTGAAGAGGAGAGCTACTGAGAAATAACTAAAGCGTGTGATGAGCTTTAACCCACCGGTTTATTTGGGGACTGAGACCCCAATGGCTGAGGACTGGCTTTCTTGGGTGAAGAGAGTCATATCATCAACGAAGATTTGAGGAATGGCAGAAAGTCACGATAGCCGCTTTCCTTCTGTATAGTGAAGCAAGGTAATGGTAGGAGGAGTTAGAGCTTCATCACTTCGCTGGGAGGCAACTTTCTGATATCTCGATGGAGGAGTTCTCAAGACTATTTCTATCACGGTTCATCCCATCAATACAGAAAATAACTATGGAGAATCAGTTCTGGAGACTAACTCAAGGTTGCAATAGTGTGGACGAATACCTTCATTTGTTCACGAGATTGGGGCGTTATGCTAGCTCCACTTTTTCTGATGAGGAGCGCAAGACAAACCGATTTAATGAAGGAATGTGTGACGATCTGAGGTTGCTACTCTCAGGTCCTATGGCGTAGGGCTTTCTAGTCTTGTTCAATACAGACCAATATCTAGAGAAGGATATGAAGAGGGTTCAAGGCAAGAAGGACACGACAATGAAGAGGTCAGACTTTAAAGTTCCAAGTTCATCGAAGTCTGGGTACTTAAAGTGGAATAAGAATCCCAAAACTTTTGGAACAGCTTCTTCAGCGGTTACTTCTGGGGCATCTTCTGGGCAAGGAGTCCCAATTCACAGTTATAATTGTGGCAAACGGGGACACATGGCCCGCAACTGTTGGAGTGGTAAATCAGAGAAGAAGGCAGGAGCTTCCTATGCGGAGAAAGAGAAGGCGGTGGAGTTAACCGCGTCCTATCAGGCTCCAACCCAACCGAGAGTCTACATTCTTGGCCAGTAGGAGGCCATCAAGTAAGGCGATGTTGTGACAGGTTTGTGCTAGATTTTGACTGTAATACTTTGCATACCTTGCTTCTTATGTTTTGGTCGTACGACTATAGTGTTTTAGGCTTTGTCGTGGTTATGGACTATTCGGCTCGAGCACTGTTTGATATAGGAGCTTCGCATTATTTCTTATCTGAGGACTTTGTGTCATGCATCAGAGTGCCTACTTCAGTGGCAAAGGATAGATTGGATTTGATGCTGCCGAACGGGTGTTCGATGTGCACAGAGAGAGACTGTTGCGTGAAAGTGTTGGTTGGTAGTCAAACTTTTGACTTGGAAGCGTCACTACTAGCGATAGTAGAGTTTAATGTAATCTTTGGCATGGATTGTCTCTCGGAGTAGTGTGCTTACATTGATTGTAGTTCTAAGACTGTTAAGCTGGGGTTGAATACTAGTCAAGAAACTACTTTCTCTACTATGAAGGGATTGAGTAAGATGATGAAGTCTGCTCTTCAAGTAGTTAAAGCAGTTCATGAGGGTGCTGAGTTGTTCTTCACTCTTTTAGAGGCTAAGAAGCCCAATCATGGCTTTGTTAGTATTCTAGTGGTGTCGGATTTTTCCAATGTTTTCCCAAAAAATCTCCCTGGAGCCCCACCTTAGAGAGAAAGATTTCACTATCGAGTTGGTGCCTGGTGCTAAATCTATTTCACGGTCTCCTTACCGCTTAGCACCAAGGGAAATGGTGGAGTTGAAGGCACAGCTTCAAGAGTTAATAGAGCAGGGGTATATTCGTCCAAGTTCATCACCTTGGAGCGCCCCAGCCCTCTTCGTGAAGAAGAAGGATGGAATTCTGCGACTGTATATCGATTATCGGGAACTCAATAAGCTAACGGAGAAGAACAAGTTCCCGATTCCGAGGATCGATGATCTATTTGACCAGCCTGTTGGGTCGACTTTGTATTTGAAGCTGGATTTGAAGTCTGGTTACTATCAGCTAAGAATTAGAGAAAGTGGCATTCCCAAGACAGCGTTCAGTAATAGATATGGCCATTACGAGTTCACGGTCATGCCTTTTGGGATGACGAATACGCCATCGTTTTTTATGGACTTGATGATTTGGACATTCAGGGAGTATTTGGATCGGTTAGTGATAGTGTTCATTGATGATATCTTGGTGTACTCCCAGTCCGATCTTGATCATGCGGAGCATCTACAAATTGTTCTGGAGACCCTGAGAAGCAATCAGCTGTATGAAAAATTATCTAAGTGTGAATTCTAGCTTTCTTCTCTAGATTTCCTTGGGCACATCATTAGTAGAGAGGGGATAGCGGTTTATCAGGTGAAGATTGTTGCGATATGAGAGTGGCCTGTGTTGCCTTCAATGGCAGAAGTCTGGAGTTTTCAGGGACTTGTCGGCTACTACAGGCGCTTCATCGAGAATTTCTTGCAGATAGCGTTACCTATCATGACTCTAACGCGGAAGGATCAGAAGTTTGTTTGGTCGTCAGCGTGCGTGCAAGCTTTCGAAGAACTGAAAAGTCATATGACCACGATGTCTATCCTATGTTCTCCATATGGGACAGAAGGCTATGAGATCTACAGCGATGCTTCGGGGAGGGGCTTAGGTTGTGTGTTGTTACAGCATGGGAGAGTAATAGCTTATGGTTCGCGCCAGTTGAAGGTGAATGAGAGGAATTACCCGGTCTATGACTTGGAGTTGGCAGCCATGATTTTCGCTCTGAAGCTCTAGAGGCACTACATGTACGGTATGAAGGTCGACATTTACACAGATCATAAGAGTTTGAAGTATTTGTTGGATCAGAAGGATCTAGATATGCGTCAGTGAAGGTGGATGAAGTTCCTTGGGGATTACACCTTCGAGATACACTATGTTACTAGCAAAGGTAATGTAGTTGCGGATGCGTTAAGTCACAGGTTTCCCGCATAGGCTAACTTGATAAGGATGCATGATGAGCGTCTTATTCGAGATTTAAAGGCCTAAGAGATCTCTTGTGTGGATAAGAGGTCCAGTGCTAAAGCACGACTGTATTAGACAGAGGTAAAATATGACCTCGTCGAACGGATTCGACAGGCTTTGGAATTGGATGACAACATGAAGCACTACATGGTTGAGACTTTGGAAGGGTCAAATACCCAATTTACTATTGATAATGGGTTGTTGTGGAAGAACTGACATTTGTGTGTCCCAAAGATGGGAAAATACGGGAAGAATTAATATACGAGGCTCATTATACCAAGCACTCGGTTCACCCGGGGAGCACAAAAATGTACAATGATATGAAAAAGTTATTCTGGTGGCCAGGAATGAAGAAGGACATTGCTTTTTATGTGGCAAAATGTCATACTTGTGCCTTGGTGAAGACCAAATGTCAGAACCCTAGAGGATTTTTGAAGTCTTTGCCTATATCGGAATGGAAGTTTGACGATATAAATATGGATTTCATGCATAGTTGTCCGAGATCACGGAAGGGAAATGACATCATCTGGTTGATTGTTGATCGTTTAACTAAAGTGTCTCACTTCATCCAGAATAGGAAGGATGATTCTGTGGAGAAATTAGCAAAATTGTTTGTGGATAATATTGTCTGAATGCACGGTGTGCCCCGTAGCATCGTGAGTGACCGAGATGGGCGCTTCACATCAAATTACTGGAGGCTGGTTCATCAATTGTTGGGAACCAAACTGAAGTTCAGTATGGTCTTTCATCCTCAAACGGATGGTCAGACCGAGAGGGTGAATTGGACAATGGAGGACAAGCTTCGTATGTGCGCCCTAGATTTCGGGAAAAAGTGGGAAGATCACTTGTGTATGATCTAATTTGCTTACAATAATATCTACCAGGCAAGCATTCAAATGGTGTCCTTCGAGGCCCTTTTTGGTAGAAAGTACCGTACTCTGTTTTTATGTTTGGAGACGGGCGAGTCAAAGTTGTATAAGTGGAATAAAGTCAAGGATGCGACTTCTATTGTTCGAACATCAGGGAGTGGTTGCTGATAGCACAAGATAGAAAGGCTAAATATTATAATACCAAGCACAAAAATGTGGAGTTTGCCGTGGGTGATTGGGTTTACCTGAAGATCAAACCGTTCAAGGGCGTGTCTAGAGTTTGATGGCTAAAAAAGCTAAGCCTGAGATACCATGGGCCTTTTGAGGTTTTGGAGCGCGTTGGTGAAGCTGCCTATCGATTAAAACATTCAACGGAGCTTAGTGGTTTGCATGACATATTCCATATATTTGTGTTGCGGAAGGCAGTGCAAGAGCCCACACAAGTGGTTGCGGCAGATCAAGTGTCAATTGATGTAGAGTTGACAACGAGGGTCAAGCACATTCGTATTGAAGACTCAGAAGTTAAGCAGCTTTGCAATAAGTCTATCGGGATGGTCAAGGTCTGCTGGGACAACTATGGCAAAGAGGAGTTATCTTGGGAGTGGGAACAAACCATGAAGGTCGAGTTCCCCTAGCTTTTCGTTTGAGGTATACTCTCGTAGAATTAATATTCTTTCTTTTCCTACAATGCATAATTTCAGGACGAAATTCTTTAAGTGGGAGAGATTTGTAACGCCCCAAAATTTCTGAAGCAGGGAAAAGAGTTTTCTAGAAGTTACTGCCCGGCAGTAGGGCTAATGCTAGTGGTAGCTCCGGGATAGTCGGCTTTAGGCGTCGAGACTGTTGAGAGCATTGAGTGAGGCATGGTGACTCTACGCCTAGTCTACCACGCGGTAGTGGGTTTCTAGCGCGCGGCGTTAGCCTTTTTATTATTAAGGTTCTCAGGAAGTTTGTGCCTAGTGGTAGGGTTACTGCAAGCGGTAACATGGCAATTTATTTGTCTAAGAGTTCGGGTTTCTACCGTACGGCCGTAGTAGCTATCATGTGGCGGTAGCTAAAGCAGTTGTGTCGCAACCATAGCTAGCTGCCACGAGGCATTAGCATCTTATCGCTTGGTGATAACAATTCTGTAACCGCTTGGCCACGTGTCAACCTGTGATTGAAGGGCCTGGGAGGTTGCGCTCAAATTGAGGTGTTGAATTAAGGTACCGCGCGGCGGTAGTTAGGTACCGCGCGGTAGTATCTTTGTTTATATTCCTGGATTGGCCATTTCACTTCATCTTCTTTGGAGTTGGGACTTGGCCGGCTCTTTCGGAGGAGGAGCAGCAACGCCAGAAGAGGGATTTTATGCCGCTGTTCAAGATTCGGAGTTCAGATTCGTAGAGCGAGTTCGGATCTACGGAGGCAAGGCCGGATCGATCGATTTCAATCATCTAGATTTCTCCCATGGCACCGAAGAGGACTACAAGGGTAACGATCCTCTTCCTTGGACATGTGAAGTCCTTTGTTTTGCATTTTAGGGTAGAAGCTCCACGAGCACGTGGATGTGGTTCTCCAAACGGGTAGATCCGTGTATCCCCATAGTTTTGCATTTAGATCCAGAATTGAAGTACGAAATAGGCATGTTGTGTGAAGCCCATCCGTATGGGTTGGATTAGATTGGTGATGTTTATATATTTTGAATGCCGGAGAAGACTCTGTGGTAAATGCGTGGATTTTGTAGTCGTGGGGTGTGCAGACGACTGTGTTTTATAGTACTGGTGGTAGTCTCCAGGAAAACACCCGAGAGTGGGGAAACTGATAGTCTATCCCCTACTGCGCAGCGGTAGTGCTACCACTAGCGATAGCTTCTAGTAAGCTATATGTTGTTAGTGAAGCCTGTATTTGGGAGACCTGAGGGATATAATTAGATTGAGTATGAGCTTAATGTAATACCTCCATCTGTCACATGAAATATAATAGAGGGTCCAGCCGGGTCCCCACATTATATTCCACAAACAACCGGCGAGATTACAGGTTAATATTACAGACTACTCGCATCCTAACTCAGAGCATTCTAATGGAAGCTTTAGGGTTAGTTGAACTCAAACTCATTTTAATGTCCACAATACATGAACCACCATTTTATATAAGCACAGGAATGTTCGAAGCAAATACATAAAGGCCATGGCCTTAAGGCCTTATAGTTACATATCACCAGTGTGGATTATAAATATCGGCACGCAGGCCAACCACACATGAAAAGAAGTAAAAATTCTTCATTCGGCTTTCAAGGGCTAGCATAGCAGTAGCATGGGCTTTAGCCCACTATTTTTCGCTCCCGCTCAGCTCTTTAGTACCTTCATGAGGACAGTCCACCGCAACGATGGAAAATAAGGCAACGGTCAGCATTCAGCTGACCAATTTATAGCAACCCTACCCCTTTTCGGGGCAATGGTACTCCTTCCCTACATGCAAATCATTTTCACAAGCAGATATATCACAAAATGTGCACTCACGCACAGTTCAATATATCACAAACGTAGGTCGCACGTCCCGACGCTCCGTACACTCAGGGCTTATTATCGGTGTACCGAAAAGGCCAAGGTCCCACCACCGTTGAAAGGTCCAAGACCCAACGGTAACCATTGAGCATTCCAAGTCATTACGGCGTACAACCTAAGACTCTCATTATGCGATACTAATGAACACCAATAACTTAGGCATTCCAGTTAGACACCCATAACGCGGATACAGTTCAGCCTTTTCCTGTTGCTCAAATCATCAAATCTAAGGCTAGTCTGACGCGGGTCGGCTTCCCCTTGTCCGTTCGGCTCACTGGCCTTTACGAGATTGTAGCTCACAAAGTAGCCTCACAGTCTCCCAGAGACAGGCTTTCACAATCATAGAGTGGCTGGGAGCTATCGCCACTGACAACTACTATCGACTGACATTAGCGAAAGAACACCATTTCTGTACCAGCCCTAACCATAATTGGACCAACTATCTAGAAAACCCTGCAGCCACCTGTAGTGCCAGAAACACTGAACTTTCACAACACATAGAGCTCACCAAGAGCTATTGCCGTTGGTGAAACTCACTGTCGCCCGACAATATCCAATAGTCATCCAAACTGTGGTATTTCACGGTTCTTTTCCTGGAGTGCCGCTCAAGTACTTCCTGCTACTGCCAGTTCACAGGTACAACCCCGCAGACCCCGTAACTTACTCGTTTATACTGGGAGTCTTCTCCAGTTTACAAAATAAAACATCACCATTCCAGACCAACCTGTCCAGATTGTCTTCATACACCATGCCTATTCCGTACTACACATTTCCGGATCAATATGCAAGACTTATGGGGATTACAGGAATCAACCCAAAGGAACTCCCTCGACTCTCCACCTTTTGGTGGGGGATTCTATGCGTATGCCAAAATAAGTACTTCACTTGTCCAAGAAGGAACATAATTACCCTTGTCATTCTCTTCGGAGACATGGCAAAGATTCTCTACGCGGATGGAAATGAGCACCTCTCTATCCCCTTTGCGGATCTAGCCTTGGATATTGCTTCCGATAAGTAAATATCCTTCAGCAACTTCACCAAGATCAACCCAAACCCTTAGCTTTAGCCGAGAGTTCTATTCTCCAGAACATGGATGAAATGAAGAGAGAGAGAGTGAGAAGGAAATAATGATTTCCTCATGCCAATCCCTCTGCATATGTGGCCTCGTGTTAAATCCCAGCCACACAATCACTCCATCAAAATGAAACAGTGACCTGGAGTTGAATTGAAAGTCAACCTGATCGCTTTGAGCAGCTAGCTAGCACCGTTATAACCTTCGAAATCCTTTTGTCGTTCATCGAAAGAAGGCAGCACTTTTGTCGAAATAATGCGTCGTTGTTATGCGAGAAACCCTTTTTATTCGACGTTCATCGAAAGTCTACCTGACAGATAAACGACCGCTGGTTCGGCATTTGTCGAACGCCGGTTCGACGTTCCTCGAATGCCGGTTCGGCGTTCCTCGAACGCCGGTTCGGCGTTACTCGAACTTCGGTTCGGCGTTCCTCGAATGCCGGTTTGACGTTCGTCGACCTCCGACCGACTTTTTATCCTGTTACGTCCTACTCGCTTTTTGGGGTGTTACAATCCTCTCCTCCTTACAGAAATTTCATCCCAAAATTTGCATACAACAATAAAAAGATAGTAACAAATATGTTGCAACATATCGTCTCTTTACAAAAAAATATTACAATATTTTATATAAACAACTCGGGAAATTCAGCACGCATGGTTTGCTCCCGCTCCCATGTTAGCTCCTCATGGCAACAATTGTCCCACCGGACCTTGACCATCCTGATTGTCTTATTCCGCAGTTTCTTAACCGACGTATCCTCGATCTGAATGGGCCTAACCATCGTTGTTAGCCCAGATTCAACTGGTACGTACTCTATCATACGCAATTACTTGAGCTGGATCTTTCAAGGCTTTTCGAAGCACTGATATGTGGAAAACATCATGCAATCCACTCAATTCTGCCGAAAGTGCTAGCCGATAGGCAAATTCTCCAACTCGTTCCACTACTTCGAACGGACCAAGATATCTCGGACTTAACTTTTTCAAGCGTCAAATCTTGGACACGCCCTTGAATGGTTTGATTTTTCAAGTATACCAACTCGCCAACCGCAAACTCTACGTTTTGGTGCTTGGCGTTGTAGTACTTTTACTTCCTATCTTGGGCTATCAGTAGCCTCTCCAGGATAGAGCGTATCATCGAATTAGCCTCTTCGACTTCCTTACGCTTATGTAACTTAGACTCGCCCTTTTCCTCCCAAGCTAACGGTGTATGGCACTTCCTGTCATATAAAGTTTCAAAAGGCGCCATATTTATGCTAGCTTGATAGCCATTGTATCAAACTCTACCATGTAGAGATGGTCTTCCCACCTCTTTCCGAAATCCAAGGCTCACATCCGGAGCATATCCTTCATAGTTTTGTTGGTCATCTCGGTCTGACCATCCATTTGCGGATGAAAGGTCATACTGAACTTTAACTTAGTACCAAACAACTGATGGATTAGCCTCCAATCATTTGAAGTGAAGCGCCCTTCTCGATCTCTAATGATGCTACGGGGTATACCGTGCAATCGTACTATTTGCTCTACATAAAGCTTAGCCAAGATATCCACTGAATCGTCCCTCTTGTTCGGAATGAAGTGAGCCACTTTAGTCAACTGGTCTAAGATCACCCATACATAATCGTTCCCGCGTTGCAATCTCGGCAAACCGTGCATGAAATCCATCGAAATGTGATCAAACTTCCATTTCGGAATAGGCAGCGACTTTTGGAAACCTCAAGGCTTCTGACATTCTGCTTTCACTAGGGCACACGTTTGAAATTTTGCCACATAGAAAGATATGTCTTTCTTCATGCCCGGCCACCAGAACATTTTCTTCATGTCCTTTTACATCTTTGTGCTCCATGGGTGAATTGAATACTTCGTGAAGGGAGCTTCATACATCAATTCTTCTCTTAGCTTACCCATCTTCGGGACGCACAAAGGACCGTCTTTCCGAAAAAGGCCGTCATCCAAGGAAAACTTGGAATCCGACCCATCCACTGCATAACGCTTTAGACTGTCATCAAGTTTTTTTGCTCGCTGAACCCTGTCTGCAAGGTCATACTGTACCAATTTGCTCTTGCTGGATTCCTACGACTCAAGGCATGCATTTGCAGTGGCATTCTTGTCAACACAAGAAATCGCTAAAGCTTCCAGCTCCTGGATCAGCCGCTCATCATGCAACTGCAACCAATTTGCTCTTGCTGGATTCCTACGACTCAAGGCATTTGCGACGACGTTTCCCTTCTCGGGAGTATAATGGATTTGGAAGGTGTAGTGCCCGAGTAATTCCATCCATCTTCGTTTTCGCATATTGAGATCTTTCTGATCCAATAGATACTTGAGGCTCTTATGGTCTGTGAATATATCAACTTTCACGCCATATAAATAATGATGCCATAGTTTAAGTGCAAAAATCAACGCCGCCAGCTCCAAGTCATGGACGGGATAATTCCTCTCATGCACTTTCAACTGGAGTGAGCCATAAGTGATCACCTTTCCAAAATGAAGAAGAACGCAGCCCAAACCGCTCCCTGATGCATCACTGTAGAATTCAAAGTCGTCTGAACCACATGGCGACGTCAAAATTGGCTCCGTGGTCAAGCGACTCTTATGCTCTTCAAAAGCTTGCGCGCACTCCGGCTTCTAAACAAACTTTTGATCCTTCCACATTAGTGTGGTAAGAGGCAAGGAGATCCGTGAGAAGTTTTCTACAAAACGTCTGTAGTAGCCCGCCAGTCCAAGGAAACTCCTGACTTCGTCTACAGAAGACAACACCTACCACTCCCGTATTGCTACTATCTTAGACGGATCCACCGTAATTCCTTCTCCGCTCACTACATGGCCAATAAAATCCACAGACGACAGCCAGAACTCACACTTTGAGAACTTGGCGTAGAGCTTGTTCCTTCTCAGTGTGTGGAACACCATCCGTAAATGGTTCGCATGGTCTTCTTCAGACTGAGAGTACACGAGAATGTCGTTAATAAAGACGATTACAAACAAGTCCAAGTACTCTCGAAATGTTCGGTGCATTAGTTCCATGAACACCGATGGCGAATTTGTTAGCCCAAACGGCATTACTGTGAACTCGTAATGACTGTAGCGTGTTCCAAATGCTGTCTTGGGAATGTCACATTCCCGAATCCTCAACTTGTAGTAGCCAGACTTCAAGTCCAGCTTCAAGTACACCGTTGATCCCATCAGTTGGTCGAGTAAATCATCTATCCGTGGAATCAGATACTTTTCTTTTTTGTAAACTTATTCAGTTCTCGATAGTCGATGCACAGCCGCAAGCTTTTGTCCTTCTTTTTCACACAAAAAACCGATGCTCTCCAAGGTGACATACTTGGGCGTATATATCCTTGCTCTAGCAGGTCTTGCAATTGAACCTTAAGTTCCGCCATTTGCTTTGGTGATACTCGGTACGGCGAGCGGGCCACAGGTTTTGCACCTGGCACCAACTTGATAGAGAAGTCAATCTCCCGCTGGGGTGGTAACCCAGGAAGATCCTTTGGAAACACATCTGCAAACTCTAATATAATCGGAACATCATTCATACTGGACTTTGGCTCAACAGCCTCAACAACTATGAATAACAACTCCGTGCCCTTCCGAATAGCCTTGACTACTTGGAAAGCAGACATCAATATCTTGCTCGATCCTCACATAATAGCGAATATAGTCTCTAGCTCGGTATTCTGACCCAGTGTGACTTCCTTTGAGTTGCAATCAATACAGGCACGCTGCATCGAAAGCCAATCCATACCAAAGATCATATCAAATTCCGATGTCGGTAGCACCGATGCTTCTAATCCAAAATCTCGACTTCCTATCCACACCTCAATACAGCAAGACTTATTTTCACGCATCACGCATCCGTTAGGAAATAACACCTTCACGCTATCTATTGTTAGGCGAGTAGGCACGCCGATCCGGGACACGAAGTCCTCAGATAGAAATGAATGTGAAGCACCTGTATCAAACAGTGCACTCGCCGGACAGTCCTGAATAAGGACAAATCCTAATACAAACACATCATACACAAGCCACGCACAAGGTAGGAAGTATAAAAAGAAACAATATCTTAACTCGCACCTGTGACGATGTCACTTTGCTTTATGGCCTCCTGTTGGCCAAGATTATACACTCGGGGCTGTTCCTGGGATGTAGAGGACTCCACCACTACCTTTCCCTTTTCAGCATACGATTCTCCTATCTTCTTCTCACCCTTTGGAGGACCACTCCAACAATCGCGGGCAAAGTGTCCTGGTTTGCCACAGGTATAACATGTATGCGGGCCTTGCTTAGAAGTTGCTCCAGAAACAACAGTAGAGGGATCTTGTCTAGAAGACTTGGATCTCTTACACCATTTCCTTCGGTAGTTTGATTTTCCCAGGTGCGGCACTTTGAACTCGGACTTTATCACAGTCGAGTCCCTTTTGCCCTATAACCTCTTCATATCTTTCTCCAAGGCACGAGTTGTATCCACTAATGCTTGAAACCCTTAGTTCACCGAACTCAAGAGCAGGAATCTCAGCGCTTCCCGTAATCATTCGAAGAATCTATTGGTTTTATGCTCATCGACAGCAAAGATAGATCCCGCATAACGTCCCAACCTTATAAACTCATGTAAGTAGGTATCAATGCTACTTTCTTCCTGAGTTAGATGCTGGAACTCATTTTCCATGGCTATGTGTTGAGTCGATGGTAGATGTTTTGCCAAGAACAGTCTCAAAAACTCTTCTATCGAGACTTCTGCTAGTTGTCTGCCCGCTAAGTGGTGTATCTCCATTTCGTCCCAACAAAGCTGAGCCTTTCCTTCCAACAGGAAAGTGGCCAAGATGACTTTTTGTTGCTCCTCAATTCGTAATGCGGTCATAATTCTTTTGACTCCCGCAAGCTAGTCCTCTGCCTGCGCTGGGGATCCTGCCCCCACGAACGTAGGAGGACTGAAGCTCATGAACTGCTTCAGTTGTCGTTCTGCTGCTCGTACATCTACCACAGCCTCCATAGGTTCTGGCCTCACACCAACCTGTTCTAGCATCATTGCAGGCTGCGTCTGCCCAGTAGGTTGTGTATGGATCATTGCAAACAACGCCTCAGTAACTAACCACACTGTCTTTGTAGAAGGAGGAGGTGTAGGCACCTCAGTTGGTGCCACACTTTCTACAGAACGATGGGGCTCAGACTGCCCCACCAACTTCGAGTCACCTATAAGTGTAAAATACACAATTTAGCGACTACTCAGAATCAAACAACGACAAATAGGAACGTGCAGGTTCCGTAAGAAGCTGTATTTTTAATCCTAAGTGGACATTCTTGAGTTCATTTATGTTATAATGGCCGCACATATACATGCTTGCCACCCCACAAAAGAATTCGACCACGAATTCGTAAGAGGAAGACCAAGACAAGCTGATACTAAATTGTAACACCTCCATCCGACACATAAAATATAATAGAGGGTCCGGTCAGGGCCCCACATCATATTCCACAAACAGGCGGTTGGATTATAGGTTAATATCACAGACTACTCGCATCCTAACTCAGAGCATTCTAATGGAAGCTTTAGGGTTAGTTGAACTCAAA
This sequence comes from Platanthera zijinensis, assembly GCA_039513925.1. NCBI lineage: Eukaryota > Viridiplantae > Streptophyta > Magnoliopsida > Asparagales > Orchidaceae > Platanthera > Platanthera zijinensis. Next base: position 113,225,154 of record CM077078.1, read on the forward strand.
CTCATTTGAATGTCCACAATACATGAACCACCATTTTATATAAGCACGGGAATGTCCGAAACAAATATATAAAGGTCATGGCCTTAAGGCCTTATAGTTACATATCACCAGTGTGGATTATAAACATCGGCACACAGGCCGGCCATACATAAAAAGAAGTAAAAATTCTTCATTCGGCCTTCAATGGACTGCATAGCAGCAGCATGGGCTTTAGCCCGCTATTTCCCGCTCCCGCTCGGCTCTCCAGTACTTGCACGAGGACAGTCCACCGCAATGGTGGTATACAAGGAAACGGTCAGCATTCAGCTGACCAATTTATAGCGACCGTACCCCTTTCCAAGAAAGTGGTATTCCTTCCATGCAGGCATAGCATTTTCACAAGCAGATATATCACAAAACATGCACTCAAGCACAGTTCAATATATCACAAATGTCGGCCACACGGCCCGCGCTCCGTGCACTCAAGGCACATTATCGGTGTACTGAAAAAGCCATGGTCCCACCACTGTTCAAAGGTCCCAGACCCAATGGTAACCATTGAGCACTCCTAGTCTTTATGGCGTACATCCTAAGACTCTCATTATGCGATACTAATGAACACCAATAACTTAGGCATTCCGGTTAGACATCCATAACGCGAATAAAGTTCAGCCTTTGCCCGTTGCTCAAATCATCAAATCTAAGGCTAGTCTGATATGAGTCGGCTTCCCCTTATCCGTTCGGCTCACTGGCCTTTAGGAGATTGCAGCTCACAAAGTAGCCTCACAGTCTCCCAGAGTCAAGCTTTCACAATCACAGAGTAGCTGGGAGCTATCACCAGCGACAACTACTATTGCCTGGCGTTAGCGACAGAACACACTTTTTGTACCATCCCCAACCATAATCGGACCAACTATCCAGAAAATTCTGCAGCCACCTACAGTGCTAGAAACACTGGACTTTCACAGCACAAAGAGCTCACCAAGAGCTATCGTCATTGGCTATACTCACTATCGCCCGGCAACATCCAATAGTCATCCAAACTGTGGTATTTCGCGGTTCTTTTCCTGGAGTGTAGCTCCAGTACTTCCTGCTACTGCCAGTTCACAGGTACAACCATGTAACTTACTAGTTTATACTCGGAGTCTTCTCTGGTTCGCAAAATAAAACATCACCAATCCAAACAAACCTGTCCAGATGGGCTTCACACAGCATGCCTATTCTATACTACACATTTCCAGATCTATATGCAGGACTTATAGGGATTACAGGAATCAACCAAAAGGAACTCCCTCGACTCTCCACCTTTTGGTGGGGGATTCCATGCGTATGCCAAAATAAGGACGTCACTTGTCCAAGAAGGAAGATCATTACCCTTGTCGTTCTCTTCAGAGCCATGGCAAAGCTTCTCTACGCGGATGGAAATGAGCGCCTCACTGTCCTTTTCGCAGATCTAGCCTCAGATACTACTTTCGATAAGGAAATCTCCTTCAGCACCTTCACCAAGATCAACCAAAACCCTTAGCTTTAGCCGAGATTTATCTTCTCAGGAACTTGGATGAAATGAAGAGAGAGTGTGTGTGATAAGGAAATACTGATTTCCTCATGCCAATCCCTCTACATATGTGTCCTCGGTTTAAATCCCAGCCACACAATCACTCCATCAAAATAAAGCAGTGGCCTGGAGTTGAGTTGAAAGTCAACCTGATCGCTTTGACCAGCTAGTCGGCGCCGCTATAACCTTCGAAATCCCTTCGCCGTTCATCTAAATAAGGCAGCATGTTTGTCGAAAGAATGTGCCGTTGTTACGCGAGAACCCCTTTATGTTCGACGTTCGTCGAACGGCTACCTGACAGATAACTGACCCGCATTCGTCGAACGCCGGTTCGACGTTCGTCGAACGCCGATTCGACGTTCGTCGAACGCCGGTCGACTTTTAGCCTGTTACGTCCTTCTCGCTTTTTGGGGTGTTATACTTAAATTGCTCAACTATTGAGGCTTGTCTCTCGAAGATCTGGGGGCCTATTTTATGGAGTGTGAGCTTAAATTTCTCATCTGAGGTAGCCATGAGAGCTAACCTAAGGTCATAACAGGGTTATGAATTGTACGAAAATGGGAAAGGGGATGCCGACCCGTATCGTTGCTGACACGCCTGACGAATTGAGAATGAGAAATGGCTGAATTGTACCCAACCCTTATCGTCCATCTTGGAGTGAGTTATATAGAGGATTTGCAGATCGTTATGACTTTGCTGGAGGCTTGGGGAATCGTCTCTAGCTGTAGCCCTGTGAGACTAAAAGCTCAAATGTTGATGACCGTCAGTGAATGGTGGTGCAACCCTTGAGGTCTTGTGCACCAAGAGTGTGCCTGAGAGCTCGGGGCATTGGTCGTTTGCGCCAATATCTATTGCTAATGGTGTTTATATTACAAGTTTTGATTCGCAAGTTATGATTAAACTAATGTCTGCAGGGATGGAGCACCGCCACCCCGAGTGAGGGGTGGGGTCGTTATAATTTGGTCAGTTAATGCTGACCATTGCTTTTATTTGCCACCTTTGCGATGAAATGTTGTGTACAGGTGCTACTGAGCTAAGCGAGAAATAACGGGCTGGAGCCCAGAAATGCTATGCTGGCCCTTGAAGGTCAAAGAGAATTACTTGTGTTATTTTATCGTTCATGTGTTGCCGGCCTGTGTGCCGAAGTATGTAACACATTTTAATTCAAGTTGAGCATTGTAAGGTCGTAAGGCCAAGACCTTATTTGTGTATTGTTTTACATTCCTAGTTGTGGTTGTGGACATTCAGGTTGTTGTTGGGTTCTATTTATAACCTCTAAATTACTTCCGCTAGAATGTACTCTGGGTTAGGATACGCAATATTGGATTATGGTTTCAATTTAGTAACTCCTTGGTCTGTCTGTGGTATATGGTGTCGGGTCCAGGCCGGACCTTCTGTTATATGCTATGTGATAGATGGGGGTGTTACACCAATGAAAAGGCAACATATGGGGTTAATCTCAGTATGGACTAAAACAAACCGGGCATTTCAGATTTATATGGGTTGGGACTTTAAACTTCTGGTAGTACGAGAATTTGCATGCATCTGCCATTAGACTCTTTGAATCCTTGGATTTCATCATATTAATTATTATTTAGAAAATTTTATTTAGCTAATACTTATAATAGTCTGTAAAATTATTCTAATATAGTAAGTAAATTTAGGATTCTCTGAATTTAAAGAAAAAATCGGATTAAGTTGAAAAAACAGATTTATAGTTGGCTATTGTATCCACGATAACCCTGATTTAAAGAAGGGTCCAGTTAAGCTAAGATGAATTGTGTATGTATTTGAAAGTGTATTTTTAGTTATGTACTTACAGGTTTACAATGCTAAGTGCACACCAATGTCAGGTAATAGTGGGTTAGTAAACACGGGACTATACAATGTAATTTTTCATTGTATAGGCCATTGTGTTGACTCACGTGTAATCTCTCTATTGGAGTGTACTTCTATTCCAAGTACATTAGGAAGTTCAAGGAAGAAGAAGATGTAACATCCCATTTCCGGCTAGACCCCTAGGAGTCGTTTGGTCGTGAGAGAACCCTAGGAAGCCCAAAAATTGAAATAAATCGAACGAGACTTCGGGTCACGGGTTGGTCACGCCCGTGACCGACCCGTCACGCCCGTGACCTAGGGCGTGACTCCTTCGACGATCGTCGATCTCCGTGAGACGATCGTCGAACATGCTGTCGGGGCATGTCACGCCCGTGACCAAGGTGTCACGCCCGTGACCAAGGGCGTGACTCCTTCGATGATCGTCGATCTCCGTGAGACGATCGTCGACCTTGCAGCCCGGACATGTCACGCCCGTGACCAAGGGCGTGACTCCTTCGACGATCGTCGATCTCCGTAAAACGATCACCGAAATTGAACTCGGGCCTGTCACGCCCGTGACCTAAGTGTCACGCCCGTGACCTAGGGCGTGACCAGCCTTCGACGACCGTCGATCTCAGTTCGACGCTCGTCGACCTCAGAATTTGCCGTTCGGGCCTGTCACGCCCGTGACCTAGGTGTCACGCCCGTGACCTAGGGCGTGACCACCCTTCGACGACCGTCGATCTCAATTCGACGATCGTCGACCCCAAAATTGTCACCCGGGCCTGTCACGCCCGTGACCTATGTGTCACGCCCGTGACATTGGCCGGAACGACGGTTTAGGCCCGAAATTATTCTAACACGCGTAGAAATAAATGCTGGTGTGGGAAGTTACACCAGGAATAATTACAGGCCGTTTTCCTTCGGTAATTATATAATAAAGGAGGAAGATGTGGTCCAATAGGAAACCGCCAACTGGACACACCTGTTCATCTTCCACCGTTTCTTATCCCTTCACTGTAACCGAAATGTTATTAGGAGGAGCCTTCATGACCATTAAGGCTTTACCCTTTCACCTCCCCACATGCTGACTTATAAAAGCCCACTTGAGGCAAGAGGAGAAGTTTACACGCTCAAGCAAACGGATCAGATCGTTGTTCTTGCTGTAGGAGAAGTTCGGCTACGCCACCACTGCGCCATGGCACCCCGTCGTTCATCTCGCCTCCAAACCGCGAACAAGGTCCTCCTCTACTTCTTCTCTTTCGTGGGTAGATCTTAGGATTCTTAGAAAGGAGGTTCGCGCTCAACGGAGCCGGACCCATCTCTCGTTTTCATGAAAAACCATGAAAAGTGTATTCTTGAGTTCGCCGGAAACCGCCACCTCCGGCGGCCAAACCACCGCCGACCGCTAGCCATCGCCTCAACGGAGGTGGTGGTGGTGGTGGCTGGCCAGGGAAGTGACCGGACGGCCGGCGACGGATCACGGAAATGTTACAGGAAAAATGACTTCCTGAGTTCTGGTTTTCGGGTTCATGTAGAAGATGAACAGTAAATTAGTTTTATAATTTATAATTTAAGTACATAATACATAGAGGAAAGATATAAAGTCTGAGTATATTTTGAGGCTGCAAAATGAGACACTTAGAGGCCGTTTTAGGAAAAGTGTCCAGTCACGAAAGTCGTAGCCCTTCGAGTCTAAATTAATTTAAAATTGGTTTCAACTCGTTTGGGTAAGCGGTTCGACCGCAGCACCCGTTTTAGTGGGGGCTGTACCTAGAGTTGGGCAGAAATTAAAACGGACGCCCACTCTTCGTCCCTTGTCCTAATGACCTGAAATTTGGGCAGGGGGTTAACCTTGGTTATACCTAAAGGCAGACCAAAAATGGAAATTTTTGGAGATACTTTGCCTAAAGTTTTTGTTTTAATTTAATAAACTTAGAGGAATTTATTTAGGTGGTCAAATGACCTCCAAACCCTCCCAAATTTTGGTGAGTGGTCCCTGGCTATAAAACCTAGGTATGTACAAAATTCCAATTGATTTGGAGGAGTTTTGGGTGAGAAATCTTCTACCCTTAACTAGGCATTAGTGAGACGACTTTTAGTAGAAAGTGCACTAAGAGTTCGGAGAGGTCAAATCACCTCAACAGAGGCTGATATTCCGACCTCTGACTTAGAAGGGTGTTATAACCTGCTTGGAGAAAAATGGAGTGGTTTAGGGTTGACTTACCCTAGGATCCAAGCACAAACCCTAAATGAAGGGTTTTGAGGTTTGTGAAGGACATAGGAGCAAAAGCTTTTGTATGCCCTTGAAATTTGGAGGAGAGTGGCATGATATGCTGAAAACCCTCTGGTTAAAATAGTGAAGAAATTGGAGGTAATTAGGTACCTCGAAAGTTGAGATTTTGAATTAGGATAGAAATGTAATTTAGTTATTTTAAGCACTAAATCTAATCCAAAAATTATGAAACTCGGGAGGAGGGAGTTTTAGGATGTTATAGACTTATGGTAATTTTCCTGGAATTTTATGATTAATAAATATTATACTTCATGTGTTAAAGGATTATTAGCCCGATTTGTTGTTTCAAATATTTGGAGGTTTTAAATTAATTATAATCAGTTAAAATTCTGGATTTAGATCTTGACTAGTAGAACATTGATCCCTGAATTTTTATAGAATTTTATGTTGAGTAAATCTAGTACTTTGTTCACAGATATTAGAAAGGGGTTTTGTTGTTTAAAAATTAATTATGGATAAATTACTTGCTGGAAAATTATGAAACTTGGCCAGTGCTAATTTTAGGCCTTTATCTGCATGGCATAAATTATTTATAATTTTTGGAAGAATATTTTCTGTACTTGATTCATAAACAACAGAAGTAGAGATTATTTCTAAAATAGTTTTCATGCCCTTTTGATGATAGAAAAATTATGATACTTAGGATTTAACCTATTGAGATAACCTACTATTTAACATAAATTTGCTGGACATCTTGCATGATTACTTAGGGTAGTTCATGTTCAAACCGGTAGCCCTTGGGACTCTCGGGGAATTTAATTAAACATCAGATAAATTAGGAAAATTACCATTTTCTGGATTTAGGCTAATTGTATCATGATAAGTCCCCAATAAATAATTTAGGGCATTTGGATGAGTATTAGATCATAGCATAACCGGTTCGACATATAGTCTAGATCGGTCAGCATATAACAAATTTGTGAAATGCAATAGGACATGATCTGAGGAAGGCATTGGAGTTAATCATATTGTCTGGGTGGGCAATGGTGGAGGAAATCACAATAGGAAGGTATAAAGAGTAGTGAGAAGTGGTGATAACTAGAGTTAAGAGGTGCTCGGGTTTCGGCGAAAGATCGCATTTCCCGAAGAGAGGAAGGTTAAAAATCACCCTAGGATAGTCTATCGTAATATGAGAAGGGAATCGAGTTAAGGGAGATAAAACAATAATAATAAGTGCCTTGCGAAAGGGAACTTCGGGCCGTAATGCCGCCGTCTTGGTTCCTAGTGCCCCTTGAGAGCCCTTCACGGGGAATACCGGGGGCAGTCCTGGGCTAACGTAAACTGTAATAACAAACCGACAAGAGTAACTTAGTAACTAGGGCTGCACCTTTCACAAACACGGTTGGCACAGGAAGATTGATGAGAGCTTCGGCTCGGTTGGTTTGGAGACGGACGTTTTGGTCTGGGGAGCTTCGGCTCGGTTGGTTAAGAGACGGACGGGATGGTCCCGGGAGCTTCGGCTCGGTTGGTTAAGAGACGGACGGGATGGTCCGGGGAGCTTCGGCTCGATTGGTTTGGAGACGGACGTTTTGGTCCGGGGAGCTTCGGCTCGGTTTTTGTGTGTGTACGATTAAACTTGCATGTGCATAAAATAGGAAAAGTTAAGGTGGTGGGTTTTACGATATCGGGGAGTTCGATTGCACCGACACCGATATCGTTGACTCGGCGAGGTGATTAGCACCTCGCCAACAGAAGTCCGGTGCGCCAGCCGGCAAGAGTACGCAGGCGTCCGCTTAGTGCACCAAGCGTTGAGGCGTACGATAGGTCAGACCAGTGGTGCTTTTACTGGTTTTGAGGTGGGCGAGGCCCAACCCACCGCTTCCGTCCGCCACTACGGAGGTATCCTGGGAGGTAACGGCTCCGAAAGGGGGAACTAAAGGTCTGTGTGCACAGAGTCGGGTGTATGAGTTGCACTTGCATGTTTCATCATACCCACACGCATGTCATAGCATAATCGATTCATTAAACCCTGACACCTAAAGTATAAGTGGTATGGGACACTTATACATTAGGACCTGCAAAACGACCCCTTGGTCTATAAGCTTGTGTGGGCAAGTTTATAAATCAAAGGTTAATTTGATATATATAATAACAACCATTGTTGTTTGATAACCGACACCGCAAGGTATAAGTGGTATGGGACACTTATACGATGGGAGGCTTGCAAAAGACCCCTTTTGCTTATGTGTTCTCGCATAAGTGAAGGTTTAAATTCATATAATTGCTTTTCTTACTGCTAGACCTATTATAACATTCATATTAACTGCTCACCGAATACAACTTGCTAGATTAAGTCCACTGTCACCTGTTTACTTTTATTCTCCACCATCATGTCCTTCCCTTTCTTCCTCTTCGCTCGGTACCTAGGAGCCATGGGGGAAGGGGTGGGGGATGATAGGGCTTAGTCTTTATGACTAACGGTTTTTGAACCGCATCATTTAGGGGATCGTGGAGCCCAGCATGGAGGAGCAGCCCCAGAGATCGGTGCGCCTGGAGATGGGGCAGTCTAGCTCCGGAGTTCATACAGTCGGGACCGTGAGTCTCGACCCTGAGTAGTTTCTATTTTCGCTTCCGCATGAGAGATTGTAGTGAGGACATGATGTATCGGGCATAAGCCCGCATTTACAGTACTCTGATTATTGATATTCTGTGGACACTCCCTTCGTGGAGATTTTATCTTATATACATGTGATTTATTATTGTGGACTGCATTGTTCTTACTTCAATTATTGTGCTACTTTTCTGTGATCGAATTGGCTGGCAGAATCGACGCCTTGTGGTGATGACCCTTCAGGAAGTGAAGGTGTCACCGCAAAGCAGCGGTTCTGGGCCTAAGACCCCGGTGGTTGAAAAAGAAAAAAGGGGGGTCTTACAAGTGATATCAGAGGGAAACATTGATCGGATTAGTAGCAGTCCACAAATCCCTGGGTCACCTCTGCGCGAGTTTAGTTTGTGGACAAACTAAGCAGTGGAAGCAGTGGTATGCCCATATGGGGAATCACATGTAAATTGTCCACTTTCCATCCATTCCATTTGTACATTAGCTAACAATTGAAATTCTTCTTTGTAGCCTGCGGCAAACCCTGTCCCCAGCAGGGAGCACCTCCGGTTGCAAAGACCTCTTCTTGTAATTCTCTAGTCAATAGGTTAGACTCAACCGCTAGGATACGTGACTAACCCGACAACTTATACTGTGCCCTAGTCCGAAACAGACCTTAAGTATGAATTTGGTTAGGTAAGGAAATACCTAAAGAGATTAAAGGAGGAGTTTAATAGGTGAATGGATACCTAAGACATAAACTCTAGTGTCCCTATGGTCCCTAACAAGGATTACTCAATCTATTGGGACTGACCAATAATCCATTATCAGAATGGTAGAAGACACGTAGTATTAACCCCCTTACCAGTAACAAGATTACTCAAGGACAACTACAAGATAAACACTGAATGTCGGGTAGGAATTCAAGTTCGAAAGAGACCCAATTGGGAGTGGGAACAACCCTGATAAGCGTGTCGTAAATTTTACTTGGAGGGTTTAAAGTATGGAGTATATCTACAAGTGTCAGTTTTGAACCCCAAGTCATAGATTGATGCCCTAGGGATTGTACACTCAGCTAGGACAGATATAACATGGTAAGATAAAAGAAAATTAGCCCAAGGAAGATATGGGCTTATCGTTTGTTTATTGGGGGCTTATCTTTTGTTTATTGGGCAAGTGAGTTAATGGCTTAGGTCTCCTAGACCTAATTTAGAAAGTGTGTTGCCCCAAACACAGTAATGTTGAGGTTGGTCTTATTCGACGCCACTCGAATGATGTCATGGTAATAATGAGGAGTAACTACGAGACATAACTACTAGAAGATATCATGTGAATTTGATGACGGGTAGTAAGACTAAGTAGATTTGGTAAGATAAGATTGAAACACTATGATGTAACATCATGAGTATGATAACACTAAGAGTTTGAAAGAAATTAGCAGACGATATATCGAAAACATATATCTTAGATACGACCTTGCAGACTCGATTCAGATAGCATCAAGACAAGATTAGATACATTTGATGACACAAACATGGTTAACAAGGGTCGCGGCTATGATAAATAAATGTTTGGAAAATCAAGTGTAAATACGGCCGAATGGCACAACAAATTAAAAAGTAAAAATGACAACCTCCAAAAATGCACGAGTACACCACCTTAAATCTTGCGGACGACGGGTCATTTGACGAAGTAATCTTTCCCGTTAACGACCAGAGTTGGATAAATCATAGGGTCAAATTGATTGATTACTCGGGCGTATATGAAGGAATAGGAACATGATCGCGTGGAGGAGGTTTATAGAGTCGCTGTCTACCGTTACAAAAAAAACTCAATTTACTAGAAGAAGATTGTGTGTATTAGAACTTGTCTTTCCCCGGAATGAGAAAGACGTCATGGATTTGGCTACGCGCGGAGAGGTTTGCCGAATGGTATAGACAAGTATAAGGGTTTTGAAGAACTATTATAGTCACTTCCAGAGTTAGAGTGGAAGTTCGAGGATAGATTGAGCGAGATAGTTGGGGAAACCCTGATTTAGTAGTACAGTTTTGTGGTGCGAGAAGATCCCGCTAGTCAAGGTCCTGTGGAGAAACCACGGATAGGAGGAACATACCTGGGATCCTCAGGACCTGATGCAGGAAAGATACCCGGAACTTTTCAGTCAGGTATACCTCGCAACTCCTCAAGTGGTTTAAAGTTTTCTCCCTAATTGCAATTACTAGTAGAATATTCCAGGAGATATGGGCTAAACTTTTGTTTATTGGGGCTAGCCCTTAATCGTTAACCTAGTAGACGCTTCCACGCTTCATGAGATGTTACAAGCCTAAGTTATCCCGATGGAAATCCCCGTAGATTTAACCTTAATTTCGGGGACGAAATTTTTGTTTTGTTTATTGGGATTTGTAACATCCCATTTCCGGCTAGACCCCTAGGAGTCGTTTGGTCGTGAGAGAACCCTAGGAAGCCCAAAAATTGAAATAAATCGACCGAGACTTCGGGTCACGGGTTGGTCACGCCCGTGACCGACCCGTCACGCCCGTGACCTAGGGCGTGACTCCTTCGACGATCGTCGATCTCCGTGAGACGATCGTCAAACATGCTGTCGGGGCATGTCACGCCCGTGACCAAGGGCATGACTCCTTCGACGATCGTCGATCTCCGTGAGACGATCGTCGACCTTGCAGCCCGGACATGTCACGCCCGTGACCAAAGTGTCACGCCCGTGACCAGGGGCGTGACTCCTTCGACGATCGTCGATCTCCGTAAAACGATCGCCGAAATTGAACTCGGGCCTGTCACGCCCGTGACCTAAGTGTCACGCCCGTGACCTAGGGCGTGACCAGCCTTCGATGACCGTCGATCTCAGTTCGATGCTCGTCGACCTCAGAATTTGCCATTCGGGCATGTCACGCCCGTGACCTAGGTGTCACGCCCGTGACCTAGGGCGTGACCACCCTTCGACGACCGTCGATATCAATTCGACGATCGTCGACCCCAAAATTGTCACCCGGGCCTGTCACGCCCGTGACCTATGTGTCACGCCCGTGACATTGGCCGGAACGACGGTTCAGGCCCGAAATTATTCTAACACGCGTAGAAATAAATGCTGGTGTGGGAAGTTACACCAGGAATAATTACAGGCCATTTTTCCTTCTGTAATTATATAATAAAGGAGGAATATGTGGTCCAATAGGAAACCGCCAACTGGATACACCTGTTCATCTTCCACCATTTCTTATCCCTTCACTGTAACCGAAATGTTATTAGGAGGAGCCTTCATGACCATTAAGGCTTTACCCTTTCACCTCCCCACATGCTGACTTATAAAAGCCCACTTGAGGCAAGAGGAGAAGTTTACACGCTCAAGCAAACGGATCAGATCGTTGTTCTTGCTGTAGGAGAAGTTCGGCTACGCCACCACTGCGCCATGGCACCCCGTCGTTCATCTCGCCTCCAAACCGCGAACAAGGTCCTCCTCTGCTTCTTCTCTTTCGTGGGTAGATCTTAGGATTCTTAGAAAGGAGGTTCGCGCTCAACGGAGCCGGACCCATCTCTCGTTTTCATGAAAAACCATGAAAAGTGTATTCTTGAGTTCGCCGGAAACTGCCACCTCCGGCGGCCAAACCACCGCCGACCGCTAGCCATCGCCTCAACGGAGGTGGTGGTGGTGGTGGCTGGCAAGGGAAGTGACCGAATGGCCGGCGACGGATCACGGAAATGTTACAGGAAAAATGACTTCCTGAGTTCTGGTTTTCGGATTCATGTAGAAGATGAACAGTAAATTAGTTTTATAATTTATAATTTAAGTACATAATACATAGAGGAAAGATATAATATCTGAGTATATTTTGAGGCTGCAAAATGAGACACTTAGAGGCCGTTTTAGGAAAAGTGTCCAGTCACGAAAGTCGTAGCCCTTCGAGTCTAAATTAATTTAAAATTGGTTTCAACTCGTTTGGGTAAGCGGTTCGACCGCAGCACCCGTTTTAGTGGGGGCTGTACCTAGAGTTGGGCAGAAATTAAAACGGATGCCCACTCTTTGTCCCTTGTCCAAATGACCTGAAATTTGGGCAGGAGTTTAACCTTGGTTATACCTAAAGGCAGACCAAAAATGGGAATTTTTGGAGATACTTTGCCTAAAGTTTTTGTTTTAATTTAATAAACTTAGAGGAATTTATTTAGGTGGTCAAATGACCTCCAAACCCTCCCAAATTTTGGTGAGTGGTCCCTGGCTATAAAACCTAGGTCTGTACAAAATTCCAATTGATTTGGAGGAGTTTTGGGTGAGAAATCTTCTACCCTTAACTAGGCATTAGTGAGACGACTTTTAGTAGAAAGTGCACTAAGAGTTCGGAGAGGTCAAATCAACTCAATAGAGGCTGATATTCCGACCTCTGACTTAGAAGGGTGTTATAACCTGCTTGGAGAAAAATAGAGTGGTTTAGGGTTGACTTACCCTAGGATCCAAGCTCAAACCCTAAATGAAGGGTTTTGAGGTTTGTGAAGGACATAGGAGCAAAAGCTCTTTTATGCCCTTGAAATTTGGAGGAGAGTGGCATGATATTATGAAAACCCTCTGGTTGAAATAGTGAAGAAATTGGAGGTAATTAGGTACCTCGAAAGTTGAGATTTTGAATTAGGATAGAAATGTAATTTAGTTATTTTAAGCACTAAATCTAATCCAAAAATTATGAAACTCGGGAGGAGGGAGTTTTATGATGTTTTAGACTTATGGTAATTTTCCTGGAATTTTATGATTAATAAATATTATACTTCATGTGTTAAAGGATTATTAGCCCGATTTGTTGTTTCAAATATTTGGAGGTTTTAAATTAATTATAATCAGTTAAAATTCTGGATTTAGATCTTAACTAGTAGAACATTGATCCCTGAATTTTTATAGAATTTTATGTTGAGTAAATCTAGTACTTTGTTCACAGATATTAGAAAGGGGTTTTGTTGTTTAAAAATTAATTATGGATAAATTACTTGCTGGAAAATTATGAAACTTGGCCAGTGCTAATTTTAGGCCTTTATCTGCATGGCATAAATTATTTATAATTTTTGGAAGAATATTTTCTGTACTTGATTCATAAACAACAGAAGTAGAGATTATTTCTAAAATAGTTTTCATGCCCTTTTGATGATAGAAAAATTATGATACTTAGGATTTAACCTATTGAGATAACCTACTATTTATCATAAATTTGCTGTACATTTTGCATGATTACTTAGGGTAGTTCATGTTCAAACTGATAGCCCTTGGGACTCTCGGGGAATTTAATTAAATATCAGATAAATTAGGAAAATTACCATTTTCTGAATTTAGGCTAATTGTATCATGATAAGTCCCCAATAAATAATTTAGGGCATTTGGATGAGTATTAGATCATAGCATAACCGGTTCGACATATAGTCTAGATCGGTCAGCATATAACAAATTTGTGAAATGCAATAGGACATGATCTGAGGAAGGCATTGGAGTTAATCATATTGTCTGGGTGGGCAATGGTGGAGGAAATCACAATAGGAAGGTATAAAGAGTAGTGAGAAGTGGTGATAACTAGAGTTAAGAGGTGCTCGGGTTTCGGCGAAAGATCGCCTTTCCCGAAGAGAGGAAGGTTAAAAATCACCCTAGGATAGTCTATCGTAATATGAGAAGGGAATCGGGTTAAGGGAGATAAACCAATAATAATAAGTGCCTTGCGAAAGGGAACTTCGGGCCGTAATGCCGCCGTCTTGGTTCCTAGTGCCCCTTGAGAGCCCTTCACGGGGAATACCGGGGGCAGTCCTGGGCTAACGTAAACTGTAATAACAAACCGACAAGAGTAACTTAGTAACTAGGGCTGCACCTTTCACAAACACGGTTGGCACAGGAAGATTGATGAGAGCTTCGGCTCGGTTGGTTTGGAGACGGACGTTTTGGTCCGGGGAGCTTCGGCTCGGTTGGTTAAGAGACGGACGGGATGGTCCGGGGAGCTTTGGCTCGGTTGGTTAAGAGACGGACGGGATGGTCCGGGGAGCTTCGGCTCGGTTGGTTTGGAGACGGACGTTTTGATCCGGGGAGCTTCGGCTCGGTTTTTGTGTGTGTACGATTAAACTTGCATGTGCATAAAATAGGAAAAGTTAAGGTGGTGGGTTTTACGATATCGGGGAGTTCGATTGCACCGACACCGATATCGTTGACTCGGCGAGGTGATTAGCACCTCGCCAATAGAAGTCTGGTGCGTCAGCCGGCAAGAGTACGCAGGCGTCCGCTTAGTGCACCAAGCGTTGAGGCGTACGATAGGTCAGACCAGTGGTGCTTTTACTGGTTTTGAGGTGGGCGAGGCCCAATCCACCGCTTCCGTCCGCCACTACGGAGGTATCCTGGGAGGTAACGGCTCCGAAAGGGGGAACTAAAGGTCTGTGTGCACAGAGTCGGGTGTGTGAGTTGCACTTGCATGTTTCATCATACCCACACGCATGTCATAGCATAATCGATTCATTAAACCCTGACACCTAAAGTATAAGTGGTATGGGACACTTATACATTAGGACCTGCAAAACGACCCCTTGGTCTATAAGTTTGTGTGGGCAAGTTTATAAATCAAAGGTTAATTTGATATATATAATAACAACCATTGCTGTTTGATAACCGACACCCCAAGGTATAAGTGGTATGGGACACTTATACGATGGGAGCCTTGCAAAAGACCCCTTTTGCTTATGTGTTCTCGCATAAGTGAAGGTTTAAATTCATATAATTGCTTTTCTTACTGCTAGACCTATTATAACATTCATATTAACTGCTCACCGAATACAACTTGCTAGATTAAGTCCACTGTCACCTGTTTACTTTTATTCTCCACCATCATGTCCTTCCCTTTCTTCCTCTCCGCTCGGTACCTAGGAGCCATGGGAGAAGGGGTGGGGGATGATAGGGCTTAGTCTTTATGACTAATGGTTTTCGAACCGCATCATTTAGGGGATCGTGGAGCCCAGCATGGAGGAGCAGCCCCAGAGATCGGTGCGCCTGGAGATGGGGCAGTCTAGCTCCGGAGTTCATACAGCCGGGACCGTGAGTCTCGACCCTCAGTAGTTTCTATTTTCGCTTCCGTATGAGAGATTGTAGTGAGGACATGATGTATCGGGAATAAGCCCGCATTTACAGTACTCTGATTATTGATATTCTGTGGACACTCCCTTCGTAGAGATTTTTTCTTATATACATGTGATTTATTATTGTGGACTGCATTGTTCTTACTTCAATTATTGTGCTACTTTTCTGTGATCGAATTGGCCGGCAGAATCGGCGCCTTGTGGTGATGACCCTTCAGGACGTGAAGGTGTCACCGCAAAGCGGCGGTTCTGGGCCTAAGACCCCGGGTTTTAAAAAGAAAAAAAAAAGGGGGGGGGGGGTCTTACAAGTAAGCTCAATTGGTGATGAGAGTTGAAAGAACTCCATAGTTAAGCGTGCTCGGGCTGGAGTAGTACTGGGATGGGTGACCTCCTGGGAAGTCCCCGTAGTGCGGGCTTGACTATCGAGTTTGCATCATCAAATGGAGGCTGTGGCCACCAACAACCCGCCTGTGGAGGGAGAGGGGTTGGGGTGCTTGGGCTGCAGCCCGGTAGCGTCGCCTAGAGCAGAGCCATGACATCGTCACGTTGGATCGGCTAGGGGCGTTACAATAAAAAGTGCACTTTTTGTAACAGCCTCCCCAGCACCACGCTCGCAAGGACGGCCGCCGGCACCCCCAGCATCCAGCTCGAAGGATTCAGCCTAACCAGGTCTGCAGACCATGCACCCCAACCCCTCTCCGCGCCTGTTTTTCAGCAGCGGTGGGTTGTTGCCACTGGGGATCGAACCCAGGACCTTGATAAGAGACTCTTTACCACAGCTCTCATCACCAACTGGGCTGTGGTAAAGAGTCTCTTATCAAGGTCCTGGGTTCGATCCCCAGTGGCAACAACCCACCGCTGCTGAAAAACAGGCGCGGAGAGGGGTTGGGGTGCATGGTCTGCAGACCTGGTTAGGCTGAACCCTTCGAGCTGGATGCTGGGGGTGCCGGCGGCCGTCCTTGCGAGCGTGGTGCTGGGGAGGCAGTTACAAAAAGTGCACTTTTTATTGTAACGCCCCTAGCCGATCCAACGTGACGATGTCACGGCTCCGCTCTAGGCGACGCTACCGGGCTGCAGCCCAAGCACCCCAACCCCTCTCCCTCCACAAGCGGGTTGTTGGTGGCCACAGCCTCCCTTTGATGAGGCAAACTCGATAGTCAAGCCCGCACTATGGGGACTTCCTAGGAGGTCACCCATCCTAGTACTACTCCAGCCCAAGCACGCTTAACTATGGCTGCAACCCAGTTGGTGATGAGAGCTGTGGTAAAGAGTCTCTTATCAAGGTCCTGGGTTTGATCCCCAGTGGCAACAACCCACCGCTGCTGAAAAACAGGCGCGGAGAGGGGTTGGGGTGCATGATCTGCAGACCTGGTTAGGCTGAACCCTTCGAGCTGGATGCTGGGGGTGCCGGCGGCCGTCCTTGCGAGCGTGGTGCTGGGGAGGCCGTTACAGAAGATCTCAAAATTCAATAGAACAAAATTTTACCCAAGTAAAATTTGTCAAGTATCGTAAGGGATATTAGTTGATTTTGTCGAGTATCATTGATATTCGTCAAATTCGTCGTATATACTTACTATCACTCGTCAAATTCATCTTATATACTTATGGTGAAATATCTAGAAAGATTGGAAAAATAGTTAAATAAAATTTGTCGAGTATCATCAAGTATACTCGTCGAATTCGTCGAATGTATCTAACGATACTCGCCGAATTCGTCGAATACACATTGGTATACATGCCAAATTCATCGAATCATCTCGATGCTATTTCTTTATTTTTTTCTTAAGGCAAATTCGTCGAGTGCAACTTGTGGCCGAGAGCGTCGAGTGCATCTTGGCGTCGAGTGCATCGTGTCGAAAGAATCGTGTGCATGGATGGCATCGAGTGAGTCGATAATATCAAGAGCGTTGAGTCTGCTAGCCTATACTCGTCGAATTCGTCGAGTATGATATCCAATACTCGAGCATTTCGTCGAGTATGATCCAGCCTTGGTGTTAAGTGGATAGCTAGCTTCAGCTGAATTTCTCCAAGTCAAATTCGTCGTATATCAACTACTATTCGATGAGTATACTAGCGATACTCAACGATACTCAACGAATATAACTTAGGTCATTTTTCTGATAATTTTTTTTATCCAGGCGCAGCCATGCACTGTAATTTTCGGAAGTTTATTTTGGAAATTCTTTTATAGTCGTTGCTATTGAAGATATCTATATATATTTAGGGAGGATTACTAATCTTCCTAATATTGCTAATCGTGTTAATTTCTCTCAATTTAAAATCGAGAATCTTTCCAAAAGAACGAACTCGTCGGCCTTCTGTATGATACGTGACATCTCCAATCGACTGACAACTGCGAACGCTACATGATTCAATCTTCGTCGACCTGTATGAATGGATTGCTACTCTATGAAGATCTCTATTCCTCCAGATCTAGTTGATTAAAGATTCAAGATTCAAGGTCTTCAAAGATTTTTATTTTCCGAGTTCTCCAAAATGTCAATATCTACATAATCGAAGAACATTGGAGTGAAGACTTGTAATATTTATTATATTATAATATTCCTTTTCATTTGTAGGAGATTTTTCTCCGATTTGTAGATCCGGTTGTGGATCGAGTCATATATCCATTTGTGGATCCAGTCATATATCCAGTTGTGGATCGAGTTGTAGGAGAGGTTCTTCTCCGAGTGGTAGGAGCGTCGTCTTCGAGTTGTAGGAGTTGCGGCTACGAGGTGAAAGATGTGTAGAAATCTGTGTTTGGTGAAGTAGCCAAATCTAGCCCTGCGTGGTAGATAGGAGAGGCAGAAAAGTGGACGTACCCAACTCGGGAAACCACTATAAATCTCGGTGTTTGTGTGCTTAATTTTTTAAGTAGTTTTATTCCACAAAAAGACACAGACATCACCTATTCACCCCCCCCCCAGGTGATTTAGGTAGATGTTAGATACTTTCAATTGGTATTAGCGGGGCATTTTGTTCGATATAAGGTTAACACCTTGAAAAAGATCCCTGATCTAACGTCAAGAGATTCCATTTAGTAGTTATGGACAGAAGCAAGGACATGTCTCCTATGAAGTTACCAGTGTGTACCAAAGAGAACTTTCTCATGTGGAAAGAACGAGTCAGGTTCGGAAGCAGTAGATCCGAGAATTTTTCATATTGTGGAAGAAGGACCGCATATACCTACACAAGCCTCAGCTCTGAAGCCAGCTATCATGATCCCCAAGAAGATTATAGATCTCACTAAAGATGAAATTGCCCTAGTCTCCTTGGACAAAAAGACAAAGAACATTATAGCCAGTGTAGTGGACAATTCGATGTTACAAAATTTATTCCACTACAAATTTGACAAGGAGATGTGGGACTGCCTTGTAGTTCTAATGGAAGGAACAAAAGAAGTTAGAGATGATCGTAGATCATTGCTGAATCAAGAGTACGAAGCGTTAGAGCAGGGACCAAATGAATCCATTGCAGACAGCTTCAAGAAATTCTTCAAGATTGTTAACATTCTTAGAAACTACGGTCTCACCTTCACTAATGGTGAATTTAATGAAAAATTCCTTAGATCCTTGATAAAAGTTTGGGATACTAAAGTGGTAGCCATTAAGTAGTTTGGGAAGCTACCTGATAATGACCCTCGGAACCTGTTTGGAAAGCTGCTCTCTTACGAGCTTTAAATGAACACCAGAAAGAAGGAGGAGAAAAGAAGCAGGACTTTAAGTAGAGAGAAGTCAGTTTCCCTGAAGGATGAAGGTTTGAGTAAGTCTAAAGCCATGTCACCAGTAAGGACACGTGCTCCAGACACCCCAGAAAACTCTGAGCCAAGTACATCGGGCTCTGAGCTATCTGATGGGGAGTTCTCTCTCATCTCTAAACAGTTCAAGAAACTGCTCAGCAAGAGGAGACAGATGAAAAATCAGTCAACCTCATCTGATTTCAGGAGATCATGTCGTGAAGGTGATCGTGCTAAGAAAAGCTACAACAAATAGGACAGGTACAAATCTAAACCAAGTAAACAGTTTTTCTCTGACATTATTTGCTATTATTGTCACTACTAGAAAAATGGCTTTTAGCCACGGTTTCTTTTGCCACGGGGGAAAAATCATGGCTAATAGTGAGTATTAGCCACGGTTTTTATTCCGTGGCTAAAAGTCTAGTATTAGCCACGGTTGACTAATCTGTGGCTAATACTGGACTTTTAGCCACGGTTTGCCTGAACCGTGGCTAAGAGTCTAGTATTAGCCACGGTTTGCCTGAACCGTGGCAAAAGGTCGTGGCTACATTTAGTCCCACACCGCCAAAACAAAATGAAATTTTGGGTTTATAAGGAATTTATTTCAATTAGTATTTAAAATAAATATGGCGGCGGCGGCGGCGGCGGTCGGGCGGCGGCAGTCGAGCGGCGGCGGCGGCGGTCGGGCGGCGGCAGTCGAGCGGCGGCGGAGGCGGCAGCCGGGCGGCGGCGGCCGGGCGGCGGCGGCGGAGGCGGCGGCCGGGCGGCGGCGGCGGAGGCGGCGGCCGGGCGGCGGCGGCCGGGCGGCGGCGGCCGAGGCGGCGGCCGGGCGGCGGCGGCGGCCAGGCGGCCAGGCGGCGGCGGCGGAGGCCGGCCTGAATTTTTTATGTTATGAGTGGCCCTTTAACCACGGCAATTAAACCGTGGCTAAAAGTCCAGTATTGACTTTTAGCCACGACAATCAAACCGTGGCTAAAAGTCCAGTATTAGCCACGGTTTTGGACTTTTAGCCACGGTTTGGACTTTTAGCCACGCTCGCATTGCCCACGCCCATTTTCCATGGGTAGACCGTGACTAAAAGTCTTTAGCCACGGTTTTGGACTTTTAGCCACGACAATCTGTCGTGGCTAAAAGTCGGTTTTCTAGTAGTGTGTAACGAGTTGGGGCACATAATTGCGGAGTGTCCCTATAAGAAGAAGGAAGGTTCCAAGAAGGACGAGAAGATATCCTTCAAAGGTAAAAAAGAAGGAAGAGAAAAGCTTCATCGCCAAGAAGTTCAAGACTCTTAGTGACAGCGACCCCAGTGAATCTAGTTTAGAGGACGAAGAAGCTTACTTCAGGCTTATGGATCGATCGGAAGAGGAAGTTGGCGACTTAGAGTATCACGGGAAGGTAAACTCGCACACGATACTCTAAGAATCAGAAATGTAACTAATGGTCATGAAGGCTATTCTTCTGAGGAAGAGGATTCTGAATTAATGGTTCAGCATGAGAACCTTTTGAAATCGTTTGACAAATGTCGCAAGATAGTCAAAATGCAGTTGAAAGAGATTGGCTCCCTCAAGGCAGTGGAAACCAGTCTGAAGGAGGAAATTGCAAAATTACTTCCTCTCAGAGAGGAAGTCCACTCCTTGAAAGAGGAACTTAAATGATCTGCTGAAACATTGAGTCTGAAGGAGAAATACCTTGATGAGCTAGAGAAAAAGCTCTTGGTGGAGAGAAAACTTGTGGAAAGTTACTCCAAGCCGAAGAATATTCTTACCCTCATCGATGAGTTTTCAGCTCCGAAAAAGGGTAGTGTTCTTGGCCACATAGTTAGTAAAGGTAAGGCTACCAAGAAAGCCAGTGCCAAATAAAAGGGGAAGACACCACTAGGTCAACCCTTATTTAAGAAGGTAATCTTCCCGACGAACAAGTTTTACCTTTAGTCATCCTATGGTCACCTTACTAGGACTACATATGTGGAACCAAATAGGCTCTACCAAGGGTGGACCCGTCCTAGATACTTTGGTTCCAGTGTTTTCAGAGCACCTTATGAAGAAATTTCTCTTAAAGACTTTGGTCCTTATGTTCATGAACACAACTATAAGAAGTCGCCAAAAGCTAAAACTTTTGTGCCTAAGGTAATGGAGATGTAGAATCCCTATTTTTGTTGCAATCAGGAGGCTTCCACCTCCAAGTATGTTGCCCCTTCTAGAGCTCATATTCAAAAATTAAAGCAGGAGTACAAAAGAAGGTACAACAGGTTTGATTGTTGGTGTTACAGCAAAATTGGTCATTTTGGCGTAGATTGTTGGTTCAATCCGATAAATTTTGAAATTCCACAAGTTATCAGTGCGAGGTTGGCCCCTCGCAAAGTTAATGTTTCTAGTGGTGTTAAGCTGACAAGGAACCAAGGACCCAAATATGTTTGGGTTCCTAAGGTAAAATGATTTATGATTGCAGGTATGTCCAAAGTCCAACCAAAATCTAACCTGGTATTTGGACAGCGGATGCTCTCAGCATATGATCGGGACAAGAAGCCTACTGCAAGAATTCACCCCAGTCGAAGACGGACAAAAAGTTATATTTAGATGGTCAAAATTGGGAATCACGAAAGGCTACAGTATGATTTCCAATGGCATAGTTTCTTTCACATACGTGGCTTTTGTTGAAGGATTACACCATAATCTGATAAGCATAAGTCAGTTATGTGATAAAGGCTACATCGTTGAGTTCTATAAGGACAAGTGCTTGATAAAATCATCTGCAAATTTGGAGACGGTCTTAAAAGAATCTTAGAGCAAAAATATTTTTTGTTTAAATTTTCTATGTTCAGATAATTCTACCCTAGTATATTTTCTTACAAAAGATAGTTCATCTCTTTATGATTAATGATACAAGAGATTAGCACATATTAATTTCAAAACCATAAATATGTTATTTTCTCACAACTTAGTGTGTGTTTCCCCCAGCATTAAGTTCCTTAAAGAGAGTCTGTGTCACTCATGCCAAATGGGTAAGCAGACAAGGGCTACCTTCAAGGGTATTGCTGAAAAAGATTCTTCAAGAAGTTTATATTTACTTCATATGGACTTATTCGGTCCTATGCCAATTCACAATTTAAGAGGTAAGTTCTACACGTTAGTAATTGTTGATGATTACTCTCATTTTACTTGGGTGTTCTTTTTGAAACACAAGTCAGACACCTTTGACACATTCACTAATTTTGTTCGGCAAATTCGGAATGAATTGAACTGTTTAGTGGTCAAAATCAGAAGTGACCACGGAACAGAATTTGAGTCTTGTGCCATGACAAAATTCTGTGAAAGTCAAGGTATCTTTCATGAGTTTTCCTCCCCGCATACTCCACGGCAAAATAGAGTTGCTGAGAGAAGGAATAGAACCCTAATTGAAGCATGCACAACTATGTTGAATGATGCTTCACTTCTAGAGTACTTCTGGGCTGAAGCAGTCAACACAGCTTGCCACGTGCATAATAGAGCTCTAATCAACAAGAACCACTGTATGACTCCCTATGAACTACTGAAGGGCAAAAAATCGATTGTGTCCTATTTTAGAATCTTTGAATGTAAATTCTTCGTACTTAATAATGAGAAGTATTACCGCACAAAGTTTAGTGACAAATGTTTTGAAGGTATTTTTGTAGGTTATAGTAGCCATAGTAAGGTATATAAGATTTTTAATAAGAAAAATCTGGTGGTAGAAGAGTCCATAAACATTGTATTTGATAAGATAAGAATGCTCTATAGCAGCTCGTCTAGTATTCTTGGTGCAGATGCAAGTACTAGGTTCAAAGAACTATTCTTGGATGAAGCAGTCAAGGAAGATGCTCCAATCTCAATCAAGGTCACCGATCCAGGTATGGTGAATGACGAACAACTAGATGAACCAACCCTAGAGAATGCTCAAGATGTTGCAGAACCTGCTCGTGAAAGTGAAAGAAATCTAGTGTTCGGACACCTAAGATATCACCCAGCTGATCAAATTATTGGAGAGTTGCACGACGGTGTTAGAACTAGAATAGGTACAGTTAACGAGGTATTGCATCTTAGTTTTTGTCTCAGGTTGAGCCAAATAAGTTTGAAGAAGCAAACAAGGATACCTCTTGGATCATGGCAATGCAAGATGAGTTCAACCAGTTTGAACGATGCAAAGTCTGGGAGTTAGTGCCCAGACCCAAGGGACAGAACTTGATCGACACCAAATGGATCCTTAAAAACAAGCTGAATGAACATGGAGTCATCATTAAGAACAAAGCAAGGCTTGTAGCTCAAGGCTATAGACAAGAAGAAGGGATCGACTTCGACTAGACCTTTGCTCCAGTGACAAGGCTCGAGGCGATCAGGTTGTTTCTTGCGTATGCTTCCCTCAAAGGTTTTACGGTCTATCAAATGGACGTGAAGTCAGCATTCCTCAATGAGAATCTGAAAGAGAAAGTATACATAGCGCAACACCCCCAGGTTTTGTAAATTCTACTTCCCCTGATTATGTTTACTTTTTAAATAAAGCTCTCTATGGCTTAAAGCAAGCTCTACGAGCTTGGTATGAGACGTTGCCTAGCTTTCTTCTTAAGAACAAGTTCACAAGAGGAAAGATAGACAAGATATTATTTCTTAGGAAAGTAAAAGGCAAGATTCTACCAGTGCAAATCTATGTCGACGACATCATATTTGGCTCTACAGAAGACAACCTTTGCAAGACGTTTTCTAAACTTATGCAAGGGAAGTTTGAAATGAGCAGTATGAGAGAGCTGAAGTATTTCTTAGGACTTCAGGTGAAGCAATCTGAAGATGGAATTTTCATCTCTCAGACGAAGTTCACTAAAGAGCTTCTTAAGAAATTCGGAATGGATAATGCAACCTCTATGAGGAATCCAATGGGTTCAACGGTGTCTCTGGACAAGGATAAGAAAGGAAAACCTTTTGATGAAATCAAGTATGGAAGTATAATTGGATCCTTACTCTACCTTACTGCAAGTAGACCAGACATAAAGTTCTCAACATCTGTCTGCGCTAGATTTCAATTGAACTCTAAGGAATCTCATTACGTCGCCGCAAAGAAAAAATTTTGATACCTTAAAGGTACACCAAATCTTAGCTTATGGTACCAGAGAAGTAATGATGTCGAGCTAATTTGATTTTCAGATGCCAATTTTGTAGGAAGTAGGGATGACAGGAAAAACACTATCGGGACGTGCCAATTCCTCGGAAGATGGCTTATTTCATGGAGCAGTAAGAAGCAGAATTGTTTGGCAACCTCGACTGCCGAGTCAGAGTATATCTCTCCGGGTATTTGTTTCGCACAACTTCTATGGATCAGGAATCAAATCGAAGACTACAACCTAAGTTCAAAGAGATTCCTATGTATTGTGACTCCTCCAGCGCGATAGCGATTGCTCATAATCTAGTCTCTCACAGCCGGAAAAAGCACATTGAAGGTTGATATCACTTCATCCGGGAGCATGTGGAGAACAAAGATATAGCCCTCAGCTATGTACCGACGGATAAGCAGGTCACAGATATTTTTCACGAAGACGCTGGACGAGTCCAAGTTCTCGTTTTTCAAAATGGAACTAGGCATGCTAAACAAAGACTCATGGAGAAAGGCAAGAAGGCAGGAATTCTCTAGGGAAATTCATTATGGAAGAAAGTTTTCCGAAGGGAAATTCGTCGAATATCGGATGGCAATTTCGGCAATTCGTCGGAAATACACGTCTATACTCAACGAATCCGACCTTGCGTCCGGTGAAACTCGCCGAATTTAACTTAGGTAAAAATTTCTCTTTCTATATTAGATTTGAAGATCTGCTGAATATCAGGTACACGCCTTCTAGGTCAAATTTAAAATTGTATATATATAAATAATCAAGGGTCGGGGCAATCGTGACACATTTCGTCAAAACCATAACAACGAAATTCGCCGAACTGTCCTCCCGACCCTTCGGCTCCAGCACAAGTTTCATCATCTCCATCCCGTGGCCCTACTCCCATTCTCTTTGATTAGGTTAGAGAAAGGGTTTCCAGCAAATCTTTCAAATTTCCAGACATGATTTCACTCAGTTGTGTGATTCTGACGACCTGTTCTCACCGATCCATCAGTTACAGCAATCCGTTCCAACCGGGAGTACAGTCCATACATTTCAGTTTCATTCTCTGATTCTCTATAGCTCCTCGAAGCACCAACGGTCTGGTAGGGGGTGGAGAATTGGTTCGAACAGGTTTTGCCTCTGCGTCAGATGAATTCAGGAATGTGATCTTGATGCTTGAGACAATCGGTCTCTCGTTTATCCTAGAACACCCTTACAAATATTTGGACAAGGATGTTCTTGATTTCTTCCAGAATGCTAAGCTCCGGCATGAAGATACCATCATCAAAAGCAAGGTTTGCAAGACTTCAGTTAAATTGAAGGCCTCTAATCTCACCCAGCTCTTGAGTATTCCAGCCTATAAAAAAGCAGGTCACCTCGAAGAGAAAGACTTCTCAAGGGCATTACTGTTCTGTGGATTGCCACGGGGCACCAAGGCTGTTAAAAGGTAAGGGATGAACGTTGAGGGGAATCTACTATCAAACATTATTGGTAAAGTGTTGTAATGCAAGACAGTATCCCATGACTATCTATCATTAGAAATGTTCAAGATTCTAGTAACGATCATCTGTAGAAAGAGAATGGATTAGGGTGTGATGTTGTTCTAGAAAATCAAGGACAGTCTCCACACACCCAACTTTGGGAGAATTATCAGCTTGTACCTGAATCAAATGGATGGTGACAAGTTCGATATGACCAAAGGTTTGATTATCCATCACCTGAAGAAGATCGACTTAACTATCTTCTCAAGGTGGGATAGGAGGATCTTAAGGCAAGGGGGAGACCCAAATTTGCCTGTGGAGTAGGAAGATCAAGCTCCTGAGGATAGGATTCCTACTCCACCCCCAGTGAGATTCCTGAGAGCTTGATTGCAGTAATGGAGGGGGAGCTAGCTGATACACAAGTGGCCATTCAAAGAGTGCCCTTGTGTGTTTCTTCTGAGTTAGTGCCAGATGCTCTAGCTGCAAAGATTATCGTGCAAGATGTTCCAACTATTCCTGCTATGTCAGAGCTTGCTGAGGTTGAGGATGATGTTGTTACTGATGATGATCTGAATGTTGATGATTATGAGATAGTTGCTGATGAGGTTTTGGTTGTTACTAATGAGACAAAAGCTGCTGATAATGCTAATGATGGTTCTGAGCAGGTGTCAGTGGACAACATGATTGTCCCTCTTTTAGAAATTTTTCCCGCCTCATCTTATGAGGGGGAGGTGACTCAGTCTGCGATATCAGTTGCTACTGAGATCAACAGGTTTATCTGAAAACTTGAGAAAAGAGTTTCCAAGTCAACAGGTACTCCTTCAGTTATTCCAGAGGAGGTAGTTGAGGTATCTGATGAGGAAGGAGATGCAGAGCAGCATCCTCCTGCTCTATATATTGCAGAGTCTTTGTTGATTTCCAAAGCTAGATTATCTCCAATTTATAAGTCTCTTAGTGAAGATCTTCCCTCTCTCCCAAGTATTCCATCTGATGACGTTGCCACATCCAGTGCTGATAGTTCCATTTTGAAGACAATAGAGGTTATGTTGGCAAGACAGCAAACACAATTTGAAGCCTACATGCAGAAGATTCTGGACAAGGTCAAAGAAACTGAGCAAGATGTTAACAACGGCCTTGCATAATTTAAAATTCTGATTGCCAAGCTTGATTTATTGTATGTCGAGGGTGGAAATGCTATCACGCTTAACATGCAAGGACTCAAGTATGCTTCAAAAGTTCTTGGTACTGATGATAAGAACTCCATGAAAATGATTGATGATCACAACAGATCGATGGCTCACTTTGATAACACTATTCTTGCTTATTCTAATGCTGTCATTGATGAAGTAAGAAAGGGGGAGGAGTCTATGAAAGCTAAGGTTGTTGTAGTTGAAGCTGCCATGTTAGAGAATTTCAAACAGACAAATGACTACTGCTATGAAAATTTTGTGTGGATACATGGTCAGATATTTAGCTCTCAAGTACCTGCTATGCCTGCTAATGTTGAAGTTCATCCTACTGAGGATTACTCTGAACAATAGACAAACACACATGAATTCTTTCATGACACTACTGCTGCTGCTATTGCTGCTGAAGTTCAAGTGGTTGAAGACATTCCTCCTGCTCCAGTCTACAAGAGAATAAAGTATGGGAAGGCCCGTCTTCTATAAGATCATACACTACCAGAGAACTTCATGCCAGAGAAAGAGAAATTGGTGAAGTGTGGAGTCGTACTTCAAGAGGAATCATTCTAGACACCTTCACCTTGGTTGATCTTGGAAATGAAAACAGATGAAACCATTACGATCAAGAAGAATGACATAAGTATGAATTGGCCTCTACCAAGAGAAGAATACATTTCAGAAATCACAAGAATGACGATTCTGTGCCTCCAACCCCTCCAAATTATTATCCTAAGCCAAGGGCTTATTTTGCTAGGCAGCATTAGAAGGATCAAGGCAGGCAGGCTTGATGTTCTTGTTTTTTTGGTGTGATTGAGAAGTAGTTGTGGTTGCCCTAAAAACAAACTTTAAACTCTTATTGATATATATATATATATATGATTTATATTTCTTGGCTGGAATGTGCGCTCTATTTTAATTTTCTTTAATTTACTTATCTTATTAATTTTGTGCTCTATGATTATTTGGGTTATGTGCAATTCATCTTAGTTTATAGGATTCTGACTTCTTCAAATAGGGGAAGACTATTGGGTATTGTATCCACAATAAACCTGACTTGAAGAAGGTTCCAGTTAAGCTAACATTAATTGGGACTGTATTTGATAGTGTATTTTTAGTTATGTACTTGCATGTTTACAATACTAAGTACACACCAATGTCAGGTTACAGTGGGTCAGTAAACATGAGACTATACAATGTAATCTTTCATTGTATAGGTCATTGTGTTGACTCACATATAATCTCTCTATTAGAGTGTACTTCTATTCAAAGTACATGAGGTTGTTCAAGGAAGAAGAAGATCACAAAATTCAATAGAATAGAATTTTACCCAAGTAAAATTCGTCGAATATCGTAAGGGATATTCGTTAAATTCGTCGAGTATCATTGATATTCGTCAGATTCGTCGTATATACTTACTATCACTCGTCGAATTCATCTTAAATACTTGTGGTGAAATATCTGGAAAAATTGGGAAAATAGTTAAGTAAAATTCTTCTAGTATCATCAAGTATACTCGTCGAATTGGTCGAATGTATCTAACGATACTCGCTGAATTCGTCAAATATACATGACGATACATGCCGAATTCGTCGAATCATATCGACGCTACGTCTCTGATTTTTCTTAAGGCAAATTTGTCGAGTGCATCATGGCGTCGAGAGCGTCGAATGCATCTTTGCGTCGAGTGCGTCGTTTCGAAAGCGTTGTATGCATGGATGGCGTCGAGTGAGTCGACAACGTCGAGAGCGTTGAGTCTGCTATCTTATACTAGTCGAATTCGTCGAGTATACTAGCCGATACTCGACGAATTTGTTGAGTATACTAGCCGATACTCGACGAATTTGTCGAGTATGATTCCAGCCTTGGCTTTGAGTGACTAGCTAGCTTAAGCTGAATTTCTCTAAGTCAAATTCGTCGTATATCAATGACTATTCGGCATGTATACTAGAGATACTCGACAATACTCAACGAATATGACTTAGGTCATTTTTCCGGCAATTGCTTTATCCAAGCTCGGGTTGCGGTGGCCATGCACAGTAATTTTTGGAAGTTTTTTTTGGAAATTCTATTATAGTCGTTGCTATTGAAGATGTCTATATATATTTAGGGTGGATTTCTAATCTTCCTAATCTTGCTAATCGTGTTAATTTCTCTCAATTTCAAATCGAGAATCTTTCCAAAAGAACGAACTCATCTGCCTTCTGTACGATACGCGACATCTCTGATCGGCCGACAACTGCGAATGCTGCACGATTCAATCTTCATCAACCCGTACGACTGGATTGCTACTCTCTGAAGATCTCTATTCCTCCAGATCTAATCGATTGAATATTCAAGATTGAAGTTCTTCAAAGATTTCTATTTTCCAAGTTCTCCAAAATTTCAAGATCTACATAATCGAAAAACGTTAGATTGAAGACTTGTAATATTTATTATATTGTAATATTCATTTTCATTTGTAGGAGATTTTTCTCCGAGTTGTAGATCTGGTTGTGGATTTAGTTTTATATCCGTTTATGGATCGAGTCGTAGATCCGGTTGT
The DNA here is from genome assembly GCA_039513925.1 of Platanthera zijinensis. NCBI lineage: Eukaryota > Viridiplantae > Streptophyta > Magnoliopsida > Asparagales > Orchidaceae > Platanthera > Platanthera zijinensis. The sequence goes on from CM077078.1 coordinate 113,254,474, forward strand.
GAATCGAATTGTAGGAGAGGTTGTTCTCTGAGTGGTAGGAGCGTCGTCTCCGAGTTGTAGGAGTTGCGGCTCCGAGGTGTAAGATTTGTAGAAATCTGAGTTTGGTGAAGTTGTCGAATCTAGTTATTCGTGGTAGATAGACGAAGCGGGAAAGTAGACGTACCCAACTCGAGCAACCACTATAAATCTCGGTGTCTGTGTGCTTAATTTTTTAAATAGTTTTATTCCGCGAAAAAACACAGAACTCACCTATTCACCCCCCTCTAGATGATTTAGGTAGACATTAGATACTTTCATTTACAAAGGTAAAAGATGATGTTATAAAACAGTCAAAGAACCATTCTATTTAGTGAACTCATTTTTTATTTCTATTAAACTTTGAGCCGGAATTGGACTCAGAGATAAGAACATCCATTAAAGCGGTCTGGCGCAAAGCAGCGCCCCAACTGCTGGATCTTCTTCGGACTTTTTGAAGGTTGCATCTTCAAAATGGTCTTCACCTTGTCAAGATTAGGCTACAACGTTACATGCCGATATAACGAGTCCAATATCTTAAAAGTCACAAAATTCCAACACACCAACTCCAAGAATACTTCTAGCCAATCATGAAATCTTATGAAGGTGGTCCATTGGGGATCGACAAGAGTGCTTCAGGTAATGAAGCCCTTGAAAATAAGCTTTTGGCATGCTTTTAAGATGCCGAGATTCTACATGAAATGATGTGCTCGAAGGAATTGAATCTTATGCCGGAATTGAAAGAAAGCTATTAGGCTTTAAGTAATAATTCATATCCTTAAAAATCATATGAGCTCTTTTGAAGTAAGTGGTAAAGTTGTGTTGGCCAATGGGAACTTCATAGTGAAGTATTCTTCAATGAGATTAGTTTTGGGGTTGAGGACCTTGTGCGAAGTGGTCATAGGACACCAATGAAAATGGCAATGTATGGGGTTCATCGATGTATGGACAGAAAAAGCGGACATTTCTGATTTGTATGGGTTGGGACTATACACTTTGGGCGGCGCGAGAATTTGCTTGCATTTGACATTTCTCTTTGAATCCTTGGTTTTCATCGTATTAATTATTATTTACAAAAATTTATTTAGCTAATACTTACAGAAGACTGCAAAGAATATTCTAATATAGTAGGTAAATTTGGATTTCTCTCAATTTAAAGAAAAAATACGATTAAGTTGTCAAAACAGATTTACCAAGGTAAAATATGATGTTATAAAATGTTGTGAAATTGATCCGATCGGCGACTACGTGACTCGTCGCGGATCACGCAACGGAAGATAGCCGATCAATTTCAATGCCGCAAAATCATAAATCAGAAGAAATTCCACAAATACAATTACAGACGACAAAAGATGTACGTGGTTCGGAGATAAGCTCCTACGTCCACGGGGAGAGCGCGCCGGAAAAGATCCACTATAATCAATGAGGTTAGAAGTTACAAACAGAGACCGTTAACACGGTCGAACAACAAGAGAAAAGCAAAAAAGTGAAGAAGAATGTTGGCGCCGCCGCTGTCGCCGCCATTGTAGCCGCCGATATCGCCGTGCGATATCGCCCTGTCTTCTTCCTCCTGGATCCGCCGCCTCCTGCAACTATTGTCGCTGCTTGGATCCACCACTGCACAGCCGGCCGCCAGGATGAGCCCGGCCAGAAGTCGATCCGTCTGGATCGCCCGAACGCCGCCACCTCACTGTTGTCGCCGGAGCCTGAAACTGCCGCCTCCGCCTGAAGTTGTATGCCGCCGTTGAAAAGAACCACCTCTACATGATCCTGTCGCCCGAACTGCACTGGAGTCGCCCCCGCTGGACGGGCCTGCCTGCTGTCGCCTTGAGTCGCAACCTGAAGCCTGCTAACTAGAAGACACTGGAGCCGCCGCCGCTGGACAGCTCCGCCTGAACCCGCTTGTTGCCGCCGCCTAGCTTCATCAACGTCGGATGCGTCGCTGAGGGTGGACGGCCTGATGTCTCCCAAGTTCCTCTTCTTCCTTGCTTTGGTTTTTATCTCAAACGGGATGGCTGCACTTGATGGCGTAAATTGATCGGGATGCAGACCGCTCCTTATATATGTGAAGATCTCCCTCTCCAATTAAGGAGATAGCACAAGAAGAGGAAATGTCATTGATGGCACCGGCCAAGGAAGGAAGGAGCCAACCAATCCTCCTAATACCATTCGTAAATTAGGATTCCCCCTTTAATTGATATTCCTAAAGATAGATTAGCCTGGATTAGGAATCGTGGCCTCCCACGGATCGATGACGTGTCGCGATCCCGACGATCCGAGAACGTGGATTGCGGAGGTGTCATAAACTAAACAATATCCACCTTGACGCCTCACGTGATGAACTCCACCTCGATGTTTAACGAACGTAACACTACCTCCAGCCTGGATCTCCCCTATCGCCAACTACGAGCCCCCTCTCCCTGGGGTCTTCTTCTCGATCAACATGCATCAGTATGAGTCAAGTCAAGACCGTTCTTGAACTTGAATCCTGTCAAATATTTCGCTCGCATGTTCGCACCGTTATCCTCCGTAGAGATCTTCCACAACTTCATGCCTCCACCTCCAGCGAACTCCCTCTACTCCTGGTAGAGCACACTGATGTGCTTTGTGGTTGCACGATAGACCTGGTCTTTTGCAAGACAACTTGCACTCAAACTTCCACTGTGCAGCTCCACTGCCTTCTGAGATGGCTCCTCTTGTAGTGACTGGGAACTTCTGAGATGACACTCTGCCCTTCTTCTCCACGGCCGCGAAGATTTTATCTTCGCCAAGGCCCTTCCTCTGCGCGAACTCCTTCGCCATGAATCTTGCCTTGTTTCTCCACTGGTCCTTCCTAGCTTTCCCCTGAGAGCGGTCTCTGCTCTCTATAGCTTTTTCATAGGAATCGGGATCTGAGGAATTAGCTTGAAAGGAATATGCTATCGTGCCCTGTAGCCTGAGGGCAGTCTGACCTCTCTCCTCTCCCTTCCACTCACAATCATGGTAGCGATCAGTCTGTAGAGAGTACTAGAACGCTCTCCTTTTATGACTAACTGCGCCTCTCTTGACCTTTAAATATCCGTCGTTGTCGGTATAAGAATACCCGACGGCCTCTAGAATACCTAGAGAAATCAAGATCTTTCTCAACTTGGGAACAAACCGAACGTTGGTGAGTGTCCTGACCACTCCATCGAACATCTTAATCCTGATGTTACCAACTCCCAATGTCTCGCACTCTGATTCGTTCCCCACAAAAACACGACCACCTTCACACTGCCTAAAGCTGGAGAACCATTCTATGTTCGGGCACATGTGGTACGTGCATCCTGTATCCAAGATTTAGGAACCTATGGTCTCGAGGCTGGGTGAGACATAAAAAACATCGGTGTCATTCTCATCCTTAGATGACACCGCAGCCTGATGTGGCTCATGCGTCTGCTCCTTAAAATTCCTCTTCGGGCAATTATTCTTCCAGTGCCCCTCCTCCTTGCAGTAGTGGCACTTAGTATTCCTGCCTCCGGACTAAAACCTAGGTCGATCTTCCTCCTTCCCTTTTACTCTCGATCTACCCCGGGCTGGGTCATTGCTCTTCACGAATAAGCCCTCGTCGGCTCTAGGTCTCGAATTGCTTCTTATTTCGTTCGAGAGCAGTGTCGTCATCACTTCTTCCATCCTCAGGGTATCTTTCCCACACAGAATCGTGGTGACTAGATGATCAAAGGACTTCAGCAATGAAGACAACATGAGAAGAGTCTGGTCTTCCTCCTCGACCTTAACGTCCATACTGCACAACTGAGAAATCAGTTTGTTGAATACATTCATGTGGTCAAGAAGCGGAGAGATGTTCGACATCCTCAAGCTGTAAAGTTGTTTCTTTACGTACAGCTTATTCGTGAGGGATTTTGACATATAAAGCTCCTCCAGCTTCTTCCACGGATCCGTTGTAGTCTCAACAACGACTACATTGTACATTACTTCATCGGCCAAACACAGCTTAATCGTGTTGATGTCATTCAGATCCAGCTCCTCCCATTCGTTTTCTTTCAACCCGGACTTCTCATTTCCAAGGAGCGCCTTATGAAGACCTTGTTGGACGAGTACTGCTTTGATCCGCTTTTGCCACAGACCAAAATCAATTTTGCCGTCATACTTGGGAATTTCAAATTTTGCTGTCATCTTATTGCTCACAGAGCTACTGGACAATCTGAATAATGTTCACGGACCAGATCTGAGAAGATAGGGAGCATACCAATGTCGTCACCTACCGTTGACCCAGATCTAAAACCGAAACATCCAGACGATCACCCCCGCGGAACCTCCCTTGATACCAATTGTTGTGAAATTGATCTAATCCGCGACTACGTGACTCGCCGCGGATCACGCAACGGAAGATAGCCGATCAATTTCAATGGCGGAAAATCATAAACCAGAAGAAATTCCACAAATACAATCACAGACGACAAAAGATGTACGTGGTTCGGAGATGAGCTCCTACGTTAACGGGGAGAGCGTGCCGGAAAAGATCCACTATAATCAATGAGGTTACAAGTTACAAATAGAGACCGTTAACACGGTCGAACAACAAGAGAAAAACAAAAAAGTGAAGAAGAACGATTTCGCCGCCGCTGTCGTCGCCGATATCTCCTGGCGATATCACCCTGTCTTCTTCCTCCTGGATCCGCCGCCTCCTGCAACTCTTGTCGCTTCCTGGATCTAACACTGCACAGCCGATCGGCGGGATGAGCCCGACAAGATGTCAATCCGTCTGGATCGCCCGAATGCCGTCGTCTCTCTATTGTCGCTGGAGCCTGAAACCGCCGCTTCTGCCTGGAGTTGTCTTCCGCTGCTGGACAGAACCACCTCCACCTGATCCCGTCGCCCGGACCGCACTGGAGCCGCCGCCGCTGGACGGCCTTGCCTGCTGCCGCCTAGAGTCGCAACTTGAAGCCTGCCAACTGGAAGACACTAGAGCCGCCGCCGCTGGATAGCTCCGCCTGAACCCACCTGCTGCCGCCGCCTAGCTTCTTCAACGCCGGAAGCAACGCTGAGGGTGGACGGTCTGATGGCTCCCAAGTTCCTTTTCTTCCTTGCTTTGGTTTTTATCTCAAACGGGATGACTGCACTTGATGACGTAAATTGATCGGGATGCAGCCCGCTCCTTATATATGTGAAGATCTCCCTCTCCAATTAAGGAGATAACACAAGAAGAGGAAATGTCATTGATGACACTGGCCAAGAAAGAAAGGAGCCAGCCAATCCTCCTAATACCATTCCTAAATTAGGATTCCCCCCTTTAGTTGATTTTCCTAAAGATAGATTAGCCCGTATTAAGAATCGTGACCTCCCACGAATCGTTGACGTGTCGCGATCCCGATGAACCAGGCACGTGCATTGCGGAGGTGTTATAAAATCAACAATAAAACAGTCAAAGAACTATTCTATTTAGTGGACTCATGTTTGATTTTTATCAAAATTTGAGCCGTATTCGGGCTCAGAGATAAGAACATCCTTTAAAGCGGTCTGGCCCATCGAGTTCATCGCCACTCTCAACGTGCCAGCCCCCTCGCCATGACACTTCCACGTGTCACCAATTCTCCTCCAATTTACACGTCATTATACATCAGTCGCCCTTCCCCTCCATCTTCAAATCCCAAACCCGTCCTCTGCAGGCGAGGAGAAGAGGAAAAAAAGCGCAGGAACGCACCCAAAAATGCCTCGCCGCTACGCTTTCCGGTGGACGGAGGATGCCGTCCACCCCGACACCATGCGGGCCTTCCTCGCCGAGTTCATCTCCACCGCCATCTTCGTCTTCGCTGCTGAAGGCTCCTTCCTCTCGCTCGGTATAATTCGTTTACCTAGGAGCTGTATTCGTCTTCGCTGTTTGTCTGCGCTAGCTTTAAAAACTTGACGTATATAGTACGTGAAATATATGCATGCGTAATTAATATTTCTTGCATGCAGGAAAGATTTACAAGGATACCACCACCGCCGGCGGCCTGGTGATTCTTGCCCTTGCTAGCGCACTCTCTCTTGCTGTTGCTGTCTCAGTATCCCTTAACATCTCCGGCGGTCACCTGAATCCCGCGGTCACTCTCGGAGCGCTTGTAGGCGGGCGTATCTCCGTCTTTAGAGCGTTTGTGTACTGGATAGCGCAATTCCTCGGCGCCATCTTTGCCGCCGTACTCCTACGGATCTGCACCGGCGGAATGGTACTCGAGATAGATGCAATTATAAATATTTTTTTTCTCGTCACCACTTGCACGTTCTTATATCAAGATTATGTATACATTTTATATTATATATATGCTGTCAAAGGCTAAAAATGACAAAAAAAGGAAAAAAAAGTTATTAATTAATATTTATGTTGTTAAATTGGACAAGAATCTAATAAAATTTACCAAATTATGTGGTTGCAGAGACCAGTGGGGTTCGCTTTGGCGGCGGGTGTGGGCAGGGGACATGCGGTGATTCTCGAGATCGTGCTAACATTCGGGTTGGTCTACACGGTGTATGCGACGGCGATCGATCCAAAAAGGGGTGGAACTGGTACAATTGCGCCGGTGATGATTGGGTTTATCGTAGGGGCGAATACTTTGGTGGGCGGGCCGTTCGATGGGGCGGCAATGAACCCGGCTAGAGCATTTGGTCCGGCGTTGGTAGGTTGGAGGTGGCTGCACCATTGGGTTTTCTGGGTGGGGCCATTTGTGGGTGGGGCGCTTGCTGCGTTGGTGTACGAGTTTTTGGTGATTCCGGCGGAGACCCCGCATCCGCACCACCAGCCCTTGACCCCGGAGGACTACTAGATGTGTCATAGTTGGGAGCATTCCTGGTCTTTCTTATGGATGGCTTTGTTCTATTTCCTGTTCTGTCCGTCGTTTGTGTGGGTTAATAAAAGTTTTGTATAAAGTTTGCAACAATAAAATCATTCTATTTCCTAGGCAAGGGCTTTGCTGCTAGCTTGCATATATATTTGGAACTTGGCCGGTTGGTACATCGAAATTCTGGGAGAGTATGATTCAAGTGTTGAAGAAATAAATAAATAGACATGCGATGCCTAACCAAGTGCTAGTAATTAAGTTAATAATTGAAGTTCCTGAGGAGGGGATAGCAATCATACGCGTAACATTCCTTAGGAAAGTGACGAAATGGACAGTTGCTTGATTCGTTGTTAAAAAGTTCATAAAATCTGATATAGGCTCCGTTTGGAGGGACTTATTTTCATCGGTCAAGCGGTCACGACCGCATGAATTGGACCTTAATTAAGTCCTGATTCATGCGATCGTGACCGCTTGACCGGTGAAAATAAGTCTTCCCAAACGGAGCCATAATCGACTATTTTGGCGAAAGGCCCAGTTTAAACTGAGGCCCAAATCTGCAGATTCAAGAGCCTATAAAAGAAGAGCACTGTTAAATGATGGCCAGTTCTGCCTTTATGCAGGCCATAGATATATGCAGACCAATAAATTATTCATGTATGCTACATTTCATATATACAGGCTATATTGAGAAAACAAATTCACATTTTCTTAAATAAATCATCAGTCAAATATAACATTCCCAAAAAATTTAGGGGTTCAAGCAACTCTCATATTTCATGGTAAAAGCAAAAACGTAACTCTTCAAATCTCATATGTCCTTTCAAGAGCAATGATAGAAACATTTCATACCAAGGACCATATATATTCTGTACTCTACAAGTATCTAGAACAGACAATCTGTTGAGATAATAATACGATAACCACGGCGTCGCCGGAAGGCCGCCGGACGTGAAGATGAAGGGGTAAGTGAAAGGGAAACAAGAGAGAAGAGAGAGAGAGGGAAAGAAAGAGAGAGAGAGGAAGAAGGAGACAGAGGCGGGAGAGAAAAGAAACTTCATTAATCAAGCATAAACATAATTACAGACTCTGACCCTTTTTATAACCTTGAGTCAAATTATAAAAAAACCCATACATAACGGATCTATTACACAGGCTTAATGCTTGACTGGATGATAAAAAGAAATGTTGTGATGTTGCCACGTGTTGAATGCTCCTGGTATTGCTGGAATCAAATTAATTGATGCTGCCTGGTTGGGAAGCGGACTCAGCTGTGATGCCGCCAAGTGTACGCTGATCCTACTGGCTGAAATAAGCTGTATTAATCCAGCTCTGCCACGTGTTGAGATCTGGATGCTGAACCCTGCTGAGCTGAAACGTGTCTGCATCCTAACAAATGCCCGCGCCTTTAAAAACGATGTCCTCATCGTTATGTTATTTGCATCTACTTTAGGGTTTTGGGAAGTACATGCGACCGGCGAGGAAAACCATCTGTTGGCTGGTGGTATTTCTGATCCATGAAAGAGAGATGACCGGAGTGGACGAATCAATTAGCGGCGAAGCTTCGTCCGGCGGTAGCCCTGTTTTGCTGGTTTGATGGTAATACCTCTCTAACTTTGCGTCGGGTTAGAGGTGGGAAGGGGATCGGCGTGCCGTGCGTTTTCGTTGTTGATGCCAGGTTGTGGGAAGTAGATCTGTGAGTTCCGTTGAAGGGGCCGTTGTGGCGAGGACGGTTGGTGAGTGTTGTAGATCTGTTGGAAGGGAGTCTAGATCTTCCCAGGTGCTGTCTTCGGGTGGAAGATCCTTCCACTGGACTAGTCCTTGCTGGATCGGCAGATTGTTGCGTATAATCTGTCGCAGACTAACCACGACTAATGGAACATGCAAGGGCATATTCTTGTGGCTCTGTGTTGGTAAGGGCGTCGCTTGTCTGGTGTTGTTGTTAGTATACGGCTTGAGCAGAGATACGTGAAATACAGGGTGTATTTTGCAGTCATCCGGGAGTCGAAGTTTGTAGGCTGTTTCTCCGACGACTTCGATGATCTGGAAGGGTCCGTAAAAGCGGAGAGAGAGCTTCCTGCAACTTTTCTGTTTGAGTGTAAGCTGGCGGTAGGGGTGCAATTTTAGTAGCACGCAGTCGTTAAGCTCGAAGGATTTTTCACATCTTTTTCTGTCAGCAAATGTGTAACACCCAGAAACTCAAAAGAGGGACGGATGACGTTTTAAGCCAAGTCTGGGACTTGGAGCAGGTGTCACGGGCGTGTCACAGGCGTGACACTGTCACGGGCGTGACACGGGCGTGCCACACTTGGGAGTTTTCTGAGTCATGTACACGGGTCATGACACGGGCACAGACACGGGCGTGTCACATGTGACACGGGCGTGTCGGGTGCCGTGTCGCAGTCCGTGTCCTCCTCGAGAAACAAGTGTTAATAGTTGTACACGGGCCATGACACGGGCACAGACACGGTGTAAAACCCCTATCCGTCGCATAGTATATAACAGTAGGTCCGGCCATGGCCCGACGTCATATACTACGGACAGACCGGTTGGTTACGCATTGAAACCATTCAACCAATAACAACGTCCTACACAGAGCATCTAGCGGAAGCAATTTATTAAAGTTGCAAAAATAATAAAGAACCCTGCCAAGCATGAATGTCCACTACTCAAACCATGAAGGAATGTTTAATACACAAAACAGAAATAGCCTTATGGATTTACAAAAGTCTGCTTAATAAAAGTGTATTCCAAACCTCGGCACGCAGGCCGGCCACACATGAGTACAAAAAGGAAAACACTCAAAACTTAGCCTTCGAGGGCCAGCACAGCAACTTGGGCTTTAGCCCGCTATTTACCTCTCGGCTTTGCAGCACCTGCAAGCAACAATCCACCGCACGGTGGTAAACAAAGGCAACGGTCAGCTATGTTGACCAAATTATAACGATTCCGCCCCCAAACCGGGGCGGCACAGCTTCTTCCCTGCACTTGTTAGCAAAACAAGCAACACAGCAAAATAAGCATCACATCATAGGTGCACGCTCACACGGCCGTACACCCCGTGATCTCAGGGCACTTACTCGGCGGGCCAGTCCGAACCCCGTGTGGTCCTTGACTCCGCCACCACCCCCAGGATGGCAACCTCGTGAGCATTTAGTACTTTCAGCCGTAGCCTAGACTCGATCTCCAAACCTCGGTAAGTCCCACGTAAAACATTAGGTCGCTTTAACCGAGCAGGTGGAGCGGGTAGGGGTCCACCAGTCCGTTGCTAACCCCGCCGTTGTCATTTGGCCTTTGACGCGGACTAAGCTTCCCCAGTCCCAAATACCGTTCAAACACAGTACATAGCCCCGCTATGTACCCGGTTGGCTCCCAGGCCACCGGTATGACAGAAATGCGTTTCCGTCCAGATTTCCGGGTGTACCTCGGGGTTAATCCCCCAGATTCCCTGATGCATTCTACCGCATAGCAACCCGAAAATAATTAAAACGCTCGGAGTCTTCTCTGGCTAAAAATGCAAAGCAAATCATCACCGATCCAGACCAACACGTCCGGGTAGGCTTCACACATCATGCCTATGTCCGTACTACGATTCCGGACTCTAACAAGGGGGACTTTACATATCTACCCCAAGGAATACCACAATCTCGCCGCACACTCGCGGGAGAGGGGTTTTTCTATGCAAAGGAAGAAGAGCTTCACATGCTTAAGAAGAGAATCGTTACCCTTGTGCTTTTACTCGGCGCCATGACGATCTAGTCGGATGGAAAGCACCGTATCAGCCTCGCCTTCGCGGATCCGGACTCGGATCGTGATTTGGAGCTCCGAAGCTCCGCCGGTGACCGGATTTTGGTCTTCTTCCTCCTCCTTGCTCTCCCTTCTCTCTAGAATTTAGAGAGAGACTACCCAAAAGAAATGAGGGTTTGCAAACCCTAAATTCGGGTTTAAACTGCCAGCAACCACCCCCAGCCGTCGGATCCCAAGCCAAGGAAACGAACGGCCAAGATTAAGCCCAATAATACAAAATCTGGGCCGAACACGGGTTGCAACACGGCCGTGTGCAAGGACGTGTCACCCATTCGCCGTCTCGACCTACGCGATAACCAGCACACGACATTTGACACGGCCTCCGACACGCCCGTGTTGCCTGCAACACGGCCGTGTAGCCTGCGACACAGCCGTGTCGATACCCGTATCACACCCCCCGTGTGCAATCGGCCAACACTCACGACCCGAGAAGGACACGGCACAAGACACGCCTGTGTCACATGTGACACGCCCATGTTCGTGCCCGTGTAATGGCCCGTGTGCCTTACTCAACGATCGTTGAGTGGCGTTTAGTGGCTGACATGCCCTGGGACACGCCTGTGTCCCAGGTCGTGTTCACCCCTCGACGACTCATGCCCGCCAAAACGTCGACCACGCGACCCGTGGCCGAATACGCCCGTGACACGCCCGTGACACGCCCGTGACACGCCCGTGTCACGCCCGTGTCACGCCCGTGTCACGCCCGTGGCACGACCCGTGACACCTGCTCCAAGTCCCAGACTTGGCTTAAAACGTCGCCCGTCCCTCTTTTGAGTTTCGGGGTATTACAACTCTCCCCCTCTTAAAAGAATTTCGTCAACGAAATTACCAAAGGAAAGAAAACAGAATCTCTCAACGGTACCCAGGCGGAACAACTCCGGGTACACTTCCAGCATAGATTGCTCTCACTCTTAAGAGCTCCTGGCTAACACAAAAGTCCCACCGGACCACTACTATCCTGATCTCCTTGAGACAAAGTTGCTCGACTTCACGGTCTCCAAAACGAACGGGTTTGACCCTAGTCGTCAACCTTTTGTCCACCAAAACTTGATCACTCACGATCAAGTTCGAAGGCTCTTGCGCCGCCTCACCAAACCGCTCTAGAATTCTCTAGTGGTCCAAGATATATCGGGCTCAGCTTTCCCAAGCGTTGCTCTCGTGAAACACTCTTGAACGACTATAGCTTCCAACACGCCATCCGATAACTCATCATTCCGTTACGTGGCGTTAAAGCACTTAGTCTGCCTCTCCTGAGCGATTAGCAAAAGTTCTCATATGGTTCGCACCAAAAAGGGTAGTGTTTACCACCTCTTACTTTAAATAAAACTTCGTGTCATCCGTTTCTAGCCTCGACAACGACATGCGACGACTTCTACCAAAAAGGGCCTCGAAGGGCGCCATTTGTATGCTCGCTTGGTAGCTAAAGTTGTACGCAAACTTTACCAAAAAAGATGGCCTTCCCACTGCTTCCCAAAGTCCAGAACGCACATGCGAAGCACGTCCTCCAACGTCCTGTTGACCCACTCGGTCTGCTCATCCGTCCGCGGATAGAAGACTGGACTAAACTAAAACATAGTCTCCAGCACTTTCTGTAACTAACTCCAATCATTGGATGTTGAACACCCACCTCGATTTCTCACGACGTTGCGGGGCACACCGTGCCGCCTAACGATGTTATCCATAAACATTTACCAGTTACTCCACCGAATTATCCTTCCTATGCGGAATGAAGTGCGACACTAGTGTCAACACAACTACGATCACCCAAACAGCGTCGTTACCTCACAGTAACTTTGGCAAACCATGCACGCAGTCCAGTCGGACTTCTATTCCGAACTAGGCAAGGATTCAAGAATCCCCCGGCACCTGGCACTCTGCCTTCACTAAGGCGCTAGGCTGGAACTTTGCCACATATAGTGCCACGACCTTCTAGAGTTCTGGCCACCAGAGCACTTCTTCAGATATCGGCACAACTTCGTGCCTCCTAAGCGAGTTGAGTACTTGATATAACGTATCACAACTCCACCCATAGATTACCCATGCTTGGGCCGCACAAACAATTGTCTTTCCTTGGTAGCCCACCTACAACCGTCGATTTGGGATTTTGACCCATCGAGCCGCACCCACGATTTCCTTCATACAGCTACACAAACCATAGTATGCAAATATGATCTGCCAGGTCATACTGGACTTCCGACCAGTTCAACAACGCTTCGGCGCTAGTCCGCTTGTCAACACAACAGATCTTTAACGCTTCCAATTCCCGAACTAGCCTCTCATCATGCACTGACAACCATTCGGCTTGGGCGGGAGCTCTGCGACTCAATGCATCCGCAACTGCATTGCCCTTGCCGGGTGCATGATGAATCTTGAACGTATAGTCCCCCAGGAACTCCATTCATCTCCGTTGCCTCATGTTTAGATCCTATTGATCCAACAGGTATTTCAGGCTCTTATTGTCGGTATGAATATCGACCTTAACGCCGTACGAGTAGTGCCTCCACAGCATAAGCGCAAATATAACGGCCGCCAACTCCAAGTCGCAGACCGGATAATTCCTTTCATGCACTTTTAGCTGACGCGATCCATAAGCTATCACGCTCCCAAGATGCACCAGCACGCAGCCCAAACCACTACCCGAGGCGTCACTATAAACCTCGAAGCCCTCGGTCCCACTCGACGAACTATGCACTGGCGCCGTGGTCAACCGACTCTTCAGCTCTTCAAAAGCTTGCGCACACTCATGCGCCCACACAAAACTCTGATCTTTCCTTGTCAAAGTCATGAGAGGTAGCGTTATCCGCGAGAAATTCTCCACGAAGTGCCTATAAAAGCCGGCAAGACCCAGCAAACTCCGGATTTCCGTTACCGAAGACAACACAGGCCACACTCATATTGCAACAATCTACGCCGGATCCACCACAACTCCTTCCCCACTGACTACGTGACCAAGGAACGCCACTGAAGATAACCAAAACTCGCCTTTGGAGAACTTTGTGTATAGCTCGTTCCTCCTTAGCGTCTCCAAAACCAAACGCAAATGCTTGAAGCGATCTTCTTCGCACTGCGAGTGCACCAATAGGTCGTCAATAAAGACGATCACAACATGGTCTAAGTACTCCCTGAATGTTCTGTTCATCAGATCCATAAACATCGATGGCGCATTAGTCAGCTCGAACGGAATGACCATAAACTCGAAATGCCCATATCTTGCGTTGAACGCTGTCTTTGGGATATCGCTTTCCCTGATTCTCAACTGATAGTAACCAGACTTAAGATCCAACTTTAAGTACACCGATGACCCACCCAACTGATCAAATAGATCGCCAATTCTTGGGATCGGGTACTTGCTCTCTTTTATCAACTTGTTCAGTTCTCCATAAACGATTCAGAGCCGCAAACTCCCGTCCTTCTTCTACACGAAAATGACCGGCATGCTCCAAGACGACAAACTTGGACGCACATGACCTTGCTCCAGAAACTCTTCCAGTTGAACTTTCAGTTCTGCCAACTCATTAGGCGTTAGCCGATATGGAGAGCGTGACCCAGGTTTGGCACCTGGCGCCAGCTCACTCAAAATCGATCGCTCGCTACGGAGGGACTCCAGGGAGACCATTAGGGAATCACATCAGGATATTCGGATACACACGAGATACTACCCAATGTAGGCTTTGGATTCAAAGCCTCCCATGGTTGTAGTAACGACGCTTGCACGTCGAATCCCTGACCCCTAAACCGTAACCTTGCTACACAAAAACTCTCTTCGCACGCATTGAACATCCATTACGCCACAACGCATCCAATTGTCCTTTGCCATCGAAGAAGGTACTTCAATGCACGATATAAATCCTTTGGACAAAAGGAGCGCGAAGCTTCCGTATCGAACAATGCTCTCGCCGGATTGCCAAAAAAAAAAAATCCAAACAAAGCCTAGAACCTCCAGTCCTAAGCTAACACTCAAAAGGTAACAAGTATAAGAAGCTAAATTGCTATCAATTAAACCATACCTGTCTTCCCGACGATCGGCCACATGGCCGCCTGCTGGCCATGGGTGTCCATTCCCAGTTGGGCCGGAGTAAACAGTAGTGCAGTAGACGCCACCGCCTTTCCCTTCTCCTCAGATATTGACCCCAACTTCTTTTTGGACATTGGGCGTCCACTCCAACAATCCCGGGCATAGTGCCCCGGCTTCCCACAGACAAAGCATGCATCCGGGGTTTGGACTGTAGTCGCTCCGGATGTGCTAGAAGAAGGGACTAGACCCAACCTCCTTGCCTTCTTGTACCACCTACGGTACCCAGATTTTGAGGTTGTCAACTTGACAACCGAATCCTTTTACATAGCATCTTTGACTGCTCCTGCCAAAACTTTCCTTGTCTTCTGAGCACTCTCCCAACACTCTCTGGCGAGGGGCCCTTTCTTGCCACAAGAATAACAATTGAGGGTTGTTTGGGTAATAGATAACCCAGCCTCTTTTCTCGGCGTCTTTCGATAGGCAGTCCCTATAGGATTTATAGGGTTTGGTACCCTATACACTGTCACTTAGTGAGTTTTCCCCAACTCCACTTCCAAAGCTCTGGCTGATTCCACCAAAGCTCGGAATCCCAACAACTTTGGTCCTAGCAGTAGGATACGCAACTCGCTGCGGAGACCGTTATAAAATCTATCAACTCTAGATTGCTCGCTTTCCCATTCAAAGCCTGGGTAGCGCCTTAACATAAGGAACGTCTGCAAATATGCGTCAACTGAATGTGCTCCCTGTACCACAGTCATGTTCATCTGCTGCTCTAATTGACCCCCAAATGCCCTTTGCTCCAACATACCGCCCGATGTTGGGCCCAACTCAGGGACAAATGGTTGCACATTACTCCCATGTTGTGCGTTGGTCACAGCGAACACCGCTTCAACCACCCTTCTTATGGTTTCCAAAGACGTAGGGGTCTCCGACATGTCGCTGGGTGCAGTACTTTTCTCAGAAAGTGTGCATTCAGACTGCCACGCGCCACTCTCAAACACCTACCATCGTAGAGAACACCAATAAGGGACCGAACAAAATTGCAAAAAGCAATTATAGGAACACGCAGGTTCCCCAAACATGTGTATTTTCATTCCTAAGTGGACATTCATGGGTTCTTTTCATATTATAACGATGATGCACATACATGTGCTCACCACCCCTTAAAGTGAATTCGCCCACGAATTCATGTAAGCTTGACCGAAACCAGTAGTCTGATACCAATTTGTAACACCCCTATCCGTCGCATAGTATATAATAGTAGGTCCGGCCGGGGCCCGACGCCATATACTACGGACAAACCGGTTGGTTACGCATTGAAACCATTCAACCAATCACAACGTCCTACACAGAGCATCTAGCAGAAGATATTTATTAAAGTTGCAAAAATAATAAAGAACCCTGCCAAGCATGAATGTCCACTACGCAAACCAAGAAGGAATGTTTAATACACAAAACAGAAATAGCCTTATGGCTTTACAAAAGTCTGCTTAATAAAAGTGTCTTCAAAATCTCGGCACGCAGGCTGGCCACACATGAGTACAAAAAGGAAAACACTCAAAACTTGGCCTTCGAGGGCCAGCACAGCAACTTGGGCTTTAGCCCGCTATTTACCTCTCGGCTCCGCAGCACCTGCAAGCAACAATCCACCGCACGGTGGTAAATAAAGGCAACGGTCAGCTATGCTGACCAAATTATAATGATTCCGCCCCCAAACCGGGGCGGCACAGCTTCTTCCCTGCACTTGTTAGCAAAACAAGCAACACAGCAAAATAAGCATCACATCATAGGTGCACGCTCACACGGCCGTACACCCCGTGCTCTCAGGGCACTTACTCGGCGGGCCAGTCCGAACCCCGTCTGGTCCTTGACTCTGCCACCACCCCCAGGATGGTAACCTCGTGAGCATTTAGTCCTTTCAACCGTAGCCTAGACTCGATCTCCAAACCTCGGTAAGTCCCACGTAAAACTTTAGGTTGCTTTAACCGAGCAGGTGGAGCGGGTAGGGGTTCACCAGTCCGTTGCTCAACCCGCCGTTGCCATTTGGCCTTTGGCGCGGACTAAGCTTCCCCAGTCCCAAATACCGTTCAAACACAGTACATAGCCCCGCTATGTACCCGGTTGGATCCAAGGCCACCGGTATGACAGAAATGCATTTCCGTCCAGATATCCGGGTGCACCTCGGGGTTAATCCCCCAGATTCACTAATGCATTCTACCGCATAGTAACCCGAAAACAATCCAAACGCTCGGAGTCTTCTCTGGCTAAAAATGCATAGGAAATCATCACCGATTCAGACCAACACGTCCGGGTAGGCTTCACACATCATGCCTATGTCCGTACTACGATTCTGGACTCTAACAAGGGGGACTTTACATATCAACCACAAGGAATACCACAATCTCGCCGCACACTCGCGGGAGAGGGGTTTTCCCATGCAAAGGAAGAAGAGCTTCACATGCTCAAGAAGAGAATCGTTACCCTTGCACTTTTCCTCGGCGCCATGACGATCTAGCCGGATGGAAAGAGCCGTATCGGCCTCGCCTTCGCGGATCCGGACTCGGATCGCTATTTGGAGCTCCGAAGCTCCGCCGGTGACCGGATTTTGGTCTTCTTCGTCCTCCTTGCTCTCCCTTCTCTCTAGAATTTAGAGAGAGACTACCCAAAAGAAATGAGGGTTTGAAAACCCTAAATTCGGGTTTAAACTGCCAGCAACCACCCTCAGCCGTCGGATGCCAAGCCAAGGAAACGAACGACCACGATTCAGCCCAATAATACAAAATCTAGGCCGAACACGGGTTACAACACGGCCGTGTGCAAGGCCGTGTCACCCATTCACCGTCTCGACCGACGCGATAACCAGCACACGGCATTTGATACGGCCTCCGACATGCCCGTGTCTCCTGCGATACGGCCGTGTCGATACCCGTGTCACACCCCCCGTGTGCAATCGGCCAACACTCGCGACCCGAGAAGGACACGACAATGCGACACGGCACAAGACACGCCCGTATCACATGTGACACGCCCGTGTTCGTGCCCGTGTAATGGCCCGTGTGCCTTACTCAACGATCGTTGAGTGGCATTGAGTGGCTGACACGCCCTGGGACACGCCCGTGTCCCAGGCCGTGTTCACCCCTCGACGATTCCTGCCCGCCAAAACGTCGACCACGCGACCCGTGGCCGAACACGCCCGTGACATGCCCGTGTCACGCCCGTGTCACGCCCGTATCACGCCCGTGACGTGACCCGTGACACCTGCTCCAAGTCCCAGACTTGGCTTAAAACGTCTCCCGTCCCTCTTTTGAGTTTCGGGGTCTTACAACTCTCCCCCTCTTAAAAGAATTTCGTCCACGAAATTACCAAAGGAGAGAAAATAGAATCTCTCAGCGGTACCCAGGCGGAACAACTCCGGGTACACTTCCAGCATAGATTGGTCTCACTCCTAAGAGCTCATGGCTAACACAAAAGTCCCACCGGACCACGACTATCCTGATCTCCTTGAGACAAAGTCGCTCGACTTCACGGTCTCAAAAACGAACGGGTTTGACCCTAGTCATCAACCTTTCGTCCACCAAAACTTGATCACTCACGATCAAGTTCGAAGGCTCTTGCGCCGCCTCACCAAACCGCTCTAGAATTCTCTAGTGGTCCAAGGTATACTTGGCTCAGCTTCCCCAAGCGTCGCTCTCGTGAAACACTCTTGAACGACTATAACTTCCAGCACGCCATCCGATAACTTATCATTCCGTTACGTGGCGTTAAAGTACTTAGTCTGCCTCTCCTGAGCGATTAACAAAAGTTCTCATATGGTTCGCACCAAAAAGGGTAGTGTTTATCACCTGTTACTTTAAATACAACTTCGTGTCATCCGTTTCTAGCCTCGACAACGGCATGCGACAACTTCTATCAAAAAGGTCCTCGAAGGGCGCCATTTTTATGCTCGCTTGGTAGCTAAAGTTGTACGCAAACTTTACCAAAATAGATGGCCTTCCCACTGCTTCCCGAAGTCCAGAACGCACATGTGAAGCACGTCCTCCAATGTCCTGTTGACCCACTCGGCCTGATCATCCGTCCGCGGATGGAAGACTTGACTAAACTACAACTTAGTCTCAAGCACTTTCTGTAACTAACTCCAATCATTGGACGTAGAACAACCACCTCGATTTCTCATGACGTTGCGGGGCACACCGTGATGCCTAACGATGTTATCCATAAACATTTACAAGTTACTCCACAGAATTATCCTTCCTATGCGGAATGAAGTGCGATACTAGTGTCAACACAACTACGATCACCCAAACAGCGTCGTTACCTCACCGTGACTTTGGCAAACCATGCACACAGTCTAGTCGGACTTCTATTCCGAACTAGGCAAGGATTCAAGAATCCCCCGACACCTGGCACTCTGCCTTCACTAAGGCGCAAGGCTGGCACTTTGCCACATATAGTGCCACGACCTTCTAGAGTTCTGGCCACCAGAGCACTTCTTCAGATATCGGCAAAACTTCGTGCCTCCTAAGCGAGTTGAGTACTTGATATAACGTATCACAACTCCACCCATAGATTACCCATGCTTGGGCCGCACAAACAATTGTCTTTCCTTGGTAGCCCACCTACAACCGTCGATTTGGGATTTTGACCCATCGAGCCGCACCCACGATTTCTTTCATACAGCTACACAAACCATAGTCTGCCAAATACGATCAGCCAGGTCTTACTGGACTTCCGACCAGTTCAACAACGCTTCGGCGCTAGTCCGCTTGTCAACACAACAGATCTCTAATGCTTCCAATTCCCGAACTAGCCTCTCATCATGCACCGACAACCATTCGGCTTGGGAGGGAGCCCTGCGACTCAACGCATCCGCAACTGCATTGCCCTTATCGGGTGCATGATGAATCTTGAACGTATAGTCCCCCTGGGACTCCATTCATCTCCGCTGCCTCATGTTCAGATCCTATTGATCCAACAGGTATTTCAGGCTCTTATTGTCGGTATGAATATCGACCTTAACGCCGTACGAGTAGTGCCTCCACAGCTTAAGCGAAAATATCACGGCCGCCAACTCCAATTCGCGGGCCGGATAATTCCTTTCATGCACTTTTAGCTGACGCGATCCATAAGCTATCACGCTCCCAATCTGCACCAGCACGCAGCCGAAACCACTACCCGAGGCGTCACTATAAACCTCGAAGCCCTCGGTCCCACTCGGCGAACTAAGCACTGGCGCCGTGGTCAACCGACTCTTCAGCTCTTCAAAAGCTTGCGCACACTCATGTGCCCACACAAAACTCTGATCTTTCCTTATCAAAGTGATGAGAGGTAGCGCTATCCGCGAGAAGTTCTCCACGAAGTGCCTGTAAAAGCCGGCAAGCCCCAGCTAACTCCGGACTTCCGCTACCGAAGACAACACATGCCACACTCGTATTGCAACAATCTACGCCAGATCCACCGCAACTCCTTCCCCACTGACTACGTGACCAAGGAACGCCACCGAAGATAACCAAAACTCGCCTTTGGAGAACTTTGCGTATAGCTCGTTCCTCCTTAGCGTCTCCAAAACCAAACGCAGATGCCTGAAGCGATATTCTTCGCACTGCGAGCACACCAATAGGTCATCAATAAAGACGATCACAACATGGTCTAAGTACTCCCTGAACGTTCTTTTCATCAGATCCATAAACACCGATGGAGCATTAGTCAGCTCGAACGGCATGACCATAAACTCGAAATGCCCATATCTTGCGTTGAACGCTGTCTTTGGGATATCGCTTTCCCTGATTCTTAGCTGATAGAAACCAGACTTAAGATCCAACTTTAAGTACACCGCTGACCCACCCAACTGATCAAACAGATCGCCAATTCTTGGGATCGGGTACTTGCTCTCTTTTATCAACTTGTTCAGTTCTCCATAAACGATTCAGAGCCGCAAACTCCCATCCTTCTTCTACACGAAAAGGACCGGCGTGCTCCAAGACGACAAACTTGGACGCACATGAACTTGCTCCAGAAACTCTTCCAGTTGAACTTTCAGTTCTGCCAACTCATTAGGCGTTAGCCGATATGGAGAGCGTGACCCAGGTTTGGCACCTGGCGCCAGCTCACTCGAAATCGATCGCTCGCTACGGAGGGACTCCAAGGAGACCATCAGGGAATCACATCAGGATATTCGGATACACACAAAATACTACCCAATGTAGGCTTAGGCTTCAAAGCCTCCCATGGTGGCAGTAACGACGCTTGCACGTCGAATCCCTGACCCCTAAACCGTAACCTTGCTACACAGAAACTCTCTTCGCGTGCATTGAACATCCATTACGCCACAACGCATCCAATTGTCCTTTGCCATCGAAGAAGGTACTTCAATGCACGATATAAATCCTTTGGACAAAAGGAGCGCGAAGCTTCCGTATCGAACAATGCTCTCGCCGGATTCCCAAAAAAAAAAATCCAAACAAAGCCTAGAACCTCTAGTCCTAAGCTAACACGCAAAAGGTAACAGGTATAAGAAGCTAAATTGCTATCAATTAAACCATACCTGTCTTCCCGACGATCGGCCACATGGCCTCCTGCTGGCCAAGGGTGTCCATTCCCAGTTGGGTCGGAGTAAACAGCGGTGCGGTAGACGCCACCACCTTTCCCTTCTCCTCAGATATTGACCCCAACTTCTTTTTGGACATTGGGCGTCCACTCCAACAATCGCGAGCATAGTGCCCCGGCTTCCCACAGACAAAGCATGCATCCGGGGTTTGGACTATAGTCGCTCCGGATGTGCTAGAGGAAGGGACTAGACCCGACCTCCTAGCCTTCTTGTACCACCTACGGTACCCAGATTTTGAGGTTGTCAACTTGACCACCGAATCCTTTGCCATAGCATCTTTGACTGCTCCTGCCAAAACTTTCCTTGTCTTCTGAGCACTCTCCCAACACTCTCTAGTGAGGTGCCCTTTCTTGCCACAAGAATAACAATTGAGGGTAGTTTGGGTAATAGATGACCCAGCCTCTTTTCTCGGCGTCTTTCGATAGGCAGTCCCTATAGGATCTGTAGGGTTTGGTACCCTATACACTGGCACTTGGTGAGTTTTCTCCAACTCCACTTCCAAAGCTCTGGCTGATTCCACCAAAGCTCGGAATCCCAACAACTTTGGTCCTAGCAGTAGGATACGCAACTCGCTGCGCAGACCATTATAAAATCTATAAACTCAAGATTGCTCTCTTTCCCATTCAAAGCCTGGGTAGCTCCTTAAAATAAGGAACGTCTGCAAATATGCGTCAACTGAATGTGCTCCCTACACCACAGTCATGTTCATCTGCTGCTCTAATTGACCCGCAAATGCCCTTTGCTCCAACATACCGCCCGATGTTGGGGCCAACTCAGGGATAAATTTTTGCACATTACTCCCATGTTGTGCGTTGGTCACAGCAAACACCGCTTCAACCACCCTTCTTATGGTTTCCAAAGACGTAGGGGTCTCCGGCACGTCGCTGGGTGCAGTACTTTTCTCAGAAAGTGTGCATTCAGACTGCCACGCGCAACTCTCAAACACCTACCATCGTACAGAACACCAATAAGGGACCGAACAAAATTACAAAAAGCAATTATAGGAACACACAGGTTCCCCAAACATGTGTATTTTCATTCCTAAGTGGACATTCATGGGTTCTTTTCATGTTATAACGATGACGCACATACATGTGCTCACCACCCCTTAAAGTGAATTCGCCCACGAATTCATGTAAGCTTGACCGAAACCAGTAGTCTGATACCAATTTGTAACACCCCTATCCGTCGCATAGTATATAACAATAGGTCTGGCCGGGGCCCGACGCCATATACCACGGACAGACCGGTTGGTTGCGCATTGAAACCATTCAACCAATCACAACGTCCTACACAGAGCATCTAGCGGAAGCAATTTATTAAAGTTGCAAAAATAATAAAGAACCCTACAAAGCATGAATGTCCACTACTCAAACGAAGAAGGAATGTTTAATACACAAAATAGAAATAGCCTTATGGCTTTACAAAAGTCTGCTTAATAAAAGTGTCTTCCAAACCTCGGCTTGCAGGCCGGCCACACATGAGTACAAAAAGGAAAACACTCAAAACTTGGCCTTCGAGGGCCAGCACAGCAACTTGGGCTTTAGCCCGCTATTTACCTCTCGGCTCCGCAGCACCTGTAAGCAACAATCCACCGCACTGTGGTAAATAAAGGCAACGGTCAGCTATGCTGACCAAATTATAACGATTTCGCCCCCAAACCGGGGCGGCATAGCTTCTTCCCTGCACTTGTTAGCAAAACAAGCAACACAGCAAAATAAGCATTACATCATAGGTGCACGCTCACACGGCCGTACACCCCGTGCTCTCAGGGAACTTACTCGGCGGGCCAGTCCGAACCCTATCCGGTGCTTGACTCCACCACCACCCCAAGGATGGCAACCTCGTGAGCATTTATTCCTTTCAGCCGTAGCCTATACTCGATCTCCAAACCTCGGTAAGTCCCACGTAAAACTTTAGGTCGCTTTAACCAAGCAGGTGGAGCGGGTAGGGGTCCACCAGTCCGTTGCTCACCCCGCCGTTGCCATTTGGACTTTGACGCAGACAAAGTTTCTCCAGTCCCAAATACCGTTCAAACACAGTACATAGCCCCGCTATGTACCCGGTTGGCTCCCAGGCCACCGGTAATATATATATATGCGTTTCCTTCCAGATTTCCGGGTGCACCTCGGGGTTAATCCCCCAGATTCTCTGATGCATTCTACCGCATAGCAACCCGAAAACAATCAAAATGCTCGGAGTCTTCTCCGGCTAAAAATGCACAGCAAATCATCACCGATCCAGACCAACACGTCCGGGTAGGCTTCACACATCATTCCTATGTACGTACTATGATTCCGGACTCTAACAAGGGGGAATTTACATATCTACCCCAAGGAATACCATAATCTCGCCGCACACTCGCGGGAGAGGGGTTTTCTCATGCAAAGGAAGAAGAGCTTCACATGCTCAAGAAGAGAATCGTTACCCTTGTACTTTTCCTCGGCTCCATGACGATCTAGCCGGATGGAAAGCACCGTATCGGCCTCGCCTTCGCGGATCCGGACTCGGATCGTGATTTGGAGCTCCGAAGCTCCGCCGGTGACCGAATTTTGGTCTTCTTCCTCCTCATTGCTCTCCCTTCTCTCTAGAATTTAGAGAGAGACTACCCAAAGAAATGAGGTTTTGCAAACCCTAAATTCGGGTTTAAACTGCCAGCAACCACCCCCAGCCGTTGGATCCCAAGCCAAGGAAATGAACGGCCACGATTCAGCCCAATAATACAAAATCTGGGCCGAACACGGGTTGCAACACGGCCGTGTGCAAGGCCGTGTCACCCATTCGCCGTCTCGACCGGCGCGATAACCAGCACATGACATTTGACACGGCCTCCGACACGCCTGTGTCGCCTCCGATACGGCCGTGTCGATACTTGTGTCACACCCCCCGTGTGCAATCGGCCAACACTCGCGACGCGAGAAGGACACGGCCATGCGACACGGCACAAGACACGCCCGTGTCACATGTGACACGCCCGTGTTCGTGCCCATGTAATGGCCCGTGTGTCTTACTCAATGATCGTTGAGTGGCGTTGAGTGGCTGACATGCCCTGGGACACGCCCGTGTCCCAGGCCGTATTCACCCCTCGACGACTCCTGCCCGCCAAAACGTCGACCACGCGACCCGTGGCCGAACACGCCCGTGACACGCCCGTGTCACGCCCGTGTCACGCCCGTGACACGACCCGTGACACCTTCTCCAAGTCCCAGACTTGGCTTAAAATGTCGTCCATCCCTCTTTTGAGTTTCGGGGTGTAACACACGGGCATGTCACATGTGGCACGGGCGTGTCACATGTGATACGGGCGTGTCGGGTGCCGTGTCGAAGGCCATATCCTTCTCGGGAATAGAGTGTTGGTCATTGCACACGGGGTGTGACATGGGTCGTGACACGGGCGTGTCGCATGCGACACGGGCGTGTCGGAGGCCGTGTTGAATGCCGTGAGCTGGTTATCGCGTCGTTCGAGACGGAGAATGGGTGACACGGCCATGCACACGGCCGTGTTGCAACCCGTGTTCGGCCCAGATTTTGTAATTTTAGGCCGAATCGTGGCCGTTCGTTTCCTTGGCTTTGGATCCGATGGCTGAGGGTTAGTGTTGGCAGTTTAAACCCGAAAATAGGGTTACAAACCCTCACTTTCATTTGAGTGTTCTCTCTCTATGTTCTAGAGAGAAGGGAGAGTAAGGAGGAGTAAGAAGGCCAAAGATCCGGCCGCGGGTGGAGCTTCGGAGCTCCGAATCGCGATCCGTGTCCAGATCCGCGAAGTCGACGCCGTTGCGGTGCTTTCCAACCGCGTAGATTTTCATGGCGCCGCGGAAGAATGGAAGGGTAACGATTTCTCATCCTAGGGCATGTGAAGCCCTCTTTTCCTTTGCATAGGAAGGTCTCTCTTGCGAGTGAGCGAAGAGTTGGAGCGTTCCTTGGGGTAGATATGTAAAGTCCCCCTTGTATAGAGTCCGTATGCGAAAACGGGCATAGGCATTGTGTGTGAAGCCTATCCGGACGAGTTGGTCCGGATCGGTGATGTTGCATTGCATATGAACCGGGGAAGACTCCGGGTGTTTGGCCATTTTTCGGGTTTTCTACATGCTAGATTGCAACAGGGAGCCTTGGAGACTAACTCCAAGGTACACCCGAAAAATTGGGCAAAAGCGGGTTTTGCCAACATGGTGGCCAGGGAGCCAACTTGAACATAACTGGGTTATGTGCTTGTGTGATCGAATTTTGGGATCCGGGAGAAGGTTGGCCCGCGCGTACGTCTTAATGTGACTATGCGGTGTGAGTAACGGGCAAGTGGACGCGGACCCGGGGCTATGCGGTTTGGTGACAGACATCTGAAAAAGAGACTGGCAATTGGCATGGTTGTGCGAGTCTTAGGCATAGACCGGAAAGACTAGATTGCTCATGAGTTTTGCCATCCAAGGGGTGGTGGTGAAGCCACGGATTTGACTGGATTCACCGAGTATGTGCCCTGAGTGCACGGGGTATGTGGCCGTGCGAGCCTACGCTTGTGATGTAGTGTGATCACACTATTAACTGTTGCCTATACTAATTAAGTGCAGGGAAAGAGAATCGCCGCCTCAATTCTGGGGGAGGTGTCGTTATAATTTGGTCAGCATAGCTGACCGTTGCTTTTGTTTGCCACCGGGCGGTGGTTTGTTGCTTGCAGGTGCTGCGGAGCCGAGCGGAAAATAGTGGGCTAAAGCCCAAGTTGCTGAGCCGGCCCTCGAAGGCCTAATTTTGAGTGTTTCATTGTAATCATGTTTTGCCGGCCTGAGAGCCGAAGTATGAAAACACTTTTATGTCAAGCAAACTGTGTGAGGCCTTAAGACCATTTCTATTTCTGTGTATTGAAACATTCCTACGGGTGTTATTGTAGTGGACATTCATGCTTTTTGGCCGGGTTCTTTCGTCTTGCAACTTAATTTTAATGCTTCTGCTAGGTGCTTGTGTAGGACGTGTAGTTGGTTGAATGGTTTCAACGCGTAACCAACCGGTCTGTCCGTAGTATATGGCGTCGGGCCCCGGCCGAACCTACTGCTATATGCTATACGACGGATAGGGGTGTTACAAATTGGTATCAGACTACCGGTTTCGGTCAAACTTAAATTAATTCGTGGGCGAATTCACTTTAAGGGGTGGTGAGCACATATGTGTGCGTCATCGTTATAACATGAAAAGAACCCATGAATGTCCACTTAGGAATGAAAATACACATGTTTGAGGAACCTGCGTGTTCCTATAATTGCTGTTTGCAATAGTATTTGGTCGCTTATCGGTGTTTTGCACCATTATAGGTGACCAGAAGTGGTGCTGGGTCGTCAGAACGGCCAGGTTCTGAGGCAAGCAGTGCGCCAAGCGATGCGCCTGCAACACCTCTATCATCCAAAACCATTAGGTTGGTGGAAGAAGCTGTCATGGCGATGATTAATGCGCAACCTGCAAGACAGGTGCATCAGCCTGCTCCTGCGGGGGAGCAAGTGCCGCTCCAAGCGGCAGAGCCTAGAAGGGTTGAGCAGGTGGCGGTGGAGGCAGAGTTGCCGCGGAGAGCAACTGAAAGACAGTTGAAGCATGTGATGGGCTTCCATCCACCGGTGTTCTCGGGAACGGGAACCCCGACCCAGGCTGAAGATTGGCTCTCAAGAGTCAATAGGGTGATGACAGTAACTGAAACGGAAGAGTGGCAGAAGACCACAATAGCGACGTTCCTATTGGATGGGGACGCAAGGTTATGGTGGGAAGGTCTAGAGCTACACCAGTTGAGGGGAAGGCCGTTGGCCGAAGTATCTATGGAGGAATTTTCGAGACTGTTCATGGCTCGATACCTCCCCTCATTGCAGAGGATCGCACTAGAGAACGAGTTCCAAAAGTTGGTGCAAGGAGATAGCACTGTAGACGAGTACCTCCACGATTTTACTCGATTGGGGAGATATGCTAGCGCTACCTTTGCCAATGAGGAGCGAAAGACTAACCTCTTCTTTGAAGGGTTAAGAGATGAGCTGAGATTACTACTGTCGGGGCCCATGGCGCAGGGTTTCATGACCCTGGTCAACTCGGCCCGGTCCTTGGAGAAGGACATGAGAAATGTACAAGATAAGAAGGAATCCGGTGGGAAGAAACCGGAGTTTAAAGTGCCGACTTCAAAGTCTGGCTTTCGAAGATGGAACAAGAAGGCTAGGACGTCAGGTCCAGCTTCTTCTGCAGGTGCCTCGGGGGCAACTACAAACCGAAACCCGGGCGCTTGTTTCACGTGTGGGAAGACGGGGAACTTTGCCCACGATTGCTGGAGCGGACACCCAATGTCCGAGAGAAAACAAGAAGCTACCTACGAAGAGAAGGGCAAGGAGGTGGAGTCAACCGCGTTCCATTATGCTCCGACTCAACCTAGAGTGTACAACTTGGGCCAGCAGGAGGCTATTAAACAAGCTGACGTGGTGACAGGTATGAGTTAATTTATGGCAAGTTAACTTTAACTACTGTTATCTATTGCTTGTTAGCCTAATATTGTTTGCATAGGCTTTGTTTTGATTAGCGATAGTCCGGCACGGGCACTGTTCGATACGGGAGCTTCACACTCCTTCTTGTCCGAAAATTTTATATCGTGTATCGGAGTCCCTTCTTCGATGGCAAAGGACAAGTTGGATGTGCTGCTACCGAATGGGTGCTCGATGCGTGCGGACAGAGTGTGCGCCGTAAAGGTTCATATAGGGAGCCAAGAGTTCGACTTGCTAGCGTCATTACTGCCACTAGTAGAGTTCGACGTTATTTTTGGGATGGATTGGCTTTCGGAGCAGAAGGATTGGATTGATTGTGACCGGAAGGAGGTCAAGCTGGGTGTTGGGCGGGGGACAACATTCGAGGGACTCAAGGGGTCGAGCAAGATGCTGATGTCTGCTCTTCAGGTGGTAAAGGCAGTTCGTACCGGTGCAGAGCTGTTCTTTGCTTTAGTGGAGGCCGCCGAGCCGAAGTCCACGTTGGATTGTATCCCCGTGGTATGCGAGTACCCAAATGTGTTCCCTGATAGTCTTCCCGGAGCCCCACCACAGCGGGAGATTGGTTTCACCATCGAGCTCGTGTCGGGTGCAAAACCCGTGTCACGTGCTCCGTATAGGTTGGCGCCTAAGGAGATGGCATAGTTGAAAGTTCAGCTAGAGGAGCTGATGGAGCAATGTTATGTGCATCCAAGCTCGTCGCCTTGGAGCGCACCGGTCCTCTTCATTAAGAAGAAGGACGGGAGTATGCGGCTGTGTATCGACTACAGAGAGTTGAACAAACTGATGGAGAAGAACAAGTACCCGATCCCGAGGATTGATGATCTGTTCGATCAGTTAATCGGATCGTCGGTATATTCTAAGTTTGACTTGAAGTCAGGGTACTATCAGTTGAGGATAAGGGAATGTGATATCCCGAAGACGGCGTTCAACACAAGGTATGGGCATTTCGAGTTCACGGTCATGCCGTTTGGACTGACGAATGCGCCATCAGTGTTTATGGACTTGATGAACAGGACGTTCCGAGATTTCCTGGACCGCTTTGTGATCGTCTTTATTGATGATATATTGGTGTACTCGCAGTGCGAAGAAGATCACTTCAAGCACTTGTATCTGGTGTTGGATACTTTGAGGAGGAATGAGCTGTATGAGAAATTCTCCAAGTGCGAGTTCTGGCAACCCTCAGTAGCGTTCCTTGGTCACATTGTTAGTGGGGAAGGTATAGCGGTGGATCCGATGAAGATCGTTGTGATACGGGATCGGAGTGGCCTGCATTGTCTTCTGTCGCGGAAGTCCGTAGTTTTCTCGGGCTTGCCGGATATTACAAGCGCTTCGTAGAGAACTTCTCGCGGATTGCGCTACCTCTCACGAAGTTGACAGGGAAAGATCAGAGATTCTTGTGGATGCAGGAGTGCGTGCAAGCTATTGAGGAGCTGAAGAGACGGTTGACCATGACGCCAGTGCTTAGTTCGCCGAGTGGGACCGAGGGCTTCGAGGTTTATAGTGACGCCTCGGGTAGTGGTTTGGGCTGCTGTGTTGTTGCAGCATGGGAGCGTCATAGCTTATGGATCGTATTAGCTAAAAGTGCATGAAAGGAACTATCCGGTCCACGACTTGGAGTTGGCGGCCATGATATTTGCACTTAAGCTGTGGAGGCACTACCTATACGGCGTAAGGTCGATATTTACACCGATCAAAAGAGCCTGAAGTACCCGTTGGATCAGAAGGATCTTAACATGAGGCAGAGGAGGTGGATGGAGTTCCTGGGGGACTACACCTTCAAGATTCATTATGTACCCGGGAAGGGCAATGCAGTTGCGGATGCGTTGAGTCGTAGGGCTCCCGCCCAAGCCAACTAGTTGTCGGTTCATGATGAGAGGCTAGTACGGGAGTTGGAGGAGCTTGAGATCTGTTGCGTTGACAAGCTGACGAGCGCCAAAGCAATGTTGAACTGGACATAAGTTCAGTATGACCTGGCTGACCGTGTTCGGTAGGCATTGGAGTTAGATGACTCCATGAAGGGGCTTATGGAGGCAGCGTTGGATGGGTCAAATTCCCAATTTTCAGTGGAAGATGGGTTATTAAGGAAGGATCATCGGTTGTGCGTCCCAAGCGGGAGTAACCTATGGGCGGAGTTGATGTACGAGGCTCATCATACCAAGTACTCGATCCACCCAGGGAGCACAAAGATGTACCGTGACCTCAAGAAGCTGTTTTGGTGGCCGGGGCTTAAGAAAGACGTAGCGTTGTTTGTGGCTAAGTGCCAAACATACGCCTTGGTGAAGGCGGAGTGCCAAAAGCCGGGAGGATTTCTGAATTCATTGCCTATACCGGAGTGGAAGTTCGACGACATATCTATGGACTTTGTGCATAGGTTGCCAAGGTCGCAGAAGGGGAACGACGCCATCTGGGTGATCGTAGATCGGTTAACTAAGGTGTCACATTTCATTCCGCATAGGAAGGACGACTCGGTAGAGAAGTTGGCGAAGCTATATGTGGACAATATAGTTAGACTGCATGGTGTGCCTCGCAGCATTGTGAGTGATCGCGATGGGCGTTTCACATCCAATGATTGGAGGTTGGTGCAGCAGATGCTGGGAACAAAGTTGAAGTTCAGCACAGCCTTCCATCCGCAGACGGATGGGCAGACCGAGAGAGTCAATAGAACGATGGAGGACATGCTCCACATGTGTGTTCTAGACTTCGGGAAGCATTGGGAGGACCACCTGTATTTAGTGGAGTTCGCGTACAACAATAACTACTAGGCGAGTATCCAAATGGCACCCTTTGAGGCCCTATATGGTAGAAAATGTCGCACGCCGTTGTCTTGGTTAGAAACGGGTGAGGCAAGGTTGTATAAGAAGCACGAGGTGGAGAGTGCTACCTCGTTGGTGCGGATCATTCGGGAGCGCTTGTTGATCGCTCAGGACAGGCAGGTGAAGTATTATAATGCCAAGCACTAGAACGTGGAGTTCGCGGTAGGCGACTGGGTATACTTGAAAGTGAAGCCGTTCAAGGGGGTTTCGCGGGTGAGACGCTTGAAGAAGCTTAGCCCAAGATACCTTGGACCTTTTGAGGTTCTAGAGCAAGTCAGCGAAGCAGCATACCGTTTGAAGCTATCGGTGAAGTTGAGTGGGCTACACGATGTGTTCCACATCTCTGTGTTGCGGAAGGCAATGCAAGAGCCTTCACTAGTGATCGCAGTGGATCAAGTGCCTATGGACGAAGGGTTGATGACTAGGATCAAGCCCGTTTGTATTGAAGACTCTGAGGTCAAGAGGCTCCGTAACAAGGAGATCCGGATGGTTAAGGTCCGGTAGGATAATTGCGGCCGGGAGGAGCTCTCTTGGGAACAGGAGCAAACTATGCTGGAGGAGTACCCGGAGTTATTCCGCTCAGGTACCGTTAAAATCCTTCAGTTCCTGTTGTTTTCCTTTAGTAAATTTTGTGGGCGAAATTCTTTTAAGGGGAGAGAGTTGTAACACCCCGAAACTCAAAAGAGGGACGGGTGACATTTTAAGCCAAGTCTGAGACTTGGAGCAGGTGTCACGGGCGTGTCACGGGCGTGACACGGGCGTGCCACACTTGGGAGTTTTCTGAGTCATGTAGACGGGTCATGACACGGGCACAGACACGGGCGTATCACATGTGACACGGGCGTGTCGGGTGCCATGTCGCAGGTCGTGTCCTCCTCGGGAAACAAGTGTTGGTAGTTGTACACGGGCCATGACACGGGCATAGACACGGGCGTGTCACATGTGACACGGGCGTGTCGGGTGCCGTGTCGAAGGCCGTGTCCTTCTCGGGAATAGAGTGTTGGTCATTGCACACGGGGCGTGACACGGGGCGTGATACGGCCGTGTCGCATGCGATACGGGCGTGTTGGAGGTCGTGTCGAATACCGTGTGCTGGTTATCACGTCGGTCGAGATGGCGAATGTGTGACACGGCTATGCACACGGCCGTATTGCAACCCGTGTTCGGCCCAGATTTTGTAATTTTAGGCCGAATCGTGGCCGTTCGTTTCCTTGGCTTTGGATCCGACGGCTGAGGGTTAGTGCTGGCAGTTTAAACCCAAAAATAGGGTTACAAACCCTCACTTTCATTTGGGTGTTCTCTCTCTAAGTTCTAGAGAGAAGGGAGAGCAAGGAGGAGGAAGAAGGCCAAAGATCCAGCCGCTGGTGGAGCTTTGGAGCTCTGAATCGCGATCCGAGTCCAGATCCGCGAAGTCGACGACGTTGTGGTGCTTTCCAACCGCGTAGATTTTCATGGCACCGCGGAAGAACGGAAGGGTAACGATTTCTCATCCTAGGGCATGTGAAGCCCTCTTTTCCTTTGCATAGGAAGCCCTCTCTTGCGAGTGAGCGAAGAGTTGGAGCGTTCCTTGGGGTAGATATTTAAAGTCCCCCTTGTATAGAGTCCGTATGCGAAAACGGGCATATGCATTGTGTGTGAAGCCTATCCGGACGAGTTGGTCCGGATCGGTGATGTTGCATTGCATATGAACCGGGGAAGACTCCGGGTGTTTGGGAGTTTTTCGGGTTTTCTACGTGGTAGATTGCAATAGGGAGCCTTGGAGACTAACTCCAAGGTGCACCCGAAAAATTGGGCAAAAGCGGGTTTTGCCAATATGGTGGCCGGGGAGCCAACTTGAACATAACTAGGTTATGTGCTTGTGTGATCGAATTTTGGGATCCGGGAGAAGCTTGGCACGCGCGTACGTCTTAATATGACTATGCGGTGTGAGCAATGGGCAAGTGGACGCGAACCCGGGGCTATGCGGTTTGGTGACAGACATCTGAAAAAGAGACTGGCCATTGGCATGGTTTTGCGAGTCTTAGGCATAGACCGAAAAGACTAGATTGCTCACGAGTTTTGCCATCCAAGGGGTGGTGGTGAAGCCACAGATTTGACCGGATTTACCGAGTATGTTCCTTTAGTACACGGGGTGTGTGTCCGTGCGAGCCTATGCCTGTGATGTAGTGTGATTACACTATTAACTGTTGCCTATACTAATAAAGTGCAGGGAAATAGCATTGCCGCCTCAATTCTGGGGGCGGGGTCGTTATAATTTTGTCAGCATAGCTTACCGTTGCTTTTGTTTGCCACCGGGCGGTGGTTTGTTGCTTGCAGGTGCTGCGGAGCCGAGCGGAAAATAGCAGGCTAAAGCCCAAGTTGCTGAGCCGACACTCGAAGGCCTAATTTTGAGTGTTTCATTGTAATCATGTGTGGCCGGCCTGTGAGCCGAAGTATGAAAACACTTTTATATCAAGCAAACTGTGTAAGGCCTTAAGGCCATTTCTATTTCTGTGTATTAAAACATTCCTATGAGTGTTATTGTAGTGGACATTCATACTTTTTGGCCAGGTTCTTTCGTCTTGCAACTTAATTTTAATGCTTCCGCTAGGTTCTTGTGTAGGACGTGTAATTGGTTGAATGGTTTCAACGCATAACCAACCAGTCTGTCCGTAGTATATGGCGTCGGGCCCTGGCCGGACCTACTGCTATATGTTATGCGACAGATAGGGGTGTTACAAAATGTCTTCATCCGATGTTGAGCACGCTGGAGGTGTTGTCGTAGTTGATGCAATGTTGTTTCTCTGGTTTGGAGTGTAATTTCCACGGCTTCGTTCCTGCTGGTTCCTGCACAATAAGTAAGAAGCCCAGGTGTCGGTCGTCCGAACATGGCATCGAATGGGGTCATGCCGGTCGAGGTGTTAAGAGTAATATTGAAATGATATTCCGCTAAAATTAAATAATTGGACCATTTTTTTCAGTGGTCATGAGTAAACAAGCGTAAATACTGCTGCAAACTTCTGTTTGTTCGCTTTGTCAGCCCATCTGTTTGGGGGTGATAGGCCGAACTATATAACAATTTGGTGCCCTGTAGTGTAAATAAATCTTTCCAAAAATGACACAGAAAAACGGTATCACGGTCTGAAATTATTGATGTAGGTAGGCCGTGTAATTTTCCTACTAATTCCCAAAATGCCGCGGCCGCGTTGGTTCCAGTTAAGGGTGGAGTCAAGGCTGCGAAATGAGCTGCCCGGGATAGTCGATCAACTATTACCATGATTATGGTAAAATTATTGGATTTAAGCAAATGTGTAGTGAAATCCACAGTCAAGTCGGACCAAATTAGGTTAGGAATTGGTAATGGCTGAAGTAAACCGTAGGGTAGATGATTGAAGGTTTAACTTTCTGACACAGTTCACAGTTGTTGATAAAATCAGTTATATGTTTTTTCATGTGAGGCCAGTGAAAGTTATTATGTATTCTATGTAAGGTTGCTTTAATTCCGGAATGCCCCCCATAGAGGGTATCCTGATAATTGGTTATGATCATGTGAGCAATCGGGGAGTGTTCGGCTATAAAAAGCCTATGTTTTAAGTAAATGTGGTCTCCTCTTAGTGTCCAATCTGGTTGGGTGTTAGTGTTTGTGCGCAGTTTGCCCAGTAATTCCTGGGAAAATTGGTCTGTGGCATAAGATGAGGCAAGCCCCTCTAATAAGGAGGAGGATGAGCTTGATATGTTCATAGTAAGTAGGTTTGCTGGTGTGCTATGTGTCATAGTCGGTGAGCCCTTAATGGGTTTAGGATGGTCGGAACACGATCGTGAAAGGGAATCGGCTACAATATTACTTTTACCAGGTTTATATTTGATCGTATAATCAAAACCAATTAGTTTGGCTAAGAACATTTACTGGTCGGGGGTGTGCAAATCTTGTGTGAGAAGGTTATGTAAGCTTTTATGATCTGTCAGTATTTGAAACTGATGCCCAAGTAAATATTGCCTCCACTTGGCAACGGCTGAAGTAACCGCGTATAATTCTCGTACGTAGGTGGACTTCCGTTGCATGAGTGGTGTAAGTTTTTTTACTAAAGTATGCTATTTGGTTCTTATTTTGTAACAGAACTGCTCCAATTCCAATTCCTGAGGCATCGGTTTCGATGGTGAATTGTTCGACAAAATTTGGTAAAGAAAGCGTAGGTTTTGATATTAAAGCTCGTTTTAATGTCTTGAATGCAGTCTCCGTGTGAGTATTCCATTCAAAATTATTCTTTTTAAGCAAGTCGTATAAAGGAGCAGCAATTATTGAAAATTTTTTAATGAATTTTTGGTAGAAACCAGCTAAGCCTAGGAAGGCTCGTACGTCTTTTTGTGTTTTTGGGGTAGAATATTTTTCGATTGCCTAAATATTAGTTTGATTAGGGTAGACGGTGCCCATAGTGATGCAGTGTCCTAAAAATTCTATTTCCTTTTAAAAAAAAACATTTTGAGTACTTAACTTTCAATACATTAGTATAAAGTATATGGAAAACTGTGGCCAGATGGTCTAAATGTTAAGGTTCCGTGGTGCTAAACACTAATATGTCATCGAAAAAAACCAAGATAAATTTACGTAAGTACGGTCGGAAAATGGAATTCATTAATGATTGAAATGTGGAGGGGGCATTTGTAAGGCCGAAAGGCATGATAGTGAATTCATAGTGACCATGATGCGTACGGAAGGACATTTTATGAATGTCCTCTTCGGCCATCCTTATCTGATGGTAGCCTGCCCGTAAATCTAGTTTGGAAAAAAATCGTGCATGAAACAGTTCGTCTAACAGTTCATCTATGGTAGGTATGGGAAATCTATCCTTTATAGTAATCGAGTTTAAGAATCTGTAATCGACGCAAAAGCGCCATGAGCCATCTTTTTTTGACTAATATTACCGGGGAACTAAAACTAGATGTGCTAGGACGTATCAGTCCCGAATTTAACATTTCAAGAACCAGTTTTTCAATTTCATTTTTCTGGTAGTGCGGGTATCGATATGGTTTGACATTGACTTGTTTGGAAAGAGGGAGGAGGGGTATGGTGTGATCAATGGAACGATTTAGAGGATAAACCGGGTTTTCCTGGAATAAGATTTCATAATCCTGTAAGAGTGATTGAAATTTGGGGGTAAAGTTGGATCATAAATAATCCCGAGAGAGCTTGGTGCTGTGTCGGGTGGTAATTTATCGGTGAGTATGCACAGTGCAGATGCTTATAGACACATAAATCGGGCTACTTACGATGATGAAACCGTCTTATCAAAACCAGAGGGCTGACCGTGTAAGGTTATTGGGCCCTGGTTCGAGAGATAGGATATCATGAGGGTTGAGTAGTCGGTGGTCACCGGTCCTAAGGATTGTAACCATCGTACTCCCAGGACGATTTCTGCCCCGTGAAGGTCTAAGACGTAGAAAGTGATTTTAAACTTTACGGTTTGAATTAGCAGGGAGATGCCCGCACACTTGCCTGTGTAGAGAACCGACATACCGTTGCCCATGAAAACCTTAAAGGGTTGGATGGCAAGAATTGGTAATTGCAAAAATTTGGCTATACGTGTGGAAATGAAATCATGTGAACTTCCATTGTCAATTAATGTTTGTAATGTGTGAGTACCTATGTTGGCTAAGACCCGTAAACAAGTGCTGGAAGGTTCTCCTGTAAGAGCATAGAAGCATACAGAGCCACTTTGGTCTACATCTTCCTGTATTTGTTCTTCGTTAGGATCGTCAGTCGAGTCGATTTCATCGCTCCCTTGGAAATATAAAAGTGTGCCAGATCCTTTACGATGATGGACATAGGAGTATTTCTCGTTACAGTTATAGCACAAACCTAAATCCCGGCAACGTTGTCGCTCCGCAGAGGAGAGACGACGAATTGGATATTTGGGAGGGTATGGTGGTTTTGGTAACTCGGGCGCATTAGAAACAGAATGCCATTGTATACGAGGAATGGGTGGCTGTGTGTTACTAGCGGGTAGTTTTGGCGGTGGTGTGTGGTCAATGCGTGGGCGGAGAAAGTTGGCTGAAGGGGTGTCTAATTCCTGGTCCTCGACCATCCGGGCTAGGGAATAAGCATCGTGAAAATCTGTTGGGCGTTGCATTTTCACAATACTACGAATACTAGGTTTTATACCGAAGACAAAAATGCTAGTGATAAATCCGGGAGTAAGACCTGGTACACGGGTGAGGAGTTCTTCAAATTGGTTTTTATAATCGGTAATAGTCGAAGTTTGTTGCAATTGTTTTAAGGCCCCCGCTGGATCGTCGTAAGCAGAAGGAACGAAACATTTTATTAGTGCATCAACAAAAATGGTGAACGTAAGATTAGGGACATCGCGTTACGTTGCTTGATACCAACGAGATGCTGGCCAGTCAAGGTGACAGGCCGCAATAAAGAGATAATCTCTTTGGTTGGTATTATGATACTGAAAATAAAGTTGTAAATTATAGAGCCAATCGGTTGGGTCGCCCTCACTAAAACGAGTACAGGTAAATTTATAATCAGAAAAGGTAGAAACAACCTGGTGCGATGCTGGAAGATTTGGGGAATGTCTAAGAACTCCTTGGGACGAAGAGGGTGTGCCAAAATCAGCCGGTATTGTGCGAGCATGCATGATGTCTAGGGAGGCCTGCATTTGCTTGAATTGGGTCATCATGTCACAGCGTAATGTGTCAATTTTATCCACCGCGTCTGTTCTTGTTTCAACGATTTGCTGGACGAGGAAGGCCTCTTTCGTCTGGATGTCATCACGAAGTTCTGCAATTTGAGTTTGCCGAGCCGTCTGCTCTGCATGGAACCGTTCTTGTAATTCAAGAAGATGGGTGTGTGATTCCTTGGAGCGTGTATGATCTGCCATATGGAAGGTGAGTTCAAGGAACGAGAGCACCAAATGTTAAGATAATAATACGATAACCACGGCGTCGTCGGAAGGCCACTGGAGGTGGAGAAGAAGGGGTCAGTGAAAGGGAAACAAGAGAGAAGGGAGAGAGAGGGAAAGGAAGAGAGAGAGAGAGAGAGAGAGAGAGAGAGAGAGAGAGAGGAAGAAGGAGACAGAGGCGGGAGAGAAAAGAAACTTCATTAATCAAGCATAAACATAATTACAGACTCTGACCCTTTTTATAACCTACATTAGACTCATGAGTCAAATTATAAAAAAAACCCATACATAACGGATCTATTACACATGCTTAATGCTTGACTGGATGATAAAAAGAAATGCTGTGATGTTGCCACGTGTTTAATGCTCCTGGTATTGCTAGAATCAAATTAATTGATGCTGCCTGGTTGGGAAGCGGACTCAGCTGTGATGCCGCCAAGTGTACGCTGATCCTACTGGCTGAAATAAGTTGTATTAATACAGCTCTACCACGTATTGAGATCTGGATACTGAACCCTGCTGAGCTGAAACGTGTCTGCATCCTAACACAATCCCAGTATAAGAAGAATCAATGTAATATCCCAGAATACTTAATTAACTTCTCCTGTGCGTCTCTTAGTTCTCTTCCACCTGTAGAAGAAAAAACTTCAGTTAATCCTCGCTCAGTAAGCTAAAACCTTACAACAAGTATATAATTATGTATTCGCCATCATGATATCAGAGCCTCTAGGTTCTGTTGGATTCTCATAGGGTCGTATTTGATACACAATGGCATCATCTTCTACCACCAAAATCCCTATTTTTAAAACAATGGAGTGAAAAAATGGAGAATTTACTGATCTCACAAGATCTATGAGATATTGTACACAAAGGGCTTGTGCCCACCAACAAGGAAGTTGATGTTGAAGACCCCAAAATCAAAAAAGGAAGACAAAATGAAGAACGCACTGACATTACTTTAATACAATGAGTTTTGATGGGCTAAATTATGACCACAAAATGACAAATGCAAGTGCACCTTATCAAGAATAGTATTTATAGAAAATTAAGGTAGTATTAGACTCGTGTCTGTCGAGTACTTTTACTTCGAGTGAATTATTATTATTTTATCGATAAATTTTTTTGTAGGTTTGAGAAGAAAACTAAAATATAATATCACGATTAGAACCTCAGAAGCTTGAAGATAAAATTTGACCGTGGGAATACGCTCAACCAAGAATAAGAAATATTAACCGAACTCTTATTCAAATCAATAACATAAACTTGTTTTATCGAGATGAATCCCACTATAAGATTTCACTTCTATCCGGAAGAGTTTTGTTATCCTCACTTAAGAGTTGTGATCAACTCCTTTTATTCTGGATGGATCGATTCGTATGCACAAACCTTTTGGCTAACTAGAATACAAAAACTAATATGAGATCATACATCGATATATAAAATCAAGATTAATCGAGAATGATTCGAAAGTTCAAAATCAAAGCTTTCGAGAGATAATTATGAAATCATAATTTCAAAAGAAATCATCCCATCAAATGCTAAAATAATCTATTTAAACATGATTTGGATTAATAGAAAAAAAAACTTTGATAAGAAGAATGATGGGTAAAATATAGGATTAGTAATATCTCCAAATACTAAGAACTATAGGCAAGAATACCTATCGTTTATAGTATAAGAAATTTTAAAATAAAACATCAAATGCCATATCTTTTTGGGCCTCTTGATTACTCATACTCACACAAATTAATATTATTTTATCGAATATAAAAGGAGTGATGTGCTTAAACTATTGAAAGAAATTTGATGAAATAAAGTTTAACACATGATTTAGAATCTCTTTGGATTAAAATAAACTTTCATGAAATAATAAAATGCAAGCTTCTAATTACTTACTTCGACAGTGCAGGATCCCAAAATATGAAAGCATCTCTCTTGAGAATACGCTCTCGACTAACCTTATGTTGATCGATTAAGACCTTTCGGCCAGTCGAAACTCATAAGCTTACTTTAGGTGGTGAACCCCACTATTGAATTTGACTCATATCCGGAAGATTTATGTCGTCCTCTTTCGAGAAGTGCATGCAACTCCTTTTATGTTTGAGTGATCTCCTCGTATCCACAACCTTTCGGTAAAATCTAGGATACGGATCTAGGATCGAAGAACATATTCATGACATATGAATTCGATGCAACTAAATTCAAAGATAAATCGAAGTGAATAATAATAGAGAGCTTGACAATTTTGAGAAAAAAAATAAAGTTTATTTCATTAAAAAATTCATCATGTTCAAGTGCTAAATGAAGCTTAGCTACTAAACATGATGAGGGAATTTCACAAAAAGGTAGAGAAAAACATGATTGCAAAAGTAAAGAATACTTGAATTAAAAATAGCGAAAGCTAAAAACTACACTACAAAATGAAAAATTCAGAAAAGAAGTGCAAAAATACAAAAACTAAACTCCAAAACCTTCCTCTAACTAATTAGATCTGCCTCCACAGTTCATGACATTGTCTGGAATTTATATTGAAGGTTGCTGGTGAGCCACGCCCCTAGGTCACCCCCGTGACCTAGGGCGTGTAAGGTGCGGAAACATCGTCTTGAAAGCCCGGGAACGTTGGGGAAAGCCCGCCAAAATCTGTTAATTTGCGGATCAGTCCCTTAAGTCATACCCATGACCTAGGGTGTGTCATGAATATTTCAGAAAATGGCGGGAACATGAAACAGCGGGAGTTAATCTAGCGGTTGCAGAAGATATCACGCTCCTTGGGCACGCACGTGACCTAGGGCGTGTAAGCTTGGAATGGCTTGCGATGGAAACTATTTTCTTGATGGCCGAGTCACGCCCCCTGAGCTGGTTACCATGCCTATATTTCACGCCCGCATCCTAAAGGTCATGCCCTGACTAATGGCGTGTACTTTTAATCTGACATGTCAGCAAAATCTAGAATTCTGGCAGGTAGTCACGCCCGTGTCTGGAGTTTCGCCCATGTCACGCCCGTGACTGGGGCACGTGTAACTTTAAATGACATGGAAAACACTTTAGAACAGCTTGGATCGACCACGTCCCGTGATATAGGTCACGTCCCCATGTCATGTCCGTGACTGGGGCACATGTACTTGTGATTTTTTCCAGCTTTACTCAAATTCTTCTCCTAATCATTCCTGACAGCTTCAAAATGTTATTAATAGCCCAAATTAACCTGAAATATAAAGAGAAGTAATTTAGACATATATTAATATAAAACTAAATAAAATGTGATTATTTATTAAATAAAAACTATATTAAAATAACTATAAATAATGTTTTACCAAATACTCCCAAACATATGCTTTTGCTATTGTCACAACCTGCATTTTCACTGCATATAAAAACATATCAGAGTAAGGGAAAATGCGCGTCATGATGCAATGTTAGTAGGGTATAACTGCGGACGCTCAGACAGACACCTACTTAATCATGAAGAAAAATTATTTAAGTTATTTTTAAAGAAAAAAATTAGTTAAGTGCAATAGTTAGCCGTATCCATCGGTTAATGGCTCATTTAGTCCACGAATCAAAATAAAGTTATACGCTGTGGAAAAATACTTATTTAGATTGACTCAAACATCCTACATGAGTATAAACGTCCCCGAAGGACAACTCATGCTATGCAAGACTCTAAATTTATAATAGTAGTAAGGATAGCTTTTACGGTCGCTAAATATAATAAGTTAGAGTTTCTAAATTATGCAGTGCATGAAGTAATAGTAATAGATTTTATTCTTAAAAATTCCTAACATGCATTCCTAGCATAAATCCTCCCAGAGAGCAAGTAATCCACATCCACATAGAGAGAAATAAACAGCTAGCAAGTATCAAATAAAAAACAAAACTGTGGGCGCCATCAACTGACACGAACCCACATACAGTAAAGTAAGTCTGAACCAATAACTAAATAAACAACAGTCTACCTCGTTGAGACGAGGTAACAACCACGACCAACACTGCCGCCCAGAAACACAAAAACTAGCTCTGCTACCTGCTACTGCTCTGTACCTGGGGCATTCCAAAGACAGAACACCTCAGCAAGAAAGTACAAATGGTGGCAGAGAATAAATAAGCAAAAATAAATAAAGATCAAGGGGTACCAACCCAAGACGAACAGTAATGAAATAAAGCATTGAACAGGAAAAGAAAGAAATACTTACGTGAATCATGATGTACTCCAACAAATACACCAGATTTCCCAAGGCAAAAAGGGAACAAAAATAAGTAAAAACATAAGGAAGAAATTTAACTACCTTTACTAAGCACCTGTGGTCGACTCTACCCCAAAATCACAGGCGAGGTGGTCACTCAACTGGACACACCCCTAACGAATAATTTATCTGCTTAACTACGAGGGAGTCTCATACTCTCCACCATACACCGCAGATGCCCAAAAACCCGGTAGACTTCCACAAGGTACAATAAAGGAGTCAGACAACGCGGAGGTGGTTTTATCCA
Organism: Platanthera zijinensis; assembly: GCA_039513925.1. Lineage (NCBI taxonomy): Eukaryota > Viridiplantae > Streptophyta > Magnoliopsida > Asparagales > Orchidaceae > Platanthera > Platanthera zijinensis. The sequence continues at coordinate 113,296,391 of CM077078.1, forward strand.
CTAACTCCCGCAATTTTAGAAATCCAAAGAAATCAAAACACATATATATCTCGAGATTTGGCTCGTCGGATTCTACTTGACATTACTAGATACATGACATGGTTGATCAACCCTTAAGAACGATTTACAATCCTAAATAACTCTAATCCATTCAATAACGGAATCTAAGACGTTTAAAGCTATCAATAAGATACTTCAAGAAAGATCGCACATAATCGGACAAAAATCGAGTTCACCATGACAAAACGTTACAACCTCATGTGATCATTGAGAAGGTTAATCATAACTATAATTTGGAAAATAAGCGTAGAAAATTTTAAGGAACATGAAAACATAGCCGTTACCATCAAATTGTACAAAGAGAAATGAGGGGAAACCACCACTTGCATTGGTTTTACTGGAAAAATCCTCTGAATCACTCCACGTTGTAGATCGGGGCAAAAGAACACGGAAGGAGTTGAAATCTAAACAAAAATGGCCGAAAATGGGGTTCGGGCCGAAAAACCCTAATGAGAAAACTCAAGGAAATTGGAAAAATTACCACTATAGTGTAGCTCTCGGTGAGAGGTTTCCGGATCTATATTCAGATGAAGATTTCGAGCACCCGAGCACCGTCGACGGCCACCGGAAAGTTCACGAAGTATTTTCTCTCTCACGCTCACGCCACTCTGGTTCGGGAGGAAAAAGAATCGGAGAAGATGAAGTTCTGTTCAAACCTAAGTCCAAGAATATATATATATATATATATATATATATATATATATATATATATATATATATGTAAAAGTACTTATAAATTTTTTTGTCTAAATAACAAAAAACGTGTGATTTATGAGTGGCTACTGGGATACATAAAATAAGGATCTAAGATGGCTCCAAATTGAAAAGTGCCCAACATGAAAGTTGTATATCTCGTTGAGACGAACAAATTTTTTTTGACCATGTTTTTGTACGACATTGTTTTGATCCTCAAAACGGTGTCTGAATACAGACGGTACAGAACCACTTGAGAGGAAACAGACCTACTCGAGAGGGAGAGGTTGGCTCTCGAGAATGACATTGGTTCTCGAGAACAAAAGCTATGGTTCTAAAGAGGAACATCATTTATCAAGATGGAGAGGCTAAGGCTCTCGAGAACAACATTGGTTCTCGAGAATAAAGGCTTAGGACTTGAGAGAATCAATCAAACATGCTACCTATGAGCAGTCTCAGGAGAATAAAAAAATAGAGGTCTAAGATGACTCCAAATCAAAAAGTTCTCAACATGAACGTTGTAGCTCTCATCGAAACGAACAAATTTAATGTTGACCGTTTTTCCATACAATGCCATTTTGATCCTCAAACATGCGCCCGAACGCAGACTATACAGGACTACTCGAGAGGAAAGGGGGCTTCTCGAGAAATAGAGCAAAGTTCTCGAGAGAAACTCATAGTTCTCGAGAGAACATCATAGTTCTCGAGAAAAATATAGTAGGACTCGAGAGAATTAAGTATTTCTCGAGAATAAGACCATAATTCTCTAGAATAAACAGTAGTTCTCGAGAACAACAAGGGTTCTCAAGTAGAAATCAATAATGCAGCTTATTTACGAGCAGTTTTGAGAAAATTGCAAATAGGAGTCTAAGATGGCTAAAAATCAAAAAATGGTCACCAATAAAGTTATAGATATCGTCGAGACGAACAAATTTCATGTTTACCAGGTTTTGATACGACATCATTTTGACACTCAAAACGGCGCCCGAACGCAGGCCAAAACGGACCTCTCGAGAACAGCAAAGGACTTCTCGAGAACAGCAAAGGACTTCTCGAGAATAGCATAGGACTTCTCGAGAACTAGGACAGACTTCTCGAGAACTAGGATAGAATTCTTGAGAACTAGAGCAAACTTCTCGAAAACATTAAGTCGTGACTTCTCGAGAACAATTGGGAGTTCTCGAGAACGAAAGGGGGGATCTCGAGTACAAGCAGGACAAATTGCAGAAGTTCCGATTTGACTAATATTTTGGAATGAATCACTGACTCTACGAATTAGCAGCGTAGACAACCTTAGAATCCGACGTACCATTCTCGAGATATTAAATCACGCGCTGAGACTCCAAAAATGCTCGGATTGCGACGAAAATTGACAAGCAAGTCCAAGATTATTTAACTTAAATTTAAAAATGCAAAAATTTTCCCAATTATAACAAGAATTCGGCCGACTCGACCCCACAGACACGAAAATGCCTTAACAGCATTGTGCCATAAACTCTACGTTAAAAGTAACGCCACGACGTCGTAAATATGACGTTTCCCATTTAAATAAAATCGTCGAAAAATCGGGGGCGTTACAGTCACTCCCCCTAAAAAGAAGTTTTTTCTCGAAACTTAACACAACTCCAAAACCAAATCGAGATGATAAATCAAACATAACTGCAAACATAACGGCATACCCGAAACTAAGAGAAGAGGTGCGGATGAGATTCTCTCATTGCTGATTCAAATTCCCACGTCGCGCTCTCGATGTCTTGATTTCTCCAAAGAATCTTTACCATAGGGATGGTCTTTCTTCGCAACACACGCTCTTGAGAATCCAGAATACGAATATGTTCTTCCACATATGTAAGGTTGGGCTGAATCTGGGGCATCGAGTCGAGGACTTGACGATCATTATGAACACACTTCCGCAACGAGATCACATGGAACACATCATGGACACCAGGGAAGGTCGCAGGCAAATCCATCCTATAAGCTGACACTCGGATGCGTTCAAGAATTTGGAAAGGTCCCACATATCGGGGGTCTAACTTGTGGTTCCTTCCAAACCTTTTAACACCAGACATCAGAGAAACCTTCAGAAAAACTGAGTCTCCAACAATAAACTCCAGATCAACCCTTCGTTGATTGGCATACTTCTAATAGCGCTCTTGAGCCACACGGAGCTTTTCTCGAATATGAGTCACGACACAATTCATCTCCTCAAGGGCTTCCAGACCGAGCAATGGTCTGTTGGAACATCCTATTACTAATTTGGGCAAGGATCACTATGTTTTTAGGAAATTGGTTTGACCTAGTTGTATAGCTGAAAATGTCAAATTAGAATGAGTCTAAGGGTTAGAACTTAGGTTTGAAGCTGCCCCCAAGACCATTCAAAGATCAGGATTCCGTGCTGAGACTAAGGCAATTTTCGTCGAGCTCAGGTCGACGAAACGTCAAACTCAGTTCGACGTTCTCTGAGCTCAATTCTGCAAGTCGTCGAACTCCGATCGATGATCTTCGAGCTCAGATCGACGTTTTGTCTTCAACTATTTTCCAAGTCGCTGAGCTCAGTTCGACGATCGTAGAGCTCAGGTTGACGTTTTCTGTCTCTAGTATAAATCCATTCTCTGAGCTCAGGTCGACGATCGTAGAGCTCAGATCGATGATTTCTGTGAGAGATCGACGCTTTCAGATTTCAAATTCAAGAACAGTTATGGAATTCATTCAGATTCATTCAGAGTTATTTCCTGTATTTATTGTAAAGGATTTTCTAGCCGTTTCAAGCAATCTAATGCAAGTTTCAAGGAAGGCTAAAAGGAATGTTACTTAGGACTTTCCCCAGAGACAGTTGTCATTTATGGAAGTCATTTATGACTGAGTAACGGTCATTTAAGTCAGAATCTGATATACTCCTACAGAATATGTTTTTCAAAACATAACAGATCAATACAACAAGATAGGCAAGAGATATACAAGATCATTGGATTGAGAAAAAGAGTTACAAGAAAAAAGATCAAAATATACTCTGATCAAGAACTCATCTTCTGGAACATACAGATTCACTGAGTCAAAATCTTCAAGAACACAAGAAAGTTTTCTGTGGAGGAAATCATCTGCTCCTCCAAATCCTCAAGTGTTCAAAAGCTTCAACATCAAGGACTCCAGACATCACACATTTCAGCATCTGCTGAAATCATCTTTTGCTGGAGATCTGAAGCACCTGAAGACCTATCACCCTAGCAAAGCTCACCTTCCTGAACCTTACAGATCTCAGGGGGAGCTTTAGCTTCATCTTCCACTTGTCTTCTCTCAGACTGTTGACAAAGAAGAACAACTCAACTCTTTCTTTCTTTTTCCTTTCCCTCATGTAAAAGGGTTTTTAAAAACTCCCTTCAAAAGTTCTGAGACTGATTTCTTAGACCTTGTCAAAACTTAGTGGTGGCAAGACACCTTATCAAAAAATCTAGTTTTGGTTTTTGAGCACCTTATCAAAAGCTTATTTGTGCCCAGGACACCTGATCAACTATTCCTATAGTAGATTCCTACCTAGGGTGGTAGAAGAGTGGATGTACCCAGGTTGTTTGGGAACCACTATAGATCCTTGTGTCATTTGGTTGCTGTGTGTTTGACTTTGCTGTGTGCTGTGTGTTTTCTTAGTTCTTGCTTTAGTTTTTATTTCATCACAAGCACCTTACACATATACATAAATTAAGTCTTCCACTGCTTTATAGTTTTAATTGTAAATTATTTTAAAAATACTCTATTCACCCCCCCCCCCTCTAGAGTTAAGATAGATCTTTTCCTCACTTTCAATTGGTATCAGAGGGAGGTTGGTTATTCAACATCTGAATCTTCAACAGATTGGTTGAACAGGCTAACACCTGAACCAAAAGATCCTTGATAAGATAAACCTTCTATAGAGGATAGTTATTTCTTTTTGTATTATATTTATTTTCATACAAAATAATGGCACAAAACAAAGATTTTGCTAGCACCAGACCTCCAGTGTGCAATCTCTCTGATTTTGCACTTTGGACGGCAAGGATTAAGCTTTACATGAATTCTATTAATGAGGATATTTTTAATTCTATTTTGACAGTTTGTCCAAGACCCCCAGTGATCACAAGTACAAGTGCTGTTCCACCTCCTTCAAGAACCGATGCAGAAATAAAGAAATGGAAAGTTGCAGATGCAAAGGCTATGAATATCCTTGCTCAGACCATGTCTGATGAGATATTCCAAAAGGTGGCTGAATGCAGTTAATCAAAAGATATATGGTACAAGTTACCTGAAATTGTCTCAGGATCTGCTGATGAAAGGAAGGACAGGAGATCCCATCTCATATCTCAATATGAGAATTTCAAGAAAGGAGAAGCTGAGTCAGTTGCAGATATGTACAACAGGCTCAGTCTGATAGTCATTGAGTTGAAAACATTGGATAAGGAGATCACACTAATTGAACTAAATGACAAGATCCTAATGTGCTTCCCTAGCACTTGGGACTAAAGGATCTGGCCAATCAAGGATGTCAGAAGCCTAACTGAGATTACTACTGAAGCCTTGTTGGGCAAGCTCAAGTCTTATGAGCTGCTCATCAAGAACAGAGAGGAAGAACAAAAAGACTTCTTCTCCAGCCATTAGAAAGGAGAAGACCATAGCATTCAAAGCTACAGAAGATCTGCCTGAAGACAAGGTCACAGGCAATGAAGAATTAATGAGTTTATTGGCCAAAAAATTCTATAAGATGGCCAGGAAAGATTTCAGAAAGAGGTCATCCAGAGGGCATGAGAAGCCAAGGTATGACAAGTCAAATAATAAAGAAATAATCTATTTTGGATCCAGGAAACCAGGCCATATTGTGCCTGACTGTCCAGAAAATCAGAATAAGGACAAGAAGGACAGGAAATATAGGAGAAAAGACAAGGACTCCAGAGGAAATAACAGCAAAAAATCCACCTCCAATAAAAATAAACATACAAGGAAGTGGTTTGTAGCTGAAAGCTGGAGTGATACTGAAGAGGAATCAGAAGCCTCATCAAGCTCAAGTGATGATGAGGATGATGCTAAGGAAAAGGAATTCTGCATGATGGCTATCAATTCCTCTCAGCAAAATTCTGATGCAGAACAAGGATCAGAATAGGAATCTGAAACTCAAACTAAAGAAGACCAGGTAATAGACTTCTTTTACTTTGACTCAGAGGACTTTAGGTCTGAATTTAAGGCACTTTGTTTAGACCTGTTAATATCTGAGAAAAAGATTATTTCTCTCAGAAATCAATTGTCTGAACATAGCACCTTAAAATAAGACAACCTCAAACTCTCTGAGGAGTTAGAATGATGTAGGGAGGAGATAGCTTCACTGAAAAGTGAGTTATCCCAGGCAAAGAAGTTTGAAGAATCCCTTAATGGGAGAAGCACCAGACTGATGGACATCACAAGCACAGTGAACTAAAGATTCAACAGTACACTGGGCTTGGGTGCATCATCCAGCCAACCTATAGTATTAACAACCCCAATTAAATTTATTTCTGATAAAGGAAAGGGTGTTGTAGAGGTAGCTAGGAAGAATCCAGATTTACCTAAGGAAAATCAAGTTCAACAGAAAACGTCGAACAGAGCTCGACGATCGTCGAACAGAGCTCGGCGATCCAAGGCTGGATCGTCGAACTCAGATCGATGACTTCTGAACTCTGAACTCTGGTATAGTCGATCTTCGAATGGAGCTCGACGATCTGACCCAATATTGTCGAACTCAGGTTGACGATCGTCGAACGGAGCTCAGAGCTTTGAATCTTCTTTCAGAGGTAAATCTCAAGTCAATCCTAAAAGTCTCTCATCCCAAAGCTTCAAACCTTATACTGAATGGATAGTACCTTCTAGGAGATACCATCCTGAAGGATATAAGAGTCAGTCAGGGATGTCTTTCATTTCTGAATTTAAAGGTTATCAACCTAGACCCAAGGTAAACTGGGTCAAAAAATATAAATTGTTTATGTGCAGGTGAAGACCTATCCAGCAATGAACCAACAATGGTATCTGGATAGTGGGTGCTCAAAGCACATGACAGGGAGTAAGGACAATCTCACATCCTTTAAAGCCAAACTTGGACCCAAAGTGATCTTTGGAGATTCAAACTTTGGTCAAACAAAAGGATATGGTGCTGTTAAGATTGGCTCAGTCACATTCAAGAATGTGGCTTATATGGAAGGACTGAAGCACAACCTAATTAGCATCAGTCAACTCTGTGATGAAGGATATCAAGTGACATTTAACAAATCCTTATGCCAGATCAAGTCAGAGGATAACACAACAATGTTAACAGGTAAAAGGAAAGGTAACATTTATCTTATAGATTTCCTTTCAACCAACATAGATATCTGCTTATTTAATTCAGTCTGCAAACCAAATGATTTATGGAATAAGAGACTAGGACACTGAAACCTTAGAACCATTGCTAGGCTGTCCAAGGACAAACTTATTAGAGGACTACTGTCTGGCCCCTACAAGAAGGAAGGACTCTGCAGGGCTTGCCAATTAGGCAAGCAAACTAAAAACAGTTTTAAGTCACTTAATAAGAGTGATTCACCTAGGATTTTGTATCTGTTACACATGGATCTTTTTGGACCCATTACAGTACAAATCTTAGGAGGGAAATCTTACACTTTAGTGATTGTAGATGACTTCTCTAGATTCACTTGGGTATTCTTTCTGAGGAAGAAGTCTGATAACTTTAAATGTTTGACAGATTTTCTCAAATGCATACAGATTGAGTTCAATACTCACATTGCCCTGATCAGAAGTGATCATGGGATAGAGTTTGATTCTCTTCTTATGCAAGAGTTCTGTCAGAGTGAAGGGATTAGGCATGCTTTCTCAGCTCCTAGAACTCCTCAACAAAATGGGGTGGCTGAAAGAAAAAATAGAACCCTAATTGAATCTGCTACTACATTGTTGACAAATGCTCACCTTCCTCTATCTTTTTGGGAAGAGGCAGTGAACACCTCCAACCATGTGTTGAACAGAAGTTTGATACATAAACTGAAGGGCAAGACTCCCTATGAATTACTCAAAGGGAAGAACCTACAGTAGACTATTTAAAAATTTTTGGCTGCATTTGTTATATTCATAATAATGATAAGAAGTATTTAGCAAAATTCCAAGCTAAAGCTGATGAAGGAGTGTTTCTGGGATACTCCATGATCAGTAAAGCTTATAGGGTTTGTAATAAAACTTCTCTTAAAATTAAAGAATCTGTTCATGTATCTTTTGATGAGACTAACATGTGTTACAAGGAGAAGTCTACTCTACCATAGAACCATTGCAGGTACACTCTCTTTCAAGAAATTTGGACAGGTTACACATTGTAGAAAAGAATTCAGTACATTCACCTATCCAACAAAGAGCTGAAATCAGTGAAGATGAAGAGGATACTCAACATCTTGATGTTCAACATCTTGGAGAAAACCATTTTGAAGAGCCAGTTGTTGTTCCACAAGAGGAAACAACAATACAGGTTGGTGAACAATCAACACCCCCTGTTGATTTAGTAACAACAAGAGATCACCCAATCTCCCAAGTGATTGGAAACATCTCAGCTGGTGTGCAAAACAGAAATCAGGTCAACTAGAACCTTATGCACACCTGCTTTTTATCTCAAGTTGAGCCTCAATCCATTCAAGATGCAGAGCAAGATCCACACTGGATCATTGCTATGCAAGAGGAACTACATCAATTTGAGAGGAACAAAGTTTGGGAGCTAGTACCAAGGCCTAAGGATCACTCAATTGTTGGAACAAAGTGAGTGTTCAGAAACAAGTTGGATGATCAAGGAGTTATTGTAAGGAACAAGGCAAGGATAGTTGCTCAAGGTTATTCTCAAGAAGAAGGGATAGACTATGACCAGACCTTTGCACCAGTGGCAAGGCTCGAGGCCATAAGAATATTCCTTACTTATGCAGCTCACAAAGGATTCAAGGTTTACCAAATGGATGTGAAGAGTGCATTTCTCAATGAAGACATCAAAGAGGAAGTCTATGTTAGACAACCTCCAGTATACAATGGCTGTGAATGTTGCCGCTCTTGCAAAGATGAAGTTTGATACTGGATTTGATATCGATATGGATTCATTTGACGGCATCGATCAAATCTTCAAAGACATTCTGGAACTATTCAGAGAACAATAGTTGGTGCATATTATTTCTACCAAAATGAAGATTGCGGTCGATGAGATAAAGGAATGGGTATTTACAGCAAATAATCTGGATCAAAATACTATAGTCGGTACTATAAGCGGGACTCAGGTACCTTTATCACCTACTCTTCTAAGTGAAGTATTTCAACTGAGTACTTGAGATGACTCTGTTGAAATATCAGGAGAAGAATCTGCTAATATGTTAGATAGAATGGGACACTCTGCCGCTAACCCTAGCAAGTTATTGAAAAAGAACTTATCTATTGAGTTTAGATTTCTGGCTGATGTTGTGGGGAAAGTGCTTCTGGCAAAGCACTCAGCTCATGATACCATATCCAGGAATCAGTTCTGTTTGATGGGAGCCCTGGTAGATAATAAACACTTGAATTGGGGAGAAATTTTCTTTGATCTGATAAAGAAGAAAATTAACAAGAGTTTTGTGAATTTTGGGAGGATTTTAGGGGTATTCCTACACTCCAGGTGCCCAGAACTACTAGTCTCAAATGGGATGCGCATCAATGCATCAAAAAGACTGACCTGTGCCCTATTTGGTAGGTAGGATAGGCAGATAATCAAACCATCCAAGACTACCATGGCTTCAGGCACAAGGACTCTTGCAGTCACTTCCCCTCAGGCCTCTACCCTCATGGAAGAGTTGCATGCCTCCACCTCTTCTCCTCCTTCTCCACCACTTGTTTCTACCTCCACCTCCACATCAACTACATCAACCATCTCCATATCCATCTCTTCCCCCATTACCATTTCATCATAAATCTCACCTCTAGCCACCTCAGAACAATTCCATCCACTCCACGACTATCCACCTCTTAACATACCCTCTTTCAACATCTTAGAAGATTCCTTTATGGATGATTCCACTTCCTCCCCTACTGAGCCTCCTTCTACCTCCTCATACCAACAGCTCCTTCATGACATTCTCACCCAACCATCCTTCACACCATCCATCTCCACACCCATATCATTTATCTTCACCATCCCAATCTCTCAACCAACCATCCTACCATCTATAATATCATCTACCACAGTCCATCCATCACCAGCCCAAACCATTCCCTCCTCCACCTCTACTCAAGTCACACTTGAGCAAGTGGATCTATCAGCCTTGGCAGATAAGCTATATGGGATACTGCCCCCCAAGCTAGTAAGCCTGCTGGAGACCTCCATGGCTCCACTCCTGAACTCAATAAAGGAGCTATCTGACAGGCTAACCTCTCTCTCCTCTCCTCAGGCAATCCCTTCTATGGGGTGTCTTGATCCAGTTATTACTGAATCAAGGCAGGGGGAGATGCCCTATGAAGCTGAGGTAGTTCTTGCTGCTCCTGAGGAATTACTGCTGCCAGAGATTTCTACCCCAGTACCAGTACTCACAGTGGACTTCAAGTCACTATTGTCTGAATTTGATCTTCTTCACAGTAGCTGCTTACCAACTATGGGAGTTGAAGACCTTACTAAGGCCATTGTGCCTATTACTGTTTGTGATCCCAGCCTGATTATCTCTTATATCAATTCTCTTAAGGTTGTGGAAGTTTCTGATTGTGTTGCTGCTGCTGCTGAAGGTGCTGAATCTACTGATATTGATATGTTTCCTGCTGATCCTATTGATGCTGCTGTTGCTATTGAACTTGCTGTTTTTCTAGAATAACCTGTTGTTTCTGAGGTTCCTGCTGCTCCTGCTGCTCCAGAAGATCCTTCTGCTCCTGCTGCTACTACAATTGATTATGCTCCTGTTCTGTCTGCTGAGAAGTCTAAACAAAGAGAAGAGTATATCAAAAGCATTGATGATCTTTATGACAGACCCTCGAGTTCAGAAAGTGATCAATTCAATACTGACTCTGATGATTCTGTTGGCACCATTGCCAAGAAAAGGAAAGCAAGAAGCAAAGCAATGATGAGAGTCCCTCATGCTAAAGCCAAAGATGTCAATGACATACCATATTACATTTTTCATGATTGTCAGATAACAGAGCCTTGGATGCAATATTCTAAGAATCATTTAAAGGCTATGAAAAAAAGAAGAAAACTTGACAAATATGAGAAAGGATCTTCTCAGTCTCATCCTCCTCCTCCAGATGCTGGTACTGGTGGAGGATCTACTACTCAACCTGGATCTGCTTCAAAGCATAGTTCTTCTCAATCTTCTCAAAGATATTAACCCAGAGGTCAATATCAAAGAGGCTATCATTTTAAAAGAGGTCAGTACAAAGGAAATCAGAGAGAGTACAGAACTTATTCCAAACAAAAAAGGGATGGAAAAGGTCCTATTGATTCTACTCAAGGTCCTTTCCCTTACAAGCTTAGAGATTCAGTTGTCACCAGGACTCCTACTGATTCAGAATCTATCAATAGATATGAACCTCCAGTCCCTTTTGAAGATCCTGAAAACAACCCAGTGTCATGGACTGCCAGAATGAAAGAGCTTGCTGCTCTAGATCAAATGAAGAAGGCCAAGGAGCAAGGTAAAGACATTTCAAACATTACGACCCTATCAGAACAAAGAAAGACAGAACTGGAGAGATATGCTTCAAGAAAGTTCTTTGATGCAGAAGATTATATGAAGCTGCATCCTGAGGCTGTAGTCCCAAGGCCAAGATCCCAAACATCCTTAGGTGCAGATGATGACAGAAGATCAAAGAAAGATGCTCTCAATCCTAACAGGGAGATTCTATTTAAGAAAGGCAATGAGAAGAAATGATTTCTGTAAGCAGACAATACTTTTATATCTCTGAATATTGCTGATATTCTATATGAGTTCTGCAATACTGCTATGTTTTTCTTCTGCATTGTTGGTTTAGCTTTTTTTTTTCTATATGTATGCTTTTGTATTTCCAATTGTGTCCTGTAAATAGTAATCCTAACCCAAATAGAGGGAGATTGTTAGAACACCCTATTACTAATTTGGGCAAGGATCACTATGTTTTTAGGAAATTGGTTTGACCTAGTTGTATAGTTAAAAAGGTCAAATTAGAATGAGTCTAAGGGTTAGAACTTAGGTTTGAAGCTGCCCCCAAGACCATTCAAAGATCAGGATTCAATGCTGATACTAAGGCAATTTTCGTCGAGCACAGGTCGACGAAACGTCGAATTCAGTTTGACGTTCTCTGAGCTCAATTCTGCAAGTCGTCGAACTCCGGTCGACGATCTTCGAGCTCAGATCGACATTTTGTCTTCAGCTATTTTCCAAGTTGCTGAGCTCAGTTCGACGATCGTAAAACTCAGGTCGACGTTTTCTCTCTCTAGTATAAATCCATTCTCTGAGCTCAGGTCGGCGATCGTAGAGCTCAGATCGACAATTTCTGTGAGAGATCGACGCTTTTAGATTTCAAATTCAAGAACAGTTATGGAATTCATTCTGATTCATTCAGAGTTATTTCCTGCATTTATTGCAAATGATTTTCTAGCCGTTTCAAGCAATCTAATGCAAGTTTCAAGGAAGGCTAAAAGGAATGTTACTTAGGACTTTCCCCAGAGACAGTTGTCATTTATGGAAGTCATTTATGACTGAGTAACGACCATCTAAGTCAGAATCTGATATACTCCTACAGAATATGTTTTTGAAAACATAATAGATCAATACAACAAGATAGGCAAGAGATATACAGGATCATTGGATTGAGAAAAAGAGTTACAGAAGAGAGATCAAAATATACTCTGATCAAGAACTCATCTTCTGGAACATACAGATTCACTGAGTCAAAATCTTCAAGAACACAAGAAAGTTTTCTGTGGAGGAAATCATCTGCTCCTCCAAATCCTCAAGTGTTCAAGAGCTTCAACATCAAGGACTCCAGACATCACACATTTCAGCATCTGCTGAAATCATCTTTTGCTAGAGATCTGAAGCACCTGAAGACCTATCACCCTAGCAAAGCTCACCTTCCTGAACCTTACAGATCTCAGGGGGAGCTTTAGCTTCATCTTCCACTTATATTCTCTCAGACTATTGACAGAGAAGAACAACTCAACTCTTTCTTTCTTTTTTCCTTTCCCTCCTGTAAAAGGGTTTTTAAAAACTCCCTTCAAAAGTTCTGAGACTGGTTTCTGAGAGCTTTTCAAAACTCAGTGGTGGCAAGACACCTTATCAAAAAAATCTAGTTTTTGTTTTTGAGCACCTTATCAAAAGCTCATTGGTTCCCAGGACACCTGATCAACTATTCCTGAAGTGGATTCCTACCTAGGGTGGTAGAAGAGTGGATGTACCCAGGTTGTTGGGGAACCACTATAGATCCTTGTGTCATCTGGTTGCTTTGTGTTTGACTTTGCTGTGTGCTGTGTGTTTTCTTAGTTCTTGCTTTAGTTTTTATTTCATCACAAGCACCTTACACATATACATAAATTAAGTCTTCCACTGCTTTATAGTTTTAATTGTAAATTATTTTAAAAATACTCTATTCACCCCCCCTCTAGAGTTAAGATAGATCTTTTCCTCACTTTCATGGTCTCTCACCAACTTCAGCCCAAAACAACAGAGTTCTACAACGCCTCCCATATAAGGCCTCAAACGGGGCCATCTGAAGTCTCTCTTGATAACTATTATTGTAAGCAAACTCCATTAGCCTCAGACGCTCATCCCACGCTCCACCATGGTCCAAAATATAACATCTAATCATGTCCTCCACGATCTGATTTACTCTTTCTGTTTGCCAATTTGTCTGCGGATGGTAGGCGGTGGAATACCTCAAGTTGGTACCCAACCCCTCTTGCAAGCTCTTCCAAAAGCGAGACGTAAATCTGGAGTCCCGATCTGATACAATGCTAACAGGCACTCCATGTAACCTGATGACCTCTTCAAGATATAGCTCAACTATCTTCTTCATTGAATACCCAATCTTAAACGGAATAAAGTGAGCACACTTTGTCAATATGTCGACTATCACCCAAACAGAGTAATGCCCACGAGGAGATTTTGGTAGATCGGTGATAAAATCCATTGAAATACTCTCCCATTTCCAACTTGGAATATCAAGCGGTGTAAATTTACGACCAGGCCTTCTATGATCAGCCTTGACACACTAACACGTATAACATTCCGATACAAACTTTGCGATATCGCTCTTCATCCCTGACCACCAAACAATTTTTTTAGATCCTTATACATCTTAGTGGAACTAGGGTGATAGGCTATACTGGAACCATGAGCTTTAGAACAGATCTTAGCTCGAACATCGCCAAAGGCGGGGACGCAAAATCTACCCCGATACCTTAAGGTATCCAACTCATCTAAGGAGAAATCTGGTAGCTCTCCCTTCACAGTTCTATTTCGGAGGTGCAACAAATCAGGATCATCCATCTGGTGTGCTCGAGTAAGGGAAATTGAAAGTGAAAGGATAGATACTACTCTAGAGGGGGGGTGAATAGTGTAATCAAATTTTGCACAATACAAAACTTAACTGTCTACCCAACTCCCTTGGAGTGAAGTGCGGAATGAAGAGATTATAGATTTGATTTAACCTTAAAGCCTAATACAAGTGTTGTGTACAAACACAAGCTAACTGTAATTACAGTTAAAGCTTGGAAAACCTAAACAGCAACTAGCAACCTAGTTATATCTATTCACAGCCACAGTACATGAATTAAACAGTTGAATCCAGACGACACAAGGAGATTTATAGTGGTTCCCCAAACAACTTGGGTACGTCCACTCTTCTACCCACACGGTAGGAATCCACTCAGGTTTTTGATCAGGTGCCCTACCACCAACAGAATCTGATTCAGGTAGATTCAGAAACCCTTTAGACTTTTGATCAGGTGTCTAAAAACCAAGCACAGGTTTTTGATCAGGTGCCCTGCCACCAAGGGATACTTTTGAAGGGAGTAATAACCCTGTACAGGAGGGGGAAGAAGGTTAAGATGTCTTCTCTATTTTTCAATAGATTAGAGAAGCACAAAAAGCTTGCACTGAGCTAGAATGCTCTAAAGAATCAAGGCTCCCCCTGGCTCAAAGATGTCCAGGTGAAGTCTTGCTTCAGTGCAGAAAACTCTTCAGAAAATACTGAAGGAAAGAGCTACAAGAAGAAAATAAATAACAAAAAGAAATAGTCTTCAAGCAGCAATCTTCTTCTTCTTCTTCTTCAAAGAAACTCTGAGTTGAACTTCCTGAAAGCAGGAGAACTCAGGTGAAGAAGAGATGAAGATCTTAACACTTCTCAGTTAGATGGAGTTTGCTGAGAGCAGGAAGCTTGAGCTTGATGAAGGCTTGAGTGCTTTTTAATAACACTCCTGTTAACTCAAAAACTAGCTTGAATCCTTCTGCAAAGGGTTCTTTTTATATTAGCAGCAAGCAACGGCTCTCTTCCATTTGAATTCTTTGTCTTCTTGTGAGCCTTGAGACCTGGGCTGTAAATATCAAGAAGACAGAAATATCTCTGCAGCAATACATTCCATAAAAAGGAATAAATCTCTTTCTAAGAAGCTGCAGGTTTAAATCAAATAAACAGAGGACTAAATAAAGTCACATCAGAAATAAACTCTTTATAGCAAAGAAGAAGACTTTTCAGTCCAACGGCTATAAAGGGGTTGACAGCAGATAAAGTAATTTAAATGACAGCTAATAAGACAAACAACTTTATCTTAAAAGATTTGAACTCAGGCAAATAGAATGAAGTAAATAATGCCTGGAAACTTTATCATACAGCTTGAAATAATGTGCCAGAAAATGTATTAAATAATTAAATATAATAAATAAATACAAAATACACAAGCAGGCAGAAAGCGTCGAACGACCTTCGGAGATCGTCGACCGACGCACGGAGATCGTCGATCTATCGGGCAGATAGTCGAACGATCCAGATAGTCGACCTATCGAAGAAGATAGTCGAACTACCCCGGGAGATAGTCGATCTATCAGAGCAGATAGTCGAACTACCAGATAGTCGATCTATCAGGACAGATAGTCGAACTATCAAGCGCACAGAGATAGTCGACCTATCAAGCAGATAGTCGACCTACCTCAGAAAACAGATAGTCGACCTATCAACATATAGTCGACCTATCAGCGCAGAACAGATAGTCGACCTATCAACCAATAGTCGAACTACCAGCGCAGACCAGATAGTCGACCTATCAACAGATAGTCGAACTATCAGCGCAGAACAGATAGTCGACCTATCAAGCAGATAGTCGAACTATCAGCGCAGAACAGATAGTCGACCAACTGATAGACGATCGTCGATCAGTCGATAGACGATAGTCGAACGGCGTTCG
The DNA here is from genome assembly GCA_039513925.1 of Platanthera zijinensis. Taxonomy (NCBI): domain Eukaryota; kingdom Viridiplantae; phylum Streptophyta; class Magnoliopsida; order Asparagales; family Orchidaceae; genus Platanthera; species Platanthera zijinensis. The sequence continues at coordinate 113,312,541 of CM077078.1, forward strand.
ACTATGGTCGAACGAAAAACTACTTAACCAAATTCTCAATTTGGAAAAGCGAGGACTCTACAGCTAGACTCCTAACCATTGACCATAGATATTTCTTGGGTCAAGGAGCACAAAGGAGAAAACTGAACTCAAATCAAACTAGGGTACCAACAATCTCCCCCTATTTGAGTTAAGTCTCTCACAAACTAAAATAGCTAGCAATAGAATACTAAAAATAATTTCAACAGATAGATAACAATAAATCTGGCAGATTATCAATCAGATAAATAAATATAACACAGCAGTTTAAATCAAACTATCAAGAATCTTTAGGGTCAGGTAATGGATCAGAAGAACTAGAGACAAAAGAAATTTTTCGAAGAGGGTCATCTGATTCCTTCTTTGATATCTTCAGATCCTGAGCTCCAAGAATCTTTAGCTCTGTAGCTCTGGGAACAACAGCTTCAGGATGTTTTTCCATATACTTTGCTGGATCAAATATCTCAGGATTGACTTGGAATTTTTCAAATTCTTTCTTTCTATATGCTGACATTGTAGTAAAACCAGATGTATCTTTACCTTCAGCTCTTGCTTTTCTTATTTGGGCTGCCCCTACAAGCTCTTGAAAGCGAGCCATCCTAAAATTAGGATCGAGCTCGGGATTTTCATATACTGGCTCTGGAGAAGCAGCAGCTATTATATCTAGATAAAACATTAGAGAACTTAGCAAAAGGAACTTGCTAGAAGGTTTTAAAACACTGTAAACTATTTACCTTTTGAAATACTCTTCTCAGATTGAACTGGAGAAGGAGGTGGGGAAAAAGTTGGTCTTTGGGCCACAACCTCCTTCATTGGTCTTTGAGATCCATAAGATGATTTGCTTTGCGAACTTTTATGACCTTGTCTTGGTTGGTGCTGAGCAGATTCAGATTTTCCATAGGCAGCAGACTGGTTTGCAGGTAGATTCCCAGAGGCTCCTGCACCGGGAGGTGGAGGGGGACCTTTGGGAGTCCATCTGGAGACTGGACTATCATACCTCTTAGTTTTCTTCCTTTCTTTTTGCTGGTTTTTCGAGAACCACATCCAATGCTTAAAATCTTTAGATTTGGGGTCAATGCCCTTCAGGATGTAGTAGGGAGTGTCATTGTCCTTGTTTGGAGGTGGAGGAGGAGCTTTTCTCTTCTTAACAGCAGATTTCTTTTTCTTTGAATTTTCAGACACATCAGACTCATCATCATCATCAGAATTGGATGATGGAGGATTCTCATAGGGATCATAGGCTTCTGAGACAGCCTTTTCTTTGAGCTTTAATGCCGACTTCTCTTTTTCTTCTTCAATGACATCCATAGCCATAAGAGAGTCTAAATCTAAACCAGGAGAATCATCCCAGATGGATGACTTCTCACATTGCAAATCTTTCTCTTTTTCTTGTAAAGATTTTACTCTTAAGTCCCAAGCAGCCCTTGCTTGAATTTCTTCCAAACTTAAAACAGGAGAATCAACTTTGATTTCCTCTTGATTTTCATCCTCTTTATCATCTAAAAACACATCCAATTCTGGATCTAATTGAGTATCAGAATCACTTGGAGCAGCCACAGAAACAACTGCTATTTTCTGGGCAGTTACATTTTCTTTAATAATATCTGTAAAATTACGAATACAGATCTGCTAAATAAACTTGAATCATACCTTCAAGGTATTCACAGACTATCAAATTAATAGATTCATCGACAAAACGAATGAAAGCGTTACCTTCATATTTAACCATTTCCCATGACTTGTCCAGATATGAGGTTACGATTCCTTCTAGATATCTTGCAATCACTGGGGTGGTGAGATCATCTAGGCATATTTGGACTTCAATCTCAGATAGAAACTTCGTTATAATTTCGTCTATAAATTTTGCAATCTCAGGAGTTGAAATATCTTCTAGGCATACCTTTACAGCAAATTCTGATTACAAGATTGCATCTGCTATATCCTTCTCAGTCAAAACTGGAGCAACCTCTTGCTCAGCAGGGGCATTTTCTTCCTCAGCAGACATAACCACATCTGAAACTTCTTCTGGCTCAACTTGAGCAGATTCTGGAAGAGCAGACAAAACTGAATCTTTTACAACTTGAGGAGAGGCAGGGAGGCCTGAGACATCTTCATTGGACATCTCCCCCTGCCTGATTTCAGTGGGTACTGAAACCAGGCCCAAAGAGGAAGATGGCTCAGCTGATTTTGATAGAGATTTGATGGAGGCAGATAGAAGATTAATGGAGGCAGCAAGGGGAGTGATTGCCTCTTCAATCATGATTTTGATTGATGGGGTAATCAACTCCACAATGCGGGATAGGAATTCAGGGGTAATTTCAAAAGATGATGAATTTGAGGTGGATGGAGCTGCAGCAAATATGGTAGATGTGCTGGGATGAGGAGTGGTGAGAGCAGGAGATCGAGCAGGAGATCTCTGAGGAGGTGAGTTAATTGGGGAATTAACATGACTGGGGGACGGAGGAGGAGAGGGAAATCTCTCAGAACCTAACAAATCAAAACTAGGAATAGATAACCCAGTTTGATTAGAAGGAATGGGAGAGACTGGAGAGGAAGGAGAAACAACCATAGCTGTTTCAGGTGCAGCAGAAGAAGAGGGTCGTACCTCAGCTGAAGTTGATGGTACTTCAACTGAGGCAGACGGCAAAACAGAGGATGAGGAAGGGATAGCTGAGCCAGCTTCACTAGGTTGAGGAGCGACTGAGGTAGTCCTTGTGTCCTCTGATGTGGCTGGAGCAGATTTCACAAAAGTCCTCTTCCACTTAGAGAATAAGTGGGGATCCATCTTCTTGCTGGCGTTAATAGTAGTTGCGGCAGAACTCAGCAGCTGGGGGAATTTCTCCTTCAGGAAAATTCCAATAACCCTTCCCAGGGTAACTTCCTTCTTTCCTGTCTTCTTCCTGATCAAATCAAACAGAACAGCTGCCCAATCGATCCTCTTTCGATTAACAATTGCACACATAAGTGCGAATTGTTGCCTTGTTATGTTGTCATGGGCAGAGTGCTTTCCAAGGAGCACTTTTCCGACTACTTCAGCGAGAAACTTTATCTTGAAGGGAAAATTTACCTTGAGCAGCTTGGTGGGAATGCCTTCAGCATGTCCCAGCTCAACGAGCATCCTTCCGAACTCCTGAGCATCTTGCTCATAGTCCACATCACCAATAACTAAACCGAAAACATCAGAAAGAGCGGCCGGAGTCAGGGCAACTTCTACTCCGCCGATGGTGCCGATCATCGCTTCGTCTGTGGAAGACGACGTGAAAGCCCATTCTTTTATTTCTGGAATATTAATCTTGATCCTCTCAGACATCAGCTTCTCTAAACCTTGATCTTTGCAAAGCTGCAGAACCTCTACTATGCCGGCATCGCAACAGCTGAACGCTTCGAAATCTACACTGAACCCGGCATCAAACTTTACTACGGCTAAAACAGCTGGAGAAATCGCCATTGATCTGCTGGAGAAACGCGAGAAGGAGGAAGAAGACGAAGGGGACGGAGCAGCAGAAAATCGCAAGCGGGAAAGCAGAATGCGAAAGGGCACGCTCCGTCGACGATAAAGCAACAGATCTTTTAACCTAGGTCGACTATCGGCTTTATATTGAACCGGATATAGTCGGTCTATTAAAAAGATCTTGACCCGATGGTCGAACGGTCGTTCGACGATCGGCTCAGAAGCAGAGTAGTCGGACAATCGTTCGACTATTTCTGGCTTCTCAAACAACAGGCTGTCGTCGTCCAGAGATCGACGATGAGCCCAAGCCGTTCGACGATGGTCGAACGTCGATCGACGATCTTCAAACAGATAGGCTATCATTAACCAGAGGTCGACGATAGGCTTAAATCGTTCGACTATCTTCGAACGTCGTTCGACTATCTTCAAACAGACCTCAACATAGGCAGATATCGTCACACTTAGTCTCGTCCATTGATCATGCCTAGTTGGACTAAAAAGAACAGATGCTTCTGTTCATCTAAAGGCTTGGTGAATATATCACCTCTCTGAAACTCAGTGGATATGAACTCAAGACAGATCTTGTTCTTTTCCACACAATCTCTCAGGAAATGGTGCCTAATCTCAATGTGCTTCGTTCTAGAGTGGTGCACTGGATTTTGTGCAATAGAGATAGCACTGGTACTATCACACATGATCTTGGTGTTCTTGTGTGAGTAACCATAATCCACAAGCTGGTTTTGAATCCACAGGATCTGTGAACAACAACTAGCAGCAGCTATATATTCAGCCTCTGCAGTTGAAGTTGAGACAGAAGCCTGCTTCTTACAGAACCAAGAGACCAATCTCTCTCCCAGGAACTGGCAAGTTCCTGAGGTGCTCTTCCTGTCAACTCTGCAACCAGCATAATCAGAATCAGAATATCCAATTAATTCAAACTCTGACTCAGCTGGGTACCAAAGTCCTAGATTTGGACATCCTTTCAGGTATCTCAGGATTCTCTTTAGAAGAATCAGATGAGATTCCTTGGGGTTGACCTGGAATCTAGCACAAAGGCATGTAGCAAACATTATATCTGGCCTACTTGCAGTTAGATATAATAGGGAACCAACAATGGCCCTATAATTCTTTTGATCAACTGGCTTGCCGTGATCATCAGAATCAATAACTACATTAGTAGCCATGGGTGTAGGCATTGCTGAAGCATCAGCCATCCCAAATTTCTTTACCAATTCCTTGGCATATTTGGATTGGGAGATGAAGATACCATCAGCATCTTGCTTAACTTGGAGACCAAGAAAGTAAGACAGCACACCCATGCTACTCATCTCAAACTTAGAGTGCATCAAGTTGGAAAACTTTTTGCAAAGTTTGGGATCAGTGGAGCCAAAGATAATATCATCTACATACACCTGAACTAACAGGATTGTGTCCTTGTGATGCTTAACGAAAAGGGTTCTATCAACTACTCCCCTAGTGAAGTTGTGCTCTAACAGGAAACTAGCTAAGGTCTCATACTAGGCCCTAGGAGCTTGCTTTAGTCCATAAAGAGCTTTTTGCAACTTGAAAACATGAGAGGGCTGAGTTGAAGAAACAAACCCTGGTGGTTGTTCAACAAACACTTCTTCCTTAAGCTCACCATTCAGGAATGCACTTTTGACATCCATTTGGAACACCTTAAACTTCATGTAGGCTGCATAGGCCAAGAAGATCCTTATTGCTTCTAGCCTTGCAACAGGAGCAAAGGTTTGGTCATAGTCTATACCTTCCTCCTGTCTGTAGCCCTGAGCTACAAGCCTAGCTTTATTCCTTACTATTATTCCATTTGCATCTAACTTGTTTCTATACACCCACTTGGTGCCTATGATCAGTTGGCCTTTAGGTCTTGGAACCAAAGTCCAAACTTTACATCTCTCAAACTGATTGAGTTCCTCTTGCATTGCAATGATCCAGTGGGGATCTAGCTCTGCATCTTTAAAGGTGAGGGGTTCAACCTGTGAGAGGAAACATGCATGCATCACATCCTGTCTTAATTGGTGTCTTGTTTGCACACCAGCTGATAAGTCTCCAATCACTTGGGATGTGGGGTGATCTCTAAGTGTGACAATATCAGCAGGTGGGATGTGATCTTCAGCAACAGTTGGGATTAATTCCTCAGGAGGAATTTGATCTACTGTTGGTGGAACAACAACAGCTTCAACAGCTTCAGCAATGTCTTCATCACTGTCTGATTCAGTGATCTGAAGAGTTGAAAGTTGAAGGATTTCTTGAGGGGCATCATGTACCTGCAAAGAACTGGAGGAAGGAGAATTTTCCTTCTCCTTGTAAAACATCTGATGCTCATCAAATGATACATGCACAGATTCTTCTATCTTACAGGTTGATTTGTTATAAACCCTATAAGCTTTGCTTACTTGGGAATATCCAAGCATGATTCCCATTGAAGCTTTTGCTTCAAACTTTCTAATATATTCTTTATTATTATTATGAATATACACAATACAGCCAAAAATTCTAAAGTAATTAATTTTTGGTTTCTTTCCTTTAAGCAACTCATAAGGAGTTTTACACTTAAGTTTGTGTATCAAACTTCTATTCAAGACATAGTTGGCTGTACTAACAGCTTCTGCCCAATAGGATAGAGGCATGTTAGCATCTGCCAACAATGTGCTAGCAGCTTCAATTAGTGTTCTATTCTTCCTTTCAACTACCCCATTTTGTTGGGGAGTTCTAGGAGCTGAGAAGCTATGTTTGATACCTTCTCTCTCACAGAATTCTTGCATGAGAAGAGAGTCAAACTCAGTACCATGATCACTTCTGATCAAGGCCACATGAGTAGAGTACTCAGTCTGCACACAAAGTAGAAAGTCTGTAAGGGCTTTGAAGTTATCAGACTTAGTTCTCAAAAAGAAAACCCAACTGAACCTAGAGAAGTCATCTACAATTACTAAGGTGTAATACTTCCCTCCTAAACTCTGTACATTTATTGGGCCAAAAAGGTCCAAATGTAATAAATACAGGATTCTAGGAGAATCACTTTTATTTACAGATTTAAATGAGTTCTTGGTTTGCTTGCCTAGCTGACAAGCCTTGCATAGACTCTCCTTCTTGTAGGGGCAAGAAGGTAAGCCTCTAACAAGGTTGTGCTTAGATAACCTAGATATATTTTTCAGGTTTACATGACTAAGCCTTTTATGCCATAATGAATTATTATTAAGGGTTAATTCATTAAACAAGCAGATTTCAGAATGAGGTGAATTAAAATCTACTAAATAAATATTGCCTATTCTATTACCTATTAAAACAACATCATTATTTAAAGTAATACTGCAAGAGGAGTTAGAAAAAGAAACCTGGTAGCCAGCATCACATAGCTGGCTAACTGAGATCAGATTATGCTTCAGTCCATTTACATAAGCAACTCTCTTGAATGTAACAGCTCCAATCGTGATCTTGCCATATCCTTCTGTCTGACCACAGCTGGAGTCTCCAAAGATAACCTTTGGGCCGAGCTTAGCTTTGTACTTTGATAGAAGCTCTTTGTTTCCTGTCATATGCTTAGAGCATCCACTATCCAAATACCACTTGTTTTGAGTGATTGGATAGGCCTTCACCTGCATATCAATTATTTAGACAGAGTGGACCCAGGTAACCTTGGGTCCCTTGTTTTTCACATAAGAAAAACTGGAAATATAAGAAAATGCAGGCTGAGGGTGATAGCCTAGTGGGTGAGATCTCCTAGGTGGGATTCTCCATGCAGATGATGGGTCAACAAAACTAGGGTTTCTATTTTCATTTAGGTTTCTATGATACTGATTATGATTTCGAAAATCATGTTGAAAACGTCGATCGACGTTCGACGATGGGCGCTCCGATCGTCGACCTTCGTTCGACCATGGAGCTTCCGGTCGTCGAGCTTCGTTCGACGCCCTTTGCATTTCTTTGAAAAATTTCTTTCTCTTTTCTCTCTTAGCCTTATTTAATGTTTTGTTTACAAGGTTTACTTGCTCAGTGTTCTTCTTTCCACTAGCTGAAATGAAGTTCACTGGAGTTGAAAGGTTATTTTTAAGCAAGACTGGGGGTTCACTGGGAGAAGCTCCTAAGCCTAGTTTATCATTACCTGACCTAGTGTTAGCCATGCTGGTAATTTCTAACAGCTTAAGGCTTCTACCATTAAGGGATTCTTCTAGTCTCTTAGACTTAGCTAATTCTATTTTAAGAAATTTAATTTCTTCACTACAAGTAGTGAGATCTTCCTTTAACCTAATGTTTTCAGAGGCTATTAATTCAGAGTCAGCTAGCCTATTTCTAAGTTCTTTTATCTCCTTTTCTGAACTAATTAAATCTAAACATAGAGATTTAAAATCTAACTTAAACTCTTCTGAAGTAAAATCATAAGATGAAAGTACCTCATCTTCAGTAGGCATTTCTTCATCTGAGTCAGAACTCTCTGCAGCAGAGTGGTTGCTGCAGGCATCTATTGCCATGAGGCAAACTTCTTTTGCCTTCTTTTCTTCTTCATCCTCACTAGAGCTTGAGGATGAGGATTCTTCATCAGAATCACTCCAGGTTTCAGCAATGAAACCTCTCTCCTTTTTCTTGTTCTTGTAGGAGGATGGTTTGGAGTGCTTCCTGTGCTGCTCCTTTTCTTTTCTCTTTTCTTTGTTTTTCTCCTCTGGACACTCTGGCAAGATGTGTCCAGGCTTCCTGCACCCATAACAAATAATTTCTTTAGTTGGAGTACGATCATACCTTGGCTTTTCTTCATACTTTGAAGATTTTCTTCTGAACTCTTTTCTCCCCATTTTGAGAAATCTCTTGGCAAACAATGCCATGAGCTCCTCATTTGATTGGCTGCCTTCTGAGGCTTCAGCAGCTTTAAGAGCTAGAGATTGCTCTTTTCTTGTTGGAGTGGGGGTCTTGGCTTCTGCTTCAGCTTCCCTTGTCTTCAGCACTTGCTCAAAAGATTTGAGCTTGCCGAGAAGGGCTTCAGTTGATATCTCATTGGTGCTTCTGGCTTCCTTGATTGGCCAGATCCTCAAATCCCATGTGCTAGGGAAGCACATAAGGATCTTGTCATTGACCTCTGTCAATGAGATATCCTTGTCAAGGGTCCTCAGCTCATTGATGATTGAGCTGAGCCTGGTGTACATCGCTTCAACTGATTCAGCATCAGTCTTCTTGAAATTCTCATACTGTGAGATAAGGTTGGACCTCCTGTCCTTCCTTTCATCAGCTGAACCAGCTACAATCTGGTTCAGTGTGTCCCACATGGCCTTAGCTGAGGAGCAGTCAGCCACCTTCTGGAACACTTCATCAGACATAGTCTGAGCCAGTATGTTCATTGCTTTGGCATCAGCAATTTTAGCCTTCTTGTATTCATCATTATAGTCTGGAGGAGGCACTGCACTCATATCAGATGATGAGGCAGTGGCAGCAGCAGGTGCTCTTGGGGGACCTGACAAAATAGAAGCAAAAATACTCTCATCAATAGAGTTCATATATAATTTAATCCTTGCCTTCCAGATGCCAAACTTTGCTAAGTTGCATGCTAGAGGTCTGGTGCTTGAATAATCCTTAGACTGGGCCATGATAGTGAATATCTATAAACTCTTGGTATCTATCAGGATCTTGTGACTTAGGTGTTAGCCTATACAGTCAGTCAACCTCCCTCTGATACCAATTGAAAGTGAAAGGATAGATACTACTCTAGAGGGGGGGTGAATAGAGTAATCAAATTTTGCACAATACAAAACTTAACTGTCTACCCAACTCCCTTGGAGTGAAGTGCGGAATGAAGAGATTATAGATTTGATTTAACCTTAAAGCCTAATACAAGTGTTGTGTACAAACACAAGCTAACTGTAATTACAGTTAAAGCTTGGAAAACCTAAACAGCAACTAGCAACCTAGTTATATCTATTCACAGCCACAGTACATGAATTAAACAGTTGAATCCAGACGACACAAGGAGATTTATAGTGGTTCCCCAAACAACTTGGGTACGTCCACTCTTCTACCCACACGGTAGGAATCCACTCAGGTTTTTGATCAGGTGCCCTGCCACCAACAGAATCTGATTCAGGTAGATTCAGAAACCCTTTAGACTTTTGATCAGGTGTCTAAAAACCAAGCACAGGTTTTTGATCAGGTGCCCTGCCACCAAGGGATACTTTTGAAGGGAGTAATAACCCTGTACAGGAGGGGGAAGAAGGTTAAGATGTCTTCTCTATTTTTCAATAGATTAGAGAAGCACAAAAAGCTTGCACTGAGCTAGAATGCTCTAAAGAATCAAGGCTCCCCCTGGCTCAAAGATGTCCAGGTGAAGTCTTGCTTCAGTGCAGAAAACTCTTCAGAAAATACTGAAGGAAAGAGCTACAAGAAGAAAATAAATAACAAAAAGAAATAGTCTTCAAGCAGCAATCTTCTTCTTCTTCTTCTTCAAAGAAACTCTGAGTTGAACTTCCTGAAAGCAGGAGAACTCAGGTGAAGAAGAGATGAAGATCTTAACACTTCTCAGTTAGATGGAGTTTGCTGAGAGCAGGAAGCTTGAGCTTGATGAAGGCTTGAGTGCTTTTTAATAACACTCCTGTTAACTCAAAAACTAGCTTGAATCCTTCTGCAAAGGGTTCTTTTTATATTAGCAGCAAGCAACGGCTCTCTTCCATTTGAATTCTTTGTCTTCTTGTGAGCCTTGAGACCTGGGCTGTAAATATCAAGAAGACAGAAATATCTCTGCAGCAATACATTCCATAAAAAGGAATAAATCTCTTTCTAAGAAGCTGCAGGTTTAAATCAAATAAACAGAGGACTAAATAAAGTCACATCAGAAATAAACTCTTTATAGCAAAGAAGAAGACTTTTCAGTCCAACGGCTATAAAGGGGTTGACAGCAGATAAAGTAATTTAAATGACAGCTAATAAGACAAACAACTTTATCTTAAAAGATTTGAACTCAGGCAAATAGAATGAAGTAAATAATGCCTGGAAACTTTATCATACAGCTTGAAATAATGTGCCAGAAAATGTATTAAATAATTAAATATAATAAATAAATACAAAATACACAAGCAGGCAGAAAGCGTCGAACGACCTTCGGAGATCGTCGACCGACGCACGGAGATCGTCGATCTATCGGGCAGATAGTCGAACGATCCAGATAGTCGACCTATCGAAGAAGATAGTCGAACTACCCCGGGAGATAGTCGATCTATCAGAGCAGATAGTCGAACTACCAGATAGTCGATCTATCAGGACAGATAGTCGAACTATCAAGCGCACAGAGATAGTCGACCTATCAAGCAGATAGTCGACCTACCTCAGAAAACAGATAGTCGACCTATCAACAGATAGTCGACCTATCAGCGCAGAACAGATAGTCGACCTATCAACCAATAGTCGAACTACCAGCGCAGACCAGATAGTCGACCTATCAACAGATAGTCGAACTATCAGCGCAGAACAGATAGTCGACCTATCAAGCAGATAGTCGAACTATCAGCGCAGAACAGATAGTCGACCAACTGATAGACGATCGTCGATCAGTCGATAGACGATAGTCGAACGGCGTTCGACTATGGTCGAACGAAAAACTACTTAACCAAATTCTCAATTTGGAAAAGCGAGGACTCTACAGCTAGACTCCTAACCATTGACCATAGATATTTCTTGGGTCAAGGAGCACAAAGGAGAAAACTGAACTCAAATCAAACTAGGGTACCAACAGAAATCCAAGAAGGTTCTTCCGCTTCCAAACAAGCAGGAACAGTATGACTCCCAACCTCAATATCCATCAACAAGAATTCTTCTACTAAGGACTGTACCGATAGATTAAAAATTTTAGCGGTCTTTCTACTCAAAGCATCGACTACTACATTAGCCTTTCCTAGATGAAAAAGAATTTCCACTTCATAATTCGCCACATATTCTAACCACCGACGCTGGCGCAGATTTAGTTCCTTCTGAGGGAAGACGTACTTCAAACTCTTATGGTCCGTATAGATCTTGCATAGTGCGCTATACAATTAGTATCGCCACAGCTTCAGCGCATAAATTACGGCAGCAAACTCCAAATCGTGCATAGGATAATTCCTCTCGCGAGTCTTTAGTTGCCTCGATCCATACGCGATCACCTTACCATCTTGCATTAAAACACAACCAAGTCCGATGTGTGATGCATCAACATACAAAACATACTCAACTCGTTCAGTAGGTAAGGTTAAAATTGGGGCAGTACACAGTCTCTTCTTCAACTCTTAGAAAGCCTCTTCAAATTTACCACTCAAAATGAATGCAGTGTTCTTCTGAGTAAGTATAGCTAGAGGAGCATACAACACCGAGAATCCTTCCACAAATCTTCTATAATAGCCAGCCAGGCCTAAGAAGTTCCTAATCTCCTTAGGTATAGAAGGTCTCTCCCATTCCATCACAGCAGAAATCTTGGTCGGGTCTACGGAAATACCGTCCTTGCTTACCACATGACCCAGAAAGGACACCTGAGGTAGCCAGAACTCACATTTGCTCAACTTCGTATATAGCTTATGCTCCCTCAGGGTCGACAAAACCAAATGCAAATGCTGAGTATGTTCCTCAACATTGCGGGAATATACCAAGACATCATCTATGAAAACAATAATAAATCGGTCCAAGAAATCCTTAAACACCCTATTCATCAAATCCATGAAAGCAGAGGGTGCATTGGTTAAACCGAAAGACATCACCAAAAACTCATAATGTCCATGCCGCGAACAGAAAGCGGTTCGACGAATATCTGCCTCACGAATCCTCAACTAGTGGTAGCCTGAGCGAAGATCGATCTTTGAAAATAACAAGCTACCACGCAACTGATCGAACAGATCATCAATCCTTGGCAGGGGATATCTATTCTTAATGGTCAGCTTATTCAATTCCCTATAATCGATGCAAAGCCTCATCGATCCATCCTTCTTCTTTACGAATAAAACCGGAGCACCCAACGGAGAAGAGCTTGGTCTAATAAAACCACACCTCAGTAACTCATCGAGTTGAGTACGCAACTCATCCAACTCATGCGGAGCCATACGGTATGGTGCCTTTGCAATAGGACGAGTACCTGGCTCGAGGTCTATCACAAACTTTATCTCCCTTTTAGGAGGAAGTCCTGGAAGACTATAAGGAAAGACATCTGGAAACTCTCGCACTACCGAGACATCCTCAAGATGTGGTGTAACAAAAGCTATTTCCAGAGAATAAATAAAAACTAAAAATGCCTCACAACCAGACTCTATAGTACGACAAGCACGTACTACAAAAATGACTGGGGAAACTCTGTCCTGAAATCCATAGACGCTCATAGGTTGGCCGTCGTCCATCTTGAAATCCAGTCGCTTAGCCTTGCACTGTATGACCACATGATACTTGGACAGCCAGTCCATGCCCAAAATCACGTCGAAGTAAGCTAGATCTAAAATCATCAAATCAACGAAGGCCAGAAAATTGCCAAGATAAATAGTTCATCTAAGAACTCCTTGGCTAGATATCACCGAATCACTGGAGGGAAGCTTGACATTGAAGGAGTATTCTAATTGATCCACATTCAGACGATGTTTATCAACAAATCTCCGGGACACAAAGGAATGGGTGGCACCTGAATCGAAAAGAACTCACGCCCACCTATTCCGCACCTTAAACTCCCCTAAAACCGTAACATACATAACTAAACGAACGATAACTAGGGCAATAATGATAAATAATAAGGATATTTTAAACTTGGGCAAACCTGATATCACTTGCGTAGAGGTTTGAGCTTCCTCGCTGGTCATCACGTTCAGCTTTCCTTTTCCTTTATCTAGGGTTGGTGGCGGCGGAAGAGCTCGAAGTAGGGCAGGCTGCAGTGGGGATTGAGCCTGTGGGCACGAAGATTTCTGGTGTCCCTTCTACCCGCACTGGAAGCATGTTGAAAGAAAAGGGATAGATACTACTCTAGAGGGGGGGGGGGGGGTGAATAGAGTAATCAAAAATTGCACTAGCAAAGTTGACTGTCTACTCAACTCCCTTGGAGTTAATTGCGGAATGAAGGTTATAGATATTTGAGATGAAACCCTAAAGCCTAACACAAGTGTTGTGCACAAAGGCAGCCAACTGTAATTACAGTTAAGGCTTGGAATCCTAAACAGCAACTAGCAATCCTAGTTAAAATCTAATCACAGCCAATCAACACAGAGAATTAAATAAACAATCCAGATGACATAAGGAATTTATAGTGGTTCCCCAAACAACTTGGGTACGTCCACTCTTCTATCAATAAGGTAGGAATCCACTCAGGTTTTTGATCAGGTGCCCTGCCACCAATAAGATCTGATGTAGGTAGATCTAGAGACCCTTTAGACTTTTGATCAGGTGTCTAAAAACCAACACAGGTTTTTGATCAGGTGCCCTACCACTAAGGGATACTTTTGAAGGGAGTAATAACCCTTTACAGGAGGGGGAAAGGAGGTTAAAATGTCTTCTCTATTTTACAATAGATTAGAGAAGCACAAGAACTTGCACTGAGCTAGAAAGCTCTAAAGAATCAAGGCTCCCCCTGGCTAAAAGAATGTCCAGGTGAAGTCTTTCTTCAGTGCAGAAACACTTCAGAAAATCTGAAGGAAAAAGATACAAGAAGATAAATAATATGAAATAAAATTTCTTCTTTAGGCAGCTATCTTCTTCTCCTTCTTCTTCAAAAGGCTCTGAGTGCAAATCTTCCTGGAGGCAGGAGAACTCAGGTTGAGGAAGAGTGAAGAACTAAAACTTCTTCTCAGTTAGAATATGAATGAGCTGAGAGCAGTTGAGAACTGTAAGCTTTTAGTTTGAATGCTGCAGTTAGCTTTTGAATATGAGAACTAGTTTATTTCTTTCTTCAAAGAATCCTTTATATAGCAGCATCAGCAACGGCTCCCAAAAGAGTTTGAATCTTGTGTTCTATTGAAATCTGCAAGCTGGGCTGCAAAAAGCATAAAGCAAAACAAATACAGCAGGCAGATATCCTATAAAAGGATAAAGCTTTCTAAGAAGCTGCAAATAACTCTGATGAAATAATACAAGAGAAAGTCACATCAGAAGAGACTCTTTACGGCCAAGGAAGACTGTTGAAGCTAAAAATGACCTCAACGAATGTTCACGAACCAAAGTGCAGCCGACGCCTACTTCTCTCAAATCTCGACCCCTGACTGGCTGCTAAGGTCCTAGAACAGACCCAAAGCCTCAGCTGGGAGGTCCCACCACACACCCGGAAGATCTATGAGAGCTTCCCCTCCAAAGACAAATGCTGGGCTGGGAGCTCCTTAGAAAGCGCTAGAGTTAGAGAATAATGAAAGCCTGCTTTCCAAAGAGCCCCTATGGGTCTTTTTATAGTCTTCCTTTGACCTGAAGATACTGAAATACCCCTGAGGGGTCTGCCAATAGCCAAATCCCGCTACCATCCCAAGGGCATTTGGGTGATTTTACTTGGGGATAAAAAATAATAATAATAAAATAATCTCCTCTGGACTCCGGGTCCCACCCCGTGGGCCCACTTGGCGAGACCCCCGGCCTAGAAGGCTCTCGCTGGGTCCCCACTAGGCCCACCTTGGCGAGAACTCCTGCCAGGAAGGTTCTCGCGCTAGGTAGTCATGATGCCATTGCGAATGAAGGCTCACCTAAGGCCTTCTCGCCTGCCCTGGGCGGGAGCTTTCCCTAAGGCGGGAGCTTCCGTAGTCAAGCCATCTGCTCTGGTCGGTCGACGATCTCTCCTGCCGGGAGCTCGACTATCTGCTCTGGTCGGTTGACGATCTCTCCTGCCGGGAGCTCGACTTTCTGCTCTGGTCGGTCGACGATCTCTCCTGCCGGGAGCTCGACTTTCTGCTCTGGTCGGTCGGCGATCTCTCCTGCCGGGAGCTCGACTTTCTGCTCTGGTTTCCCCAGCTTTCGCCTGCCCTTGGCGGGAGCTCCTTCAGGGCGGAAGCTCCTCTGGCTTTGGACCCGAAGCCTGTCGTGGCGCAAACGATATCGCCTACCGCCAGGCGGGAGCTTTTAAGGACGAGAACTCCACAAGTATGCTTTAGGGTTAACCCAAGGCTAGCCTGAGGCTAGCCCAATCCCTCAGTGAAGTCTCCGGGTCCCACCCAGCGAATATGGGGTTGTACACAATCCCCGCTCTTTTCGAGCTAGCCCTGCGCTCGACAAGACAAGTCCAACCCCCAAAATATTCGCTGGACACGTGCCCGCCTACCGAGGGAATCTTTTGGTGGGTCCTACTGCGGCTATAAATATGCACTGATAGGCGTCCATACGCCCCGCCCTTGAAATACGGTTTTCCAACTGAGCTCTCGCCTCAGGGATTTTTGCGCGAGCTTACCATGCATCCCAAACGTGCTGCCAAACCACTTCCGCAAGACCTCCAAGACCGGTTAGCCGCTGCCCAAGCGCGAGACTTGGCTAACTGTACGGCGGTGGCTCCATGGTTAGCGAGAAAGACTTCAACCGCCGGGCCTTCCGAGCCGAAGAAGAAGGAAAAGAAAAGGGCGAAGGTGGTCCGGCGGGACCTTTCTCGCGAGAACAGGGATCCTCCTTCCCCCACTCCAAATCCTGCGGGGGATCCTTCCCCGCAGAAGGTAAGCCTTTCAAGCGTGTCTACCGAGCTGATTGCGCACTAGGTCCGATGGTTAAAGTGAGCTTTCGCAGGAATCCGCTCCTAACGATGGCGCCGACATCCCGCCGAGTTCTTCGAACCTGCCCGCTCATTCCCCCAAGGACCAAACGCGGGTCTCGGACGCAATTCCTTCAGCCGAGACCGAAACGACAGGTACGTTTTGCTACTGTCGATATGCCAACCATGCCTTTTCTTTTCTGAAATGTCTTCTCGCAGTGCCTGTTCCCGCCGACCCGGGCCTAACCGCCCGGGAAGTAGAAGCGAGAACTGTGGAATTGCCTCCCTTGGTGACCAATCCTACCCTGCAGGCGGGAGGGACGGCCTCTGAACCCTCCGCTACTCCCAAGGATTCCGATCATCTCTTGGGAGAAGACAACTCACCCCGAGCTTCTGGCCAGGTCGGGACTATCATGCGCGAGCCCTTCCGCCCGGGGCTGGGCAAGCCTCTTCACCTCCTTTATAGAACCAACGGAGGGGCCGGGCCTTCTCGTCCAACTTTGGTTAACGGTTCTCGCCCAACCGCAGGTATGCGAAACTTTTCTGGACTGTTGATTGTCATGCCTTGACCAGAATTCTCGTGCGTTCCCTTTGCAGGTGATCCCGGCTTGCGGTCGGAAGCCAACCGGGAAGAAGAAGATGATGATGAAGATGATGACGATGAAGAAGAGGAAGATTCTCCCCTCCCTTCGTCTGGCGAGATAGAAGGAATATTGAACAGCGCCGGGAGCGCGAAGGGGAGGAGGAAGAAGATCTCGGCTATCCTGGCCAGGCTCATCCGGTGAGATCGTGTTCACTCTGCCGCGGCAAAAGCGTTCCGCGAATCTGTGGAGCAAAGGTTGGAGACTTTGGAGCGGGATTTCTTCTTAGGCGAGGCTGATCGTCCGGGAGGGCCTTCCGCTGAGTCTTCGCCAGGGAGATGCATCTCGCAGATCCGAGATCACACCAGGCGGATCAACCTTGGGTGTACCACCCTATCGTCTTATTTCAATCCGCTGGTGCCTCCAAGAACTAGGCGGCGAGAACGAGGACGATGGTATTGGAAGCCCTATTAGACTTCTCGCTTTGAATCTCTTTTATCAATATATCTGTAATAAACATTACTGTTTAATTAAGTTTATCCAGCTTGCGCTAGCGAGGATCTCGCTGTTACCCATGTCTCTCTTTTCTTTTTCTTTTTATTGCTCTGCGAGGCTTTTAAATTAAGATGCTTATGCCAATCTGGGATGCTTGCGCCAATCTGGGATGCTTGCGCTGATCTAGATAATTGCGTCGAAACTAGGGACGACCGTTGACCGCTGTCATCCCGAGGGGGGAAATCGAGGCGTCGTTAGCCCGGATTCTGACAGCTGTACTCCGCCGTCATTTTCTCTCTCTGTCGGACGGAGCCATGATGATCACGATTCCCTTATAAATAGAGAAGTCTACCAACCGCATTTACTTCTTCGATCCGGAACCTCAGCCTTCCTTCCTTGCTCTCGCGTTCTTGCTTCCGCTTCGACCTCTTTTCGGCTCTCGCTCTCACTCGCAAACCCACCATGCCCGGTGAGAACAAGGGTCGTGCCCACTGCGCGGAAGCTTTCCAAAAACACCTCTTCCCTTCCTGCAAGCTCACCCTAGACGAATATAACCTGATCGTTGACCGCTACATTCCCGCTGGCTTCTCGGCGTGGAACCCAGGTAATCACGATAAGGTGAATACTCCGGAGGCGGGAGAGCTCGCCATCCCCCTAGAGCACTTCGAGGTGGGCTTCCGCCTTCCCCTTTGGCCGGAGGTTCGGCTTGCTCTTCGTTACTACGGGGTGGTTCCCGCCCAACTGAACCCGAACTCAGTCGCGATCCTTATAGCATTCATATGCTACATGCGATCCGAGAGGATCGAGTTCAGTTTGCCCATCTTCCGGAAGCTATTCAACTTCCGTGCCAAGGGAGGGGTAGTCTTCTTCTCCGGGCAACTGCTCGAGGTCACCGGTCTCGCCAACAAGCACCATCACTGGGGTGAGAAGTTCGTCTTCGTCTTCGGGATTTCGGCAACGTCCCGCTTCAGCCTGTTCAGTACGAGGACGCTGCCTACAAACCGCCTACCTTGGGATCGCGCGAGAGCGCAATCCTGAAATTCTTTGGAACCAAGGAGTTCGATGTTCCCTACCTCAGGCGAGACGTCGACTCCCTCCCACTCGTCCACTCGGGCGAAGGTACGGTCTCGCCTCAGATTCCCTCTTTTATCAAAGATCTTCTTGCGCTGAAGTGTTTTAACTTTGCAGGAGGGCGGGAGGTCCCTCTGCGCCAACCCTTTGCCGAAGGCCGGTGTGTCGAGGGTCTGGCTGCGAGAGGCTCCCTTGCGCTCGCAGAAGCTAGCGCCAGCGCCTGCCGAAAAGATCCAGCCCCTCCTTTGCCGACAACAGCCAAGAAGCGGAAGGTCACCCTTCCTCCTCTCCAAACGCTGAAGAGGCCCAAACCCTCTGCTCTCGAGAAGGGGAAAGCCCCGGCCGTCTCGCCTCTCCAACCCCTTCCCGCAGGCAGCTCCTTCGAAGCGATCCTCCAAAGGGCCAGCGAGATGGATGCCGCCGCCAAGAGCCGCGCCGAGGCTTCCACCGGGAACCCACCGGCCGTAAGCGAGGCTGGGGGAGAAGTGGTCGCCGCCGAAACCTCCGCCCGAGCTCCGCCCCAGGAGGTGCCGAAAGGGCACAGGAACTTTGGTTTCGGCGTGAAGTACGCCGACGCGGAGGGGAAGCCTCAGATGGAATGGGACCCCGAGTCAAACTTAATCAGGGTTTCGACGCTCCTTCCCAGCTGGGCGGAGGGGGAAAAAGTGACTGGCGAGGCCTTCTCGCTTGGATATGGCCTTTACAGCCGAGAGGATGCCAGCGTGTTTGACCAGATGTCCACCCGCCTTCTAGCCTTTGATGCCACCGGGGCTCTATTGCGCGGGTTCGAGCTTACGCATATGTGTGCATGTCGAAGCCTCACCATCGACAAGAATTTCACCGATATGCGCAAAGCAAGGGAGGACGCGGTGGCTCGAGCGCACACCGCGGGAGAAGAACTCGCGAGAGCTCAACAGGAGCTTGCGGATGCTCGACTGGCGCTGTCTCTACGCCCCGCGACCGAGGTAAGCGAGACCCTCCTGAACCCTTGCTCTCGTTTCTCGAAGTTACAACTATGCGATGTTTCCAGACTGAACTCTTTTCCACAGGATTCTGCCCAAGTCAAGGAGCTTCGCGCAGAGCTGGCCGACGCGCGCTGCGAGAGCGTCCTCCTGAGGGAACAGCTTCGCGCTGAGATGATGAAGGTCCCGCCTCCAGAGCTAGATTCGAGGCTGAGGAGTCATTACCTCTCGGAGTATGATGTTGACAAGCTGCTGCAAGCCAACGCTCATGCAACCGTCAAGCTGACACTCGAGACACTGCGAGACGTCAAGCTTCTTCGGGAGGACGGTGCGACCATCGATGCTCGCCAACTCCTCCCTTGGCTCTACGATCCAATTCCCAAACCTCCAGGCGCGCCGGACTCGCCTCCCTCAGACATCCCGAGGTCTTCTACCTCCGCTGGCGAGACATCTGAAGCGAGCTCTGGCGATGATTCAAGCGAGAGCACCAGCGGGAGTTACAGCGCGCCCCCCTAAGCTTCTTTTTTCTTTTTGTTTCTCTTGTAATGAGCGTGAGGCTCAAACTTTTGTAATTAATTTTATGTAGAGTAATGTTCCATCTTTCATTGTCAGTGTGTGCTTGAAAGTATATTATTCTGCCGAAGCGCTTCCGTGCGAGCTTCCGCCGAGACCCTTAGTCTCTTTAGGGTAATCTTCCTTAGAGATCAGTTAGGCGGGAACCTCGCGTTGTCGATTAAGTCGTCCTGCCCAGGTCCGCCAGGAGCCTCCTTTTGCGAGGACCCCCTTTAACCGAGACCTTTACTGGCCGAGACCTCCAAACCGAGACCTTTACTGGCCGAGACCTTTGAGACGAGACCATTACTGGCCGAGACCTCCAAACCGAGACCTTTACTGGCCGAGACCTTTGGGGCCTTGCCTCCGGTCTAGGTCAGGGCCCTGCCCACATATTTTTCCAACCAATTAAACCCCTACCCCACCGGCGAGCCGTCGGACCTGCTAGCTTATATGGGAGCCTGCGCAGCGGGTCTACCGGGGTTCGAGCCGAGCTCGTTGTAACGTAGTAACTACCAACCAAGAACCAAGGATCAAAAAGTCAAGGACTCCACCTATCCCCCGTAGGCGATCCTTCGGACCTGCCAGCTTGATGGGAGCCTGCGCAGCGGGTCAACCTAGGGCCGAGCCAGGCTCGGGGTGTCGTAGAAATGGCTAAGAACAAAGTATCGCAAGAGCCAACCTTTCCACCACAGGCGAGCCTTCGGACCTGCCAGCTTGATGAGAGCCTGCGCAGCGGGTCTACCTGGGGCCGAGCCAAGCTCGGGGTGTCGTAGAAGTGGCTAAGAACAAAGTATCACAAGAGCCAACCTTTCCCCCACAGGCGAGCCTTCGGACCTGCCAGCTTGATGAGAGCTTGCGCAGCGGGTCTACCTGGGGCCGAGCTGAGCTCGGGGTGTCGTAGAAGTGGCTAAGAACAAAGTATCACAAGAGCCAACCTTTCCCCCACAAGCGAGCCTTCGGACCTGCCAGCTTGATGAGAGCCTGCGCAGTGGGTCTACCTGGGGCCGAGCCGAGCTCGGGGTGTCGTAGAAGTGGCTAAGAACAAAGTATCACAAGAGCCAACCTTTCCCCCACAGGCGAGCCTTCGGACCTGCCAGCTTGATGAGAGCCTGCGCAGCGGGTCTACCTGGGGCCGAGCCGAGCTCGGGGTGTCGTAGAAGTGGCTAAGAACAAAGTATCGCAAGAGCCAACCTTTCCCCCACAGGCGAGCCTTCGGACCTGCCAGCTTGATGAGAGCCTGCGCAGCGGGTCTACCTGGGGCCGAGCCGAGCTCGGGGTGTCGTAGAAATGGCTAAGAACAAAGTATCACAAGAGCCAACCTTTCCCCCACAGGCGAGCCTTCGGACCTGCCAGCTTGATGAGAGCCTGCGCAGCGGGTCTACCTGGGGCCGAGCCGAGCTCGGGGTGTCGTAGAAGTGGCTAAGAACAAAGTATCACAAGAGCCAACCTTTCCCCCACAGGCGAGCCTTCGAACCTGCCAGCTTGATGAGAGCCTGCGTAGCGGGTCTACCTGGGGCCGAGCCGAGCTCGGGGTGTCGTAGAAGTGGCTAAGAACAAAGTATCACAAGAGCCAACCTTTCCCCCACAGGCGAGCCTTCGGACCTGCCAGCTTGATGAGAGCCTGCGCAGCGGGTCTACCTGGGGCCGAGCCGAGCTCGGGGTGTCGTAGAAGTGGCTAAGAACAAAGTATCACAAGAGCCAACCTTTCCCCCACAGGCGAGCCTTCGGACCTGCCAGCTTGATGAGAGCCTGCGCAGCGGGTCTACCTGGGGCCGAGCCGAGCTCGGGGTGTTGATGAAGATTCCTTCAACCAGGCCTATTCTATCATTGAGCTGAGGAGTCATAGCCAGTTAAAACAAAAAACATAAAGATTGCATACTCAGAGATAGTCAATATTCTGAAATAAACTTATTGAAAATGCAATAGTTATTTACAACATTACAATCCTTCTTTCCCCTTACGGGTAGAAGCGCTTCAGGTCATCACAATTCCAGGTGTGACTCAAGGTCCTTCCCTCCGCATCCTGGAGATAGTAGCCTCAATTAACCAGAGCCTTCTCTACTATATAAGGCCCCTCCAACCTAGGGTTGAGCTTACCAACAGTGGCTGACCTTCCTACAGCGTTGACCTTTTTCAGTACTAGATCCCCCTCGGTGAATTGCTTGACTCTGATGTGCTTATCGAAGTACCGAGCCATTCGCCGTTTTATTTCTTCTTGCCTGATGGCAGCAACATCCCGCAGCTCTTCCACCATATCTAATGAGAGGCGCAACCCTTCCTCATTCTCCAACCTCCAAGCTTCGCTTCCCTCACCTGCGGCCGTGACCCTTGGGGACCGAACCTCGAACTCCACCGGGAGGACAGCCTCGCACCCATGAGAGAGCTTGAAGGGGGTCTCCCCTGTGGCTGTGTTCGGAGTTGTTCGCAAGGCCTACAGGACGGAAGGGAGCTGTTCCACCCAGTTACCCTTCAGGTTCTCCACCTTCTTTTTGAGCAAGTTGACAATGACCTTGTTCGCAGCCTCCACCTGGCCATTGCTCCGAGGATGATGGACAGAGGCAAACCTGAGATCGATCCCCAATTGGGTGCAGAAGCTGATGAATTCTTCGCTGGCAAACTGAGGACCGTTGTCTGTCACTATCACTTGGGGCAATCCGTGCCTGCAAATGATTTCCCCCCAAACGAAGTTCCTGATGACCTGGGAGGTTACCTTGGCTAAAGGCTTGATCTCCAACCACTTGGAGAAGTAGTCAATCATAACTAGGAGGAACCTCCTCTGCCCGCTAGCTGGAGGGAAGGGTCCAACCAGGTCCATTCCCCAAATGGCGATGGGCCATGGCGCCGTGATGCTTCAAAGCCTTTGGGCGGGCAAGAGCTAGAGGGGAGCATGCACTTGGCACTTCCAACACCTCCTTGCGAACTCAGCTGTATCCTTCCTCAAAGTCCGCCAGAAATATCCTTGCCTTATCACCCTTGCTTCCAATGTCCTTCCCCCTGAATGACTACCGCATTCTCCAGAATGTACCTCCTCCAGGATCCCTGGGACTTCCTCCTCGGTCACGCATCTCGCGAGGAGCCCTGACAACATCTTCCGATGCAAGCTCCCTTCCAGCATCAGGTAATGAGCCGCCTTGTGCTTGAAGCTCTTTGCATCCTTGACTTCTTCCAACAGTTCTCCTGTGGTCAAGAAAGTCACCAACGGATCTATCCATGAGGACCGCCGATTCACCTCCATCAACTCCCCCTCTTCAATGGCTGGTCGGAACAGTTCGGTTAGGTGCCTCCTCCCCGAGGCCCGAACTTCGCCAATCGATCAGCTGCCGCGCTTTCCTCCCTGAGAACATGTTGAATAGAGAATGAACGGAAACCTCCAACGATGGCTCTTACCTTAGATAGATATCTCGCGAGGGTCGGCTCCCGGGCCTCAAACTCGCCTCGGATCTGCGATGCTACCACCATCGAGTCGGTGAAGGCCTCCACATCCTGGATTTCCAGCTCCTTCGCCAAGCGAAGGCCAGCTATCACAGCCTCGTACTCCGCTTGGTTATTGGTTACAGGGAAGTGGAAGGTCACTGCTTGCTCTATGGTAACCCCCTGAGGACTTACCAACACCACACCTCCTCCCAGGGAGTGCCTTCCTGAGGCCCCATCGACCATCATCTTCCATGCCTCTTGCGGCCTTGGTTCTTCAACCTCGGCCTCAGTAACATTGTCCGCCAAAAAATCCGCTACGGCCTGGGCTTTGATGGAGAGCCTCGGGACGAAAGAAATGTCAAACTCGCTTAGCTCGATGGACCACTTTGCCAACCTTCCTGAATGCTCCACCCCCTCAAAGACCTTGCGAAGAGGATGGTCGGTTACCACCCTAATCGAGTGCGCTTGAAAGTAAGGGCGAAACTTCCTAGCTGAGATGACCAAAGCATACGCTAGCTTCTCCAGGATGGGGTATCGGGGTTCCGCCTTTTTTAAGATTCGGCTTACATAATAGACGGGTAACTGTTTCTTCCCTTCCTCCCTAACCAATACGGAGCTCGCTGCCTCTACCCCTACTCCGAGATACAAGGCTAGGTCCTCCCCCTCCTTCGGGCTTTGAAGTAACGGAGCTTGGGAGAGTTGCCTCTTCAGCCCCTGAAATGCCTCTTCACATTCAGCCGTCCATTCGAATACTTGGTTACCACGAAGTACTTTAAAGAAAGAGGAACACCTATCCCCTGACCGAGAGAGGAACCTGCTTAGCCCGGCCAACTTCCCGGTCAAGCGCTGGACCTCTTTGGCATTGCGAGGTGATTCCAGGTCTAGTATAGCCTTAACCTTATCGGGGTTAGGCTCTACCCCCGCGGGAGTCAAGAGGTGTCCGAGGAATTTCCCGCGACTAGCCCCGAAGACACACTTCAAGGGCTTCAACCTCATCTTGAACCTTCGCAGGGTGGCAAACGTCTCATCCAAGTCCCGCAAGTGGGAATCAACACACTTGCTCTTGACCATGAGGTCATCCACATAGACCTCCAGGTTCCTTCCCCTTTGATCTCGAAAGATTCGATCCATCATACGTTGGTACGTTGCCCCTGCGTTCTTCAACCCGAAGGGCATCATCTTATAGCTGAAGCATCCCTCTCTCATGATGAAGGAAACATCCTTGACATCAGGAGGGTGCATCCGGATCTGATGGTAACCTGAAAATGCATCTAAAAAACTCATAAGAGAAAAACCGACGGCTGAGTCAACCAGCGCGTCGATTCGAGGCAAGGGTAGCAATCCTCGGGACATGATTTATTTAATAAAGAAAAATCAATACACATGCGCCATTTTCCTCCTCCCTTCTTTACCATTACCACGTTGGAGATCCAGCCTGGATACTGGATCTCTGAGATGAAGCCCGCGTCTAGGAGCTTTTTGACCTCCTCTCGGATGGGGGCTTCTAGCTTGGTGGCGATGGCCCTCATCTTTTGGCGTATGGGGCGGGCTCTGGGATCCAGGTTCAAGCGATGACAGGCCACGTCCGCGTCGATGCCCGGCATGTCTGCCGCGCTCCAAGCGAAGATATCGATGTTGCTTTGGATGCAGGCTCGCATCCGCTCCTGATCCTCGAGGCTCAAGCCTCCGCTGATCCGAACCCTTTGCACCTCCCCCGCTCTTGTAAGCACCTCCATCTCCACCACTTCTTCGGCCGGCTCCAGCCCCGACCGCTCCCAACTTACCCTTGCCTCTTCCTGCTCAAACTCGAGCTCCTCTCCCCCAACCTCATCAACTTCCATCGCCTCCTCCAGGCTCTCCCCCTGTCTCTGCTCTTCTTCATCCGTCACTCCTCTCGCCTCTCCTAGGCCAATCTCCTCCTCCTCCGCCATCTCCTCAACAGCCTCTATCGCCTCTCCCAGGCTTATCTCCCCTTCCTCAACCCCTTCCTTCTCAGCCATCTCCTTCTCCAACTCCTCTGCCTCCGCCATCCACGACACGGTTTTAACCGCCGTCACATAGCACTGCCTTGCCATCTTCGGATCCCCCCTGATCCTAACCTGCACCCCTCCATTGTTGAACTTGAGGCATTGGTGGTATGAGGAGGGTACGCAGCGGAAGGCGCTGATGAGGGGACGTCCAAAGATGGCATTGTAACTACTCGGGGCGTCTACAATCGCGAACCGACAGTTCCGTGAGACGCCCCCAAGCCTCACATGCAGGCCCACTCCCCCTTCCACTTCTTTCCTTTCTCCGGAGAAACCAAAGAGCGGTCCGTCAGAAGCCAGGACCCTTTTTCCTTCTACCCTCATCTCGTCGAAGGCCTTCTTGAAGATCACGTTCACCGAGCTCCTATTGTCCACCAGTATCCGGGAGACGGTGTAGTTCTCCACCGCTGTTTGGATCACAAGCGCGTCGCAGAACGGATCCTCGTAGTCTGGCATATCTGCGGATGAGAAAGTGATCTTCTCCTCTGGGGGGGGGGGGGGAGCCAGGGAAGTTGAGGCGACCCCTCGGCGGAACATGGTTTGAAGGCTCCCCTTGCGGGTTGCCTCGATCCCCACTCCCCCATGGATCACTCTGATCCCTCCTCGGGTCTCCACGTCAACCCTGTCTTCGCACCTATCCTCAGCCTCTTCTCGCTGCACTTCAACGATCCTTACAGGCGGATCTTGCCTTCCGACCCCTCTGGCCCCTCTTATCTCCAGAAACTCTGGGCAGGTGGCCGTTGCGTGACCCTCCTCCTGATGGAAGTCACAATAAGGCAACACCACCCTGCCCCCTCTTCCTTCTCCTCCTCCCCTTCTTCCGGCTCCCCGAATTCTTCTTCCTCTTCCCCTTCCCACCTCCATAGCCTCCTGTGGCGGTGGGAAATGACCCCTTGGTCCTTGTCGCCATCCTCCCTGCTCCAGCCTTCTTTGCTCCCGGAAGTTATCTCTTCCCTGAAGTCCTCCTTGGCCCTGGGGGCGGCCCTCCTGAGGCCTCCAACCCAGTCGGTTGTTCGGCTCCCTGGCCCCCCCATGCTGTTGTCCCTGCCCTCGGGGCTCTTCTCTTCTCCTATCTTCCCTCGGCTCCCTCTGCTCCCTCTGCTCTCTCTGCCTTCCTACTACCGGCTCCTTCACATCATCCTCGGCCAACCTGGCCAGCTTCCTCGCAAACGCTGGGTTTGCCCTCTCAAAGTCTATCTCCTTCGCTGCCCTCTCCATGAGCTCCTCAAAAGAGAGAGGAGGCACCCTCTTCAAATCCATGCTGAAAAACCCTGGTCTCAGCCCTAGGGTGAAAGCAAGCATTAACGCGTACCCCGGGACCTCCTGGACCAAGAGAATCTCCTCTTGGAAACGGTCCACATAGTGACCCAGCGTCTCCTCCGGCTTCTGCCTTACTGTAAACAGGCACTCAGCCTCCTTCCTTTTCTCCGAAGTTGAGAACCTCAACAGAAAACCCCTGCGTAGATCCTCAAAGCTGTAGATGGAACTTGCCGGCAACTGGTGGAACCAGTCCCTGGCCTTCTCTTTCAGAGTGATGGCAAACAGCCTACACTTGAAGGCATCCGACATTTGCCTGATGGATACCACGTCCTCGAACCATTGCACGTGCTGAACCGGGTCGTCCTTCCCGGTATAGTTGGTCATGTCCGGCTCCCGGAACCCCTCCGGCACTAGAGCCGAGACAATGAGCTCACTAAAGGGGGTCTCACCCCCTGCCTGGCGAGAAGGCATGTCCCGCGACCTCGGCTGACTGGACCGATCCGCGAGACCGTGCCCGGGGAAAAGCTCCCGCACTGTCGCCTCCCTCTCGCCCAGGTCCACCGGTACCTCCTTCCCGGGACGCTGGCCTGGGAAGAGTTCCCGCGCGGCCACATCCCTCTCGCCTGCCTCCACCGGGACCTCCTTCCCGGGGCGCTGCCCTGGAGCGTTCTCGCCTAATAGCGGAACCACCTCCACCGAAACCTGCGGCGTCTCCCACTCATTCCTTGCCGAGAAGGCCAAGTTGATCGTCTGCATGACTTCTCGCCTGAAGTCCTCAAACATCTTCTTCGTCGCATCGTCTACCCGGGTGGGGGATCCTCCTACGCCTGATCCTTCACCTTCGCCTCCCGCAATGGGACTTAACTCGAGATTTTCTTACACCGACTGCTTCCACGCTCACCGCACCAGAACTGTTGAAGCCAAAAATGACCTCAACGAATGTTCACGAACCAAAGTGCAGCCGACGCCTACTTCTCTCAAATCTCGACCCCTGACTGGCTGCTAAGGTCCTAGAAAAGACCCAAAGCCTCAGCTGGGAGGTCCCACCACACACCCAGAAGATCTCTGAGAGCTTCCCCTCCAAAGCCAAATGTTGGGTTGGGAGCTCCTCAGAAAGCGCTAGTGTTAGAGAATAATGAAAGCCTGCTTTCCAAAGAGCCCCTATAGGTCTTTTTATAGTCTTCCTTTGACCTGAAGATACTGAAATACCCCTGAGGGGTCTGCCAATAGCCAAATCCCGCTACCATCCCAAGGGCATTTGGGTGATTTTACCTGGGGATAAAAAATAATAATAATAAAATAATCTCCTCTGGACTCCGGGTCCCACCCCGTGGGCCCACTTGGCGAGACCCCCGGCCTAGAAGGCTCTCGCTGGGTCCCCACTAGGCCCACCTTGGCGAGAACTCCTGCCAGGAAGGTTCTCGCGCTAGGTAGTCATGATGCCATTGCGAATGAAGGCTCACCTAAGGCCTTCTCGCCTGCCCTGGGCGGGAGCTTTCCCTAAGGCGGGAGCTTCCGTAGTCAAGACATCTGCTCTAGTCGGTCGATGATCTCTCCTGCCGGGAGCTCGACTATCTGCTCTGGTCGGTCGACGATCTCTCCTGCCGGGAGCTAGACTTTCTGCTCTGGTCGGTCGACGATCTCTCCTGCCGGGAGCTCGACTTTCTGCTCTGGTCGGTCGACGATCTCTCCTGCCGGGAGCTCGACTTTCTACTCTGGTTTCCCTAGCTTTCGCCTGCCCTTGGCGGGAGCTCCTTCAGGGCAGAAGTTCCTCTGGCTTTGGACCCGAAGCCTGTCGTGGCGCGAACGATATCGCCCACCGCCAGGCGGGAGCCTTTAAGGACGAGAACTCCACAAGTATGCCTTAGGGTTAACCCAAGGCTAGCCTGAGGCGAGCCCAATCCCTCAGTGAAGTCTCCGGGTCCCACCCAGTGAATATGGGGTTGTACAAAGACTTTTTGAGTCTAACGGCTATAAAGGACAGCCTGGCAGATCAAGCAGAAATCATATCTCAGCTAATAAGACAAATAACTTTGTCAGAATAGATTAGCTCATGCATAAGGAATGGAATAGATATTGCATGGAAATATTATCACAATTTATTCAAATAATCTTTTATAAAATATGCTAAAATAAATATGAAATAAATCACATCATAGAAGACGACAAAATTATTCAAAACATACAGCAAAATGTCGAACGACCTTCGGAGATCGTCGAACGAGGCACGGAGATCGTCGACCTATCAGACAGATAGTCGAACGATCCAGATAGTCGACCTATCAAAGAAGATAGTCGAACTACCTCAGCAGATAGTCGAACTATCAGGACAGATAGTCGAGCTATCAGATAGTCGATCTATCAGGACAGATAGTCGAACTACCAAAGCAAAACAGATAGTCGACCTATCAACAGATAGTCGAACTATCACAGAAAACAGATAGTCAATCTATCAATAGATAGTCGAGCTATCACAGAAAACAGATAGTCGATCTATCAACAGATAGTCGAGCTATCAGATAGTTGAACTATCCAAGCAAATAGTCGAACTATCAAAGCAAACAGATAATCGAACTATCAAACAGATAGTCGAATTATCAGATAGTTGAACTATACAAACAGATAGTCAAACTATCAAGCAACACAGATAGTCGACCTATCAACAGATAGTCGAACTATCAGATAGTTGAACTATCCAAACAGATAGTCGAACTATCAAACAAAGCAGATAGTCGACCTATCAACAGATAGTCGAGCTACCAAAGAGAACAGATAGTCGACCTATCAAACAGATAGTCGAACTATCAGATAGTTGAACTATCCAAACAGATAGTCGAACTATCAAACAAAGCAGATAGTCGACCTATCAACAGATAGTCGAACTATCAAAACAAACAGATAGTCGAGCTATCAAAGCAAACAGATAGTCGACCTATCAACAGATAGTCGAGCTATCAGGAAGACGATCGTCGAACGGCTGATCGACGATAGTCGAGCGACATTCGACCATAGTCGAACGAAAAACTACTTAACCAAATATTCATCTGGAAAAGCAATTCTGCACAACTAGAGAATCTAACCTATCAACTAACCTTTGACCATAGATAAATCTTGGGTCAAGAGACAGAAAGAGAGGACTGAACTCAAATCAAAACTAGGGTACCAACAATCTCCCCCTATTTGAGTTAAGTCTCTCAACAACTAAAACATACAAAACTAATTACTGAAAGTAAATGAAATGCATGAAAAGAAATAACTAAGCAGATAACATCAATCAAACAGATAAGCAATTAACTGTCAATCAATGAAATATTAAGGTGCTTCAGAGTTAGATTTAGGATCAGAAGAGCTAGAAATAAAAGTAATCTTTCTAGAGGGATCTTGGGCTTCTTTCCTTGACAGCTTCAGGTCTTGTTCTCCAATGATTTTCAATTCTGATGCTCTTGGGACAACTACCTCAGGATGCTTTTCCATGTACTTTGAAGGGTCAAATACCTCAGGTCTAACCTAGAATTTATCGAGCTCCTTCATTCTGAATTTTGACATCGTGGTCAATCCTGCAGTGTCTTTTCCTTCTGCTTTTGCTTTCTTAATTTCAGCTGCTCCAACAAGTTCAAGAAAACGAGCCATCCTAAAATTAGGATCAAGCTCTGGGCTTTCATAAACAATCTCAGAAGATGTATCAACTGGTTGTTTATCCTGAATGACTAGATAAGAGGGAGGAGCAGACTTAGCAAATATCTTGCTAGAATTTTTAGATAAAATAATTTGCTTACCTTTTGAAACATCCTTCACAGAATGATCTGGCTTAGGAGAGGATGAGCATTTGAGTTTTTTAGAATGAGGAGGAGAAAATGTTGGTCTTTGATATACCACCTCCTTTACTTGTTCCTTAACAACATCAAGCCTTTGATAGCCAGATTGAGTTTTACCTTGGTATCCTTGTGAACTTCTCCTTTGAGCTGACTGAGATGGATTGAACCTTTCAGACTGAGCAGCTGGGTTTGCAGATAAGTTTCCTGAGGCTCCTGCACTGGGAGGTGGAGGACCTCTAGGAGTCCATCTTGGAACAGGACTGTCATACCTTTTTGACTTCTTTCTTTGCTTCTGCTAATTTTTAGAGAAAGCCATCCAGTGCTGGAAATCTTTTGACTTAGGATCAATGCCTTTCAGAATATAATAAGGAGTATCATTATCTGGATTAGGAGGAGGAGGAGGAGCTACAACTTTCCTTTTCTTTTTAGCAATTCTTTTTCTTTTTGACTCAGCAGACTCATCAGAATCAATTTCATCCTCAGAATTAGAAGAGATGGGCAGATCATATGGATCAACTGCCTCTTGCATAGCTCTTTCCTTTTCCTTTAGAGCAGCTTTTTCTATTTCTTCTTCCATGGCATCCTGTGCCAGGAGAGCATCTAAATTCAAACCGGGGGAATCATCTCATACAGTAGATTTTTCAATTTAAGCATCTGAATCCTTTTCTTTTTCATCAGCAACTATCATGGTGACCAGTTCTACTTGCACTTCTAGCTGAGCTGGCTGGACAGCCTCAGAAACTTGAACAGCTGGTTCTAGTTGAACTTGAACTTCTGGAGCTGGTTGGATAACAGGCTCTTGAACATCTAAAACTTCTTCCATATTATCTGTAGTATTATGAATAAAATTTTGCTAAATGACATCTAATCATCCCTTCCAGGTATTCCCATACAAGCATATCAGTTATTAAGTCTAAAAAGTGAGTAAAGGGAATACCTTCAGAATCGACCTTTGCGTGTCCTAACTCCCATAACTCATCTAGAAAGGAAGTAATAACTCCTTCTAGGTACAGGGCGACCAGGGGAGTAGAACATTCTTCCAGGCACGCTTTAACAATAAATTTAGACTTTAATAATGCATCAGAAATTTCTTTTTCAGATAAACTTTGAGGAGGAGCTGATACTTCTAATTCTTTCTCTGCCACTGCAGGAGGATCTGCTGGAGGGGAGGCCAAAGGCTGCTCAGAGACATCTTCATGAAGCATCTCCCCGTGCTTGATTTCAGTAGATACTGAAACCAGGCCCCTAGAGGAAGAGGGCTCAGCAGACTTTGAGAGTGCTAGAATAGCAGCAGTCAAAGAAGATATGGAGGAAACAAGAGGGGCAATTGCCTCTTCAATCATAGTTTTGATTGAGGGGGTAATTAGCTCCAAGATGCTAGATATGAAAGCTGGGGAGATTTCAGATGATGAAGATGATGGGGGAATCTCAGAGGATGGAAGATCAACAGGAATGGTGTATTCCTGATGAGTTGGAGAATGAACTGGAGATGGAGCTGGAGATGCATGAGAAGATGCAGGGTGATCAATATGATCTGAAGAAGGAATTGGAGACTGAGGAGGAGTAGAAATCTCAAAAACCAATAAATCAAAACTGGGATGAGAAATCCCAGCAAGATGAGACGGGAGAGGAGATGCAGGAGGAGATGCAAGGTGAGAAGCAGAAGGTCGTACTTCAATTGAAGTTGATGGAACTTCAACTGAAGTAGACGGCAAAGAAGATGAAGAAGATGGAAGGGAGAGGTTTGCTGAGCCAGCTTCTTGTAGGGGAGGAGTGACTGAGGCAGTCCTAGTGCTCTCAGATGTAGCTGGAGCAACCCCGGCGGGAGCGGGCTTCAGAAAGGTCCTTTTCCATTTGGTGAACAAGGCTGGATCCATCTTCTTGCTGGCGTTTATGGAGGTGGCAGCTGAAACTAACAGATGGGGATACTTTTCCTTCAGAAAAATCCCAACTACCCTACCCAGGGTAACTTCTTTCTTGCTGTTCTTTTTCCTGATCAAATCAAACATAACGCCTGCCCAATTAATCTGTTTCTTATTTACAATTGCACACATCAGTGCAAACTACTGCCTTGTAATATTGTCGTGGGAGGAGTGCTTTCCCAGTAGCACTTTTCCAACTATTTCAGCAAGAAACTTAATCTTAAACAGAAAATTTACTTTGAGCAGCTTAGAGGGAATGCCTTCGGCATGTCCCAGCTCTGACATCATTCTCCCAAACTCTGGGGTATCTTGCTCATACTCTTCTTCCCCATTTATCAATCCAAATATTTCAGTTAAAATAGCGGGAGTCAATGTTATCTCTTCTCCGCCAATGGTTCCGGTCATCGAATCATCAGTTGAAGACGAAGTGAATGCCCACTCTTTGATCTCTTGAGTGTTTATCTTTATTCTGGAGGACATGAGCTTCTCTAACCCTTGATCTTTGCACAGATTAAGAATTTCCACAATTCCGGGTTCGCAGCAGCTGAAGGAGTCGAAATCTACACTGAATCCTGCATCAAACTTCACTACTGCTAGGAGCGCTGGAGAAATCGCCATCGAAAGAGCTGGAGAATACGAGGGAGAGACGGCGAGGACGAAGCGGCAGAAAACACAAGACAAAGAGCAAGCGGGAAGACGGAATGTGAAAAGACGCTCTCCGTCGACGATAAAAGCAACTATCTCTTAACCTAGGTCGACCATCGGCTTTATATTAAAACAACGATCGTCGATCTATTTAAAAGATACTGGAGACGATGGTCGAACGGTCGTTCGACGATCGGTCCTGTAGTAGAGTAGTCGATCAATCGTTCGACTATTTCTGTCTTCACAAACAGCAAGCTGTCGACAACCATAGATCGACGATATGCTCGACCTGTTCGACGATCTTCGAACGCCGGTCGACGATCTTCAAGCAGATAAGCTATTATCAACCATAGGTCGACGATAGGCTTGATCCGATCGACTATCTTCGAACGTCGTTCGACTATCTTCGAACAAGTTTCAACAAGGCAGACGTCACACTTAGTCTCTTCCATTAATCATGCCTAGTTGAACTAAAAAGAATAGATGCTTCTGTTCATCTAAGGGCTTGGTGAATATATCACCTCTCTGAAGGTCTGTGGATATGAACTCAAGGCTGATCTTGTTCTTTTCCACACAATCTCTCAGGAAATGGTGCCAGATCTCAATGTGCTTCGTTCTAGAGTGGTGCACGGGATTTTGTGCAATAGAGATAGCACTGGTACTATCACACATGATTTTTGTGTTCTTGTGTGAGTACCCATAATCCAAAAGTTGGTTTTGTATCCACAAGATCTGTGAACAACAACTAGCAGCTGCTATATATTCAGCTTCTGTAGTTGAGGTTGATACAGAGGCCTACTTCTTACAGAACAAAGAGACCAATCTCTCTCCCAGGAACTGGCAAGTTCCTGAGGTACTTTTCCTATCAACTCTACAGCCAGCATAATCAGAATTTGAATATCCAATTAATTCAAATTCTGACTCAGCTGGGTACCAAAGTCCTAGATTTGGACATCCCTTCAGGTATCTCAAGATTCTCTTGAGAAGAATCAGATGAGATTCCTTGGGGCTGGCCTGGAATCTAGCACAAAGGCATATAGCAAACATTATGTCTGGCCTACTTGCAGTTAAATACAATAGGGAACCAACAATGGCCCAATAATTCTTTTGATCAACAGGCTTTCCCTGATCATCAGAATCAATAACTACATTAGTAGCCATAGGTGTATGCATTGCTGAAGCATCAGCCATCCCAAACTTCTTTACCAATTCCTTGGCATATTTGGATTGGGAGATGAAGATGCCATCGGCATCTTGCTTTACTTGGAGACCAAGAAAGTAAGACAGCTTACCCATACTACTCATCTCAAACTTGGAATGCATCAAGTTAGAGAACTTTTTGCACAGTTTGGGATCAGTGGAACCAAAAATAATGTCATCCACATACACTTGAACTAACAGGATTGTGTCCTTGTGGTGCTTGACGAAGAGGGTTCTATCAACTACTCCCCTAACAAAGTTGTGCTCTAACAGGAAACTAGCTAGAGTCTCATACCAGGCTCTTGGTGCTTGTTTGTGTCCATAAAGAGCTTTTTGCAACTTGAATACATGTGAGGGTTGAGTTGAAGAAACAAACCCAGGTGGCTGTTCAATAAATACCTCTTCCTTTAGCTCACCATTTAGAAAGGCACTTTTTACATCCATCTGAAAAACTTTAAATTTCATATAGGCTGCATAGGCTAAGAAGATCCTTATTGCCTCTAGCCTTGCAACAGGAGCAAAGGTTTGGTCATAATCTATACCTTCCTCCTGTCTGTAGCCCTGAGCTACAAGCCTAGCTTTGTTCCTTACAATGATTCCATTTGCATCCAACTTGTTTCTATACACCCACTTGGTGCCTATGATCAGTTGGCCTTTAGGTCTTGGAACCAAAGTCCACACTTTACATCTCTCAAACTGATTGAGTTCCTCTTGCATAGCAATGATCCAGTGGGGATCTAGCTCAGCATCTTTAATGGTGAGGGGCTCAATCTGTGAGAGGAAACAAGCGTGCATCACATCCTGTCTTAACTGATGTCTTGTTTGAACACCAGCTGATATGTCTCCTATCACTTGAGATATAGGATGATCTCTAAGTGTGACAACATCAGCAGGTGGGATGTGATCTTCAGCAATAGTTGGGATTAATTCCTCAGGAGGAATTTGATCTACTATTGGTGGTACAGCAACAACTTCTGCAATGTCTTCATCACTATCTGATTCAGTGATATGAAGAGTTGAAAGATGAAGAATCTCTTGAGTGACATCTTTGCTAGACTCTTGTACCTGCAATGAACTAGAGGAAGGGGAAGTTTCCTTCTCCTTGTAAAACATTTGGGATTCATCAAAGGACACATGAACAGACTCTTCAATTTTAGAAGAAGATTTATTAAAAACCCTATAAGCTTTGCTTACTTGGGAATATCCAAGAAAAATTCCCATTGAAGCTTTTGTTTAAAATTTTCTAAGGTATTCTTTATTATTATTATGAATATAAACTAAACAACCAAATACTCTAAAATAATTTATTTTAGGTTTCTTTCCTTTAAGCAACTCATAAGGAGTTTTACACTTAAGCTTGTGTATCAGACTTCTATTCAAGACATAGTTGGCTGTACTAATAGCTTCTGCCCAATAGGAAAGAGGCATATTAGCATCTGCCAACAATGTGCCAGCAGCTTCAATCAGGGTTCTGTTCTTCCTTTCAACTACCCCATTTTGTTGGGGAGTTCTAGGAGCTGAGAAGCTATGTTTGATACCTTCTCTCTCACAGAATTCTTGCATGAGAAGAGAGTCAAACTCAGTACCATGATCACTTTTGATCAAGGCCACATGAGTAGAGTACTCAGTCTGCACACATAATAGAAAATCTGTAAGGGCTTTGAAGTTATTAGCCTTAGTTCTCAAAAAGAACACCCAAGTGAACCTAGAGAAGTCATCTACAATGACTAGGGTGTAATACTTCCCTCCTAGACTCTGCAGATTTCAGAGTGAGTTGAGTTAAAATCTACTAAATAAATGTTACCTTATCTAATACCTACTAATACAACATTATTATTTAAAGTAATATTACAAAGAGAGTTAGAGAATGATACATGGTATCCAGCATCACATAACTGACTTACTGAAATTAGATTGTGCTTCAGTCCAGTTACATAAGCAACTCTCTTGAAAGTTACAGCTCCAATTGTCATCCTGCCATAGCCTTCAGTTTGACCACAGCTTGAATCTCCAAAGATTACCTTTGGGCCAAGCTTGGCTTTGAACCTTGACAGATGTTCTTTATTTCCTGTCATATGCTAGGAGCAACCACTATCCAAATACCACTTATTCTGAGTGATAGGATAGGTCTTCACCTGCAAATAAATCAATTAAACATTGTGGACCCAGGTAACCTTGGGTCCCTTATTTTTCACATAAGAAAAACTGGAAATAAATGAATAAGCAGGCTGAGGGTGATAACCTAACGGGTAAGATCTCCTAGGTGGGATTCTCCATGCAGATGATGGGTCAATGAACCTAGGGTTTCTATTTTCATTCTGGTTTCTAAAGTTCTGGGTGAAGTTTTGAAATTCATTTTGAAAACGTCGATCGGCGTTCGACGATTGGTACCCAGATCGCCGATCTCCGTTCGACCACTGGGCCTGCGATCGTCGAGCTGCATTCGACGCTCTTTATAATTCCTTAAATTTTTGTTTTCTTTTCTCTCTCTTAGCTTTATTTAAGGCTTTATTAACCTGATTAACTTGCTCAGTGTTTTTTATTCCACTAGATGAAATAAAATTCACTGGAGTTGAAAGATGGTTTTTAAGAACAATTGGGGGTTCACTAGAAGATGCTCCTAAGCCTAATTTATTATTGCCTGACCTAGTGTTAGACATGCTGGTTATTTCAAGCAGCTTAAGGCTTCTTCCATTCAGAGACTCTTCTAACCTTTTGGACTTAGCTAATTCATTCTTAAAGAATTTTATTTCTTCACTAGCATTAGTGAGTTCTGCTGTTAACCTAATGTTTTCAATAGTAATTAATTCAGATTCAGCTAGTTTATTTCTAAGCTCTTTTATTTCCTTTTCAGGACTAATTAAATCTAAACATAAAGATTTAAAATCTGATTTAAATTCATCAGATGTAAAGTCGTAAGAAGACAATACCTCATCTTCTGTTGGCATTTCTTCATCAGAATCTGAACTCTCTGCAGCTGAGTGATTGCTGCAGGCATCAATTGCCATCAGACAAACTTCCTATGCCTTCTTTTCTTCCTCATCCTCACTGGAGCTTGAGGAGGAAGATTCCTCATCAGAATCGCTCCAGGTTTCAGCAACAAAGCCTCTCTCCTTCTTTTTGTTCTTGTAGGAGGATGGCTTGGAATGCTTCCTGTGTTGATCCTTGTCTTTTCTTTTCTCTTTATTCTTTTCCTCTGGATAATTTGGAAGAATATGTCCAGGCTTCCTGCAACCATAGCAGATTATTTCTTTAGAAGGAGTACGATCATACCTTGGTTTATCTTCATACTTTGAAGACTTCTTTCTGAATTCTTTCCTTCCCATCTTGAGAAACCTTTTGGCAAATAATGCCATCAGTTCCTCATTGGACTGGCTTCCTTCAGAAGCATCAGCAGCTTTGAGAGCAAGGGTTTGCTCTTTTCTTGTGGGAGTTGGAGTTTTTGCTTCAGCCTCAGCTTCCCTGGACTTCAGCACTTGCTCAAAAGACTTGAGCTTGCCGAGAAGGGCTTATGTTGAGATTTCTGTTGTGCTTCTGGCCTCCTTGATAGGCCAGATCCTCAGATCCCATGTGCTAGGGAAGCACATAAGAATCTTATCATTGACCTCTGTCAATGAAATATTCTTATCAAGAGTCCTCAGCTCATTGATGATTGATTTGAGCCTTGTGTACATAGCTTCAACTGATTCAGCATCAGTTTTCTTGAAGTTCTCATACTGTGAGATAAGGTTGGACCTCCTGTCCTTCCTTTCATCAGCTGAACCAACTACAATCTGGTTCAGTGTATCCCACATTGCTTTTGCTGAGGAGAAGTCAGCAACCTTCTGGAATACTTCATCAGACATTGTCTGAGCCAGAATGTTCATTGCCTTAGCATATGCTATCTTTGCCTTTTTGTATTCATCATTGTAATCTGGAGGAGGCACTGCACTCATATCAGTTGATGATGAGGCAGTAGCTGCAGCAGGTGCTCTTGGTGGTCCTATCAAAATAGAAGCAAAGATACTCTCAACAATAGAATTTATATATAATTTAATCCTTGCCTTCCAGATGCTAAACTTAGCTAAGTTGCATGCTGGAGGTCTGGTGCTAGAGTAATCCTTGGACTGGGCCATGATAGTGAAAGTGAATATCTATAATCCTTGGTATCTATCAGGATCTTGTGACTTAGGTGTTAGCCTATACAGTCAGCCAACCTCCCTCTGATACCAATTGAAAGAAAAGGGATAGATACTACTCTAGAGGGGGGGGTGAATAGAGTAATCAAAAATTGCACTAGCAAAGTTGACTGTCTACTCAACTCCCTTGGAGTTAATTGCGGAATGAAGGTTATAGATATTTGAGATGAAACCCTAAAACCTAACACAAGTGTTGTGCACAAAGACAGCCAACTGTAATTACAGTTAAGGCTTGGAATCCTAAACAGCAACTAGCAATCCTAGTTAAAATCTAATCACAACCAATCAGCACAGAGAATTAAATAAACAATCCAGACGACACAAGGAATTTATAGTGGTTCCCCAAACAACTTGGGTACGTCCACTCTTCTACCAACAAGGTAGGAATCCACTCAGGTTTTTGATCAGGTGCCCTGCCACCAACAAGATCTGCTGCAGGTAGATCTAGAGACCCTTTAGACTTTTGATCAGGTGTCTAAAAACCAACACAGGTTTTTGATCAGGTGCCCTGCCACCAAGGGATACTTTTGAAGGGAGTAATAACCCTTTACAGGAGGGGGAAAGGAGGTTAGAATGTCTTCTCTATTTTACAATAGATTAGAGAAGCACAAGAACTTGCACTGAGCTAGAAAGCTCTAAAGAATCAAGGCTCCCCCTGGCTAAAAGAATATCCAGGTGAAGTCTTGCTTCAGTGCAGAAACACTTCAGAAAATCTGAAGGAAAAAGCTACAAGAAGATAAATAATATGAAATAAAATTTCTTCTTTAGGTAGCTATCTTCTTCTCCTTCTTCTTCAAAAGGCTCTGAGTGCAAATCTTCCTGGAGGCAGGAGAACTCAGGTTGAGGAAGAGTGAAGAACTAAAACTTCTTCTCAGTTAGAATGTGAATGAGCTGAGAGCAGTTGAGAACTGTAAGCTTTTAGTTTGAATGCTGTAGTTAGCTTTTGAATATGAGAACTAGTTTATTTCTTTCTTCAAACAATCCTTTATATAGCAGCAGCAGCAATAGCTCTCAAAAGAGTTTGAATCTTGTCTTCTATTGAAATTTGCAAGCTGGGCTGCAAAAAGCATAAAGCAAAACAAATACTGCAGGCAGATATCCTATAAAAGGATAAAGCTTTCTAAGAAGCTGCAAATAACTCTGATGAAATAATACAAGAGAAAGTCACATCAGAAGAGACTCTTTACGGCCAACGAAGACTTTTTGAGTCTAACGGTTATAAAGGACAGCCTGGCAGATCAAGCAGAAATCATATCTCAGCTAATAAGACAAACAACTTTGTCAGAAAAGATTAGCTCATGCATAAGGAATGGAATAGATATTGCATGGAAATATTATCACAATTTATTCAAATAATCTTTTATAAAATATGCTAAAATAAATATGAAATAAATCACATCATAGAAGACGACAAAATTATTCAAAACATACAACAAAACATCGAACGACCTTCGGAGATCGTCGAACGAGGCACGGAGATCGTCGACCTATCAGACAGATAGTCGAACGATCCAGATAGTCGACCTATCAAAGAAGATAGTCGAACTACCTCAGCAGATAGTCGAATTATCAGGATAGATAGTCGAGCTATCAGATAGTCGATCTATCAGGACAGATAGTCGAACTACAAAAGCAAAACAGATAGTCGACCTATCAATAGATAGTCAAACTATCATAGAAAACAGATAGTCGATCTATCAACAGATAGTCGAGCTATCACAGAAAACAGATAGTCGATCTATCAATATATAGTCGAGCTATCAGATAGTTGAACTATCCAAGCAAATAGTCGAACTATCAAAGCAAACAGATAGTCGACCTATCAAACAGATAGTCGAACTATCAGATAGTTGAACTATCCAAACAGATAGTCGAACTATCAAGCAGCACAGATAGTCGACCTATCAACAGATAGTCGAACTATCAGATAGTTGAACTATCCAAACAGATAGTCGAACTATCAAACAAAGCAGATAGTCGACCTATCAACAGATAGTCGAGCTACCAAAGAGAACAGATAGTCAACCTATCAAACAGATAGTCGAACTATCAGATAGTTGAACTATCCAAACAGATAGTCGAACTATCAAACAAAGCAGATAGTCGACCTATCAACAGATAGTCGAACTATCAAAACAAACAGATAGTCGACCTATCAACAGATAGTCGAGCTATCAAAGCAAACAGATAGTCGACCTATCAACAGATAGTCGAGCTATCAGGAAGATGATCATCGAACGGCTGATCGACGATAGTCGAGCGACGTTCGACCATAGTCGAACGAAAAACTACTTAACCAAATATTCATCTGGAAAAGCAATTCTACACAACTAGAGAATCTAACCTATCAACTAACCTTTGACCATAGATAAATCTTGGGTCAAGAGACAGAAAGAGAGGACTGAACTCAAATCAAAACTAGGGTACCAACACATGTCCTTACCTTCATCCAGCAATGACTCACATCGTCACCCTTCCTTGCACAGAACGAGCACACAAGCTCTCCCTTAGGTACACCTTGAATGGCGTGCACCTGCTGCTGATTTAGGGTGGCAGTCCTCTTGAAACACCTTTCGTAAGGGTGGCCAGGATGACCACAGAAGCTACACACTTCCTTACTTTTCTTTTTCAAAAAAGGGCAAGATGCCCTGGAGCTACCATTCTCAACACCTTTCCTTTTCTCTTTCCTTTCCGCAACACCATGGTTCTTAGCATTTTCAATCGCCTCCACTTTCAAAGCGGCTTCCACTGCTTCAGCATAACTTTCAGCTCGGTAAGCGCATGCCAACTATTGGACATCGCTTCTTAATCCTCCCAAGAAACATTTCACTCTACCCTCCTCATAAGCTACCAAATCAGGAGCAAACCTACTCAGTTTGCTAAACTTAATCTCGTACTCGCTCACCGTGAGCTATCTCTGCTTCAGATGCAGGAATTTATTCATGAGATGGTCCTGCTCGACCGAGGGCAGAAACCTTTTCAGCAACATCTTCTTAAAAGAGTCCCAGGAGCAGCCTTCCTTCAGACTCTCCTTTTCACGAATCCACCAACTATTTGCTAGGCCTTTTAACTGATAGGCTGCAATCATAACCTTCCGGGCTTCTAGAATTCCGGAATACGAAAACATCTTTTCGATGGAGATGATCCAATCATCTAAAATCATTAAGTCAACACTCCCGTCATAAGTAGGAGGTCTCAATCGCTGGAAATGTGAGATGAAATTCATCTCTGGTGGTAGCGTCACCGGGGGCACAAAAGGAGCAGAGGCATCAGGTATGGCTTGATCCACGACAGGATCTTGCACTAAGGGTTGTTGCTTGGGAGCGGCAGACAACAAGGTCGTAATTTGCGATTGCATCGCAACTACTTGCCTTGATAGAGCCTCATTGCTCTGGCGCAAACTCTCGATCAACGCATCACTCTGAGCACCCTCTGACTCACCCTCCGACTGGGGAGTCGACCTCATAGCAATACGCTTTAGCGGCATTTCTAAAAATGCAAACGAACAACCCATCAAAATCCTAGATTGCGACTAGGGCAAACAAAACTAGTTCAGACCATACTTAAAAGACACTTGCTTAAGCTGTCACTTGCTCTGGGATTATATGATGATGATATGTCCTACTCCGGATGATATCCTATCATCCTATTGACTTATGTGACTATGATATGAATGCATGGCTTCTTTACACTTATTTAAAATCATATGTGTACATATGTCATCATGTAAATCTTTAGCTTGGCATGTTGTGCTTTTGTTATGTTATGCTATGTATGCAGTGTTATGCATCCTAAAAAGGCCTTAATGCATATTATGAGCGACGTACACTTGAAATATTATGCATCCCATACTACATAACATTGCATGCAACGAAAAAAAAAGAAAAACGTGCTAATGAGCATTCATGTGGTGAGGTTATGCATCCCATACTATATAACCCTCACATGTTGCCACCTATGGTGGATCCATATACAAACACATATTATGCATCCCATATTACATAATATGCACCATATACTTCTAATCATGCTTATGAGTGTAGTGTTCATGCTTAAGCCAAGACATACTGATGACACATTAGTGTGTGTATGATATGACACTAAACAACTAACACTAACGAGGGAAGGTTGCCTGACCAATTGTCAAGCAACCTCCCTCTGATACCAACTATCACAACCCGCATTTTCACCACATATAAAAACATATCAAAGTAAGGGAAAATGCGCCTCATGATGCCACGTCAGCAGGGGATAACTGTGGATGCTCAGGCAGACACCTACTTAATCATGAAGAAAAATTGTTTAAGTTATTTTTAAAGAAAAAATTAGTTAAGTGCAATAGTTAGCCGTATCGCTCGGCTTAATGGCTCATTTAGTCCACGAATCAAAATATAGTTATACGCTGCGTAAAAATTCTTATTTAGATTGACTCCAACATCCTACATGAGTATAAACGTCCCTGAAGGACAACTCATGCTATGCAAGACTCTAAATTTATAATAGTAGTAAGGATAGCTTTTACGGTCGCTAAATATAATAAGTTAGAGTTTTTAAATTATGCAGTGCATGAAGTAATAGTAATAGATTTTATTCTTAAAAATACCTAACATGCATTCCTAGCATAAATCCTCCTAGAGAGCAAGTAATCCACATCCACATAGAGAGAAATAAGCAGCAAGCAAGTATCAAACAAATAACAAAACTGTGGGCGCCAACAACTGACACGAACCCACCTACAGTAAAGTCAGTCTGAACCAGTAACTAAATAAACAACAGTCTACCTCGTTGAGATGAGATAACAACCACGGCCAACACTGCCATCCAAAAACACCAAAACTAGCTCTACTACCTGCTACTGCTCTGTACCTGGGGCATTCCAAAGACAGAACACCTCAGCAAGAAAGTACAAATGGTGGCAGAGAATAAATACGCCAAAATAAACAAAGATCAAGGGGTACCAACCCAAGACCAACACTACTAAAATAAAGCATCGAACAGGAAAAGAAAGAAATACTTACGTGAATCGTGACGTACTCCAACAAATACACCAGATTTCCCAAGGCAAAAAGAGAACAAAAATAAGTAAAAACATAAGGAAGAAATTTAACTACATTTACTAAGTACCTGTGGTCGACTCTACCCCAGAAACACGGGCGAGGTGGTCACTCAATTGGACACACCCCTCCCGAATAATTTATCCGCTTAACTGTGAGGGAGTCTCTACTCTCCACCATACAACGCAGATGCCCAAAAACCCAGTAGAATTCCACAAGGTACAATAAACGAGTCAGACAATACGGAGGTGGTTTTATCCACTAACTCCCGCAATTTTAGAAATCCAAAGAAACCACAACACATATATATCTCGAGATTTGGCTCGTCGGATTCTACTTGATATTACTAGATACATGACATGGTTGATCAACCCTTAAGAACGATTTACAATCCTAAATAACTCTAATCTGTTCAATAACGGAATCTAAGGCGTTTAAAGCCATCAATAAGACACTTCAAGAATGATCAAACATAATCGGACAAAAATCGAGTTCATCATGACAAAACGTTACAACCTCATGTGATCATTGAGAAGGTTAATCATAACTATAATTTGAAAGAATAAGCGTAGAAAATTTTAATTAACATGAAAACATAGCCGTTACCATCAAATCGGACAAGGAGAAATGAGGGGAAACCTCCACTTGCCTTGATTTTACCGGAAAAATCCTCTGAATCACTGCACGTTGTAGATCGGGGAAAATGAACACGGGAGGAGTTGAAATCTAAACAAAAATGACCGAAAAGGGGGTTAGGGCCGAAAAATCATAACAAAAAAACTCAAGGAAAGGGAAAAAATTTACCACGATAGCATAGCTCTCGGTGAGAGCTTTCCGGATCTATATTCGGATGAAGATTTCGAGCAGCGGAGCACCGTCGGCGGTCACCAGCAGGTTCACGAAGTATTTTCTCTCTCACGCTCACGCCGCTCTATTTCGGGAGGAAAAAGAATCGGAGAAGATGAAGTTCTGTTAAAACCTAAGTCCAAGAATATATATATATATATATATATATATATATAGATATATAAATATATATATATATATGT
Source organism: Platanthera zijinensis (assembly GCA_039513925.1). Taxonomy (NCBI): domain Eukaryota; kingdom Viridiplantae; phylum Streptophyta; class Magnoliopsida; order Asparagales; family Orchidaceae; genus Platanthera; species Platanthera zijinensis. The sequence goes on from CM077078.1 coordinate 113,356,884, forward strand.
AAAAGTACTTGTAAAATTTTTTGTCTGAATACAAGAAAACGTGTGATTTATGAGTTGCTACGGGGAAACAAAAAATAGTGATCTAAGAAGGCATCAAATCGAATAGTGCCCAACATGAAAAGTGTAGATCTCGTAGAGACGAACAAATTTCATGTTGACCATTATTTCGTACGACATCGTTTTGACACTCAAAACGGTGTCCGAACACAGACGGTACAAAACCACTCGAGAGGAAACAGACCTACTCGAGAGGGAGAGGTTGGCTTTCGAGAATGACATTGGTTCTCGAGAACAAAAGCTATGGTTCTCGATAAAAAACATCATTTCTCGAGATGGAGAGGCTAAGGCTCTCGAGAACAACATTGGTTCTCGAGAATAAAGGCTTAGGACTTGAGAGAATTAATAAAACAGGCTACCTATGAGCAGTCTCGGGAGAATCAAAAATAGAGGTCTAAGATGGCTCCAAATCAAAAAGTGTCCAACATTAAAGTTGTATCTCTCATCGAAACGAACAAATTTAATGTTGACAGTTTTTCCATACAGTGCTGTTTTGACCCTAAAACATGCGCCCGAACGCAGACTATACAGGACTACTCGAGAGGAAAGGTGGCTTCTCGAGAAATAGAGCAAAATTCTCGAGAGAAACTCATAGTTCTCGAGATAAACATCATAGTTCTCGAGAAAAAAATAGCAGGACTCGAGAGAATTAAGTATTTCTCGAGAATAAGACCATAATTCTCGAGAATAAACAGTAGTTCTCGAAAACTACAAGGGTTCTCAGGTAGAAATCATTAATGCAGCTTATTTAGGAGCAGTTTTGAGAAAATTGAAAATAAGAGTCTAAGATGGCTTCAAATCAAAAAGTGATCAACATAAAAGTTGTAGATATCGTCGATACGAACAAATTTAATGTTTACCATTTTTTGATACGACTACATTTTGATACTCAAAACGGCACCTGAACGTAGGCCGAAACGGACCTCTCGAGAACAGCAAAGGACTTCTCGAGAACAACAAAGAATGTCTCGAGAACAGCATAGGACTTCTCGAGAACTAGGACAAACTTCTAGAGAACTAGGATATACTTCTCAAGAACTAGAGCAGACTTCTCGAAAACATTAAGTCGTGACTTCTCGAGAACAATTGGGAGTTCTCGAGAACGAAAGGAGGGATCTCGAGTACAAGCAGGACAAATTGCACAAGTTCCGATTTGACTAATATTTTGTAATGAATCGCTGACTCTACGAATTAACAGCGTAGACAACCTTAGAATCCGACGTACCATTCTCGAGATATTAAGTCACGCGCCGAGACTCCAAAAATTCTCTGATTGCGATGAAACTTGACAAGCAAGTCCAAGATTATTTAACTTAAATTTAAAAATGCAAAATTTTTCCCAATTACAACAAGAATTCGGCCGACTCGACCGTACGGACACGAAAATGCCTTAACAGCATTGCGCCGTCAACTCGACGTTAAAAGTAACGCCACGACGTCGTAAATATGACGTTTCCCATTTAAATAAAATCATCGAAAAATCGGAGGCGTTACAGCTATTCCAGAGCAAAACTATGAGAAATATTTATAAGAAATTTATTAACCTAGAAATCGGCGATCCCTCCTAAGATAGCCAACTCGCAAATCGCGGACTGCTCTAGGAGGCCGCGGCCTGTCAGCCTTTCCTTCTAAGGGTGGGCGGACTGACCTCTCAATCCGCTCAGTCCGCGCGGCTAGGGCGGTCTCTCTAGCCAGACCGCCCAGGTCACGCAGCTCCCGCTCATTCTGTAGGGAGTGCGGACTGCTGCCTCAATCTGCCCGTGCAGACCGCGCAGTTTGTTCGGCTAACCGCACAATAATTCATTTTTCCTCTCTCGCACGAACTGCCCAACAATGTGGCGGGCTTGCATTCCTATCTGCCTAGACCACTCGATAGTGACGTGCTCAGCAGGTGGCAGATTCATTCTTAAGTCCGCCTAAGGGAGGCGGACTCGCTCCTCCCTCCAGCTCTCCAACCCGCACTACATCCAGCAGACTCATCTTCAGTCCGCCTGGTCGCCAACCCTCGTCCCCAAGCAAAGGATGCCACCACTAGGAAGCCCGCTCAATCCATCCGCCGCGAGTTAGGCGGGATCATTGCGCAATCCGCTAGATGAACTCCAGCTCGACAGTCGGCGATCTGCATCCTCTCTACAGCAGGCTGGGCGGACTCGTTCAGTAGTCCGTTAGCTAGCCCTTCAGTTTTCCGTGTCTACTTCTTCCCAGCAGCGGGCGAACTCTTCCTCATCTCACATACCCAATGCGAGCTAACTCAGCAAAAGAGGCAGACTCGTCCCATTTTGCCAACAACAAAACCATCTTCAGACAAGTCCCAGACCGCGCAGTCTGGCGCGGACTCCGCGGACTCAGCCTTTCAGCTCGCATACCCAACGCGAGCTCGCTCAGCAACAGAGGCGGACTCGTCCCAGTCCGCCAACAATAAGACCAGCTTCAAACAAGTCCCAGACCGCGCGGCCTTGTGCGGACTCCGTAGACTCAACCTTTGTACTTGCACAACCCATCGCGAACTCGCTTGGCAGCAGAGGCGGACTCGTCCTAGTCCTCCAACAGCAAGACCAGCTTCAGACAAGTCCCAGACCGCGCGGACTAATGCGTACTCTGCGAACTCATCATTTGTACTCGCATAACTCACCGAATCACCGAGGGTGACGTTACAAAGACCATTACCTCCTCAGGCCTATAAATAGGCTCCCATACCTCTCATTCAGGGACACGGCAGAGGCATCAAGGTCCCGACATTAGTTCCTGCGGACTCTGTTTCTCAGTTCGCACGATCAGCTCCCCTTCTCTCTACTTGATCAAGCAGTTCACCCGGCTTAGTCCAGCGAACTACCTGATAAGTAACCGCACGGTCTGCCGACCTCCCCTGGTCAAACCGCGTGGCCTCTGACATTCTTCTTCCTTAGCTGCCAGCTTCCCCCTTTGTACCCTTTATTGCTTTTATATGTGATTGTGCAATAGCAAGATGTAATCTTACTTCTTGATTAAAGGAAAAGCCCATCGCAAGAGTGGCATTCAAGCCGCGACGGGCGAAGTCTGTTGTTGCCACTACTAGCGGCCTCCTCTCTTCTTCTCTCCTCTCTCAGCATCAAGCTGCAAAGCAAACCACCAAAGTATTTGTCTGCTCAACAGTACCCGATCAACATTCCCAGTTGCTCCCAGTAAACCTCTCCCCTGTCCCCGCAACCCTCTTCTTTATCTAGCTGTTGAGATCGAATAACCCGTTAACTAGAAGGCGCATTTCTTGCATCGACAGTTAACACGCGAACTTATGATCTCGAATAGACAGTAAAATCAGCAGTTACTTAGTCAGACCATCAACCAGCCGAAAACCTTGCTCCAAGTCCTAGTGATGATTCTCTTTGAGAGGCCTTAGAGCAATCTCACAGAGAAACTACACAACAGTTTCAAGAAATCAACCATACCCTAACAGCTATCCCGTAGCAATTGGCCGCACAATCTTCAGCAGTGCTAGCTCCTCCAATCAATCCAGCACTAGCATCCGAGACTCCTCATATTTATCCACCGGCCTATCCACTGGTCTATCCTCCTCTTTACATCCCAACCTTTCCGCAAGGGCCTGCATCCCCTTTGCGGTCTCAGAATGATGAGTTTGCAGCTCGTCAAAACTTCTTCCGAGAAGCTGCCCGAAGAAGTCCAGCTAGATTCCTAAACTTTCAGGGAAGTCATCCCTACTCTTCAGCTCCTGCCTTTTCTCCTTCCGTAGCAACTTTTCCCTTCTATCCTAAAGCTCCTTGTGCAGCTACAACTTATGCTCCCTTTTTTTCTTATGTTGTAGGAGAGCAAGAAGAGCAGTCACTGTTTACAGAGTATGATTAGCATGAACCAACTCCATCAGAGAGCCACGGTTGTCCATTTACACTAGAGAGACTGATCCAGTCAAACATATTCAAGCCTTTGAATAAGCTGTAGCTCTCAAGGCCCTCTCAGATGATACCAAGTGCAAACTTTTGGTGATGACCTTTTACAGTTAAGTAAGGGATTGGTTCTATGGACTTCATGCTCAGTCCATCTCTTCCTTTGCTGATTTGCGAAGATAGTTTCTGCTCAGATTTTCTACCTCTACAAAAAGAAAGGGCGGTCCAAAGGCCCTATTTGAGATCAAACAGCATGAAGATGAGACTTAGTCTCATTTTGTAGATCGTTTTCAAAGAGAAATCCTTGACATCAAGATCGTCGAGCAGGAGATGTATCGAGTGGCTCTCATTTATGGTTTGCGAGAAGGACCACTCAAGTTTGAAGCAAACGTCCGAGCTCCAAGGTCATATCAAGAGTTGATCGGTTTAGCCAACTCATACATCCGTAGTGAGAAGAGCAACCCTAGCTTTGTCTCCCGGCTTGTAGCTGAGAAAAATCCTCCTTACAAGCAGCCTCCGAGGTCTCCTTGGAAAGATTTTTCATCCCACTCTCGGAAAACAAAAAAATTCCAGCATCATCATCGTCAACCCCCTCCCCAGGCCAGGATCGTGCCCATGAATGATTGCAACTGCTACCAGCCCCACCTTTGCATACAACTTTGGTGCATCAACCTCAAGATGATGACCTACCATACTCTGGACTTGATGAGGCGATGCTATAAGTATGCAAAATCATGAAGGATAGGGCAAATTCCAAAAGGCCTTAACAGCCGACAAATCAAAAATCAAAAGATTCAGATCCATTTTGTGAATTTCACAAAGAAAGCGGGCATTTAACTAAAAGCTGTCGAGTGCTTCGTCAACTTGTGCAGAGATTGCTGAAGCAGGGTAAGACGCGCGACCTGTTCCCGATGGATGGCCACTCTGATCCGTCAAATTCAAAGGGCAAAGGAATAACAGACTTTCCTTGCAGCTCAAGTGGAGTGAATCAAATCAATACGCATCGTGACCTTGTTATAGGCGAGACCTTCGATGCCGATGACGTGGGCACCCTTGGAGACCTATTCTAAAGCAAAAAGGACATCGTAGCTCCTCAAAGCTCCTCACAACCAATAACGGTTACTCTTACTGTATCTTGCATATTTTCAAACATTCTCTTTTTCAATACTCCAAAGTGTTCTTTCGTTTCATTCAATAAAGTTTACGTCAGAGATCTCATACTGACACTTTTCTCTTTGTGGAGTACTTCCTCCTCTATTTTTTCTCTTTGCAAAGAGATCACTTAACCACCGAGATATCGCCGAGTCTTGCTCAGGGCCCCCTCGAGGTTGTTCTCTGGCGTAATACCACAATGACCACATATAGCGGGGAGTTTTCGTATATGTGCAGCGGGGGCCGTTCAACTCTCGTGTGGAGGATGACGAGACTTTGGATCCCGGCTGGCATCTGACACAAAGTGCGATTCCTGGGAGGACCCATGTGTTAGCTTTGTTTGCTTCGTTAAGGGATACGTTACAGTTACGATGAACTTTGTTGGACAAGTAATGAAGATCAAGTGTAGCCTTATCTCTTCGATCATCTCACAACTGTAACGGCCGAACACTCTTTGGTACTCTCAATCCGTGCCTTCGCGGGACCCACAACTCCGCTGATCAATCAACAAACAAGCAATAGGCCACTTGGCGCAACTAGTCTAATTGATCACCGATGTTTGTAACCCGAGGCAAGAGAGCAGTGTATCAATCATTTCCTTCTAAGGATTTTCTGTGCTTGCTTCTCTTGTGCTCTTTTTTAAAGGAAGCGCGGCCAGCCCGTTCTAAGAAGGACTACACTCTGGATGATTTCTTCTTAAGGCAAGCGATGCATAAGGCCCACGGGGAACACCTGTAGTAGCTTTTAGTATTTTTCGACCATCTATGAGGTGTAGTCCTCCTTTGTCTTTTTGCCTTCTTACAGGTCAACAAGTTAAATCCAATCTATCAAAAGGATGCACAACATCTTTTTAGCTCACGATCATCTTATATGTGTTGCTTACATAAAGCTATATCAGACAATGATTTACGAAGTTCTTTACTATTCTCATTGGATATTTCTGGCACTAACTCGTAGCCATATTTTGATTCTTTTTATTGACAAGCCGTTCGGTTAAAATTCAGACATTCATTTCATCTGACTAATCTGGTTTTCATATAAGAGATATCATGCTTGACCATGCAAAGAGATTGATTCAATGGCTTGATCTTTATTTAATTATGCTTGCTCGTTCAACAACAAGATTTGATGGATATTCTTTCAGCAGTCTAATCATATCAATCTTATCACATTAATCTCTGGCATCAGATTTATACATAAAACTCCTCAGGTTCCAAGGTTAGTTTTCTTTCATATTTTCTTGCTCACACTTCTTTTGCAGAGACTAGCAGATATTAGCAAGTCCTCTTCAGGTACTTGCAGCATATTTTTCTTTCATATCTTCTTGCTCACTCTTCTTTTGCAGAGACTAGCAGATATTAGCAAGTCCTCTTCAGGTACTTGCAGCTTATTTCTCTATCATATCTGCATATAACTCTTCTTTTGTAGAGACTAACATATATTAGCAAGTCCTCTTCAGGTACTTGCAGCTTATTTTTCTTTCATATCTGCTTTCTCACTCATATTTTGCAGAGACTAGCTGATATTAGCAAGTCCTCTTCAAATACTTGAAGCTTATTTCTCTATCATATCTGCATCTAACTCTTCTTTTGCAGAGATTAGCAGATATTAACAAGTCCTCTTCAGGTACTTACAACGCTATTCTCTTTCATGTATGCTTTCTTACTCTTCTTTTGCAGAGATTAATAGATATTAGCAAGTTCCCCTCAGGTACTTGCAGCTTATTTCTCTATCATATCTACATCTAATTCTTCTTTTGTAGAGATTAGCAGATATTAGCAAGTCCTCTTCAGGTACTTGCAGATCAATTCTCTTTCATATCTGCTTACTCTTCTCTTGCATAGATTAACAGATATTAGCAAGTTCCCCTCAAGTACTTGCAGCTTATTTCTCTATCATATCTACATCCAACTCTTCTTTTGCAGAGATTAGAAGATATTAACAAGTCCTCTTCAGGTACTTGCAGATCAATTCTCTTTCATATCTGCTTACTCTTCTCTTGTAGAGATTAGCAGATATTAGCAAGTTCCCCTCAGGTACTTGCAGTTTAGTTCTCTATCATATCTGCATCTAACTCTTCTTTTATAGAGATTAGCAGATATCAGCAAGTTCCATCCAGGTACTTGCAATTTAGTTTTTTATCACACTTGTGGCTTTCTCCTCTTGCAGAAGTTAACAGGTGCTTGCAAGCCTCCTTCAGCTACTTGCAAATAATCACTCTTCTTTTCTTTCCCCTCATCGTTATTTTGCAGAGCTTGTTAGGAGGAATTCATGTCTCCTTCGTTTTGCAAAAATAACTCAGGTACGTATGAGATGTACCTCCTTCCGCCTATGTTAATTTTTCCTCTTATAGGAAAAAGACATTCATTAACAAACTTCTTTCTGAGGAGAGACATCAGGTTCCATCTCTCCTTATCCTTTCCTTTTCTCGTGGGAAGGATCACGATTTTCGTGGGTCTCCTACTTTTTCCAAGTTCTCTTTAGAACTAGAAAAAGTGCGGGGATTATTATGTTTACCAAGAAATCGACGATCCCTCCTTAGATAGACAACTCTCAAGTCGCGACCTACTCTAGGAGGTCACGGCATGTCAGCCTTTCCTTCTAAGGGTGGGCGGACTGACCTCTCAGTCCGCTCAGTCCGCATGGCTAGGGCGGTCTCTCTAGCAAGACCGCCCAGGTCGCGCAGCTCCCGCTCATTCTACAGGGGGTGCGGACTGCTGCCTCAGTCCGCCCGTGCATACCACGTGGTTTGTTCGGCTAACCGCGCAATAGTTAATTTTTCCTCTCTGGCACGAACTGCCCAATAATGTGGCAGACTCGCATTCCTATCTGCCTAAACCGCTCAATAGTGACGTGCTCAGCAAGTGGCAGATTCAGTCTTCAGTCCGCCTAAGGGAGGCGGACTCACTCCTACCTCCAGCTCTCAAACCTACACTACATCCAGCGAACTCATCTTAAGTCCGCCAGGTTGCCAACCCTCGTACCCAAGCAAAGGATGCCACCAGCAGGCAACCCGCTCAATCCGTCCGTCGCGAGTTAGGTAGTCTCGTTGCGTAGTCTGCCAGATTAACCCAAGCTCGGCAGCCAGCGATCTGCCTCCTCTCTACAGCAGGCTGGGCGGACTCGTTCAGGTGTCTGCCAGCTAGCCCTTCAGTTTTCCGTGTCTGCTTCTTCCCAGCAGCGGGCAGACTCTTCCTCAGCTCGCATACCAAACGCGATCTCGCTCAGCAAGAGAGGTGGACTCATCCTAGTCCGCCAATAGCAAAACCCGCTTCAGACAAGTCCCAGACCGTGTGGCCTGGCACGGACTCCGTGGACTCAGCCTTTTAGCTCGCATACCCAATGCAAGCTCGCTCAGTAACAGAGGCGGACTCATCCTAGTCCTCCAACACAAGACCAGCTTTAGAAAAGTCCCAGACCGCGTGGCCTGGCGTGGACTCCGCAGACTCAGCCTTTGTACTCGCACAACCCAGCACGAACTCGCTCAGTAGCAGAGGCGGACTCGTCCCCTGATCAAACTGCCTGACCTCTAGCATTCTTATTCCTTAGCCTCCAGCTTCCCCCTTTGTACCCTTTATTGCTTTTATATGTGATGGTGCAATAGCAAGCTGTAATCTTACTTCTTGATTAAAGGAAAAGCCCGTCGCAAGAGTGGAATTCAAGACGTGGCGGGCGAAGTCTGTTGTTGCCACTGCTAGCGGCCCCTCTCTTCTTCTCTCCTCTCTCGGCATCAAGCTGTAAAGCTAACCACCAAAGTAGCTGTCTGCTCAACAGTACCCGATCAACCTTCTCAGTTGCTCCCAACAAACCTCTCCTCTGTCCCCGCAACCCTCTTCTTTATCAAGATTGTGAGATCGAACAACCCGTTAACTAGAAGGCGCATTTCTTGCATCGAAAAAATTAATATAATTTTTATTAAACAAAAATTTTATTAAATCAAAAGAAAGTTAAAAATAAAATTTAGAAATTCAAAGATTAAGTCCTAAATCATGAAATAAAAATCAGTAGAGAGAAATATTTAGCAAAGATTTCTCAAATAAATTAATTAGCATTCAAAATTGGGTGATTAACAAAAAAAATAGATTTAAAATTATTTACTCCCTTATTTAAAAAAAGGCTTAAATGAAAAATTCAAACTACTATTTATGCTCTCTTACTATTTTAATCTAACTATAAAACATTTATATTGGTTAATGTGGTTTTGGGAACAAGTAATATGAAGAGGTTTTTGATTGGAGGTGATAAATTTTATCCTCTCACCCCATACATTTTTTTTGATATTTGCATATATTTATCAAGAAAATGATGAATTTTATCCTCTCATTTTCCATGACATATGAACAAATATATTTCTCAATTCACATAAAAATAAAAATGATAGGGAGTAATAAATTTTATCCTCTTACTCCATCTTTTATTCTTGAGGGTTGCATTTGTGTACCAAAGAATGCTTGATTCCCATGACATATGAATTAATAATAAAAATAAAAATGCATATATTTACCAAGAAATAATGAATTTTATTCTCTTATGAAAGTCTTTGTTTCAAGAGTAGCTATACACCTAGAGGGGGGGGGGGAATAGGTGTTCTAAACTTTTTGAACTTTCTTTAACTTTGGTGAGTTTTGTATTTGATTATTAAGTTAGCTTTCAAGAACAAGAACAACACATCATATTTCATAGTGGTTCTCCAAGGTATGTGTACATCCACTTTTCCTCCCTCCTTTCTAACAATGTGCTAGACAAAGCAATCTTCTCCAAACTCAGCTCAAAGAGCTTACGACATAGATCCATCATGATCTCTCAGGCTTCCTCCAAGCCCTACGTCAGGCCATATCCCTAAACACTCAGAGTAATCTTTACTCCTACAGCTCAATGATCCTATAGATAACCTACCTTAGGCTTATAAAGAAGTCCTAAAACTCAGGCTAGGAGGATAGCCCAACACTCAGAGAGAATTAATATCCTACCTCAGATCTTGACCAAGATCCTACCTCTGGAACCCAGGCCCTACCTCATATCCACACCAGGATCCTACCACTCAGCCTTTATATTTTAGGCTTACACTCAGATCAATAATGATCCTACAGAAAGAGTAAATTATTGATGATGATTGACTCTAGGAAGAATGATCTCTAAGTCTTCTTTCTAAACTGAGTAAACTTAGTCCTAACTTTTTCACAGCACCAAGATAGTAGATCTTCAGGATGTTTTTGTATGTGCTGAGAAGACAACTATAGAGTTCTGTTTTTTCAAGTCTTTGATGTAGCAAAGTTGAGAGCAGAGGCCTTGAAGATGAACAACAACTAGAGTTTGCTCTACTTCTTCTTCTCTCACAGAAAAATGAGTTATGTGTTCTTGCTATTGAAGACCTTTTTGATTTCACATTTCTTTTTGTTCTTCAAACAGCCAGCTTTGTCTGTAATTTTTAGATATTTTGATATTTCCAGTGACAAGGATTTTTTTCGCTTGTTTTGGAAGATGAAGATCGTCTGTCCCGAGAAAAACTTGTTTTAATATCTCTATAAAGTTTACTTTATGTCTCCCCGTTCAATGGCTCTTTCTACAGTATGTGCAAGCTGAAATTGGTAACTGCAAGACACCTTTATCTTTAATTATTGTATTAAAGGCATGTTGTGCCTTTTGTCATCTAGCGTGCAAGTCCCGCAATATTTGAATTTTGGATGACATCAACATGACTCATCGCTTGGGGACTTAGTAATTTTCAGTCAATCTGCATAGGCGTTGAGTGAGGCCTTATCACTCAACACAGAAATACTTAAAAAAACTCTGTATCTTGAGATGTTGAGTGAATCTTCAACACTCAAAGCATTTGACTTTTACAACCTAACTGATAAGGCATTAGTGAGCCTTCATCACACAACACTTTTGGACTTAAGAGAATTTTCTTGTATGAAGGCATTGAGTGAAGCTTCTACACTCAACGCTTTCTGATTTTGCTGAATTTCTTGATGTGGCATTGAGCTATCCTTCATCACTCAACGCTTCTGTACTTAATTAGAAATCCTATTGAGTAGGCATTGAGTGAACTATCTTCACTCAATGCTTTCATCCTTAGATAGATTTCAAGTCAGCAATAGTGATGATTTAACTACATGGTGTTCTGTCAACACTTTTAACCTTCTGGCATTGAGTGAAGTGTGTTCACTCAATGCTTTTAGAGTTTGCCTGTTTTCTGCTTATCTAGTATCCTATCTTGAGTCCCACTATCATTGTGACCCAGATAACATGTCTAATTAATATAACAGTATATAACCTGCATACAATGAACTTGAACATGTATATCAGATACAAACATATGTATACCATTGACCTTCTTCAAATTTGAGACATTTTTATTAATGCACCCAGCAATCTCCCCTTATTTGAAGAAGTTAGAACCCTAGTCAATGATATACACTACCATATGAATAGAAACACATTCACAACAAATAAGAGCAATAATTGACACATGATCAAAAGTATGATTTAACATTCAAAATGATAATTATAAACATACAATGTGCTTATAATAATGTTCACAATCCTAAGGACCTTAAGGAATACATAAACATTTCATGTTTCAGGTTCCTTGATAACTATCCCCCTGCTAGGTTTCTTTGCACCTTTTCTTCAACATCAGTTCTCTTTTGCTTCTGTCTTTCAAAGTAATTGTAGGGCTTTGGGAAGTATTTGCTTGGCTCAAGAGCATTTGGTGGCACTGCACCTATCTTCTTGTTTCTTCTGAATTTTCTCCTGGCCTCTTCATTTCTTTCAAGCTTAGCCCATTCCAGGGAGCTATACAACTTGCCACTATCAGTCTTATTTTCTTTTATTTGATCCCAAGCAGACAAGATGATAGTCCTTGATTGAGGACTCAATTTTTCAAAGTCTGGCCTGGTTTCCATCTCTTCTCAGTACCACTTTTTGCTTAACCTGACCTCTTCCCCCTCTTCAGCAACAAACTTGCCTTTGGATTTTGATATCTGATCAGCAGTGGGGCTGAACGTAGGAATATTAGCAATAAAGAATTCAGCCCCTTGAACATCATATTGAGCCTCATACTGAACATCACCATACTGTTCATTTTACTGATTACTATATTGTACATCATACTGATTGCCATCTGTCTGCCCTTCTAGAATAGGAGCTGGAAAAATATTATAATATGAATATTGTTCAAGCCCTAATGATCCTCTTATCATATTAGATACCCAAACAACATTCTCAGTGTTTGCTTTGATCATTGCCTTCTCCCACTTTATGACTTCTTCAGATATAGTAGTAGTCAGGGAGTTCTTAGCTAGAGAGAGTCTTACATTGTCTTCTGTAGATTGATCATTTCCTTCTCCCACTTTCATTGTCTTCTCAATGTTAACCCCCCTTTTTTTGAACGGGTCTTATGCTTAGAACCGCCGCTTTGCGGTGACACCAACACTTGAGATGGTCATCACCACAAAACACTAATTCCGTCGGCAATATTCAAACACATTCCATAGAAGAAAGAAGTAAAACATTCATTTTCATTATATAAACGAAAACATATCCACGATCACAATGCAATAATAATATAAGTCCATACAAGAAATAAAGCTAAAGCTGAAGAAAGATGGGCTCCTTCCCAGTACAAATAGACCTCACTATAAAACGCTCGCAGAAGTAAATAACTAATCACTCACTGATCCCCTAACTGATGGTGCTATTGCCACTCCTGGATTAGGCTAGTTCACCTCCTCCTACACCGTACTCCGATTGTGTTGGTTCTCCTGGAACTACACCCTGTTGTGACGCCCCAAAACTCAAAACGGAATGGATAGCATTTTAAGGCCAAATTGGTGGTTGATTAGGTTTACACGGCCTGTGACATGGGCGTATCCAGGGCCTTATCGTGCTATAGTTTGACGTGTTTCCGTGAGGTTGACAAAATTCATTCAACGATCCTCAGAGACAAGCCATGTCAGTCACACGGCCTGTGACATAGGTGTGTCAAGGGTCGTGGCCTGCTCCGTGTTCTATCGGGCTGTGTCAAGTGAGTTACATGGCCTGGGACATGGGTGTGTCCCAAACCGTGTCTGGCACATGGCCTGTGATACGGGCGTGTCACATGGCCATGTACAGTTCGGGACGGGACGGTTTCAGCATCGATTGAGGCATATGGCCTATGACACGGGCGTGTCCATAGTTGATAAGAGTGTGTCCCATGCCGTGTCAGATGCCGTGTCCTATTCTGTGCTCGACGATCGTGTTCAGATCGTGGGACACGACCTGTGATACGGGTGTGTCACAAGCCATGTTCGTCCCCAGGAAATTCTTTTAAGGGCTAATCGAGGCCGTTCATTCTATTTGGAAATGATCCGACGGCCTGGACTCCTCCCTGACATGTTAAGTTTGGGAATGTAGGGTTTATTCCTCATTTTACTTTGGCCATTCTCTTTCTAAAGAGTTAGAGAAAGGGGAGAGCAAGGAATAAGAAGAAGGAGGAATCCGACCACCGGTGGAGCTTCGGAGCCCCAAATCGCGAGCCGAGTCCAGATCCATGGAGGCGAGGCCTTTGCGGTGCTCTTCATCAGTCTAGTTTCTTCTCTTCTTCATGGTGCCAACGCGAACCGCTAGGATAACGATTCTCTTCTTAGACATGTGAAGTCATCTTTCCTTTTTGCATAGGAAACTCGCTCTCGCAAGTGCACGGTGAGTGTGAGGTATTCCTTCGGGAGGACATGATAGTCCCCGTAGTTTTGCATATAGAGTCCAGAATCGAAGAACATACATAGGCATGGTGTGTGAAGCCTACTCGGACAAGTTGGTCTAGAACGATGATGTTTCATTATGCATGGATTGCAGGAGAAGACTCCGTTCCGTATGTTTTCGGGTTTCTACGTGGTAGATTGCAGTAGGGAGCCTTGGGGATTAACTTCAAGGTTCACCCGGAAATCTGGGCAGAAGCAAAGTTCTGTCATTTTGGTGTCCTGGGAGCCATCCTTGTACATAGCCGGGCTATGCACTGTTGTATGATCGATATATTGGGATTCAGTGAAGCTTGTACTGTGCCGATGACTTGAATTATTGTGGCGAGGTGAGCAACGGGCTGGTGGAACCTTACCCACTCCAAGTGGTTCGGTTAAAGATGGCTTAGAGAGCGAGTCTAGGTTTGGCTAAAAGGGCTTTAATGCTCATGTGTTTTCCATCCTGGGAGCGGTGGTGGACTGAAGAACAGACCGGGTTCGGACTGGGTTCACCGAGTAAGTGCCCTGAGAGCACGGGGTGTGTGGTCATAAATGCCTACGCCTGTGGTGAAGTGTGCTATTATTTTACTTTCACTGTATTGTTTGGCTATGCTACTAAATTGCAGGGAAGGAGCACTGTCACCCCAAGTATGGGGTGGGGTCGTTATAATTTTGTCAGCTTTGGCTGACCGTTGCTTTTGTTTGTCACCGCTGCGGTGGAATGTTGTTTGTTGGTGCTGCGGAGCCTAGTGGCAAGTAGCGGGCTGAAGCCCTTGTTGCTGAGTCGGTCCTTGAAGGCCAAAGCAAATGTTTACTTTTATGCTCATGTGTGATCGACCTGCGTGCCATTTTATGGAAGACATTTATTGTTTTAAGTAAACACTTGTAAGGCCAGAAGGCCAAGTACTATTTGGTGTATTTGTTATGTCATTCCTAAATTGGGTTTTAGTGGACATTCATGCTGTGGTTTGGGTTCTTTTCTTTTCAATCTTTTAAATGCTTTCACTAGAATGTGCTCTGTGTAGGACGCGTTATATTGGTCGGATGGTTTCATTCTGTAACCCTTCGGTCTGTCTGTAGTATACGGTGTCGGGCCCCGGCAAGACCTACTGCTATATGCCATGTGACAGATAGGGGTGTTACAATTTGGTATCAGACTACCGGTTTCTGTCTTGCTTATTTAAATTTGTGGGTGAATTTTTTTAAGGGGTGGTGAGCACATGTATGTTCGTCATCATTATAACATAAAAAGAACCCATGAATGTCCACTTAGGAATGAAAATACACTTGTTTGAGGAAATTGAGTGTTCCAATGATTTCTTTTAGCAATCTGCTTGTTGCCTAATTGAGGGTTTTGCTACTATAGGTGACTAGGAGAAGTGTTGGATAGTCAAAACATCCGCAATCGGTGTAGAGCAGTTCACCTAATGATGTGCATACAACCCCCCTTCAGCAGAAACTGTAAGACTCGTAGCGAAAGCGGTGTTTGCAATGATAAACGCCCAGCCAGCAAGTAGTGCAGTAACCTGCCCCTGCAGGGCAGCATGTACCGCTTCAAGAAGCAGAACCTAGAAGGGTTGAACAAGTGGTGGTAGAGCTGTTGATACCTATAAGAGTGATAAAAAAGCAACTCAAACATGTCATGGGCTTTAACCCTCCAGTGTTTTCAGGTACTAGAACCCCATCCCAGGCCGAAGATTGGCTCTCTCGGGTGAAGAGAGTCTTGACGGCTACTGAGACGGATGAGTGGCAGAAGACCACCATAGCCACCTTCCTATTGGATGGTGAGGCGAGGTTGTGGTGGGAAGGGTTGGAGCTGCATCATTTAGATGGAAGGCAACTCTCGGATGTTTCGATGGAGGAGTTCTCAAGGTTGTTCTTGGCAAGATACCTCCCCTTGGCTCAGAGGATCGCTATGGAGAATGAGTTCCAGAGGTTGGCTCCGGGAGATAGTAGCATGGATGAGTACCTCCACGAGTTCACACGGTTGGGTCACTATGCTATCTCTACTTTGGCTGATGAGGAGCGTAAGACCAACTGGTTCTACGAGGGTCTGCGTGATGACCTAAGGCTACTACTCTTGGGGCCTATGACGTAGGGCTTCCTAACCTTGGTCAATACGGCTAGATCATTGGTGAAAGACTTGAAGAGAGTTCAAGCAAAGAAGGACTCTAGTGCAAAGAAGACGGAGTTAAAAGTGTCGAACTCCTCAAAATCCGTGTTCCGTAAGTGGAATAAGAAGGCTAGGACTTCGGGTCCCACGCCTTCTTCTGGTCCTTCTGGGGAAGCTGCAGGACGAACCCCGGGCACATGCTATAACTGTGGGAAGCTGGGGAACCTTGCCTGAGATTGCTGGAGCGGACGTCCAAAGTCCGAGAAGAAGTCTGGAGCAACTTATGAGGAAAAGGGTAGGCAGTAGAGTCAACCGCATCACATTATGCCCCAGCCCATCCTAGAGTGTACAACCTGGGCCAGCAGGAGGCAATGAAACAGGCTGATGTTGTGATAGGTATGGTTTTATTTATAGCAGTTTAGCTTTAAATACTTGTTGTCTTGCGTATGTTAGCTTATTACTGGTTGTGCTAGGGTTTGTTTTGATTTTCGATAATTCGACGAGAGCACTGTTCGATACGGGAGCTTCGCATTCCTTTTTGTCCAAAGGATTTATATCGCGCACCGGAGTACCTTCTTCAATGGCAAGGGACAAATTGGATGTGTTTTTGCCTAATGGGTGTTCAATGCGCGTGGATAGAGTTTGTTGCGTAAAGATACAGATTGGGAGTCAAGAGTTTGACTTGCAAGTATCGCTACTGCTGTAACGCCC
Organism: Platanthera zijinensis; assembly: GCA_039513925.1. Classification (NCBI taxonomy): domain Eukaryota; kingdom Viridiplantae; phylum Streptophyta; class Magnoliopsida; order Asparagales; family Orchidaceae; genus Platanthera; species Platanthera zijinensis. The sequence continues at coordinate 113,373,518 of CM077078.1, forward strand.
CTGATTTTTTCTGCGATTATTTAATTCTTGCTTGGCGTTACGTCGACGCATTTTCTTGGCTTGTGCTATCTGTGGAGTGTGTTCGTAACTCCTTAGAACTGAGTGGCCTATTTTGTAGCCTATTGGCAAGATCTCCCTAGCAAGCCGAGTCGTTTTGGGTGACCCGGTGTGGGCTCTCGAGGGATGCTTGTGTTTTGGCTTCGGGTGGGTATAACTCGAGTTCTGTTCATCGAAAGTTAATTTCGATTTCGCCGTTGTGTTCGTAGCGTGGATATTTAGCTACGGTGCAAATTTCGTCGAATTGCGAGGATGTTCGGTTTTCACGTCGTTTTGTATTTTATGAAAAATAAAAATATTTAATAAATATTATATTAATTATTATTTTGAAAAGGTGCGGGTGCTGGGCGGTTATTGTGGTGTCTCATTATTTAATACTTTATTGATTAGCTAATTAAGATTAATAGGGGTCTATATATAGGATAGTTAAGACTTAAGAGAACCGCTCCTGTTCATCTTCCCGAACCCGTCTGCGGCTGTTCGCGGAAAGAAGCGGAGAAACCGCCGAACATGCTCCCCTTCAGACGCCGATTCTGGGAGCGTTTGTGGACAAAATTCGATTCCGAAAGCGGATTTGTATTGCTCTCGCGTAGACCTTCATTCCTACTGTAAGAAATTGAGTTTTTGTGGTGTTTTTAGGGGTCTCGATTTTCTAGGGTTGTCCATTTCCGCCATTAAAGCTCCAGATTTTTGCTTTAGGTGTTGCTGCTGTTGGTGCCGAGTGAGGATAAGGGAGGCCGACCAAGCTCCGCTGGAAATCGAGGCAAGTGGTACTCTTTCCCTTGCCATGTAGTTGTCCTGTTTTCTTATATGCCCAGTTAACTTATTTGATACAACCGAGCATTGCTTTAGCCATAGTCAGTTTCCTTTCCTGCACTATAGATGCTTTCTTTTCCTGTGCAAGAATCGGTGATGATGCCTAAGCTTGCTATTAGAAAATTCCATGTACAAAACCTTGCTCAAAACAACCGTGTATGTTCTCTGTACTTTTTTCCCCTCACTGTAGCTTGTTTGTTCTCGGGATGGGGAAGGAAGAAGGGTTAGGTTAGCATTTTCCTGTGCCGTAACTGTAGCCGGGTAGGAGTTAGAAGTTTCAACTCGAAAATTGTGCTAGTCCTCATTATAACCCTAGAAATGTGTTTGGCTATTAGATTAATTTTACTATAGTAATAGACTTACTGGAGTTAGCGTTGGAGAATTCAGGGCTTGGTGTTGAGTGTGGTGCACACACTCAACGTCGGGTCTGCTTGGGCTTGGCGTTGACTGTGGTGCACATACTCAATGCCGGGTTTACTTGGGCTTGGCATTGAGTGTGGTGCACACACTCAACGCCGGGTCTGCTTGGGCTTGGCGTTGAGTGTGGTGCACACACTCAATGCCGGGTCTGCTTGGGCTTGGCATTGAGTGTGGTGAACACACTCAAAGCCATTGCCACTTATTCTGTTCTTTTACGGCTAAGTAGTGTGGCGTTGAGTGAGTCGACCTAACTCAACTCCATGGCTGTCTAGGCGTTGAGTGAGGCGGACTCACTCAACGCTGCAGCCAATCCGAGCGGTTATGTCGGATGGCGTTGAGTGAGTGGGCCTCACTCAACGCCGCAGCCCTTTCTTGCGGTTAAGTATTTTGGCGTTGAGTGAGTCGACCTCACTCAACGCCAAAGCTATTTTGGCATTGAGAGAGGTGGACTAACTCAATGCCATAGTCAGCTTTTGCAGCTATGTGCTAAGGCGTTGAGTGAGTGAACCTCACTCAATACCGTGGCTATTTTGGCGTTGAGAGAGGTGGACTCACTCAACGCCATAGTTAGTTTTTGCGGCTAAGTGCTAAAGAATTGAGTGAGTGAACCTCACTCAACGCCGTAGCTGTTTTGGCATTGAGTGAGGTTAGCTCACTCAACGCCACAACTTGTGTTGCTTAAGGCGTTGAGGGAGTGGACCTCACTCAATGCCATAGCTGTTTTGGCGTTGAGTGAGGTTAGCTCACTCAATGCCACAACCTGTGTTGCTTAAGGCGTTGAGGGAGTGGACCTCACTCAACGTCATAGCTGTTTTTGCGTTGCGTGAGGTTAGCTCACTCAACGCCACAACCTGTGTTGCTTAAGGCATTTAGGGAGTGGATTTCACTCAATGCCATAGCTGTTTTTGCATTGAGTGAGGTTAGCTCAATCAACTCCACAGCTAGTGTTGCCGAAGGCGTTGAGTGAGTGAACCTCACTCAACGCCATAATTGTTTTGGCGTTGAGTGAGGTTAGCTCACTCAATGCCACTGTCTGTTTGGGCGTTGAGTGAGCGGGGCCCACTCAACGCCTTACCGTGTTGAGTCATCTCAACGCTTTTTCCATACTTGATTTTCCCTCCCGAGTGAATTCCTTTATTTCTGAGGTTCTTTGTCGGCTATGTTTTTCATAGGGCCGAATCGTGGGTTGTGGTTAGTAGTGGTGGTTTGAAGCTCTTTATAGGGGTGAAATTGTGTGATTTAGCCGTGGCCACACTTTTATCTTGTTCCAGGTACGGGCTGGGTAAGTTGGTGGGAGGTCCCTAGTGCTTTTACTTGTAGACCCTTGAGCTTTGTTTCTTGGAAATGGTAGTTGGGGTACTGAGTTTTCCTCCAACCCGGATCCGCGTTGTTTTTAGCTACTGCCCTCTCTCACAACTTAGGGTGTTAGACGTTTCTTCCTTTATAATTTGTAACGTTTGGGCTCATGGTAGCCTTGTAAACTCTATAAAATTTTTTGGGCAGGGTTGTTGCTGTTTCCTCGCACATAGTGCTTTTCCTTTTTGTCTTGCCTTGGACAGTGGTGCTTGTTACGGTTTACTTACTCTTCTTGCTTATCTTTTAGCCTAACTTTTCCGTACATCTTACTTATTTAGCTTGCTGAGGTATTCTTTTCTTCTTTAAATGCCTCAGGTTCTGGTTAGTAGCTGATTAGGCGACTAGTTGTGCTTTGCTGTTGCTGGTGGTCTCTTGTACTGTGGAGATCAGTTCCTTGGTCTTGTGAGGTAGTTTTGTGTTTCTTTCTTACAGACATACATACTTTCCAGTGGGTTCGTGTCAGTTTGTTGGCGCCCACTGGTAGTTTTAACTTGATACTAGATATGTTATCTTTTTGCTGCTACCTTTTCTGGAGATAGTCTACTTGCTCTTGGGATGATTTATGCTAGGTTGCTAGTTACTTTTAAACCTAAAAACACTATTATAAGTATATCTCATGATCAGCATGTTTTACAAAACTCAACCACTATTTTCCAAATAACGTAAAAAGATCATTTTTCCTAAATATAGTATAAATTAAGTATAGTTTTTAAGATGTCAAACCTGAATAAAGTATTTTCCATAGCGTATAAGTATAGTTTTTAAATTGTGGACTAGATGATCCACTGAGCCGAGGGATACGACCTTTAAAATATAACTGATTTTCTAATCATTAAACTTATGAATTTTATAAAGTAAAGTAAATGGTTTTGCCTGAGCGTCAGCAGTTATCCCCTGCTCGACGTGGCATCACGATGCGTGTTTTCTCATACTCTGATGCTTCTTTAATTTGGAGAAAATGCGGGTTGTGACAGTTGGTATCATAGGGAGGTTGCTTGACAAGTTAGTCGGGCAACCGTCCCTTTTAATTGCATTAGCAGTTTAGCATCATGTCATTCACACACCGATATATCATCAACACGTCTTTATAAAAGCATGAACACTACACTCATAGCATAACATGAAGTATACGGGGCATATTATGTAGTATGGGATGCATAATATGTGTTCGTATATAGATCCACCATAGGAGCAACATGTGAGGGTTATGTAGTATGGGATGCATAATCACTACATGGCTGCGACTAGCTCGTTTTCTTTTCGTTGCATGAGAATGTTATGTAGTATGGGATGCATAACATTTTCATGTGTACGCCGCTCATAACATGCATTTGGGCCTTTTTAGAATGCATAACACAAACATGCATAGCATAACATTGCATAAGCACCACGTGCCAAGCTAAAGACTGGCAGGATGACATATATACACACATAAGTTTTCGAGTCAAAAATAATATAAGTTCATGCATGCCCGATCTAGGCACAAGAGTTAGAAAGGTTGTGGTAAACCATCCTAGGTTAGGCATAACATCAATTCTTATAAAGAAATAAACTCCCAGAGCAAGTTTAGCAGCTTTAAGTTCATATTTATGTATGTATTGTCAGTACTTGTAGTTAGTTGTAGCTGTTATACTAGGATCTTACTAATGTTGTTATGATTTTAGGATGACTAGACGCCCTTCGACTAGATCGACCCCCCTGTCTGAGGGTGAGTCATCTGGAGCGCAGAATGATGCGGTGATTGAGAGCCTGCGACAGAGTAGCGATTCCTTGAGCAGGCAGATGGTGGAGATGCGAGACCAGATCCAGTCTCTGGTGGCAGTTGTGACATGACAAATTCAGGGAGTGCAAGGCCCTGTAGGGGGGTTAGCTTTTCCTCCTCCTCCTCCTGCACCCCTGAGACCTCCAGTGGTGGTGCCAGCAGAGATGGAATTTATCTCGCAGTTTCAGAGACTTAGCCCTCCTACTTATGATGGGAAGGCTGATTTCATGGTCATAGATGATTGGTTGATCTCCATGGAGAAGATGTTCTCATATTCCGGTATTACAGATGATCATAGAGTGATGATAGCCGCCTATCAGCTCAAGGGTTTGGCTAAGAGTTGGTGGCTTAGAGAAAAGGAGAGCTTGGTAGCTGGTTGTTCTTGGGAAGTATTCAAGGAAATGCTACTGAGGAAGTTCTTGCCTTCGGTCGAGCGTGACCGTCTTATGAATGAATTCCTCCACCTGAAGCAAAGGCAACTCACGGTCGGTGAGTATGAGATAGAGTTCAGCAAGTTGAGCCGGTTTGCTCCTGGGTTGGTGAGTGTTGAGGCTGATCGAGTCAAGAAATTTCTTGGTGTCTTGAGGAGCGAGGTGCAGCAGTTGACTAGTGCTTATGGATCAGAGACTTATGCAGGGGTAGTGGAGGCTTCTCTGAAGATGGAGGCTATCGAGACCGCAAAGAGCAGAGGCCAGCAAATGAGGAAGGATAAGAGGAAGTATGTTGAGGAGAAGAAACCCCAGGTACCCGGTACTGCTTCGGGAAAGAAGAGCAAGGTGGTGTGTAACTTCTGTGGCCGGTCAGGCCACCCTGTTGAGAGGTGTTTCAAGAAGGCAGTAGCTCAGAAGAAGGAGCAAGTTCATGCTATTCAGGGTGCTCTTAGGAGGGATGTTTCCTGTTCTGTTTGCAAGCGACCCGGGCATGATGCTGCCCAGTGCTTGTCCAAGGATAAAGTCTGCTATCAGTGCGGGCAGAAGGGTCACATAAAGTCTAGGTGTCCTTAGGTCCAGCCTGCTCTTCATGCAGTTAAACTTCTGGCACTACCTCTGCCTCAGCGTGTTGACAAGGGCAAAGGAAAGCTTAACGTGATCTCTTTCGAGGAGGCTCAAGCTTCGACCCAGGTCATCTCAGGTTAGTTATTTTTCCAGCTTGAAAGTTTTATTTACTAGAAAAGTTATAGTTTTGTTTTGGTAGTTCCTTAGTTGTATATACTCCTATAGGGAAATTTAAGGTGAAGAACCGCTGGACGCGTGTTCTGTTCGACTCCAACGCTACCCACTCATTTGTGGCTAGAGCCTTTGTGGAGCGACATCGGTTGACTTTAGATCGAGTTCGTTATACATTCCGCATCAAGTTCCCTTTTGGTGAATCTATTTTATCAGATTAGGGCATTCTAGATTGCCCTGTTTTGTTGGGGGGCTTTCTTGTGAAGGCAGACTTGAAGATGATTGATCTGGAGGACTTCGATGTTATTCTGGGCATGGACTAGCTGTCTAAGTATGATGCGATTATTCAGTGCAAAGGGAAGCGCTTGGACTTCATCAAGGACAATGGTAAGCCAGGAAGCGTGTATGCTGATCCGTGCCAAGATTCTCCTGTCATTTCTGCGGTATGTGCTCAGAAGTTATTTCTTTCTGATTGTTTTGCTTGTTTAGTCTCGGTGGTTGGGACCACTGTTAGTGTACCGCATTTGGAGGAGATTCCCGTTATTCGTGGTTTCGCTGATGTTTTTCCTGATGACCTTCCTGATCTTCCTCCCGATCGGGATGTTGAGTTTGTGATTGATTTAGAACTGGGTATGCGTCCTATTGCTAAGGCGCCGTACCAGATATCCCCTCGTGAGTTAGAGGAGTTGCGAGTCCAGTTGGATGAGTTGTTGGCAAAAGGATTTATCAGGCAGAGTTCGTCGCCTTGGGGTGCTCCTGTTTTGTTTGTAAAGAAGAAGGATGGGTTGATGCGGCTTGCATCGACTACAGGGAGTGTAACAAAGTCACTATTAAGAACAGGTACCCTCTGTCGAGGATCGATGACTTATTTGATCAGTTGCGCAGTAGCACGGTGTTCTCCAAGATCGATCTTCGTTCTGGCTATCATCAGCTCAGGATCCATGAGGTAGATATTCCACGGATTGCGTTTATGTTGGTACCCTAGTTTGGATTTGAGTTTAGTCTTCTCAATTAGTTTCTTGACCCAAGATTTATCTATGGTCAAATGTTAGTTGTTAGGTTAGAATTCCTCAGTTGTAGAATTGTCACTTATCCAGTGGAAATCTGGCTAAGTTGTTTTTGGTTTGACTATAGTCGAACGGCGCTCGACAATCGTCTATCAACTGTTCGACGATCGTCTATCAGTTGGTCGACTTTCGTCAGTCAGTAGATCGTCTATCTTTGAGTTAGTTCAACTCTTGATAGCTCGACGATCTGTGGTTTCTACCTCGTCGATCGTCGAACCCATCTCGACTTCTTTTGACCAGACATATTTCTTGATAGTTTAAATCCTTGATAGTTAGACTATCTGATAGCTCGACTATCTGCTTTGATAGTTCGACTATCTGTTCTGTTTTGATAGCTCGACGATCTGCTCTGATAGTTCGACTATCTGTTCTGTTTTGATAGTTCGACTATCTGCTCTGATAGTTCGACTATCTGTTCTGTTTTGATAGTTCGACTATCTGCTCTGATAGTACAACTATCTGTTCTATTGTTGATAGTTCGACTATCTGTTTGATAGTTCGACTATCTGCTCTGTGCTGTTAGTTCGACTATCTATTTGATGGTTCGACTATCTTTTTGATAGCTCGACTATCTGCTTTGATAGTTCGACTATCTGTGTCGTTTGACTATCTGTTCTGATAGTTCGACGATCTCTGTGGTTCGGTCGATGATCTCCGTGGATCGTTCGACGATCTCTTTGTCTGCTGTTAGTAATTTTGTACTCCTTCTCTTCTGTGATTTATTTCCTATTTATTTGGCATATTTTATTAAAGATTATTTCATTGATTTTATGCTGACATTTCAAGGCAATCTTTGCCCCATTCCTTATGCATAAGTCAAGCTCTTTCTGACAAAATTCTTTTGTCTTATTAGTTGAAATATCTTTATGCTTTATCTGCCATGCTGTCCTTTATAGCCATTAGACACAAAAGTCTTCTCTGGCCGTAAAGAGTTTGGTCTGATGTGACTTTCTCTAGTATTCTTTTATCAGATTGGATATGCAGCTTCTCAGAAAGCTTTATCCCTTTATAGGATATCTGTCTGCAGGATATATTTTTGTATTGTACTATTTGCAGCCCAGATCGCAGATCTCAGAAGAAGACTAAGTTCAAATAAAGATTAGAGCCGTTACAGAGACTAATATATAAAGAGCCTTTTCTTTTGAAATATACAACAACACACATATACATACATATACTAAGCAAGCATAGTATACACAGAGTGATTCAAAACAAGAAGAGATACAACTCTCAGATATTATTACAATCAATTGAGAAGATCAACCTTCTTCAACTCTCTCTTCTTCAATCCTGAGTTCATCCTGCTGCTAGGAACATTCACTCAGAGTTTCAAGAAGAAGAAGAAGAAGGAAGAAAAGATGTTGAAGAAGAACATCCATTAAAAATCAAGAGTCTTCTTCTAGCTGATCCTTCAAGAACTTCAAGACAGCTCTCTGTCAAAAGTTCAGAAGAGTTCCTGCACCCTGAAGCAAGACTTCTTCCTAGATATCACTAAGCCAGGGGGAGCCTTGATTCTTTAGAGCTTTCTAGCTCTGTGCAATCCACTAGCTTCTCTAATCTTATTTTACAATAGAGAAGACACTCTAACTCTCTCTCAACCTCCTGTATAAAGGGTTATTACTCCCTTCAAAAGTGAACCTTGGTGGCAGGGCACCTTAGCATAAACCTGTGTTGGATTTTGAGCTCCTGATCAAAAGCTCAAAGGGTTTACTTGATCTACCTGAACTAGATCAGTTGGTGGCAGGGCACCTGAACAAAAACCTGTAGTGGATTCCTACTAGGGTGGTAGAAGAGTGGATGTACCTATTTAGAGGGAACCACTATAAACCTCTTGTGTCGTCTGTGTTGCTTAATTTAATTATTGCATTGTGGCTGTTAGTAGAAATAACTAGGATTGCTAGTTGCTGTGATAGGACCAAAGCTCAACTGTAATTACAGTTAGCTTTCTCTTGTGCACTTCACTTTGTGTTAGGATCTAGGGTTTCAAATATCTATAAACTCATTCCGCAAATTAACTCTAAGGAAGTTGAGTAGGGTGTCATAATTTTTGAATACTCTATTCACCCCCCTCTAGAGTTGTATCTATCCTCACTTTCAATTGGTATCAGAGGGAGGTTGACTGACTGTATAGGCTAACACATGAGTCACAAGATCCTGATAGATACTAAGTTTATAGACATTCACTTCATGGCCCAGTACAAGTATTATTCTAGCACCAGACCTCCAGTTTGTAACTTAGCTAAGTTCAGCATCTGGAAGGAAAGAATCAAGTTATATATGAATTCTATTGATGAAGATATTTTTTCTTCTATTTTGACAGGACCTCCAACACCACCTGCTGCAGCCACTGCTACAACATCTACAAATCTCAGTGTAGTGCCACCTCTAGACTACAATGATGCATACAAGAAAGCAAAAGTAGCTGATACTAAAGCAATGAATATTCTGGCTCAGACCATGTCTGATGAAACCTTTCAGAAAGTTGCTGATTACACTTCTGCAAAAGCCATGTGGGACTCACTGAACCAGATTGTAGCTAGTTCAACATATGAGAGGAAGGACAGAAGGTCCAACCTTATATCTAAATATGCAAACTTCAAGAAGACTGAAACTGAATCAGTTGTAGAAATGTACACCAGGCTCAGCTCAATCATCAATGAGCTGAGAACTCTTGATAAGGAGATAACATTGATAGAGGTCAATGATAAGATACTGATGTGCTTCCCCAGCACATGGGATCTTAGGATCTGGCCCATCAAAGAGGCTAGAAGCACTACTGAAATCTCAACTAAAGCCCTCCTTGGCAAGCTCAAATATTTTGAGCAAGTGCTGAAGTCCAGGGAAGCTGAGGCTGAAGCCAAGACTCTAACTCCAACAAGGAAAGAGCAAACTCTTGCTCTCAAAGTAACTGATGCTTCTGAAGGAAGCCAATCAAATGAGGAGCTGATGGCACTCTTTGCCAAAAGGTTTCTCAAGATGGGCAGAAAGGACTTCAGAAAGAAGTCTTCAAGATATGAAGATAAACCAAGGTATGACAGATCTCCTGCTAAAGAAATTATCTGTTATGGTTGCATGAAACCTGGACACATTCTACCAGAGTGTCCAGAGGAAAAGAACAAGGATAAGAGAAAAGAAAAAGAACATCAGAAGAAGCACTCCAAGTCCTCCTCCTACAAAAATAAGAAGAAGGAGAAAGGATTTGTTGCTGAAACCTGGAGTCATTCAGATGAGGAATCTTCCTCCTCAAGCTCCAGTGAAGATGAGGAAGAGAAGAAGGCAAAAGAAATTTGCCTTATGGCAATTGATGCCTGCAGCAATCACTCAGCTGCAGAGAGTTCTGATGATGATGAAGAAATGCCTATAGAAGATCAGGTATTATCTTCTTATAATTTTTCTTCTGCTGAATTTAAATCTAAATTTAAATCTATTTATTTAGAGTTAATTAGTTCAGAAAAAGAATGAAAGAGAGGATAGATACAACTCTAGAGGGGGGGGGGGGTGAATAGAGTATTCAAAAATTATGACACCCTACTCAACTCCCTTAGAGTTAATTTGCAGAATGAGTTTTTAGATATTTTAAACCCTAGAGCCTAACACAAAGTGAAGTTCCCTAGAGAATGCTAACTGTAATTACAGTTGAGCTTTGGGCCTATCACAGCAACTAGCAATCCTAGTTATTTCTACTCACAGCCACAGTGCAATAAATTAAATAAAGCAACACAGATGACACAAGAAGTTTATAGTGGTTCCCTCTAAATAGGTACGTCCACTCTTCTACCACCCTGGTAGGAATCCACTACAGTTTTTTGTTCAGGTGCCCTGCCACCAACTGATCTGCTTCAGGTAGATCAAGTAGACCCTTTGAGCTTTTGATCAGGAGCTCAAAATCCAACACAGGTTTTTGATCAGGTGCCCTACCACCAAGGTTCACTTTTGAAGGGAGTAATAACACTTTATACAGGAGGTTGAGAGAGTTAAAGTTTCTTCTCTATTGTTAAAACAGATTAGAGAAGCTAGTGGATTGCACAGAGCTAGAAAGCTCTAAAGAATCATGGCTCCCCCTGGCTTAGAGAATATCCAGAAAGAAGTCTTTCTTCAGGGTGCAGGAACTCTTCTGAACTTGAGACAAAGAACTGTCTTGAAGTTCTGAAGGAGAAGCTTGAAGAAGACTCTTGATTGTAGAATGATTGTTCTTCTTCAATAGCTTTTCTTTCTTCTTCTTCTTCTTCTTGAGGCACTGAGTGAATGTTCCTTGCAGCAGGATGAACTCAGGATTGAAGAAGAGAGAGTTGAAGAAGGATGATCTTCTCAGTTGAATGTATCAATGACTGAGAGCTGCATCTCTTCTTGCTTTTAATCTGTATATGAATCTCTGTATTGTTCTCTTGTTGTATATGGTTGTTAATATCTGCTGCCTTTTGAAAGCACTTTATATATTGGCCTTTGCAACGGCTCTAAACTTTGTTTGAATTTTGTCTTCTTCTGAGATCTGCAAACTGGGCTGCAAATAGCATAAAGCAAAAACATATCCTACAGGCAGACATGCTATAAGGGGATAAAGCTTTCTAAGAAGCTACATATCCAATCTGATAAAAGGAGTACTAAAGAAAGTCACATCAGACTAAACTCTTTACGGCCAAAGAAGACTTTTGTGTCTAGCGGCTATAAAGGACAACATGACAGAATAAAGCAAAAAGATATTTCAACTAACAAGACAAAAAACTTTGTCAGATAGGGCATGACTTATGCACAAAGGATGGGGCAAAGATTGCCTAGAGATGTATGCATAAAATCAATGAGATAATCTTTAATAAAATATGCTAAATAAATAGGAAATAAAACATAGAATAGAAGGAGTACAAAATTACTAAAGACAGACAGAAGAACGTCGAACGACCCTCAGAGATCGTCGACCGAAGCACAGAGATCGTCGACCTATCAGAACAAATAGTCGAACGACACAGATAGTCGAACTATCAAAGAAAATAGTCGAACTACCACAACAGATAGTCGACCTATAAGAACAGATAGTCGAGCTATCAGATAGTCGACCTATCAAGACAGATAGTCGAGCTATCAAGCAAAACAGATAGTCGACCTATCAAACAGATAGTTGAGCTATCAGATAGTTGAACTATCCAAGTAGATAGTCGAACTATCAAACAGAACAGATTGTCGACCTATCAAGACAGATAGTCAAACTATCAAGCAAAACAGATAGTCAACCTATCAAACAGATAGTCGAACTATCAAGCAAGACAGATAGTCGACCTATCAAACAGATAGTCAAACTATCAGATAGTTGAACTACACAAGCAGATAGTTGAACTATCAAACAGAGCAGATAGTCGACCTATCAGGAGAGATAGTCGAACTATCAAGCCACACAGATAGTCGACCTATCAAACAGATAGTCAAACTATCAGATAGTTGAACTATCCAAGCAGATAGTTGAACTATCAAGAAATCTGTCTGGTCAAAAGAAGTCGAGCGGGGTTCGACGATCAACGAGGCAGATACCACAAAACGTCGAGCTAACAAGAGTTGAACTAACTCAGAGATAGACGACTGCTGACAGACGATACTCGACCAACTGATAGACGATCGTCGAACAGTTGATCGACGATAGTCGAGCGGTGTTCGACCATAGTCGAACCAAAAACAACTTAACCAAATTTTCATCTGGATAAGTGACAACTCTACAACTAGAGCAATCTAACTAAACAACTAACCTTTAACCATAGATAAATCTTTGGTCAAGAGACTAAAAGAGAAGACTAAACTCAAATCCAAACTAGGGTACCAACAATCTCCCCCTATTTGGGTTAAGTCTCTCAAAACAAAACACACTACTGGAAATAAATATAACACAGGAAAAGAAATATCTAAGCAGCAGATAGCATCAATCAAACAGACAAATAAATAACTGTCAATCATTGAAACTTAAGAAACATCAGAATCTGGTTTAGATACAGAGGAACCAGGAAGAAAAGAAATTTTTCTGAAAGGGTCTAAAGCTTCTTTCTTTGATAACTTTAAATCTTGTTCTCCAATAATTCTAGATTCATCTGTTCTTGGAACTACTGCTTCAGGATGCTTTTCCATATATTTTGAAGGATCAAAGACCTCAGGTATAACCTGGAATTTATTTAGCTCTTTCTTTCTGAATTTAGACATAGTAGTAAATCCTGTAATATCTTTTCCTTCTGCTTTGGCTTTTCTGATCTGGGCTGATCTAACTAGTTCAAGAAATCTAGCCATCCTGAAATCAGGATTAAGCTCTTGACTTTCATATTCATTTTCATAAGTTGGATCTAAAGGTTTTACAGCTTTAAATTTAGTAGAAAGTTCTAACATGCTTGCAGCTGGCTCTCTATTTTCTTGAATAATTAGGGAAGAAGGAGGAGAAAACTCAGCATATTTCTTACTTGAATTTTCAGAGAAAATAATCCTTTTACCTTTTGAATCAGTTTTCTTTGCTAGAGCTGGCTTTGAGGAGGATATGTTTTTGGTTTCTTTGGAAGGAGATGTTCTTCTCTTGGGAGAAGGAGGAGGAGAAAAAGTTGGTTTCTGATAAACTACCTCCTTTACTTGCTCTCTTGTATCAGCATATTGCCTTTGATATCTAGATTGGGATCTGCTTTGATATCCTGGATTACTTTTCCTTTTATGAGATTGAGATGGAGTAAATCTAGCAGAAGGGGCTGAAGGATTTGCAGACATATTACCAGAAGCTCCTGCACTAGGAGGTGGAGGAGGAGGACCTCTAGGGGTCCATTTAGGTGCTAGACTATCATATCTTTTGGATTTCTTTCTTTGCTTTTGCTGATTCTTGGAGAATCCCATCCAGTGCTGATATTCTTTGGACTTGGGATCTATTCCTTTCAATATATAATAAAGAATATCATGGTCAGGGTTAGGTGGAGGAGGAGCAACAGCTTTTCTTTTCCTTTTAGCAGATTTCTTTTTCTTAGATTCTTCTGAATCATCAGAGTCATCTTCATCATCAGATTGAGATGATGGAGGATGATCATAAGGATCAAAGGCCTCTTGCACAGCTTTTTCTTTATCTTTTAAAGCAGCTTTTCTTTCTCTTCTTCTAAGGCATCCTGTGCCAGAAGAGTATCCAGATCCAGTCCTGGGGTGTCATCCCAGACTGTAGAATTTTCTTCTTAAATTTCTGAAACGTTTTCTATCTCAGCTGCAACTGTCATGAGGACCAGTTAATCATTCACAGCTACCTGAGCTGGAGGAGAAAATACAAGCTCTTGAATAGCAAGTTCTTGCACTGTATCTTGAATAGGTTGTTGAGTAGGTTCTGGAGCAGCTTGAACTACTTCCACTAGATCTGTAGTATCAGGAACACAGATTTGCTAAATGAAATTGAAACATCCCGTCTAGGTATTCACAGACTAGCATGTCAGTTAACATGTCAAGAAAATGAGTAAATGAATTACCTTCAGGATTTTCCTCAGAATTTCCTAACTTCCACAAGTCATCTAGAAAGGAGGTAATGACTCCTTCTAGGAATAGAGCAACTAAGGGAGCAGAAGCTTCTTCAAGGCATACTTTGAACGCAAATTCTGCTTCCATTATAATATCAGAAGGCTTCTGAACTGATGCTAGAACTGCAGAAGATGTTGCAATGTCAACTGGAGCTTCTATTACTTCTTGAATCTGAGCTTGGGGCTCTACTGGACGAGAAACAAGGGGCAGTCCTGAGGCATCTTCCTCGAACATCTCCCCCTGCCTGATTTCAGTAGAAACTGAAGTCAGGCCCCTAACTGAAGATGGCTCAGCAGATTTTAAGAGGGCTAGGATGGAAGATGATAAGGTAGAGATGGAAGAAACGAGAGGAGCAATTGCTTCTTCAATCATGATTTTGATTGAAGGAGTAATTAGCTCCAATATGTTTGCAATGAAGGCTGGGGTTATTTTAAATGATGGTGGGGGAATCACAGTAGATGGATGATCATCAGGGATTGTGTTCTCCTGATTAGATGGAGAGTGAACTGGTGATTGATGGGTGGATGCATGAAGATCAATATGGACTGAATGAGGAATTGGTGACTGAGGAGGAGTGGATAGCTCAGAAACCAATAAATCAAAACTAGGATGAGAAATCCTAGCAAGATGAGAAGGGAGTGGAGATGCTGGTGGTGATGCATGGAGAATTATGGAGGACTCAAGAAGAAGAGAGGAAGAAGATGGTACTTCAATTGAAGTAGATGGAACTTCAATTGGAGTAGATGGTAATGCAGATGAAGTGGATGGAATGGAGAGAATGGATGAGCCTGCTTCATGTAGGAGGGGAGTGACTGAAACAGTCCTTGTGCTCTCAGACACAACTGGAGCTACCCCTGCTGGAGAAGGCTTATGAAAACTCATTTTCCACTTAACAAACAAAGTTGGATCCATCTTCTTGCTGGCATTGATGGATGTAGAGACTGTAACCAACATATGGGGATATTTCTCTCTTAGAAATATCCCAAGTACCCTACCCAGGGTGACTTCCTTCTTGCTATTCTTCTTTCTTATCAAATCAAACATAACTCCTGCCCAATTTATCTGTTTCTTATTTACTATTGCACACATCAAAGCAAACTGTTGCCTGGTTATGTTATCATGAGCAGAGTGCTTGCCCAGAAGCACTTTTCCAACTAGTTAAGCCAAGAACTTTATCCTCAACGGAAAATTAATCTTTAGCAGTTTAGAAGGAATGCCTTCAGCATGTCCTAATTCAATCAACATCCTCCCAAACTATGGAGTATCTTGTTCATATTCCTCTTCACCATTCAATAATCCAAAAATATCAGTCAGAATGGCGGGAGTCAGAATTACCTCTTCGCCGCCAATCGTTCCAGTCATAGATTCGTCACTAGAAGACGAAGTGAAGGCCCACTCTTTAATCTCTGGGACGTTTATCTGATCCTTGTGGACATTAGCCATTCCAATCCTTGTTCCTTGCAGAGCTGGAGGATTTCTACTATCTCAGAATCACAGGCGCTGAAGGAGTCAAAATCTACGCTGAAGCCGACATCGAACTTCATCACTAACAAAAGGGCTGGAGCAATCGCCATTGATTGGGTTGGAGAAGACGAGAGAGACGATGAAAGCGAAATGGCAGAGAGCGCAAGGCAGGGCTCAAGCAGAAAGACGGAATACGAAAAGACGATCTCCGTCGACAATAAAAAGAACGATCTCTTAGCCTAGGTCGACCATCGGTTTTATATTAAAACAGCAATCGTCGATCTATTTTAACAGATACTGGAGACGATGGTCAAACGATCGTTCGACGATCGTTTCCTGAAGCAGAGCAGTCGATTAATCGTTCAACTATATCTGTCTTCACAAACAAATAAGCTGTCATCGCCCGTAGGTTGACGATAGGCTCGACCTGTTCGACTATCGTCGAACGTCATTCGACGATCTTCAAACAGATTTCAACAAAGGCAGAAGTCACACTTAGTCTTTTCCATTAATTATGCCTAGTTGAACCAAAAAGAATAGATGCTTCTGTTCATCTAAGGGCTTGGTGAAAATATCACCTCTCTGAAGGTCAGTGGATATGAATTCAAGGCTGATCTTGTTCTTTTCCACACAATCTCTCAAGAAATGGTGTCTAATCTCAATGTGCTTGGTTCTAGAGTGGTGCATAGGATTTTGTGCAATGGAGATAGCACTGGTACTGTCACACATGATTTTTGTGTTCTTGTGTGTGTACCCATAATCAAAAAGCTGGTTTTGAATCCACAGGATCTGTGAACAATAACTAGCAGCTGCTATATATTCAGCCTCTGAAGTTAAAGTTGAGACAGAAGCCTGCTTCTTACAGAACCAAGAGACCAATCTCTCTCCCAGGAACTGACAAGTTCCTGAGGTACTTTTCCTGTCAACTCTACAACCAGCATAGTCAGAATCAGAGTATTCGATTAACTCAAATTCTGATTCAGCTGGGTACCATAGTCCTAAATTTGGACATCCCTTCAGGTATCTCAAAATTCTCTTGAGAAGAATCAAATGAGATTCCTTGGGGTTGACCTGGAATCTAGCACATAGGCATGTAGCAAACATTATATCTAGTCTACTTGCAGTTAAATACAATAGGGAACCAACAATGACCCTATAGTTCTTCTGATCAACCGGCTTACCCTGATCATCAGAATCTATAACTACATTAGTAGCCATAGGTGTATGCATTGCTGAAGCATCAAACATCCCAAACTTCTTTACCAATTCCTTGGCATATTTGGATTGGGAGATGAAGATGCCATCAGCATCTTGCTTCACTTGGAGACCAAGAAAGTAAGACAGCTCACCCATACTACTCATCTCAAACTTAGAATGCATCAAGTCAGAAAACTTTTTGCACAGTTTGGGATCAGTGGAGCCAAAAATAATATCATCCACATATACTTGAACTAACAGGATTGTGTCCTTGTGGTGCTTAACGAAAAGGGTTCTATCAACTACTCCCCTAACAAAGTTGTGCTCTAACAGGAAACTAGCTAGAGTCTCATACCAGGCTCTGGGTGCTTATTTAAGTCCATAAAGAGATTTTTTCAACTTGTACACAAATGAGGGCTGAGTTGAAGAGACAAACCCCGGAGGTTGTTCAACAAACACCTCTTCCTTTAGCTCACCATTTAGGAAGGCACTCTTGACATCCATCTGAAAGACCTTAAACTTCATATAGGCTGCATAGGCTAGAAAGATCCTTATTGCCTCTAGCCTTGCAATAGGAGCAAAGGTTTGGTCATAATCTATACCTTCCTCCTGTCTGTAGCCCTGAGCTACAAGCCTAGCTTTGTTCCTTACAATAATTCCATTTGCATCCAACTTGTTTCTAAACACCAACTTGGTGCCTATGATCAGTTGGCCTTTTGGTCTTGGAACCAAAGTCCATACCTTACATCTTTCAAACTGATTGAGTTCCTCTTGCATAGCAATGATCCAGTGGGGATCTAGCTCAACATCTTTTATGGTGAGGGGCTCAACTTGTGAAAGGAAACAAGCATGCATCACATCCTGCCTTAATTGATATCTTGTTTGTACACCAGCTGATATGTCTCCAATCACTTGAGATATAGGATGATCTCTAAGTGTGATAAGATCAGCAGGTGGGATGTGATCTTAAGCAACAATTGGGATTAATTCCTCAAGTGGAATTGGATCAACTGTTGGTGGTACAGCAACTGCTTCCACAGTGTCTCTATCACTGCCTGAATCAGTGATGTTGAGAGTTGATAGATGGAGAATCTCTTGAGTGACATCTTTATTAGATTCTGGTACTTGCAATGAACTTGAGAAAGGGGAAGTTTCCTTCTCCTTTTAAAACATCTGAGATTCATCAAAAGAAACATGTACATATTCCTCAATTTTAGAAGTTGATTTATTAAATACCCTATAAGCTTTGCTTACTTGGGAATATCCAAGAAAAATTCCATTTGAAGCTTTTGCTTCAAACTTTCTAAGGTATTCTTTGTTATTGTTATGAATGTATACTACACAACCAAATACTCTAAAATAATTAATTTTAGGTTTCTTTCCTTTAAGCAACTCATAAGAAGTTTTACTCTTAAGCTTGTGTATAAGACATCTGTTCAAGACATAATTAGCTATGCTAACAGCTTCTGCCCAATAAGAAAGAGGCATGTTAGCATCTGCCAATAATGTACCAGCAGCTTCAATCAGGGTTCTATTCTTCCTTTCCACTACCCCATTTTGTTGGGGATTTCTAGGAGTAAAGAAGCTATGTTTGATACCTTCTTTCTCACAGAATTCTTGCATGAGAGGAGAATCAAGCTCAGTACCATGATCACTTCTAATCAAGGCAATATGAGTAGAATACTCAGTCTGCACACATAGTAGAAAGTCTGTAAAAACTTTGAAGTTATCAGCCTTAGTTCTCAAGAAGAACACCCAAGTGAACCTAGAGAAGTCGTCTACAATTATTAAAGTGTAATACTTCCCTCCTAGACTCTGTACATTTATTGGGCCAAAAAGGTCCAAATGTAATAAATACAGGATTCTAGGTGAATCACTTTTATTTACAGATTTAAAGGAATTTTTGGTTTGCTTGCCTCATTGACAAGCCTTGCATAGGATCTCCTTCTTGTAGGGGCAAGAAGGTAAACCTCTAACAAGGTTGTATTTAGATAACCTAGATATGTTCTTGAGGTTAACATGGCTAAGCCTCCTATGCCATAAGGTGTTGTTATTTGTTACTTCATTAAATAAGCAGATTTCAGAATGGGTTGAATTAAAATCTACTAAATAAATATTATCTTGTCTAATACCTACTAACACAACATTACTATTTAAAGTAATATTACAGAGAGTGTTAGTGAAAGATACCTGATATCCTGCATCACATAACTGGCTTACTGAGATAAGGTTGTTCTTCAGTCCACTTACATATGCAACCCTCTTGAAAGTTACTGCTCCAATGGTAATCCTACCATATCCTTCTGTTTGACCACAATTAGAATCCCCAAAGATCACCTTTGGTCCAAGCTTGGCCTTGAATCTTGACAGATTGTCTTTATTTCCTGTCATGTGTTTGGAACAGCCACTATCCAAATACCATTTATCTTTAGTAATTGGATCGGTCTTCACCTGCAAATTAAACAGTTAGACATTGTGGACCCAGACAACCTTGGGTCCATTATTCTTCACATAGTGAAAACTTGAAATAAAACAATAAGCAGGTTTGGGTTTATATCCTAAAGGGTAAGATCTCCTAGGTGGGATGCTCCATGCAGTTAATGGGTCCACAAACCTAGGGTTTCTATTTATATTAGGGTTTCTAAGGTTCTGGTTGTAATTTTGAAAATCAAATTGAAATCGTCGATCAGCGTTCGACGATGGATGCTCAGATCGTCGAGCTTTGTTCGACCATTGAGCCTTCGATCGTCGAGCAGCGTTCGACGCTTTTTGTAGCTCCTTAAATTTTTGCTTTCTCTTTTCTCTCTTAGCTTTATTTAAGGATTGATTAACTTGTTTTACTTGCTCAGTGTTCTTTATTCCATCAGCTGAAATAAAATTCACTGGAGTTGAAAGATGATTTTTTAGAACCAAGGGGGGTTCACTTGATGAGGCTCCTAAGCCTAGCTTGTTATTGCCTGACCTAGTGTTTGTCATGCTAGTGATTTCTAGCAGCTTAAGGCTTCTACCATTTAAAGATTCTTCTAATCTTTTGGACTTTGCTAGTTCATTTTTAAGAAACTTTATTTCTTCACTAGACTTAGTGAGTTCTGCTTCTAACCTAGCATTTTCATTAGAAATAGATTCTGATTCTGCTAACTTATTTCTAAGTTCCTTAATTTCCTTTTCTGAACTAATTAAATCTAAGCAAAGGGATTTAAATTCAGATTTAAATTCAGAAGAAGAAAAATCATATGAAGATAATACCTGATCTTCTGTAGGCATTTCTTCATCATCATCAGAACTCTCTGCAGCTGAGTGGTTGCTGCAGACATCAATTACCATAAGGCAGATTTCCTTTGTCTTCTTTTCTTCCTCATCTTCACTGGAGCTTGAGGAGGAAGATTCCTCATCTGAATCACTCTAGGTCTCAGCAACAAATCCTTTCTCCTTCTTCTTATTTTTGTAGGAGGAGGACTTGGAGTGTTTCTTGTGATGTTCTTTTTCCTTTCTCTTTTCTTTGCTCTTTTCCTTTGGACACTCTGGTAGAATGTATCCAGGTTTCCTGCAACCATAACAAATAATTTCTTTAGCAGGAGATCTGTCATACCTTAGTTTATCTTCATATCTTGAAGATTTCTTTCTGAAGTCTTTTCTTCCCATCTTGAGAAACCATTTGGCAAAGAGTGCAATCAGCTCCTCATTGGATTGGCTTCCTTCAGAAGCATCAATAGCTTTAAGAACAAGAGTTTGCTCTTTTCTTGCTGGAGTTGGAGTCTTTGCTTCAGCCTCAGTTTCCCTGGTCTTCAGCACTTGCTCAAAAGACTTGAGCTTGCCAAGGAGAGCTTCTGTTGAGATTTCAGTTGTACTTCTGGCCTCCTTGATGGGCCAGATCCTAAGATCCCATGTGCTTGGGAAGCACATCAGTATCTTATCATTGACATCTGTCAATGTAATATCCTTATCAAGAGTTCTCAGCTCATTGATGATTGAGCTGAGCCTTGTGTACATGGCTTCAACTGATTCAGCTTCAGTCTTCTTGAAGTTTTCACACTGGGATATAAGGTTGGACCTTCTGTCCTTCCTTTCATCAGCTAGACCATCTACAATCTGGTTCAGTGAGTCCCACATGGCTTTTGCAGAGGTGCAATCAACCACTTTCTGGAAGATTTCATCAGACATAGTCTGAGCCAGAATGTTCATAGCATTGGCATCAGCTATCTTTGCCTTCTTGTAGGCATCATTGTAATCTGGAGGAGGCACTGCACTGAGATTTGTAGATGTTGTAGCAGTGGCTACAGCAGGAGGTGTTGGAGGTCCTGTCAAAATAGAAGAGAAAATGTCTTCATCAATAGAGTTCATATATAATTTTATTCTTGCCTTCCAGATGCTAAACTTAGCTAAGTTGCAAGCTGGAGGTCTGGTGCTAGAGTAATCCTTAGACTGGGCCATGAAGTGAATATCTATAAGCTTGGTATATATCAGGATCTTGTGACTCAGGAGTTAGCCTGTAGTGTAAGTCAACCTCCCTCTGATACCAATTGAAAGAGAGGATAGATACAACTCTAGAGGGGGGGGGGTGAATAGAGTATTAAAAATTTTTACACCCTACTCAACTCCCTTAGAGTTAATTTGCGGAATGAGTTTATAAATATTTGAAATCCTAGAGCCTAACATAAAGTGAAGTGCACAAGAGAAAGCTAACTGTAATTACAGTTGAGCTTTGGTCCTATCACAGCAACTAGCAATCCTAGTTATTTTTACTCACAGCCACAGTGCAATAAATTAAATAAAGCAATACAGACGACACAAGAAGTTTATAGTGGTTCCCTCTAAATAGGTACGTCCACTCTTCTACCACCCTGGTAGGAATCCACTACAGGTTTTTGTTTAGGTGCCCTGCCACCAACTGATCTGCTTCAGGTAGATCAAGTAGACCCTTTGAGCTTTTGATCAGGAGCTCAAAATCCAACACAGGTTTTTGATCAGGTTCCCTACCACCAAGGTTCACTTTTGAAGGGAGTAATAACCCTTTATACAGGAGGTTGAGAGAGTTAAAGTTTCTTCTCTATTGTTAAAACAGATTAGAGAATCTAGTGGATTGCATAGAGCTAGAAAGCTCTAAAGAATCAAGGCTCCCCCTGGCTTAGAGAATATCCAGGAAGAAGTCTTGCTTCAGGGTGCAGGAACTCTTCTGAACTTGAGACAAAGAACTGTCTTGAAGTTCTGAAGAAGAAGCTTGCAGAAGACTCTTGATTATAGAATAATTGTTCTTCTTCAATAGCTTTTCTTTCTTCTTCTTCTTCTTCTTGAGGCACTGAGTGAATGTTCCTTGCAGCAGGATGAACTCAGGATTGAAGAAGAGAGAGTTGAAGAAGGATGATCTTCTCAGTTGAATGTATCAATGACTGAGAGCTGTATCTCTTCTTGCTTTTAATCTGTATATTAATCTCTATATTGTTCTCTTGTTGTATATGGTTGTTAATATCTGCTGCCTTTTGAAAGCACTTTATATATTGGCCTTTGCAACGGCTCTAAACTTTGTTTGAATTTTGTCTTCTTCTGAGATCTGCAAACTGGGCTGCAAATAACATAAAGCAAAAACATATCCTGCAGGCAGACATGCTATAAGGGGATAAAGCTTTCTAAGAAGCTATATATCCAATCTGATAAAAGGAGTACTAAAGAAAGTCACATCAGACTAAACTCTTTACAGCCAAAGAAGACTTTTGTGTCTAACGGCTATAAAGGACAGCATGCCAGAATAAAGCAAAAAGATATTTCAACTAATAAGACAAAAAACATTGTCAGATAGGGCATTACTTATGCACAAAGGATGGGGCAAAGATTGCCTAGAGATGTATGCACAAAATCATTGAGATAATTTTTAATAAAATATGCTAAATAAAAAGGAAATAAAACATAGAATAAAAAGAGTACAAAATTACTAAAGATAGACAGAAGAACGTCGAACGACCCTCGGAGATTGTCAACCGAAGCACAGAGATCGTCGAACTATCAGAACAGATAGTCGAACGACACAGATAGTCGAACTATCAAAAAAAATAGTCGAACCACAACAGCAGATAGTCGACCTATCAGAACAGATTGTCGAGCTATCAGATAGTCGACCTATCAAGACAGATAGTCGAGCTATCAAGTAAAACAGATAGTTGACCTATCAAATAGATAGTCGAGCTATCAGATAGTTGAACTATCCAAGCAGATAGTCGAACTATCAAACAGAATAGATAGTCGACCTATCAAGACAGATAGTCGAAGTATCAAGCAAAACAGATAGTCGACCTATCAAACAGATAGTCGAACTATCAAGCAAGACAGATAGTCGACCTTTCAAACAGATAGTCGAACTATCAGATAGTTGAACTATCCAAGCAGATAGTTGAACTATCAAACAGAGCAGATAGTCGACCTATCAAGACAGATAGCCGAACTATCAAGCCACACAGATAGTCGGTCTATCAAACAGATAGTCGAACTATCAGATAGTTGAACTATCCAAGTAGATAGTTGAATTATCAAGAAATCTGTCTGGTCAAAAGAAGTCGAGCGGGGTTCGACGATCGACGAGGCAGATACCATAGAATGTCGAGCTAACAAGAGTTGAACTAACTCAGAGATAGACGATCTGCTGACAGACGATAGTCGACCAACTGATAGACGATCGTCGAACAGTTGATCGACGATAGTCGAGGGGCGTTCGGCCATAGTCGAACCAAAAACAACTTAACCAAATTTTCATCTGGATAAGTGACAACTCTACAACTAGAGCAATCTAACTAAATAACTAACCTTTGACCATAGATAAATCTTGGGTCAAGAGACTAAAAGAGAAGACTAAACTCAAATCCAAACTAGGGTACCAACAAAGAAATTAAGGAGCTTAGAAATAGGATAGCAGAATCAGAAATCCTCTCCATTGAAAATGTTAGGTTAGAAGCAGAACTCACTAAGTCCAGTGAAGAAATAAAATTTCTTAAAAATGAACTAGCTAAGTCAAAAGGATTAGAAGAATCTCTAAATTGTAGAAGCCTTAAGCTGCTAGAGATCACTAGCATGACAAATACTAGGTCAGGCAATAATAAGCTAGGCTTAGGAGCCTCATCAAGTGAACCCCCCTTGGTTCTTAAAAATCATCTTTCAACTCAAGTAAACTTTATTTCAGCTGATGGAATAAAGAATACTGAGCAAGTAAATCTAGTTAACAAAGCCTTAAATAAAGCTAAGAGAGAAAAGAGAAAGCAAAAATTTAAGGAACTACAAAATTCGTCGAACGCTGCTCGACGATCGAAGGCTCAATGGTCAAACGATGCTCGACGATCTGAGCATCGATCGTCGAACGATGATCGACGATCTCAATATGATTTTCAAAATAATCACCTGAACCTTAGGAATCCTAATGTAAATAGAAACCCTAGGTTTATTGACCCATCAACTGCATGGAGCATTCCACCTAGGAGATCCTATCCCTTAGGATATAAACCCCAACCTACTTATTCTTTTATTTCAAGCTTTCATTATGTGAAGAATAATGGACCCAAGGTTGTCTGGGTCCACAATGCCTAACTGTTTAATTTGAAGGTGAATACCTATCCAATTACTAAAGATAAATGGTATTTGGATAGTGGTTGTTCCAAATATATGACAGGAAACAAAGAAAATCTGTCAAAATACAAGGCCAAGCTTGGACCAAAGGTGATCTTTGGGGATTCCAGCTGTGGTCAAACAGAAGGATATGGTAGGATTACTATTGGAGCATGTTGGGTATTGTATCCACAATTACCTGGATTTGAGGAAGCCTCCTGTCTAGCAAAGATGAATCCACAATGTATTTGATGATATGTTTCAAGTTGTGCTTGCAGTTATTCCATGCTAAGTACACACCAATGTCAGAGTGCAGTGGGTCAATATACACGGGTCTGCGCAACGTAATCCCTCGTTGAGCATGTCAGTGTGTTGTCCTACGTGTACTCTCTCTATTGGAGTGTACTTAATTTCAAGTACATGGCTGAGAAAGATCAAGAGCAGACAAGGAGCAAGGATGGGCCAAAGAGCAGCTCACAGGCGGAAAGACGAAAAATCGTCTAAGTAGAAATCGTCGAGAATCACTAAGTGATTCTCGCCAATTCGACGAGAATCACTAGTGATTCTCTCCGAATCGTCGAGAATCACTCGCTGATTCTTGCCGATTGCTGCCGGCTGTCTCAACGCTGTCTTGATTTCTGCTTAAGGCAGAATCGTCGAGAATCACTAGTTGATTCTCGCCGAATCGACAAGAATGACTTTGCATTCTCGCCGATCCATCGAGAATGAATCTTGATTCTTGTCGATTCTCTCCGGATGGCTATATCTTCAGCCAGAATTATGCCAAGTAGAATTCGGCGAGAATCATAAGTGATTCTTGCCGATTCGTCGAGAATCACCTATGATTCTCGCCGAATTTGCCTTGGGCAAAATTCTTGTGCTCGCTGGACCGGACCAAGTTCCAGGCGCTGTTTTAAAGCTGGAGCTAGGGTTTCTTTTTGTGGGGCCCACAACGGTCATATTGTATGACTTACTGTATAAATACTTCGGCATCTTGAACAGTAAAAACGACGAATACACAAGAATAAAAACCGAGCCGCCGACGTGACCTAGATCGTGGATTTAACTTCAATCGCCGCCATCGCTGCTCGGGAAGTTAGTCGCCGCCGTTGATCGTGGATACCTCCTGATCTTCCGGCAACAGAAGCTTTGCCAAGCAACGCGTCTCACGTGTCCTTCTTGAGATCCTTTATCTCTTGGTTTGTTGATCGGGAATACCTTCCCTTTCCGAATCGATCGAGATGATTGATCCAAGGAAGACCGTTGGTAGACCTTGCCAGCATAGCTATGAAGGTTGGATATCCAAAGCCAAGCCGCCGCTCTTCTTGCCGCCGTCGGTTTCTTGGAGATTCTTTCTAAGTGAGAGCTAAGGTCGTGGACTCTTCATCTTCGTCAAGAATGCGTCATCTAACGAAGAGGGACACCTAGCACTCCATAAGTAGTTTGTATATTTTATACATTCCATTTTATTTTTTGTTATAAAGGAATATAGGTTCCTCATTGTAAGGGTTGGGTGCAACCCGTGGTGGAGGAGTTGTGACTCCTTCGTTTGGAATGGTTACTTCTGTTAGTGTGAGGATTGGATTTCAATCCGGTTGGTGAAGTGACCGAGTCGTCCCTTGTTGGGAGATAGGTCGAAGGGGGAAAGTGGACGTACCCAAATCGGGGAACCACTATAACTACTCGTGTATGTTTGTGCTGTGTTGTTTTGTTTACTTGTGTAGGTAGAATTTTAATTCCGCTAAAATCGCTGCTAGACACCTATTCCCCCCCCATAGGTGAAGATAGTTGGCACTAGGTGGACTTTAAAGTTGTATCAGAGGGAGGTTACTCATCAAAGGGGTTAACACCTCGAGTAAGTTCCTGCCTCTAGTGTCAACAAGAAGATCAGACTCAAGCATGGAGTTGGATCATGATGTCCCTCCTCTAAGACTCCCCTCATGTACAAAGGAGTACTACCCCATCTGGAAGATGAGAGTTATATTTCATCTGGAGTCCATTGACCCTCGGGCGTCACTCATCTTAGAAGAGGGTCCCTTCATTCCTATAAAGGCTTCCGGTTCAGGAAAGGATATCCAAATCCCCAAGTGTCCCGAAGAGATGTTTGAGACCGAGCTCTCACTGTTCAACTTGGACAAGTTAATACGTCAGATCATCACTGACGTCTGGTCTGGTGTATCTATTTCAAGAGTGGACAAGTGTAGGATGGCAAAGTCCATGTGGCAAACCATCTCAGATCTCATGATGGGATCAGAGAATGCAGGGACCAGTTGTCAGCAAGAAGATGAAGCCTATGTGGGGGGTCCTCATTTCTGAAGATGAAGGGCATGATCAATCTGTCAGTATCAGGGCTCTTGTGTCCTTGTAAGAGACTGAAGAAGAAGTTTAGGAAAGCAGTTGTGATGAAGCTGACTCAACAGTCTCTGCCGATCTTGATGGTAACCCTGAACAGTAAAGCCAGAAGCAGGTAACTTCTTCATCATGCCCCGCTCCTCTTGCAGTTCCTGAAGACAGGAATAGTTCAGAGGATTGTCCCTCTAGTGATGCAAGGGATATGGATAGCTCCAATCAGATGATTGAAAATCTTGAATCCCTTCAGTGTGCTCTTCTGAAGAGCAACTTACTTATTGAGGAGCAAGCTAAGGAGATTGCCCAGCTGAAGACGTTGATGGATATCCAAGTGGAATCCATCAAGGTCAAAGACTCAAAGATCTCGGATCTAGAAAGTCGTCTAGAGACCGAGAAGAGAATAGTTTCTAACTTTTCCACGATAGATGCTATCAAGAGAAAAGAAGAAAATGGGTGGATCTACCGAATTATTAATTCGTGGAGAAATGGGGAAACTGTGTTCAGACCCCCCCACCCCGAGTAGGAAGGGCACTCATCATGCCTTCAGGAATGACCACAGAAACAACGTTGGTCATTGCAAGAATGATCAGCCCTCAGGTGGAAATACCCACAGTGCCAGAGCTGTCATGGCTACCCATGAGAGAATACCCAAGGCTCATTCTGAACCCTTTGTATTTTCAGCCTCAGCCCTAACTCATCATGAATATGCAGGAACCAGCTCTCACTGCAGTACTTTCCACCCTAGGACACAGGAAAGGGGGGTCAGGAAACATGTGGTAAGTCCCCATGGGGCCTCTGGAAGTGTGCTGACTGAAAGGAAGGCACCACCTCCCAGGCCTCATGACACTCACCACATGCATTCTGACCACCCTCCCACGTGGTATGGTGGAAAAGGCAATTTTGTGAGAAGAACCGGCTCTATCCCGTTTAGACCTGAGATCATGACTACCTCAGTCAGTAGGTCAGGTCTGAAACGGCGATACAACATTCACGAGTGTTGGTGTTGTGGCAAGGTGGGTCACTTTGCCATAGATTGTTGGCACAACCCCTCTGTGTCAAGGGAAAGGGCATATCCACCTCCTCTGGGCAGAGTTAGCCTTCCTAACAGGATTCCTGCGGGAAGGAATTCGAGTTTTTATACTGACAAGAACCTAGGACCCAATACATATTGGGTTCCTAAGGTAGGGTAGTTCCTTTTTGCAGGGTAGTCTAGGTTCCTGTAAACATGATGGGAACTAGATATGAGACGTTCCAAGAATGACTTGGAACAAATATCTGGAATAAGAGCAGTGCTATCTACAATGGCATACTCAAATTGAACACCTGGTGTGCATTAAATAGAAGATCTAAATGATAAATCTTATGATCCCAGGTACCTGCGTTCAGATTCAATATTTGAGCCAAATTATATTGATATTCACATATATATATATACTTATATATTCACACAAATTTGTGAATTCCTTCTCTGAGGTAAGTGGTTATGTGTATATATACACATATATGCTTTTACACCTAAGGACAGATTAAAAGTGTAAAATGATCTTTAGATATAATTTCACGGAATTCTTGGTAGTTATACATTGATACATTTGAATATGAACCTCAACAGGCATAAGTCAGCCCGCTTAAAATTAAGAAGGTACGTCAATGGGTGTTGCAAAAGATTACAACTGATATCAGAATATTGTGTACATCTCGAACGAGAAATAACTTAATAAAATTATTTGCCACAGAATTAATATACCTCCTAACAAAATTACTTGTCTAGGGCGTAACAAAATTCTTATGCCTCGTAACTCTGTGTGGAAAATTCCATCTAAACCCTCGGTAGAAAACATTTAGAAAAATCTGTCGGAATCTCGTCGAACCCGCCTGATTCGCTACAGTATATATATAAAGGATATCCCGCCGACTCTTCATTTCCCGTCTATTCGCTTCCCCCCTTTTTAGTGCTCCATCGACTGGTAGCTCGCGGCCTCAATCGATCCCGATGGTCTAGGCTTCAATCCCCGGGCATACCGTCGATCCCGAAATCGCGAGCTTCCCGAGCCCGTCCAGGCATTCCCTTTGATCCCGCTAATTCCGTCTCTATAATCCCGGCACTCCTCGGCTTAGGGTAATGACTTCTTCCTCCTTGTAGTGGCTTGTTGTTAGTATAGCTTCCTATTAGAGTTACTGACAAGGCTTAGACTTGGGCATTTCCTCCTTATGTTTAAAATGGCTCCAAGAACCACCGTTGGACTTGTCACTGGATGTGAGCTAGTTCGAACAAGCTTTTCTCATGCCTCAGATGAGTTCAGAAACAACATTCTCATGCTTGAAGAGGCTTGATTCACATTCATCCTGGAGCACCCCTGCAAGATACTGGATAAGGAAGTGATGGAATTCTTTGCGACTGCCAAACTTCGGCGTGAAGATACTGTCATCAAGTGTAAGATTGCCGGGGCAAGGATCAAAATGTCTGCAAGGAAACTGACTCAACACTTGCAGCTCTCCAGCTCTGATCAAGAGTATTATCTGGAAGAATAGGATCGAGCCAGGACTCTTCTGTTTTGTGGTCTACCCAGAGGAATCAAATCCATCAAGAGGAAGGAGATGAACGAGGAAGGGAAGCTTCTGTCTGACATCGTCGGGAAAGTCCTGATCTGTAAGCCATGCTCTCACGATCATATCTCAGGTGAGATGTTCAAGATCTTAGTGGTGATTGTATGTCGGAAGAGATTAAACTGGGGGGCCATGCTGTTTGAAATAATAAAGGATACACTGTGAACCCCCAGCTTTGGAAGGATTATCAGTCTCTATCTTAACCAACTGGATGGAGACACGTTTGATATGAGCAAAGGAGTTCCCATCCACTATCTGAAGAAGATGGACTCCAGTGTCTTTGATAGATGGGAGAGACGGATAGGGCAAGCTGTCGTGGAAGAAGAACGAGATGAATCCCCAGCTGTGTCCCATGTGGCTGAGGACAATAGAACCCCAGCAGATTCCGTGGCTGTCCCTGGTGAAGTTCCTGATCTACTAACTACAGGAACTGAGGGGGAGTCTCTATCCGCTCCTGCTGATATCAGATCTGACATCTATCAGATAGCTAGGGATGCAGTTGAGAACCTGCAAGAAGAAAGTGAGGATGTGGTGGAAGATGAGGCGGCCCTGAACGATAATGATCTGGGAGACGGAGGTGATGTCGAGGAGAATGACAAGGAAAATTTAAACAATGCCTCAGTTGAGATTGAGAACATGGATGATGAGGAGAAGGAAGAAGGAATTGAGAGGATGGAAGTGTTGGATCCTCGGGATGATGCTGAAGTTCCATCTGAGGAACAAGCTCCTGAGGAGTATGGTGCACGAATGGAGGGGGAGCCCTCCCAACAACCTTTGGTAAGCATTCCTGAACAACCTACCGTGGCTGCCAGCATTCCCCCCCCAGGGACCTGTACTAATGTCCAGCTCACCAAGTGCCTCTGCTTAAGAGCCAGGCCAAGGCTTGCCTGAGGATCATCCACTGCAAGCCAATCTGGCAAATCATACTGTCAATATAGTTCAAGGAATTCTGGATGAGCTAAAGGTCTCGTTTGAGAAAACACAAGCCAACGTGCTCAAAAGGGTTAAAGAATCTGAGGATCTAATGCTAAAGAACATTGTGGAAGTCAATCACAAGTTGGACATCATGGTAAAAAAATTCGAGGAAAAGTATACTGCAGCCGGCACAGCTATCTCTCTGCTGATGCAAGGTATTAAAAAGAACACAGATGATCTGGCTGTCGTAAATAAGAATGCATATGTTGTGGCTAATAGCATCCAAAAATTTGATGCCAACATGGTGATTCTGAACGCGGATCAAAAGAGCCTGCTGAATGACTTTTCAAAGACAGTAAAGCACATTGATGTGTCCCTGCACGCTTTTGCAAACTCAATTGCTGTGGAAGCCAAAAAGGGGGAGGAAGATTACAAAGTTAAGATGGCAGGGCTTCAACAAGTAATACTCGACAACTTCGATCAAACTAAAAGGTATGTTTTTAAATCTAACAGATACTAATTGACAACTAAACATTGATCAATCTAACAGATAATACTTGACAACTTCGATCAATCGAATAGGTATGTTTTTGAAATGGCCCACTGGTTAGTTCAACAAGCCTCAGGCATACACGTTCCTGTTGCTCCTCCAGAGCAAGAGGATTATACTGCTGCTGCTGCTGAGGAATATGTAAGTGTTGAAGAAGTTATACTGAGTGAGGCTGAAGCTAAGAAGGCTGCTAGGGCTGCTGTAAGAGTTGCATGCAGTAGCATGTTTGATCAAGAAGCCCTAGCAAAAGCAAGAGGCAAGAGGAAGATCCAAGAAGGGGCATCAAAGGAAACGCCAACTGAAAAGAGAATCAGACTGAAGGAGGATGAGGTGAGGAATGAAAGGTGGAGCCCAGTATCGAGAAGCATCATTTTGGACACATTTGCGTTGCAACAGAGGGGGGAGATAAATAAGAACGATGTCTACAGTTAGTACGAGTGGGAGCTGCATAAGACCTTTGAAGCAAAACGAAACATTTTCTTCAGGTCCAACACTGTGGCAAATAAAGCTCCTCCTCCCAGATACTACCCGAAGCCAAAGGAATACTTCGAAAGACAAAGCAGGCGACACTTGGCGCAGAAACTAAAAGAAGAAATAGCTAAGGAGAAAGAGACCTAGGATTTTAGCTAATGTACTCCTTATTGTTTATCATTATTATCCTGTTAACATATGAACAATTATTGTTGATATCTATAAATATATGTGATGTCATGATTGACTCTAGTATTGCTCTGCTTGCATTTATTGTTCTTCTCTTTTCTTCTCTTGATTTGCTGTATGTATTATCTGGATTGGTGAAATTCATCTTAGCTAGTAGGATTTTGGCTTCCTCAAATAGGGGGAGATTATTGGGTATTATACCCACAATTACCTGGATTTGAGGAAGCCTCCTGTCTAGCTAAGATGAATCCATAATGTATTTGATGATATGTTTCAAGTTGTGCTTGCAGTTATTCCACGCTAAGTACACACCAATGTCAGGGTGCAGTGGGTCAATATACACGGGTCTGCGCAACGTAATCCCTCATTGAGCAGATCAGTGTGTTGGCCTACGTGTACTCTATCTATTGGAGTGTACTTACTTTCAAGTACAGGGCTGAGAAAGATCAAGAGCAGACAAGGAGTAAGGATGGGCCAAAGAGCAGCTCACGGGTGGAAAGATGAAAAATCGTCTAAGTAGAAATCGTCGAGAATCACTAAGTGATTCTCGCCGATTCGACGAGAATCACTAGTGATTCTCGCCGAATCGTCGAGAATCACTCGCTGATTCTTGCCGATTGCTGTCGGCTGTCTCAACGCCGTCTTGATTTCTGCTTAAGGCAGAATCATCGAGAATCACTAGTTGATTCTCGCCGAATCGACAAGAATGACTTTGCATTCTCGCCGATCCGTCGAGAATGAATCTTGATTCTTGCTAATTCTCTCCAGATGGCTATATCTTCAGCCAGAATTATGCCAAGTAGAATTCGGCGAGAATCATAAGTGATTCTCGCCGATTCGTCGAGAATCACCTATGATTCTCGCCGAATTTACCTTGGTCGAAATTCTTGTGCTCGCTTGACCGGACCAAGTTCCAGGCGCTGTTTTGAAACCAGAGCTAGGGTTTATTTTGGTGGGGCCCACAACGGTCATATTGTATGACCTACTGTATAAATACTTCGGCATCTTGAACAGTAAAAACGACGAATACACAAGAAGAAAAACCGAGCTGCCGACGTGACCTAGATCGCGGATTTCACTTCCGCCGCCGCCATCGCTGCTCGGGAAGTTAGTCGTCGCCATTGATCGTGGATACCTCCTGATCCTCCGACGACAGAAGCTTTGCCAAGCAATGCGTCTCACGTGTCCTTCTTGAGATCCTTTGTCTCTTGGTTTGTTGATCGGGAATACCTTCCCTTTCCGAATCGATCGAGACGATTGATCCAAGGAAGACCGTTGGTAGACCTTGCCAGCATAGCTACGAAGGTTGGATATCCAAAGCCAAGCCGCCGCTCTTCTTGCCATCGCCGGTTTCGTGGAGATTCATTCTAAGTGAGAGCTAAGGTCGTGGACTCTTCATCTTCGTCAAGAACGCGTCATCTAACGAAGAGGGACACCTAACACTCCATAAGTAGTTTGTATATTTTATACATTCCATTTTATTTTTTGTTATAAAGGAACGTAGGTTCCTCGTTGTAAGGGTTGGGTGCAACCCGTGGTGGAGGAGTGGTGACTCCTTCGTTTGGAAGGGTTCCTTCTGTTAGTGTGAGGATTGGATTTCAATCCGGTTGGTGAAGTGACCGAGTCGTCCCTTGTTGGGAGATAGGTCGAAGGGGGAAAGTGGACATACCCAAATCGGGGAACCACTATAACTGCTCGTGTATGTTTGTGCTGTGTTGTTTTGTTTACTTGTGCAGTTAGAATTTTAATTCCGCTAAAATCGCTTCAAGACACCTATTCCCCCCCCCCCCCATAGGTGAAGATAGTTGGCACTAGGAGGACTTTCAGAGCAGTAACATTCAAAAGGGTTGCATATATAACTGGACTGATGCACAACCTAATCTCAGTAAGCCAGTTATGTGATGCAGGTTATCAGGTATCTTTCACTAACACTCTCTGTAATATTACTTTAAATAGTAATGTAGTGTTAGTAGGCATTAGACAGGGTAATATTTATTTAGTAGATTTTAACTCAACTCAATCTGAAATCTGCCTGTTTAATGAAGTAACAAATAATAACACCTTATGGCATAGGAGGCTTAGCCATGTTAACCTCAAGAACATATCTATGTTATCTAAATACAACCTTATTAGAGGTTTACCTTCTTGCCCCTACAAGAAGGAAAGCCTATGCAAGGCTTGTCAATTAGGCAAGCAAACCAAAAACTCCTTTAAATCTGTAAATAAAAGTGATTCACATAGAATCCTGTATTTATTACATTTGGACCTTTTTGGCCTAATAAATGTACAGAGTCTAGGAGGGAAGTATTACACTTTAGTGATTGTAGATGACTTCTCTAGGTTCACTTGTGTGTTCTTCTTGAGAACTAAGGCTGATAACTTCAAAGTTGTTACAGACATTCTGCTATGTGTGCAGACTGAGTATTCTACTCATGTGGCCTTGATCAGAAGTGATCATGGTACTGAGTTTGAGTCTCTTCTCATGCAAGAATTCTGTGAGAAAAAAGGTATCAAACATAGCTTCTCAGCTCCTAGAACTCCCCAACAAAATGGGGTAGTGGAAAGGAAGAATAGAACCCCGATTGAAGCTGCTGGAACATTATTGGCAGATGCTAATATGCTTCTCTCTTATTGGGCAGAAGCTGTTAGCACAGCTAATTATGTCTTGAACAGATGTCTTGTACACAAGCTTAAGAGTAAAACTCCTTATGAGTTGCTTAAAGGAAAGAAACCTAAAATTAATTATTTCAGAGTCTTTGGTTGTGTAGTGTATATTCACAATAACAACAAAGAATACCTTAGAAAGTTTGAAGCAAAAGCTTCAATGGGAATTTTTTTGGATATTCCCAAGTAAGCAAAGCTTGTAGGGTCTTTAACAAATCAACATCTAAAATAGAGGAGTCTGTGCATGTTTCTTTTGATGAGTCAAAGATGTTTTACAAGGAGAAGGAAACTTCTCCTTCCTCAAGCTAATTGCAGGTACCTGAGTCATGCGATGATGTCACTCAAGAGATTCTCCCTCTTTCAACTCTTCATATCACTGATTCAGATAGTGATGAAGACACTGTGGAAGCAGTTGCTGTACCACCAACAGTTGATCCAATTCCTCAAGAGGAATTAATCCAAACTGTTGTTGAAGATCACATCCCACCTGCTGATATTATCACACTTAGAGATCATCCTACATCTCAAGTGATTGGTGACATATCAGCTGGTGTGCAAACAAGACATCAATTAAGACAGGATGTGATGCATGCTTGTTTCCTTTCACAGATTGAGCCCCTCACCATAAAAGATGCTGAGCTAGATCCCACTGGATCATTACTATGCAAGAGGAGCTTAATCAATTTGAAAGATGTAAAGTATGGACTTTGGTTCCAAGAACTAAAGGCCAACTGATCATAGGCACCAAGTGGGTGTTTAGAAACAAGTTGGATGCTAATGGAATAATTGTAAGGAACAAAGCTAGGCCTGTAGCTCAGGGCTACAGACAGGAGGAAGGTATAGACTATGACCAAACCTTTGCCCCTATTGCAAGGCTAGAGGCAATAAGGATCTTTCTAGCCTATGCAGCCTATATGAAGTTTAAGGTCTTTCAGATGGATGTCAAGAGTGCATTCCTAAATGGTGAGCTAAAGGAAGAGGTGTTTGTTGAACGACCTCCTGGGTTTGTCTCTTCAACTCAACCCTCATTTGTTTATAAGTTGCAAAAAGCTCTTTATGGACTTAAGCAAGCACCCAGAGTCTGGTATGAGACTCTAGCTAGTTTCCTGTTAGAGCACAACTTTGTTAGGGGTGTAGTTGATAGAACCCTGTTTGTCAAGCATCACAAGGACACCATCCTGTTAGTTCAAGTCTATGTGGATGATATTATTTTTGGCTCCACTGATCCCAAACTGTGAAAAAAGTTCTCAGACCTGATGCATTCTAAGTTTGAGATGAGTAGTATGGGTGAGCTGTCTTACTTTCTTGGTCTCCAAGTAAAGCAAGATGCTGATGGCATCTTCATCTCCCAATCCAAATATGCCAAGGAATTGGTAAAGAAGTTTGGGATGGCTGATGCTTCAGCAATGCATACACCCATGACTACAAATGTAGTTATAGATTCTGATGATCAGGGTAAGCCAGTTAATCAGAAAAACTATAGGGCCATTGTTGGTTCCCTATTGTATTTAACTGCAAGTAGACCAGATATAATGTTTGCCATATGCCTATATGCTAGATTCCAGGTCAACCCCAAGGAATCTCATTTGATTCTTCTCAAGAGAATTTTGAGATACCTGAAGGGATGTCCAAATTTAGGACTGTGGTACCCAGCTGAATCAGAATTTGAGTTAATTGGATACTCTGATTCTGACTATGCTGGCTGTAGAGTTGACAGGAAAAGTACCTCAGGAACTTGTCAGTTCCTGGGAGAGAGATTGGTCTCTTGGTTCTGTAAGAAACAGGCTTCTGTCTCAACTTCAACTGCAGAGGCTGAATATATAGCAACTGCTAGTTGTTGTTCACAGATCCTGTGGATTCAAAACCAACTTTTGGATTATGGGTACACACACAAGAACACCAAAATCATGTGTGACAGTACCAGTGCTATCTCCATTGCACAAAATCCTGTGCACCACTCTAGGACCAAGCATATTGAGATTAAACATCATTTTCTAAGAGATTGTGTGGAAAAGAACAAGATCAGCCTTGAGTTCATATCCACTGACCTTCAGAGAGGTGATATTTTCACCAAGCCCTTAGATGAACAGAAGCATCTATTCTTTTTGGTTCAACTAGGCATGATAAATAGAAAAGACTAAGTGTGACTTCTGCCTTTGTTGAAATCTGTTTGAAGATCGTCGAACGACGTTCGACGATAGTCGAACAAGTTGAGCCTATCGTCGACCTATGGTTGACGCCGACTCATTTGCTTGTGAATACAGAAATAGTCGAACGATTGCTCGACTACTCTGCTTCAGGAAATGATCGTCGAACGACCGTTCGACTATCGCTTCTACTATCTGTTAAAACAGGTCGACGATTATCGTTTTAATATAAAACCGATGGTCGACCTAGGTTAAGAGATCGTCTTTTTAGTAGTTGACAGAGCTCGTATTTTCGTATTCCATCTTTCTGCTTGAGCTCTGCCCCGCGCTTTCTGCTCTTCGCTTCTCTCGTCTTCTTCGACAAAATCGATGGCGATTGCTCCAGCTCTCCTGACAGCGATGAAGTTTGATACCGGTTTCAGTGTGGATTTCGACTCGTTCAGCGCCTGCGA
The DNA here is from genome assembly GCA_039513925.1 of Platanthera zijinensis. Taxonomy (NCBI): domain Eukaryota; kingdom Viridiplantae; phylum Streptophyta; class Magnoliopsida; order Asparagales; family Orchidaceae; genus Platanthera; species Platanthera zijinensis. The sequence continues at coordinate 113,410,257 of CM077078.1, forward strand.
TGCGGAGATTATAGAGATGCTACAGCTCTGCAAGGATCAAGGACTGGAAAAGCTTATGTCCACAAGGATTAAGATAAACATTCTAGAGATCAAAGAATGGGTTTTCTCTTCGTCTTCCAGCAACGAATCCATGACCGGGACAATTGGCGGCGAAGAGGTAATCCTGACTCCTGCCATACTGACTGAAATTTTCGGATTATTGAATGGTCAAGAAGAGTATGACCAAGATACTCAAGAGTATGGAAGAATGCTCGTCGAGCTAGGACATGCTAAGGGCATTCCTACAAAGTTGCTGAAAGTTAACTTTCCTTTGAGGATTAGTTCTTAGCTGAACTTGTTGGAAAAGTGCTGTTAGGTAAGCACTCAGCTCATGACAATATAACCAGGTAGCAGTTTGCCTTGATGAGTGCAATTATCAATAAGAAAGAGTTAAATTGGGCAGGGATAATGTTTGATTTGATCAGAAAGAAGAACAACAAGAAGGAAGTAACCCTTGGAAGGGTAATAGGAATTTTCCTAAAAGAAAAATATCCTCAACTGTTGGGTACAGTTGCAACTTCCATCAATGCCAGTAAGAAAATGGATCCCACCTTATTTGTTAAGTGGAAAAGGAGCTTTCAGAATCCTTCACCAGCTGGGGTAGCTCCTGCTGCATCTGAGAGCACCAGGACTTTATCAGTCACTCCCCACTTACTTGAAGAAGGCTCTTCCATTCCCCCCATTCCACCTTCATCTTCATTGCCATCCACATCTACTGCATTACGATCCACTTCCACTGAAGTACCATCTACATCCATTGCCTCTCTTCTACTTGATTCCTCCACTATTCTCCATGCATCATCACCAGCATCTCCAATTCCTTCACATCTTGCTGGGATTTCTAATCCTAGCTTTGATCTGTTGGCATTTGAGACTCTACCCACTCCACCTCAGTCACCAATTTCTCATCCAGATCATATTGATCTTCCTGCATCTACTCATTAATCCCCAGTTCACAACATATCTCATCAGGAGACCACCATCCCTGATGATCTTCCATCTACTGTGATTCCCCTAACATCTTTTGAAATCACCCCAGCTTTCATTTCAAACATCCTGGAGCTAATTACTCCTTCAATCAAAACCATGATTGAAGAAGCAATTGCCCCTCTTGTTTCTACCATCTCTTCCCTAACTTCCTCCATCACAGCCCTCTCCAAGTCTGCTGAGCCCTCTTCACTTAGGGGCCTGACTTCAGTATCTACTGAAATCAGGCAGGGGGAGATGTTCGAGGAAGATGCCTCAGGACTGCCCCTTGTTACTCTTCCAGCAAATATTCAAAAAGAAGTAGCAGTTGTTCAAGTAGTTCAAGCACCAGTTCAGAGGCCATCTGATATCATAATGGAAGCAGAATTTGCCTTCAAAGTATGCCTTGAAGAAGTCTCCACTCCCATTGTTGCCCTATACCTAGAAGGAGTCATTACATCCTTTCTAGAGGACTTATGGGAGGTAGGAAGGCCTGAAGGTAATTCATTTACTCAATTCCTTGACATGTTAACTGACATGCTAGCATGTGAATATCTTGAAGGTATGTTGCTAGCCCACTTAGAAAATCTGTGTGTTCCTGATACTACAGATCAAGTTCAAGAAGATCAAGTTGTTCAAGAACCAGCTCCAGAACCAGCTCAAGAACCTGCTATAATAAAAGAACCTGAAGCTGAGCAAGCTCCAGAAGAACTGGTCCTCAAGACAGTTATAGTTGAGCAAGAGAATGTTTCAGTTGAACAAGAAGAAAGATCTACAATCTGGGATGACACCCCTGGACTAGACCTGGATACTCTTCTGGCACAGGATGCCTTAGAAGAAGAAAGAGAGAAAGCTGCATTGAAAGCCAAAGAACAAGCTGAGCAAGAGGCTTTTAATCCCTATGATCAACCTCAATCATCTCATTCTGATGATGAGGATGATTCTGATGAGTCAGAAGGTTCTAAGAAGAAGAAAGCAGCAAAAAGAAAAAAGAAAGCTGCTGCTGCTCCTCCTCCTAATCCTGATCATGATGTTCCCTATTACATACTGAAAGGGATAAATCCCAAATCTAAAGAATATCAACATTGGATGGGACTATCCAAAAACCAATAAAAGCAGAGAAAGAAAAGCAAAAGACATGACAGTCCAGCTCCAAAGTGGAATCCCAGAGGCCCTTCTCCTCCTCCTCCAAGTGCAGGAGCCTCTGGAAATGTATCTGCCAATCCATCAGCTCCTTCTAAAAGATTCACACCCTCTCAGGCTTATCAAAGAGGAAGTAATCCAGGATATCAAGGCAGATCTTAATCTGGACATCAAAGACAAGAGGCTGATACAAAAGAGCAAATGAAGGAGGTAGTATATCAGAAGCCAACCTTTTCTCCTCCTCCTTCACACAAGAGAAAAACATCACCTCCAAAAGAAAGCAAAATCATACCATCCAAAAGGCCAGCTCAAACATAGAAAACAGATTCAAAAGGTAAAAGAGTAGTTTATTCTGAAAAATCAAGTAAAAAATTTGCAGAATTTGCTCCTCCATCTTCTCTTATTATTCAAGAAAATAAAGAGCCAGCTGCAAGTATGCTAGAACTCTCTACAAAATTCAAAACTGTAAAACCTTTAGATTCAACTGATGATAATGAATATTAGAGCAAATAGCTAAATCCTGATTTCAGGATGGCCAGATTTCTCGAACTAGTTGGATCAGCCCAGATCATAAAGTCCAGAGCTGAAGGCAAAGATACAACAAGCTTAACTACAATGTCAAAGTTCAGAAAGGAGGAACTAGACAGATTCCAGGTTAGACCTGAGGTTTTTGATCCTTCTAAGTATATGGAAAAGCACCCAGAAGCCATAGTGATAAGAGCAGGAGAATCTAAAATCATTGGAGAACAAGACTTGAAGACATCAAAGAAGGAAGCTATAGATCCATTCAGAAAAATTTCTTTCCTTCCTAGTTCTTCTGTCTCTAAACCAGATTCTGATGCTGCTTAAGTTTTATTTATTGACAGTATGTTTATTTGACTGTTTGTTTAATGCAATTTGATGCTTAGATGTTTCTTTTCCTGAGTTATATCTATTTAGTAGTTTTGTTTTGAGAGACTTAATCCAAATAGGGGGAGATTGTTGGTACCCTAGTTTGGATTTGAGTTTAGTCTTCTCAATTAGTTTCTTGACCCAAGATTTATCTATGGTCAAAGGTTAGTTGTTAGGTTAGAATTCCTCAGTTGTAGAATTGTCACTTATCCAGTGGAAATCTGGCTAAGTTGTTTTTGGTTCGACTATAGTCGAACGGCGCTCGACTATCGTCTATCAACTGTTCGACGATCGTCTATCAATTGGTTAACTTTCGTCAGTCAGCAGATCGTCTATCTCTGAGTTAGTTCAACTCTTGATAGCTCGACGATTCTTGGTTTCTGCCTCGTCGATTGTCAAACCCTGATCGACTTCTTTTGACCAGACAGATTTCTTGATAGTTTAACTCCTTGATAGTTAAACTATCTGATAGCTCGACTATCTGCTCTGATAGTTCGACTATCTGTTCTATTTTGATAGCTCGACTATCTGCTCTGATAGTTCGACTATCTGTTCTGTTTTGATAGTTCTACTATCTGCTTTGATAGTTCGACTATCTGTTCTGTTTTGATAGTTCGACTATCTGCTCTTATAGTTCGACTATCTATTCTGTTGTTTATAGTTCGACTATCTGTTTGATAGTTCGACTATCTGCTTTGTGTTTATAGTTCGACTATCTGTTTGATGGTTCAACTATCTTTTTGATAGCTCGACTATCTTCTTTGATAATTCGACTATCTGTGTCGTTCGACTATCTGTTCTAATAGTTCGACGATCTCTGTGGTTCGGTCGACGATCTCCGTAGATCGTTCGACGATCTCTTTGTCTGCTGTTAGTAATTTTGTACTCCTTCTCTTCTGTGATTTATTTCCTATTTATTTGGCATATTTTATTAAAGATTATTTCATTGATTTTATGCTGACATTTCAAGGCAATCTTTGCCCCATTCCTTATGCATAAGTCAAGCTCTTTCTGAAAAAAGTCTTTTGTCTTATTAGTTGAAATATCTTTATGCTTTATCTGCTATGCTGTCCTTTATAGCCGTTAGACACAAAAGTCTTCTCTGTCCGTAAAGAGTTTTGTCTGATGTGACTTTCTCTAGTATTCTTTTATCAAATTGGATATGCAGCTTCTCAGAAAGCTTTATCCCTTTATAGGATGTCTGTCTGCAGGATATATTTTTGTATTGTGCTATTTGCAGCCCAGATCGCAGATCTCAGAAGAAGACAAAGTTTAAATAAAGATTAGAACCGTTACAGAGACTAATATATAAAGAGCCTTTTCTTTTGAAATATACAACAACACACATATGCATACATATACTAAGCAAGCAGAGTATACACAGAGTGATTCAAAACAAGAAGAGATACAGCTCTCAGATATTATTACATTCAACTGAGAAGATCAAACTTCTTCAACTCTCTCTTCTTCAATCCTGAGTTTATCCTGCTGCCAGGAACATTCACTAAGAGTTTCAAGAAGAAGAAGAAGAAGGAAGAAAAGCTGTTGAAGAAGAACATCCATTACAAATCAAGAGTCTTCTTCAAGCTGATCCTTCAAGACAGATCTCTGTCAAAAGTTCAGAAGAGTTCCTGCACCCTGAAGCAAGAATTCTTCCTCGATATAACTAAGCCAGGGGGAGCCTTGATTCTTTAGAGCTTTCTAGCTCTGTACAATCCACTAGCTTTTCTAATCTTATTTTACAATAGAGAAGACACTCTAACTCTCTCTCAACCTCCTGTATAAAGGGTTATTACTCCCTTCAAAAGTGAACCTTGGTGGCAGGGCACCTTAGCAAAAACCTGTGTTGGATTTTGAGCTCCTGATCAAAAGCTCAAAGGGTCTACTTGATCTACCTGAACCAGATTAGTTGGTGGCAGGGCACCTGAACAAAAACCTGTAGTGGATTCCTACCAGGGTGGTAGAAGAGTGGACGTACCTATTTCGAGGGAACCACTATAAACCTCTTGTGTCGTCTGTGTTGCTTAATTAAATTATTGCACTGTGGCTGTGAGTAGAAATAACTAGGATTGCTAGTTACTGTGATAGGACCAAAGCTCAACTGTAATTACAGTTAGCTTTCTCTTGTGCACTTCACTTTGTGTTACGCTCTAGGGTTTCAAATATCTATAAACTCATTCCGCAAATTAACTCTAAGGAAGTTGAGTAGGGTGTCATAATTTTTGAATACTCTATTCACCCCCCCCCCTCTATAGTTGTATCTATCCTCACTTTCAGTTTAGATCGAGGCATAAACATTTTGAGTTCTTGGTGATGTCGTTTGGCTTGACCAACGCACCATCAACTATCATGGATATGATGAACCGGGTGTTCAAGGATTTCCTAGACAAGTTCATTGTGGTTTTCATCGATGACGTATTGGTCTATTCCCGCAGCGCTGAGGAGCATGAGCAGTATCTGCGCTTGGTTCTATCGGAGTTGAGGAATCACAAGTTATTTTCCAAGCTGAGCAAGTGCGAATTTTGGTTGCCTCAGGTCTCGTTTCTGGGTCACGTGGTGAACAAGGATGGGATCTCGGTCGACCCAGAAAAGATCGCAGCAGTGATGGATTGGAGCAGGCCGGGCACGCCCAAGGAGATTAGAAGCTTCCTAGGGTTGGCCGGCTACTACAGGAGGTTCATGGAGGGTTTCTCTACCCTGGCTGCACCTTTGACCAGGTTGACTCAGAAGAACGCGACCTTTGTTTTGAGCGAGAAGTGTGAAGAAGCCTTCCTGGAGCTAAAGAGCAGATTGTGCACTGCTCCCGTTCTGACCCTACCTACTGAGGGTGTGGAGTATGATGTGTACGTGGATGCTTCACATGTTGGTCTGGGTTTCGTGTTAATGTAGGCTGGAAAAGTGATTGCGTATGGGTCAAGGCAATTGAATAGTCATGAGAGGAATTACCCTATGCATGACCTTGAGTTTGCAGCAGTTATTTATGCGTTGAAGCTGTGGAGGCATCTACTTTATGGGGCTCAGTGCAAGATCTTCACTGATCATAAGAGCCTGAAGTACGTGTTCACGTAGAAGGAGTTGAATCTGCGCCAACGTCGGTGGCTAGAGTATGTGGCCGATTATGATGTGGAGATCCAGTATCATCTAGGAAAGGCCAATGTGGTGGCCGACGCCCTAAGCCGGAAGACGGGGAAGATTATTAATCTCTCCGCCGATCGTTTAGTGGAAGAATTACTCCTTATGGAAATCTCAGTGGGATGCTGTGGCATGCAAAGTAGTTTGGCAGTGGCAGAGCCGTCTTGGATTTCTCTTACTAGGTTGCACCAGAAGGATGATCCGGACCTAATGCACTTATACCTCATGACTGAGAGAGGGGAGTTACCAGATTTTTCTATCGATGATGCGGGTACTTTGAAGTACCGCGGCAGATTTTGCATCCCCGCTGTTGGAGACATCAGGGGTATGATATGCAGAGAGGCTCATTGATCTAGTGTTGCCTACCATCCAGGCTCTACAAAGATGTATCGTGATTTGAAGCAAATTGCCTGGTGGTATGGGATGAAGAGTGATATAGACCGTTTTGTTGTCGAGTGCCACAATTGCAAGCATGTGAAGGCCGATCATGGAAGGCCTGGTGGCAAGTTGACTCTATTAGAGATCCCGACTTGGAAGTGGGAAAGTATTTCTTTGGACTTCATTACGGTCTTACCGAGATCTCCAAGGGGATTTGATTCTGTTTGGGTTATAGTGGATAGACTGACGAAGTGTACTCACTTCGTGCCGTATAAGATTGAATATCCGATGAAGAAGATAACAGAGTTGTACTTGAATGAGGTCATCAGATTGCACGGTGTGCCTGTTAGCATCATTTCTGATCGAGACTCCCGGTTTACTTCTCGTTTTTTGCAGAGTCTGCAGGAGGGTTTGGGTACAGATCTGAGGTATTCTATTGCTTACCACCCACAGACCAATGGGCAGACGGAGCGGGTGAACCAGATAGTTGAGGATATGATCATATGCTACATTCTAGACCACAGAGGAGCGTGGGATGAGCGGTTACGACTGATGGAGTTTGTATACAATAACAGTTATCAAGAAAGTTTTCAAATGGCTCAGTTTGAAGCTTTATATGGGAGGCGCTGCAGAACTCCCCTATTTTGGGCTGAGGCAGGTGAGAGACCCTTGTTGGGTCCGGATGCGCTCGAGGAGATGGAAGTCGCGGTGAAGCTTATTCGAGAAAAGCTTCGTATAGCTCAGGAGAGATATGAAAAGAACGCCAATCGACGTAGGTCGGACTTGGAGTTTTCTGTAGGGGACCTTGTGTTTCTTAAGGTTTCCCCGATGGTTAGTGTTAAGAGGTTCGGTAAGAACCGGAAATTAGACCCGAGGTATGTGGCCCCGTTTAAGATTGTTGAACGGATTGGCGTGTCAGCATATAGGTTGGATTTGCCAGCAAACTTCCCAGATGTTCATAATGTATTTCATGTAAGCCAATTGTGGAAGTGTGTGCGCAGCAGTGGGCAAGTCTTGGATGTTGTGCCCCAATTGGAGCCTAATCTCTCTTTTGTTGAAGTGCCAGTCCGCATTTTGGATACTCAAGATCGGGTGCTGCGAAGGAAGTCCATCCCGATGGTCAAAGTTCTATGGAAGAATCAGGATTTGGAAAGTGCGACTTGGGAGTTAGAGTCAGCTATGAGGGAGGCTCACCCTCAACTGTTCCCCTGATTGGATCGGTATGTTTTCTTCTTTTAATGTTTGGCTTGTTACTTTTCCTTCTATAGTAGAGGTGTTGTGCGTAAAGTTTCGAGACGAAACTTTCTTTTAGGGGGATTGACTGTAACGCCCCTGATTTTTTATGCGATTATTTAATTCTTGCTTGGCGTTATGTCGACGCGTTTTCTTGGCTTGTGCCATTTGTGGAGTGTGTTCGTAACTCCTTAGAACTGAGTGGCCTATTTTGTAGCCTATTGGCAAGATCTCCCTAGCAAGCCGAGTCGTTTTGGGTGACCCGGTGTGGGCTCTCGGGGGATGGTTGTGTTTTAGCTTCGGGTGGGTATAACTCGAGTTCTGTTTGTCGAAAGTTAATTTCGATTTAGCCGTTGTGTTCGTAGCGTGGATATTTAGCTACGGTGTGAATTTCGTCGAATTGCGAGGATGTTCGGTTTTCGCGTCGTTTTGTATTTTATGAAAAATAAAACTATTTATAAATATTATATTAATTATTATTTTTAAAAGGTGCGGGTGCTGGGCAGTTATTGTGGTGTCTCATTATTTAATACTTTATTGATTAGCTAATTAAGATTAATAGGGGTCTATATATAGGATAGTTAAGACTTAAGATAACCGGTCCTGTTCATCTTCCTGAACCCGTCTGCGGGTGTTCGCGGAAAGAAGCGGAGAAACCGCCGAACCTGCTCCCCTTCGGACGCCAATTCTTGGAGCATTTGTGGAAGGAATTCGATTCCGAAAGCGGATTTTGAGTGCTCTCGCCTAGACCTTCATTCCTACGGTAAGAAATTCAGTTTTCATCGTATTTCTAGGGGTCTTGATTTTCTAGGGTTATCCGTTTCTGCCATTAAAGCTCAAGATTTCTGCTTTAGGTGTTGCTGCTGTTGGTGCCGAGTGGGGATAAGGGAGGCTGACCAAGCTCCGCTAGAAATCGAGGCAAGTGGTACTCTTACCCTTGCCATGTAGTTGTCCTATTTTCTTATATGCCCAATTAGCCTATTTGATACAACCGAGCATTGCTTTAGCCATAGTCAGTTTCCTTTCCTGCACTATAGATTCTTTCTTTTCCAGTGCAAGAACCGGTGATGATGCCTAATACTGCTGTTAGAAAATTCCTTGTACAGAACCTTTCTCAAAACAACCATGTATGTTCTCTGTTCTTTTTTTCCCTCGCTATAGCTTGTTTGTTCTCGGGCTGGGGAAGGAAGAAGGTTTAGGTTAGCATTTTCCTGTGCCGTAGCTGTAGCCGGGTAGGAGTTAGAAGTTTCAACTCAAAAATTATGCTAGTCCTCATTATAACCCTAGAAATGTGTTTGGCTGTTAAATTAATATTACTATAGTAATAGACTTGCTGGAGTTAGCGTTGGAGAATTCAGGGCTTGGCGTTGAGTGTGGTGCACACACTCAACGCCGGGTCTGCTTGGGCTTAGCGTTGAGTGTGGTGCACACACTCAATGCCAGGTCTGCTTGGGCATGGCGTTGAGTGTGGTGCACACACTCAACGCCGGGTCTGCTTGGGCTTGGCGTTGAGTGTTGTGAACACACTCAACGCCGGGTCTTCTTGGGCTTGGCATTGAGTGTGGTGCACACACTCAATGCCATTGCCCCTTGTTATGTTCTTTTGCGGCTAAGTAGTGTGGCGTTGAGTGAGTCGACCTCACTCAACGACATGGCTGTCTAGGCGTTGAGTGAGGCGGACTCACTCAACGCTGCAGCCAATCCGAGCGGTTATGTCGCATGGAATTGAGTGAGTGGGCCTACTCAATGCCGCAGCCCTTTCTTGCGGTTAAGTATTTTGGCGTTAAGTGAGTCGACCTCACTCAACGCCAAAGCTATTTTGGCATTGAGAGAGGTGCACTCACTCAACGCCACAGTCAGCTTTTGCAGCTATGTGCTAAGGCGTTTAGTGAGTGAACCTCAGTAAACGCTGTAGCTATTTTGGCATTGAGAGAGGTGGACTCACTCAACGCCAAAGTTAGTTTTTGCAGCTAAGTGCTAAGGCGTTGAGTGAGTGAACCTCACTCAACGCCGTAGCTATTTTGGCGTTGAGTGAGGTTAGCTCACTCAACGCCACAACCTGTGTTGCTAAAGGCGTTGAGGGAGTGGACCTCACTCAATGCCGTAGCTATTTTGGCATTGAGTGAGGTTAGCTCACTCAACCCCACAACCTGTGTTGCTTAAGGTGTTGAGGGAGTGGACCTCACTCAACGTCGTAGCTGTTTTGGCATTGAGTGAGGTTAGCTCACTCAACGCCACAACTTGTGTTGCTTAAGGCGTTAAGGGAGTGGACCTCACTAAACGCCATAGCTGTTTTGGCGTTGAGTGAGGTTAGCTCACTCAACGCCACAGCCAGTGTTGCCGAAGGCGTTCAGTGAGTGAACCTCACTCAACGCCATAGCTGTTTTGGCGTTGAGTGAGGTTAGCTCACTGAACTCCACCGTCTGTTTGGGCGTTGAGTGAGTGGGGCCCACTCAACGCCTTGCCGTGTTGAGTCATCTTAACGCTTTTTCCGTACTTGATTTTCCCTCCCATGTGAATTCCTTGATTTCTGAGGTTCCTTATCAGCTATGTTTTTCCAAGGGCCGAATCGTGGGTTGTGGTTAGTAGTGGTGGTTTGAAGCTCTTTATAGGGGTGAAATTGTGTGATTTAGCCATGGCCACACTTTTTTCTTGTTCCAGGTACGGGCTGGGCAAGTTGGTGGGAGGTCCCTAGTGCTTTCACTTGTAGACCCTTGAGCTTTGTTTCTTGGAAATGGTGGTTGGGGTACTGAGTTTGTCTCCAACCTGGATCCGCGTTATTTTTAGCTACTACCATCTCTCACAACTTAGGGTTTTAGACGTTTCTTCCTTTGTAATTTGCAATGTTTGGGCTCATGGTAGCCTTGTTAACTCTGTATGATTTTTTGGGCAGGGTTGTTGCTGTTTCCTCGCACATAGTGCTTTTCCTTTTTGTCTTGCCTTGGAGAGTGGTGCTTGTTATAGTTTACTTACTCTTCTTGCTTATCTTTTAGCCTAACTTTTCCGTACAGCTTACTTGTTTAGCTTGCTGAGGTATTCTTTTCTTCTTTGAATGCCTCAGGTTCTGGTTAGTAGCCGATTAGGCGGCTAGTTGTGCTGTGCTGTTGTTGGTGGTCTCTCGTACTGTGGAGATGAAAAGTAAAGTTTGTTTTAAATAAGATAGATTTAGTTTTATATAATATTTGACGTATATAAGTCTATCTCTTTTTTTTACTTACTTATATCCTGTGTATTAAGGCAAGAGTACCTATCGCATAGGAGTATAGTATTTTGTAGAAAATATCAAGGTCGTATTTTTCCTGGGATAGGTGTTAATTATTCTACTTTTTAGAACGGACTATTATTTTATCGAACGAACGGAGTGGAGTTTATATTTAAAAACTAAAGATAGAAAAATATATATACGTGATTTTATTAAGATAAGGACTAAGAAACTAGTCCTCGATTTCAGAATTACTTTGAGAGAATATTAATTCAGCTATTAAAGAACAACTTTATTTCTTAATTATCTAACTTCACGAGAGGGTCCCTTTGGTAGCATCACTGACTCGAAAGTACGACCAGGAAGGCTTGCGTTTTAATGGGTTAACGTAAACGTAGTGTCTCGTCACCTGGTATATGATCAATTAATAGAAAACCCTAGTTAGAATAACTAGAAAGTAGAGTTGAAATAGTTGAAAATAGTATCCAGCCCAGAGCTCATCTTTACAAAGTGCTAATGGTTCTTAGCTTCTTCTCAGAATGGGGGCGGTATAAAGTACAGAAAATAATATCTACCTATCTATCTCAATCCAGGATTTAAGCTTTCGCTTCACCTTTGTTTTTGGGATAGGGTAGTAAAATTTTGCAGAGCTTCCGCACTATCTTAATCCAGGTCATAGGCTTTCGCCTCACCCTTCATTCGGGATAGTTTGAAAGAATAAAGTTTTGAAAATAGGGTTAAAAGCAGTTTCACGCTATCTTAATCCAGGACATAAGCAGAGCTTCGCCTTTCATTCGGGATAGTATGAGAAAATAAAGGAAAGTAAAGCTGAAAATAAAACAGTAAATTACTCAGAATTAAAATTAAAAGAGTTTATTTTATAAAGTCCGAAATTATTACAAACTTCAAAAAAAACTGAAAATAAAGCTGAAAATATTACAACTTACAGAACTTGGAATACTTGAAAGCTACTACCAGTTCCTTGTCAGAGAGCTGGGGAGTCCTAACAGTTCTTAAGGAAGCTGCTGGAGTTCGAATAATTCTACTCAGCTCTGCCCCTCTATTTATAGAAAAAAATTGCTTTTGGAAAATCACTTTTGGAAAAGTTGCCAAACAGCTTATGGAAAAGCTGCCAAACAACATTTGCAAAAGCTGAAATTCAGCTTATGAGACAGCTGGCTTTTGGATAGCTTGACACATGGCGGTTTTGATAAGGAGGGAGCTGACTTGGTAGCTGAGTTGGCTGGTTGGATAAGAACTGCATCTGCTTGATTGAAAAGCTGCTGGTTGGCTGCTAATGGAAAAGTTAGCGGGTTGGCGGGTTAACAGGTTGAGCTGGCGGGTTGCGGTTAAGCTGGTTCTGGCGGGTTGCAGGTAGCTGGCGGGTTTGCGGGTCAACAGGCGCAAAAATGCTTTCACCAAGATTTGAACCCGTGACCTCATGAAATATTACAAAGCTCCCACTCCACTAGGCCAGTTGATCATTTCTACATAAACACAAACACATTATAAATATAAACTATATTGGAATTAGTAACTTTATATTTTATATTTTATTTTAATTAATATATATACATTTAAATTTTACATTTTATTTTAATTAATAATATATACATTTAAACTTTATATTTTATATTTTATTTTAATTAATAATATATACATTTAAACTTATATTTTATATTTTATTTTAATTAATAATATATACATTTAAACTTTATATTTTATATTTTATTTTAATTAATATTATATACATTTAAACTTTATATTTTTTATTTTTTTTAATTAATATTATAAATAATTATAGTTAACTGAATATATTACTTCTAATTTTATACATAACTTATATTTTTATTTTTTTGATAATACAGTATTCCTTCCTCTAGAATTTTATTTAAAGAAGAAAATTTAAAACAAATCATTTATTCCTTAATTTACATAAATAATTCCTTATTTACGTACAAAATGATATTCAAACTATACTAATAAATGATTATTAATTATCACTCATCAAATACCCCCATACTTAGATTTTGCTATTCCAGAGCAAATATCGAGTTGAGTATATTTACAAGTTATGAAATTTTCTATTTATTATCAATTTAATTCTTCAAGATAAAACAGGTATAAATATCCGGTGAATAAAGAGTTAAATACTATCGTATATATATATCATTGATACCAGAGTTAGAATTTATAGCCATAAAAGTTTTTGAAAACAAATAGTAAGCATATATTAAAATCAGATATAACAAAGATAGATTGGCTTTATGACTACTATATCTTGCATGAGATATGTTGAAAAATTACAACCTATTAAGTATGCTCTCTCAAAATTTTAAGCAAAATTAATTCAATTTTGTAGTGGTTTTAGGGGATAATAACTTGGTGGTTTTGCCCATACAGAGGCTTTGAATGTACGAGGTGATGAATTTTATCCTCTCACCTTTTTTTGTGTCATATTCATGCATTGTTACAACTATTTTAGGAAAATATTTTCCACAATAGCAAAAAAAACTTTGTAGAATTAAAATTTGAATTAATCCAATGCATATGTTTAGGAGCACATACTCCATTTCATATGGTCTTTTAATATTTATTGGATGCCTATGTTTACGGAATTTTTTTATTCCTATGGACATAAGATCTTTTCTTTTCTAGGAGCACATACTCCTAGATGCTTGCGTGCGTAAAGAAACATGCCAAGCAAAATAGTAGGTAGGGTTGTAAAAATAATTTTGATAAAAGATTTTGAGAGCAATGGTAATAGCTTGATATTTTCTATATTTTAACAAGATTGAAGTAATGATAATTACAGTCTACAATTTTTTGGTGAACATAATATGTTTGCTTCTATTGTATATATGTAGTTCTATTGATATATTAAAGCAGGCTTGCTAAAAAACTAACTCCGATTGTAATGAAATTTTATAAGGTAGGGTTTATAAGTTTATTCCGGATATTTATATCTATCTAGTTATGAGAAGGATTAGTAAATTTGAAAATTCAATAATTTGCATTTTTAATCAACTCAGATTTTTGGAATATATTTACATAGTATGGTTTTTGAAAATTTTGACTTGTTTTGGATGAGTACTAAAATAAACAATGCTTTTATTTAAAACATAAGATATATCATAAAAGTGAAAATAACTTGTAGCTAAAAGCACCCCCATACTTATGTTAGGCATATGTATGAAGTGAAAAATATGTACAGAATATACAAAAGCATAAAAGATGGAAATATACAAAGGAATTTATATTTCGAGGTTATGGAGTAGTGTTAGGGTTTCAGGTTCTTTTTGAAAAGGGTCACTAGTAAAATATAGTTTTAAACGGTGCCCATTTACTTTGAAAGTTCCTAGTTCAGGGTGAGAAATAAGAACGGTCCCATATGGCCAGGTTTGTTTAACAATATAGGGTCCGGTCCATCGGGATTTTAATTTTCCTGGAAATAATTTAAGGCGTGAGTTATATAGTAGGACAAGATCACCTGGTGAAAAAGATTTTGGAAATTTAATTTTCCTATCATGATAAAACTTAGATCGCTCTTTATAAAATTTATTATTTTCATAGGCATTTGCATGCCTTTCCTCAAGTTCATTGAGTTGAAATTTTCGTTGTTCGGCGGTTAAGTTTATATCTAAGTTAAGAAATTTTAGCGTCCAGTATGCGCGATGTTCTAATTCTACAGGTAGGTGACATGCCTTTCCATATACTAAACGATAAGGTGTACAACCGACCGCAGTTTTGAATGTTGTACGGTAGGTCCAAAGTGCATCATCTAATTTGAGGGACCAATCTTTTAGATTGGTATCTACAGTTTTTTCTAATAAGCGCTTTAGTTCTCTATTGACTACCTCCACTTGGCCGCTTGTTTGGGGGTGATAAGCGGTAGCGAGTTTATGAGTAACTCTATATTTGGCTAACACTTTAGCCATCTGGGTGTTACAAAAATGAGTACCTCGATCGCTAACTATAGCCCTAGGCATGCCAAAACGTGAAAATAAGGGTTTCAGAAATTTTACGATGACTCTCGAGTCAGCGGTGGGTAAAGCTTGCGCTTCAGCCAACCGTGAAACGTAATCGACCGCTACTAAGATATAACGATTTTTAAAAGAAGAAGGTAAATAGCCTACAAAATCTATACCCCACAGATCAAAAATTTCACATTTTAAGTAAAAGTTTTGGGGCATTTCGTCCCGACGGGAAATGTTACCTGACCGTTGGCAGCGGTTGCAAATGCTTACCAATTTTTGAGCGTCCTTGAATAAAGTAGGCCAAAAGAATCCTGCTTCAAGGGCTTTACGTTCCACTGGTACGCGTTCATGGCCATTTCCTCAAAGAGGGTTTGAGCAGCCTCAGGGGTTTTGTTATTGAGCGTGCCCCCAGCGGTAGCATCAATGGCTTGTCTGGTTTCAATATTCAAACTATTATAAAATATTTGTACCTGGAGCCAAGTTGGTAGTGCATGATGTGGACACCGACGTAGATATTCCTTAAAACGTTCCCAAGTCTCATAAAGAGACTCAGACTCGTCTTGCACAAAGGAAGAAATATCCGCACGCAGACGTGCGGTTTTTACAGGTGGAAAATACTTTGTAAGGAATTTTTCGGTCATTTTAGCCCAAGTGGTAATAGATCCTCTGGGGAGAGAACCTAGCCACTGTTTGGCTTTCGTTCGTAACGAAAAAGGAAATAAGCAAAGACGGATGACATCATCAGTGACGCCATTTA
The DNA here is from genome assembly GCA_039513925.1 of Platanthera zijinensis. Lineage (NCBI taxonomy): Eukaryota > Viridiplantae > Streptophyta > Magnoliopsida > Asparagales > Orchidaceae > Platanthera > Platanthera zijinensis. Next base: position 113,425,975 of record CM077078.1, read on the forward strand.
TCTTAAATGTGTCGCATATTTCTAAGAAGTTTGGCAAGTGCGTGTTTGGATCTTCGTCGGGCAATCCATCGAATTGAACAGAATTTTGAATCATTTGGATTATACTCGATTTAATCTCGAAGTTATTATTAGCAATTGGTGGACGAACGATACTAGACCCGGTGTCATCTAAATTAGGTCGTGCATAATAAGACATGGTCCTTTGAGGGACCACCTCTGGCATTTGTTGTTGCTCTACTGCCATTTCTTGTACGTGTGCGGTGCCTACGGACTCTTCCAGATTTAAGACAAGCTCTTGATTCAGAGATCGGAAGCGCCTGCGAAAGGTGCGATCGATTTCAGGATCAAGTTCAAGAGTTCAATCAGATGGAGTTCTGCGGGTCATACACTAAACAAAAGACTTTTTGTATAAAAACAAAAATAGGGAAAAAAACTAAGTAAAAAATAAATACAAACACACGAAAAGACGTAAAACGGAAAATAACTAAAAACAGGTTTTTTTATATAAAACAAGTTTTCTATAAAAGAAGTTTTATAATAAAAGCAGGTTTTTTTATTATAAACTACTTTTTATTTTTTCAAGTTTTATATAAAATACGTTAAAATTGTAGGTTAGGTTTTGTTTTTGTTTTTTTATTTGTTAGTAGTTAATAAACTTGTTAATAAAAAGTTAGGTTTTATAAAAATAAAGTTTTTAATTCAGGGAATTTTATTTTTGTTTTATTTTTATAAAAACTAAGGTTTTTAAATAACAAGAAAAAGAAAAGATAAAATTAATAGCGTTTGTTTATTTTCAAATATTAACACATATAAACTAATCCCCGGCAACGGCGCCAAAAAACTTGATAAGTAAAGTTTGTTTTAAAGAAGATAGATTTAGTTTTATATAATCTTTTACGTATATAAGTCTATCTCTTTTTTTACTTATATCCTGTGGATTAAGGCAAGAGTACCTATCGCATAGGAGTATAGTATTTTGTAGAAAATATCAAGGTCGTATTTTTCCTAGGATCGGTGTTAATTATTCTACTTTTTAGAACGGACTATTATTTTATCGAACGAACGGAGTGGAGTTTATATTTAAAAACTAAAGATAGAAAAATATATATACGTGATTTTATTAAGATAGGGACTTAGAAACTAGTCCTCGATTTCAGAATTACTTTGAGAGAATATTAATTCAGCTATTAAAGAACAACTTTATTTCTTAATTATCTAACTTCACGAGAGGGTCCCTTTGGTAGCATCAATGACTCGAAAGTACGACCGGGAAGGCTTGCGTTTAAACGGGTTAACGTAAACGTAGTGTCTCGTCACCTAGTATATGATCAATTAACAGAAAACCCTAGTTAGAATAACTAGAAAGTAGAGTTGAAATAGTTGAAAATAGTATCCAGCCCAGAGCTCATCTTGACAAAGTGCTAAGGGTTCTTAGCCTCTTCTCAGGATGGGGCGGTATAAAGTACAGAAAATAATATCTACCTACCTATCTCAATCCAGGATTTAAGCTTTTGCTTCCCCTTTGTTTTTGGGATAGGGTAGTAAAATTTTGCAGAGCTTCCGCACTATCTTAATCCTGGTCATAGGCTTTCGCCTCGCCCTTCATTCGGGATAGTTTGAAAGAATAAAGTTTTGAAAATAGGGTTGAAAGCAGTTTCACGCTATCTTAATCCAGGACATAAGCAGAGCTTCGCCTTTCATTCGGGATAGTATTAGAAAATAAAGGAAAGTAAAGCTGAAAATAAAACAGTAAATTACTCAGAATTAAAATTAAAAGAGTTTATTTTATAAAGTTCGAATTTATTGCAACTTTAAAAAAAACAAAAAATAAAGCTGAAAATATTACAACTTACAGAACTTGGAATACTTGAAAGCTATTACCAGTTCCCTGTCAGAGAGCTGGAGAGTCCTAACAGTTCTTAAGGAAGCTGCTGGAGTTCGAATAATTCTACTCAGCTCTGCCCCTTTATTTATAGAAAAAAATTGCTTTTGGAAAAGCACTTTTGGAAAAGTTGCCAAACAGCTTATGGAAAAGCTGCCAAATATCTTTTGCAAAAGCTGAAATTCAGCTTATGAGACAGCTGGCTTTTGGACAGCTTGACATGTGGCGGTTTGGATAAGGAGGGAGCTGACTTGGCAGGTTGGATAAGATTTGCATCTGCTGATGGAAAAGCTGCTGATGGATAAGCTTGGCAGCTGGTTGATTGAAAAGCTGCTGGTGGGTTGCTGATGGAAAAGTTGGCGGGTTGGCGGGTTAACAGGTTGAGCTGGCGGGTTGCAGTTAAGCTGGTCCTAGCGGGTTGCAGGTAGCTGGCGGGTTTGCGGGTCAACAGGCGCAAAAATGCTTTCATCAGGATTTGAACCCGTGACCTCATGAAATCCTACAAAGCTCCCACTCCACTAGGCCAGTTGATCATTTCTGCATAAACACAAACACATTATAAATATAAACTATATTGGAATTAGTAACTTTATATTTTATATTTTATTTTAAATAATATATATACATTTAAACTTTATATTTTATTTTAATTAATAATATATACATTTAAACTTTATATTTTATATTTTATTTTAATTAATAATATATATATTTAAACTTTAAATTTTATATTTTATTTTAATTAATATTATATACATTTAAACTTTATATTTTATATTTATTTTAATTAATATTATAAATAATTATAGTTAACTGAATATATTACTTCTAATTTTATACATAACTTATTTTTTTTACTTTTTTGATAATACAGTATTACTTTTTACAGAATTTTATTTAAAGAAGAAAATTTAAAACAAATCATTTATTCCTTAATTTACATAAATAATTCCTTATTTACGTACAAAATGATACTCAAACTATACTAATAAATGAGTATTAATTATCACTCATCAACGTGCCAAGGTCACGCCCTAAACAAGCTGGAATTTATGAGCTCGACACTTCTTCTACTTTAGCACTCCAAGTAGAAAATTTAACTAAACAATTGGCTGGAATATCTGCTTCCTCCGCCACAACTACTTGGAATCCGAATAATAACGTAATTAAAGAAATCGATTATATGGGAAACTCTTATAGACCTTCCTATAATCCTAATGTTAACTCAAATAATAATTCTTATAATCCAGGATATAGGAACCATCCTAATTTTTCGTGGAGCAACCCCAATAATGCTCAATGCCCTCCGACTGCAATTCCAAGTGGATTTGCACCGCAACCCCCACAACCACAAACACTGCCACCACAACTGAACCAATTTAGGCCAACCCCGATAGAAGACATATTCACGAAATATGTCAGTATTAATGAGTCCAATATCCGGAACCTGACCGGATCAATTAAAAACTTAGAAACACAAATTGGACAAATATCAAAAATGCTATCAGAACGCCAACCTGGTAATTTGCCAGGAAATACGGAACCAAATCCGCGGGATACTGGCCATTCCAGTAACCCACTAAGTTGACAAGCCGTCAAACTACGAAGTGACAGGGAGCTACCACAACCCGTTAGGGTAGAAAAAGAAGCTAAGGTTAGCCTTCCTACACCACTTCCCGTTACGACTCTGCCTCCTCAACCCCCGCGAATTTCTTCCCCACATGTTGTTTTACCTTATCCATCTAAATTAAAAGATGAGCGAGAAGATGAACAATATAAAATTTTTCTAAAAATGCTAAAACAAATTCAAATCAATATACCTTTCTGCGAGGCAATTGCACAGATGCCTAAATACGTAAAATATTTAAAAGCGTTATTTTCAAATAAAAAGAAACTCGAAGATATTTCGAGAGTTTTTCTTAACGCCGAATGTTCAGCCATTTTATTACATAAATTACCCCCAAAATTAAACGATCCGGGACGATTTTCCATCCCGTGTCTCTTCGATAATCTATTAATAAAAGATGTGTTAGCAGATTTAGGTGCTAGCATAAATTTAATGCCCTACTTGCTCTTTCTAAAACTAGGATTAGGTAACCCCAGCCCAACTAAAATGAGCATCCAGTTAGCAGATTGTTCTATTAAATATCCAGTAGGGATAGTAGAGGATGTTCTGGTCAAAATAGACAAGTTTATCTTCCCGGTAGACTTTGTTATACCTGATATATAGGAAGACGCCGATGTTCCCATAATTCTCGGTCGTCCTTTTCTCGTTACCTCTCGCGTAATAATAGACATAAGTAATGGTAGACTTCTCTTACGAGTAGGAGATGATGAGGTTACTATCGATATAGATCCCTCTATGAAAAATTCTTTAATAAATGACGATTCCTGCTATCTTGTGGAAGCCTCTTTTGAAGAAAATGGTTTTTCCTATTCTGATGTACTTTCAATAACTGTAGAAGAATCGGACTTGGCAAACTTACCCCTTTCACAAGAAATGCCTACCGATGACCCTTTAGAACCTTTTATATCCTTAACTTCTACAACTCTAAAAACTCCAACTTCATATGAAAAACCACCAACCCTCGAGCTTAAAACACTTCCTGCACATTTAAAATACATTTTCCTTGAAGCCGAATCTAAACTCCCTGTTATCATTTCTGCCGAATTAAATGATAAGAAAACATCTGAATTAATAGAAGTGTTAAAATAACATCGCCATGCATTAGCATGGCAAATTTCTGATATCCAAGGACTCAACCCATCTTTTTGTACGCATAAAATATTTTTGGAAGATAACCCTCGTAAATCTATCCAGCCCTAACGATGTTTAAATCCGAATATGAAGGATGTCGTAAAAGCTGAAGTAATGAAATTATTAGATGCAGGAATTATCAATCCAATCTCAGATAGCACATGGGTTAGTCACGTACAAGTCGTCCCTAAGAAGGGCGGTATAACTGTAGTGTCAAATGCTAATAATGAACTAATTTCAACACGTACTGTTACGGGTTGGAGGATGTGCATCGACTATCAAAAATTAAATGATGCCACCCGTAAAGATCACTTTCCACTACCGTTTATAGATCAAATATTAGAGCGACTCTCGGGTCACTCATATTATTGTTTTCTCGATGGTTATTCAGGGTATTTACAAATTCCTATAGCCCCTGAAGACCAAGAGAAAACTACGTTCACTTGCCCCTTTGGTACTTTTGCCTATAGGCGAATGCCGTTTGGACTTTGTAATGCGCCAGCTACATTTCAAAGATGTATGCTAGCTATTTTCGGCAAGTTAGTAGAGGATGTTATGGAAGTGTTTATGGATGACTTCTCCGTATTTGGAGACTCATTCCATACGTGTTAATAACCTCGCTCGTGTTCTTCAACGCTGTGAAGACACGAATTTAGTGTTAAACTGGGAGAAATGCCACTTTATGGTTCGCGAAGGTTTAGTTCTCGGTCATAAAATTTCTTCCCAGGGAATCGAGGTCGATAAGGCCAAAATAGAAATAATTGAAAAACTTCCCCCTCTAATAAATGTAAAATCTATTCGAAGTTTCTTAGGTCATGCAGGTTTCTATAGACGGTTCATTCAAAATTTTTCTAAAATAACAAAACCGTTAACTCATTTATTAGAAAAAGAAGCCCCATTTATATTCGATAGGGAATGCTTAGTAGCATTCAATATTATTAAGGATAAACTTATCAACTCCCCTATTTTAGTATCCCCAGACTGGTCCTTTCCTTTTGAGATCATGTGTGATGCGAGTGATTATGCGGTAGGAGCTGTCTTAGGACAACGAATAGACAAATATTTTCATCCTATCTATTATGCAAGTAAAACTCTCACATCTACACAAACCAATTACACGACCACGGAAAAGGAACTACTGGCGATTGTATTTGCATTTGATAAGTTTAGATCTTATATTACACTATCGAAAGTTATAGTTTTTACGGATCATTCTGCTTTAAAATATTTACTAACAAAGGCAGATGCAAAACCCCGTTTATTACGTTGGATTCTCTTATTACTAGAATTTGATTTAGAGATCCGAGATAAGAAAGGCGCAGAGAATTTGGCAGCCGATCATATTTCTCGACTAGAGAATGCTGCAACAGATACACTTGTGGAAGCTGACATCGAAGATAAATTCCCTGAAGAAAGTCTTCTCGCTCTCGAAAAGGTAACAAACTCTTCTACTCCTTGGTTCGCAGATTTGGCTAACTATTTAGTAGCCCGAGTCCTTCCAAAAGCTTTTTCATTTTAAGAAAAGAAGAAATTATTTTCTGACTTGAAAAACTACTTTTGGGAAGACCCGTATTTATTCCGAGTCTGTGCCGACCAAGTAATTAGAAGATGTATTTCAAATGAGGAAGGACTAAAAGTACTACGGCACTGCCACGAAGGACCAACCGGCGGACATTATCAGGAGATCAATTCCTTGGTCTTGTAAGGTAGTTTTGTGTTTCTTTCTTACAGACATACATACTTGCCAGTGGGTTCATGTCAGTTTGTTGGCGCCCACTGGTAGTTTTACCTTGATACTAGATATGTTATCTTTTTGTTGCTACCTTTTCTGGAGATAGTCTACTTGCTCTTGTGATGATTTATGCTAGGTTGCTAGTTACTTTTAAACCTAAAAACATAAGTATATCCATGATCAACATGTTTTACAAAACTCAACCATTATTTTCCAAATAACGTAAAAAGATCATTTTCCTATATATAGTATAAATTAAATATAGGGTCCTGTAGAGTATAAGTTGTCCTCTCGGGGCACTAATGCACTCTTTTAGGATGTCAAACATGAATAAAGTATTTTCCGCAGCGTATAAGTATAGTTTTTTAAATTGTTGACTAGATGATCCACTGAGCCGAGGGATACAGCCTTTAAAATATAACTGATTTTCTAATCATTAAACTTATGAATTTTATAAAGTAAAGTAGATAGTTTTGCCTGAGCATAAGCAGTTATCCCCTGCTCGACGTGGCATCACGATGCGTGTTTTCTCATATTCTGATACTTCTTTAATTTGGAGAAAATGCGGGTTGTGACAACTGCCGATAGTGGAGTTCGACGTGATCTTTGGAATGGACTGGCTCTCAGAGCAGTGGACATACATTGATTGCAACCGCAAGGAGGTCAAATTAGGAACTAATCGTGAGACGACATTTGCGGGCATGAAAGGGTCGAGAAAGACTTTGATGTCTTCCCTCAGGTAGTTAAGGAAGTTCGTGCTGGTGCAGAGCTAGTTTTCACACTAGTGGGTGCTTCAAAGCCTAAGCCTAGTATGGACAGTATCCCTATTGTATCTAAGTATCTTGACGTGATCCCTGACGATCTTCCTTAAGCCCCACCTAACCAAGAGATTGACTTCACTATTGAGTTGATGCTAGGTGCCAAACCTGTGTCATGCTCTCCATATCGGTTAGCGCCTAAGGAGATGGCGGAACTAAAAGTTCAACTTCAAGATCTATTAAAGCAGGGTTATGTGCGTCCAAGTTCGTCTCCTTGGATCACAGTGGTCCTCTTTGTTAAGAAGAAGGACGGAAGCTTGGGACTCTGCATTGATTACCAAGAGCTGAATAAGCTAATAGAAAAGAATAAGTATCCGATCCCAAGGATTGATGATCTGTTCGATCAGTTAGTTGGGTCAACGGTGTACTCGAAATTAGATCTTAAATCCGGATACTATCAGTTGAAGATAAGAGAAAGTGACATCCCCAAGACAGCTTTTAACACGCATTATGTGCATTATGAGTTCACCGTCATGCCGTTTGGGCTCACTAATGCGCTGTCTGTGTTTATGTATTTGATGAACATAACATTTAGAGAGTACCTGGACCACTTTATGATAGTCTTTATCGGCGATATATTGGTGTACTTGCTGTGCGAGGAGGATTATTTCAAGCATCTGCATATGGTGTTGGAGACATGGAGGAGGAATCAACTTTATTCCAAAATCTCCAAATGCGAATTCTAGTTATCCTCGGTCACATTCTTTGGACATATAGTTAGTGGAGAAGGGATTACGGTAGATACGGCGAAGATAGTTACAATACGGGAGTGGCCTGTGTTATCTTCAGTAGCAGAAGTCCGGAGTTTCCTGGGACTTGCCGGTTACTACAGGCGCTTCGTAGATAACTTCTCATGGATAGCGTTACCCCTCACGACTTTGACGAGGAAAGATCAAAAGTTTGTGTGGTCGCTGGAGTGCGCGCAAGCTTTCGAGGAACTGAAAAGTTGGTTGACCACGACGCCTATTCTATGTTCGCCGAGTGGGACCGAAGGATTTGATATTTATAGTGATGCTTCGAGCAGTGGCTTAGGTTGTGTTGTACTGTAGCATGGGGAGTAATATCTTATGGCTCGCGTCAGCTATGTGTACACGAGAGGAATTATCTTGTCCAAGACTTGGAGTTAGCGGCCGTAATATTTGCCCTGAAGCTGTGGAGGCATTACCTGTATGGTGTGAAGGTCGATACCTATACCGATCACAAGAGCCTGAAGTACTTGTTGGATCAAAAGGACCTAAACATGCGACAGCGGAGGTGGATGGAGTTCCTGGGGGACTAAACCTTCAAGATACATTATGTTCCTGGGAAAGGCAATGTGGTGGCGGATGCGTCGAGTCGCAGGGCTCCTGCGCAGGCCATCTAGTTGTCGATATATGATGAGTGTTTGGTTCGTGATTTGGAGGCATTAGAGATCTTTTGTGTTGACAAGCAGTCTAGTGCCGAGGCACAATTGAACTGGACAGAGGTGAAATATGACCTTGTTGATAGGATTTGACAAGCTCTGGATGGGGATAACAACATGAAGCAGATCATGGATGAGGCTTTGGATGGGTCAAATTCCCAATTTATTGTTAAGGATGGACTGCTATGGAGGGATAGTCATCTATGCGTCCCTAGTGTGGGTAAATTGCGGGAAGAATTGATGTACGAGGCTCATCATACCAAGTACTCGATTCACCCGGGGAGCACAAAGATGTTTAGAGATATGAAAAAGTTGCTCTAGTGGCCAGGACTTAAAAAGGACGTAGCACTTTATGTGGCGAAGTGTCAGATGTGCGCCCTGGTGAAGGCAGAGTGCCAGAAGCCTGGAGGTTTCTTGAAGTCCTTACCTATCCCGAAGTGGTAGTTCAATGATATTTCAATGGATTTTGTGCATGGGTTGCCAAGGTCACAGAAGGAAAATGATGCCATCTGGGTGATCGCAGATAGATTGACGAAAGTGTCGCACTTCATTCTGAATAGGAAGGATCATTCGGTGGATAAACTCGCAAAATTTTATGTAAATAACCTTGTTCGACTACACGGTGTGCCCCGCAGTATCATGATTGACCATGATGGGCACTTCACATCCAATGACTGGAGGTTAGTGCATCAAATGTTGGGAACCAAGATGAGTTTCAGCACAGCCTTTCATCCACAAATGGATGGTCCGACCGAGAGGTTTAATAGGACGATGGAAGACATGCTTCCCATATGCTTCCTTTATTTTGGAAAGCGGTGGGAAGATTACCTGTAAATGATGGAGTTTGCTTATAACAACAACTACCAAGAGAGTATCCAAATGGCTCCCTTCGAGGCCCTATATGGTTGAAAATGTCGCACGTCGTTGTCATAGTTAGAGACGGGTGAGTCAAAGCTGTACAAACGACAAGAAGTGGAAGATGCCACTTCGTTGGTACAAAAAATATGGGAACGAATTCTGATCGCTCAGGACAGGCAGGCTAAATACTATAATGCCAAGCATAGGAACATTGACTTCGCTGTTGGCGACTGGGTATATTAGAAAATTAAGCCGTTCAAGGGTGTCTCCCTGGTACGACGCTTGAATAAGTTGAGTCTGAGGTACCTTGGACCTTTTGAGATTCTAGAGTGAATTGGTGAAGCGGCTTATCGACTGAAGTTATCAATGGAATTGAGTGGTCTACACGACGTATTCCATATATCAGTGTTGCAGAAGGCGGTGCAAGAGCCTTCACAAGTGATTGCGGTCGATCAGGTACCTGTTGATAATGGGTTGATAACGAAGGTCAAGCCCATTCGCATTGAGGACTTTGAAGTCAAGCGACTTTGTAACAAAGACATCAGGATGGTCAAAGTCCGTTGGGACAACTATGGTCGGGAGGCCCTTTCGTGGGAGCGAGAGCAGACCATGCTTGAATAGTATCCCGAGCTATTCCGCTCAGGCACCATTTAATTTTGTGTACCTTTACATTCATTAATTTCGGGATGAAATTCATTTAGGGGGGGGGGGGGGGGGAGAATTGTAACACCCCAAAACTCGAAAAGGAATGGATAACATTTTAAGGCCAAATTGGTGCCTGATTAGGTTTATACGGCTTGTGATACGGACGTGTCAAGGGCCGTTTCATGCTTGAGTTCGACGTGTTTTTTTGAGGTCGACGAAATGCATTCGACGATCCTCGGAGACAAGCCATGTCAGGAACACAGCCTGTGATACAGGCATGTTAAGGGTCGTTTCTTACTCTGTGTCTTATCGGGCTGTGTCGAGTGAGTTACACGTCCTGGGATACGAGCGTGTCCCAAGCCATCTCTGCCACATGGCCTGTGATATGGGCGTTTCACATGGACGCATCCTATTCGGGACGCGATGGTTTCAGTGTCGATTGAGGCATACGACCTATGACACGGGCGTGTCCATGGTTGACATGGGAGTGTCGCATGCCGTATAAGATGCCGTGTCCTATTCTGTGCTTGACGATCGTGTTCAGATTGTGGGACATGGCCTATGATACGGGCATGTCACAAGCCGTGTTTGGCCCTAGGAAATTCTTTTAAGGGCTAATCGAGGCCGTTTGTTCTATTTGGAAATGATCCGATAGCCCAGAATCCTCCCTGACATGTTAAGTTCGGGACTGTAGGGTTTATTCCTCATTTTACTTTGGCCATTCTCTTTCTAAAGAGTTAGAGAGAGGGGATAACAAGGAAGAAGAAGGAGGAATTTGGCCGCCGGTGGAGCTTCGGAGCCTCAATTCGCGAGAGGAGTCCAGATCGGTGGAGGCGAGGCCGTTGCGATGCTTTTCATCTGTCTAGTTTCTTCTCTTTTTCATGGCGCCAAAGCGAACCGCTAGGGTAACGATTCTCTTCATGGACATGTGTAGTTCTCTTTCCTTTTTGCATAGGAAACCCGCTCTCGCAAGTGCGCGGTGAGTGTGAGGTATTCCTTCGGGAGGATATGTATAGTCCCTTTAGTTTTGCATATAGAGTCCGGAATCGAAGTACGTACATAGGCATGGTGTGTGAAGCCTACCCGGACAAGTTGGTCTTGATCGGTGATGTTTCATTATGCATGGATTGCCGGAGAAGACTCCGTGCCGTATTTTTTTGGGTTTCTACGTGGTAGATTGCAGTAGGGATCCTTGAGAATTAACTCCAAGGTGCACCCAGAAATCTGGGTAGAAGCGAAGTTCTGCCATTTTGGTGGCCTTGGAGCCAGCCTTGTACATATCCGGGCTATGTACTATTATATGATCGATATGTTCGGATTCGGTGAAGCTTGTCCCGCGTCAATGACTTGAGTTGTTGTGGCGAGGTGAGCAACGGGCTTGTGGAACCATACCCACTCCAAGTTGTTCGGTTAAAGATGGTGTGGAGAGAGAGTCTAGGCTTCGGCTGAAAGGACTTTAATGCTCACGTGTTTGCTATCCTGGGGGAGGTGGTGGACCGCGGAACGGACCAGGTTCGGACCGGGTTCACCGAGTAAGTTCCCTGAGAGCACGGGGTGTGTGGTCGTAAATGCCTACCCTTATGGTGAAGTGTGTTGTTGTTGTACTTTCACTATATTGTTTGTCTATGCTACTAAATTGCAGGGAAGGAGCACCGCCACCCTAAGTAAGGGGTGGGGTCGTTATAATTTGGTCAGCTTTAGCTGACCGTTGCTTTTTTTTTGTCACCGCTGCGGTGGAATGTTGTTTACAGGTGCTGCAGAGCTTAGTGGCAAGTAGCAGGCTGAAGCCCTTGTTGCTGAGCCGGCCCTTGAAGGCCAAAGCGAATGTTTACTTTTATGCTCATGTGTGACCAACATGCGTGCCATTGTATGGAAGACATTTATTGTTTTAAGTAAACACTTGTAGGGCCATAAGGCCAAGTACTATTTGGTGTATTTGTTCTGTCATTCCTAAATTGGGTTTTAGTGGACATTCATGCAGTGGTTTGGGTTCTTTTCTTTTCAAACTTTTAAATGCTTCCGCTAGAATGTGCTCTGTGTCGGACGTGTTATATTGGTCGGATGGTTTCATTCTGTAACCCTTTGGTCTGTCTATAGTATATGGCGTCGGGCCCCGATCGGACCTACTGCTATATGCCATGTGACAGATAGGGGTGTTACACCCTGCCTCCCAACTAGTGTCCCTGGTGTTATGCCCATCAAGCCGTTAGTTTAAACTAAGTCTTGATCCCCCTACCCTCCCCTTAGACACCTAGGAACCGCGCGGGAAGGAAGAAAAGGGAAGTACGAAAAGTGGAGAGTAACAAAAACAGGTGACAATGTCTCTAACTATCATATGAAAAAGTATCTATCATAGAAATGGCAAGTACATGAATAACATATAAATGCAGCTGTGTAGTAAGAGCAACATATAAAGTATAAGTTGAGCAGTTAATATCATTACGGGAAAGTAACCTTAGCTTATTAGAATGCCAGTACAAACTTATATGTTAAGAGGTCATTTTGCATGGCTCCCATCGTATAAGCTATCCCATACTAGTTATACGATGGTGTGTCAGTTTATATGCAGGTATGTTTTTTGTGATATGTTATGCCATGTTTCATACAAGTATAACACACACACACAAATCTATGCGCACAGACCTTTAGTTCCCCCATTTGGAGTTAGCTAAACTCTCAGGTACCTCACGTAGTGGCAAACATAGGCAGTGGGTTAGGACACCCCACTCTTAGATCGGTATTCACACTCCCAAACCTAGACCTTACGTACTACTCGGTACACCCACAGTCAGGTGTTACGGAGTCTCTTGTACTAATGCTGGAAAACCCCCAGTTTTTTATTGGCTAAGTGAATACTTACACTCGCCGAGTCAACGAATCGACGTCGGTGTGAACAACCGTCAAATATCGAGGACCCACCACTTAATTCACATGCATACATGTTATAAGAGCTCCCGAGCCATCGGATCTTAAGACTTAAACCATCTTATCAAACACCGAGCCCACCACTTGTGAACCTATACCTCCCGAAATGACGAGGTGAGTGTATGTGACGGTGATTATCAAGGTTACTCTTTTAGTCTATTACTCTTACAGTTTATGTTAACCTTGGACTGCCCATGACATTCCCCGTGAAGGGCTCTCGAGGGAACTAGGAACTACGATGGGCTGAAGTCCAAAGTTCCCTTTCGTAAGGCACTTACTTTTATGAGTGTTTATTTATTACCTAACCCTTTCCTCACATTGCTCTTTAACTAATACTAAGTGATTTTTATTGTACTCATGGGAAGACAATACTCCGTCGTCCCCGAGATCAACTCCATCTTCATATACCGCGACAACTTAGAACTTGGCCCTAAGGGTGATCTTATCATGACCCCAAGCAACCAGGTGCACCCTACTAAATTTCCACCCATGAAAGAAATACAACTATATACAAGTTCTTGAATATTAACTAAGTGCATACCCAACGATCTAACCTAACCGTACGAGGGTAAACCATCTAAATACTTTGTCTACAATCTTATAATTATTTTTGGGGGTTTACCACGACAAATTGAGCCCAAGACCAAGACTTGATATTTTTCCTAACTAATTCAGCCATTTAAATAATTTCTCAAAATCATGAATCCTAAGATTTTGAACATGAAGTCTAAGTTCCCTACATGCAGTGCTTATACCAAAATTTCCAAAAACTCCTAATGAATAAATAACAGCAATATGGGATTTTACAATTTTCCAGCAATTACCTCTATCATAAACTAATTTACAAATCTTGTGATCACATTGAAAAATTACAAAGTAAGCACATGATTTAATCATCTAAAAATTATATAAAAATTACCAGAGGACTATATTGATAAGAAAACATGACTGCCAAAATTTCATAATTTAAAATTGCTATTTGACTATTTATTTGAAATTACAAAATAATTTACCTCTAGGACATCTTGTGTAGGAACTACTGTGAATATTCTTCCACAAATTGTAATAAAATTAACAAGACTTTATAGAAACATAAAAGGTTCACCAACCAAATTTCACAATTTTCCATTACCAATTAATCACATTGATAGTTTTAACTTCAAGACAACCTAAACACCTAGAGGGAAGGGGGGGGGGGTGAATAAGTTCTTTTCCATATTTTAAATATAGGCAGAATATAGCTACAAATCTTTAATATAAAGCTCAAATCTCTACAGCTACCACAACATATACAATCACAGAATCTTGAATAACACAAGCATCACAGATTGCACATAGGTTTATAGTGGTTCCCCAAGGTCTGGGTACATCCAATTTCCCCCTTCACCTATCTAGACGTGTGCTAGATTTGGCCTAACTTCTTCCTTCTTCTTAGATCCAAAGATCTTACAGCTCAGAACTTGAAAGGTTCCTACAACTCAGAACCCTATAAGGTTCCTACAACTCAGGCTAACAGCCCTACCTCAGCCTTGCCACAAGGCCTACAACTCAGAGAACCAATTCTCCTACACTCAGGCTCAATCAGCCTTACCTCAGCCTTGCCACAAGGCCTACAACTCAGAGATCAAAATCTCCTACACTCAGGCTCAATCAGCCTTATCTCAGCCTTGCCACAAGGCCTACAACTCAAAGATCAAAATATCCTACACTCAGCCTTTATAACATAGGCTTACAACTCAGATCTTTGAAAAGATCCTACAGAATTTGATAAGTAGTTTGATGGACTCTTACCCTTGTTGAGAGAGAAAGGATAAGAATATTCTTGATCAGCTTCTTGATGAGGCTGATGACTGAAATCAACCTGTGCTTAGCTTTCTTCAAAGCTTCTTGAATCTGAACTTAGTTGGGTTGATCTCCCTTGAAGTTGACTAACTGCCAGCTTCCTTCTTGGATTCTAGATATGGATCTAGATCTTCTTAGTAGATTAGTTCTAGATCTACTTCTTAAGAGACTTGTGATTGTCTCCTTCTTGACCTCAAAACAACTGGAGCTCTCTCTCCCCAAACCTTCTGAAGTTTCTTCTAAATTCTGGAATGAATTCCCCTTAGACAAAATATGAGTGGATGAACACTTCAGAATGTCTTCTTAGATCTTCTCACGAAGATCTTCTTCTGTGACTTGCACTTTCTTGATCAGAGATCAATCTCACAATAGTTGTGTGTATGATCAACTCATTCTTCTTTTGAATCCATCTATATATAGACTTCATCCATGGTAACCGGCTGATCAAGTTTCTAACTAACTTCTAAAAAGTCTGACAGCTTCAGTAAACCTGTTGTAACTCACAACCTTCAAGGCCTCAAATAGTTCTTGAGCCTTTGACTCTGTCAGCAAAGCGTCGAGACTGACTGTCTTAAAGTGTCGAGACAATCTGTTAATATGTGTCGACACAAGTGACTTAAGTGTCGACACAGACTTTGGTGTTGTCGATATGGATGCCTTGATGTCGACACAGCATCTTGACAATATGTCGACACTGATTATTTGTGTCGACACAATCACTTCTTCACTTTTCAGTACTCGACATTGTTGAAACTCTGCTGAGTGTCGACACAAGTCCTGTGTGTTGATATAGTTGATGTAGACTAAGAATTCTGTGTGTCGACACTGCCTTCAGGTGTCGACACAGTTGATGGCGACTCTGCTTCTGTGTGTCGACATAGTCTCCCGGTGTCGATACAGTTGATGTCAACTATATATTCTGTGTGTCGAAACAGCCTTTTCCAAGTGTCGACACAAACTTACTGAAGTGTCGACACAGCTTCCTCTTGTGTCGACACATGGACTTAGAAACTTTTTCCTGCATTTTAGCCAATACTTAACCTGCACATATAGACTCAAAATAACATCAAATACACCTTGATGTATATCATTGAGCTAAGTGAGGCTTATCCAAATCAGGTACACATTTTCCAATGCACCCAACAATCTCCCCCTATTTGGAGAAGTCATAACCCTTTTGTCAATGATATACACCACTTATGATAAATAAACATGATGATGTATACAAACATTATATGACAGGGAAACTTATAAACAAAACATATATCAAAATCACATCACATAATAAAGATGCAAATTGAATGAACATGGAACAATGTTTTGTTTATCATATCAAAAAGTTTCTTGGCACTTGATTACATAGACTTCTTTAAAACTAAGAATTACTTAGTTCTAGAAACATCTAGTAAAACTAAACTAAGGCTAGGCTGGCTCTTTGATGACTATTCCTTTTCCTGATTTAATTTGAGCCTGCACAGAAGGTTCTGTATCTTCAATGAGCTTCTTGCCTTTCAAATCAGCCTTCTTTTGAGCTACAGCCTTAATCCTTTGCCTTTCAAAGTAATGAAAAGGCTTAGGGAAATACTTGCTAGGCTCCTGTACATCAGGAGGTCGCTTCCCAATCTTGGCCTTCCTTCTGTATTGAACTATGGCTTCTTTCCTAGCCTCATACTTCTGCCACTCTTGCTCATTGTACCATTTACCCCTTTCATGAACACTGTCTTTTACAGCTTTCCAGGCAGTTAATATGATATTTCTAGAAGTTGGGCTCCATTGCTCAAAATAAGGTTTTAACTCTGCCTGCTCTCTAAATCTTTTCTTTGATAATTGAGCATCTTGCTTAGCTTTCAGACCAGCTTCTTGCATATCTACCTTTTCAATAATAACATTAGTAACTGGTTGAGGAGGGCTGTAAATTGACTGAACTTGTTGATGTATCATCTCAATATCTAGAGGGGGGTAAATGACTTGGGCAACCTCAAGTTGATCACCTTCAAGTTGAGCTGGTTGCACACCTAAATCAGCAATATTATCATCATCACATAAGGGTGGATATCCTAGAGTGGCTATAATGCTATTGGTTACCCATTTGGCATGATCTTAGCCAGCATATACTATCACCCTCTCCCCCTTTATGACTTCTATGGCCACATGTTCTCTCAAATCATCATTTTGAAATATGATTTGCCCATCCAGGTAATTGACACCATCCTTAAAAAATGGCTTTAACTTTTTAGCTGATCAGAAATTGTTTTCTGGGAAGTTGTAATAGCTGTCTTAAAGGAATCCAAGGCTTCCTGTAGCTTCTTATCAAATTCTTCTTTCTCCTTATTTCTTGCCTTAGTCATTTCAATAACTGTTTTCCTTACTTCAGTGACTATCTCATTATGAGATTCAGTCAGATTGTCATTCATTCTTATTTTATTTTCAAGGATATAACCTTGTTTGACAGCAATATCACCCACTTGTTTCTTGATTTCAGCTTGTTGGTTTGCTAGAAAGAGTACAGCATTGCCCCCGTTGTGGAAGCAATCTGTCATTTCCTTCTTATTCTAATTTACCTCAAATCTGATTGATTTTATATCTTGGGCTAGATCAAATTGAAGAGCCTTATGGCTTTCATCCACATATTTTTCAAGAGCCAATCTCTGCTCATCAAATTTCACTTGTAAATCAACTAACAATTTGCTGTAATCAGTCTCAGGGGCTTGTTGTGAAGTAGTTGCATGCAAAGCCTTCTTATAGGTCTGGCTTCTCCTTTTAAAAACCATTAGTTTTCTTTTCTTAACACTTGCTATCTCCTCATCCTCTGAATCAGAAGAACTGGCAATTTCAACTCTTTCTTTAGGACTAGGAGGCAGCTCCTTGTCAGTCCTATCCTGCACTTCCTCAATATTAGCCTGCTCCCCCTCAACTGCTGCTCCCTCTATGTCTGGAAACAACTCTTCCATAGTGAACTCTTGTATGTTATGAACTGGTGAGAGTTCTTTTTCAGCAACATCAGCATGTCCAGAAGTATCAAGATATGTTTGTATAACTATTTCTTCTGATAAGTTTATTCTATCTTCCTCCTGCACCTGTGCAGACTGTGGCTCCCCCTGCAACTGTGCAGTAACTGTCTCCTCAAGGACTTGGGCAATCAGGTCATGGACTTGTTCCCTAACTTGCTCCCCCTATACTTGTGCATTCAATGTGTCTTCCTGCACATGATCAATATCAGTATTGTCATGGATTGGTGATTTAGCTGCAGTCTCTTGGGTATCCAAATCAGGTGTGTCCTTGGAGAGGACCATATCCCATTTGGATATGATCCTGATGTCCATCCTTCTCATATGATTAATTTTAGATCCTTGAAGCTGATGCATTATCTCTTGAATTGCTCCAGCCAGGTATAAGCTCATCAATCTAGCCAAATTGGGCTTCTTGATACCTTCTTTTATCTTCTCAAATAAAACTGCAGACCAATCTGTGCTAATCTTATAGATTATCCTTGTCATCAAACTGAACATATAGGCAGAGTGCCTATCATGTCCTCCTGGTTTACATAAAATCACCTTCCCTACCACTTCTGATAGAAATTTGCCTTGTTGATTCATCCCTTTTCTATTGATTGCTGCGCCAATCTTCATGGCTGGATCCAATCCACACCACTGAAGGGCCTCCCTTGTCTTTGAGGCTGGGACCTCTTCTTCATCTTGGATTCTTGGAAGGTGAAGAATATTTCTTAAACTCTTCAGAGTAAGTTTGACTTTATTACCATGAACTGTTGATTTGATCTTGAGGCCAGTGGAATCCACTATTGCAGCAGCATAGAATTCAAATACCTCTTTCTTCTAGATCTTTATAGGTTCAGAAACAAGAAACTCTAACCCAGAATACGTAACTAGGGTAATGACCCCTTTAATCTCTGTCGCCGCATCATCAAAAGCATTTCGCACCAGCTCGTAACCTTCGTTAATGTTATCTTCAATCTTTGGTGCCATTGGAATGGAGAGAAATCTTGAATTAAGAGAAGAGAGTTTGTCGACACAAGGGTTTAGTCTCGAAAATCTGGTGAGCGTGTCGACAGAATATGTTCTCGACCTATTTATACCCTTTCAAACAAAGGAGGTCAAAAGGCGGGCAAAAACTGTCTAAATGTGTCGACACTGTTGGAAAGTGTCGACACATACTTCTATTATCTCGACCACGGCGATGACTACTATGTGTAGATATCAATTGATGATATGTCGACACTGGACAGACTTAGTAGACCATCAGAAATTCTGTGTCGACTCTTATTGCAAGTGTCGACAAAATTTCTGGAAGTGTCGACACCATTACTCTGGTTGTGTTGACACCACTATTCTGGATGTGTCGACACTTTGTCCCTTAGGTGTCGACACTACGACACTATGTCGACATGAATTCCCTGAATTGCTTTGTTTCGACACATTATTACTGAATGTGTCAACACAATTTTACTTAGCCACTAATGTTAATCTAACATATGGTCAACATTCCTAATTCAATTTTTAATGTATTAAATTTAGTTTCATCTAGAGGCTTAGTAAATACATCTACAATTTGATAATCTATCTTAACAAATTCTAGTGAGATGTCCTCTTTCTCTACATGTTCTCTAATAAAATGGTATCTTATTTCTATATGCTTAGTCCTACTATGTGAAACAGGATTATTAGCAATAGAAAAAGAACTTCTAGAATCACAAAACAAAGGTGTTCTACTTACCTGAATACCATAGTCTTCTAGCTTGTGTTGAATCCACAACAGCTGTGTACAACAACTTCCTGCTGCCACATATTCAGACTCAGTTATGGAAATTGCCACACTAGTCTGCTTCTTACTGCTCCAAGATATCAATCTTCCTCCTAGAAATTGACATGTACCTGTAGTACTTTTTCTATCTTCTTTGCAACCTGCAAAGTCTGCATCTGAATATCCTGTTAGTAGAAAATCTCCATTCCTAGGATACCAAAGGACTAGATTAGGTGTGCCCTTTAGATATCTCAAAATTCTCTTTACTGCAGTATAATGAGATTCTTTAGGGCATGCTTGGTACCTAGCACAGACACATGTTGCATACATAATGTCTGGTCTACTAGCAGTGAGATATAGTAGAGAGCCAATTATTCCTCTATACAAAGACTCATCTACAGGTTTACCTGCATCATCTTTGCATAAATACATACTTGTTCCCATAGGAGTTCTCATGGTGGAGGATGATTCCACACCATACTTCTTAATTAACTCCTTGGTGAACTTAGACTATGATATGGACAAGCCATCATCAGTCTGTCTTACTTGGAGTCCCAAGAAGAACTTAAGTTCCCCCATACTGCTCATTTCAAACTTCCCTTGCATAAGTTTAGCAAACTTCTTGCAAAGGTTATTTTTTGTAGACCCAAATATTATGTCATCTACATAAATATGGACTAAGATTATCTTACCTTTTGATTCCCTTAGGAATAGAGTTTTGTCTATTTTCCCTCTTGAGAGTTTGTTCTCAATAAGGAAAGTAGACAGGGTTTCATACCAAGCCCTTAGGGCTTGCTTTAACCCATACAAAGCTTTCTTAAGTCTATAAACATAATCTGGTTTAAGAGAATCTACAAAACCTGTAGGCTGCTCTATATAGACTTCTTCTTTTAGATTTCCATTCAGGAATGCTGATTTTACATCTATTTGGAATACTTTGAATCCTTGATATGCTGCATAGGCAAGGAACATTCTGATGGCTTCCAGTCTTTCTACTAGGGCAAAGGTTTGATCAAAGTCAATACCCTCTTCCTGCCTGTATCCTTTTGCAACAAGTCTTGCTTTGTTCTTCACAATGATTCCATTCTAATCCATTTTGTTCCTAAAGATCCACTTTGTTCCAATGATGTTGTGGTCTTTTGGTTTAGGAACAAACTCCCAGACCTTGCACCTTCTGAACTGATTCAGCTCCTCTTGCATGACATCAATCCAATGTGGGTCTAGAATAGCTTCTTCAAATTTCTTTGGCTCCAGTTAAGATAGGAAGCTTGAGCAAAGCACTGTGTTCAAGTTCCTGCTTCTGGTTTGCACTCCATGTCTTAGATCACCAATTATTTGATTTGCTGGATGATCCTTTAAGTGTCTAACAGCTGGAGGTAGACTGTCTTCTGGTTGAACACCTCTAGTCTCTTCAATATGCTGTACCTCTTGATGTACTTCAGTATCTAGAGAGTCCTATACTCCCCGTGGACAGCATCCACCATTTTCCATTTGTTGATCTGCAGTTGAATCTTCTGCAATGGAAAGCTTGTCCACTCTCTCATTTATACCTGTTGGACTACATGAACTATAAGGCAACTCACTGTTGATTAATTTAGTTTCATCAAATAAAACATGTACAGATTCTTTTACAACTTGAGTAATCAAGTTGTAGACTCTATAAGCCTTACTATTGTTGCTGTACCCAACAAATATCCCATCTTGGGATTTGGCAGCAAACTTAGTTAAATAAGACTTGCCAATGTTAAGGATATAACACTTGCAACCAAAGATCCTTTAATAGGATAAATTTGGTTTTCTACCTTTCATAATCTCATAGGGAATCTTGTTACGGCACTTGGTGATAAAAGCCCTGTTGATCACATGACATGCAGTATTTACTGCCTCAGCCCAGAAATATTCTGGGAGAGAAGTGTCACTCAATAGAGTTCTACCAGCCTCAATCAATGTTCTATTCTTCCTTTGAGTAATACCACTTTGCTGTGGTGTTCTAGGTGAGGAGAATTCTTGTAAAATCCAAAATTCTTCACACAGTCTTATCATACTTTCAGATTGAAATTCAGTGTCATGGTCACTTTTGATTTTGACCACTGTACTGTCCAGTTCATTCTGAATTTGTTTGACAAAACTATGTAAAACACTTGGGGTTTCTGATTTATGTCTCAGAAAAAACACCCAGGAATATCTAGAATAGTAATCTACTACCACAAAAGTGTAGACCTTCCTACCTAGACTATGAACTGGCATAGGACCAAAAAGATCCATATGTAAGAGGTATAGACACATCACTGAATCCTTATTTTCAAGGCTATGAAAGGAGGATTTTGTCTGCTTGCCCTTTTAACAAGCTGAACATATCCCTTCATTTATACACTTAACTTGAGGACCATTCCTCACTAACTCTTTGCTAAAGAGTTGGCCAATTATTTTGTAGTTAAGATGGGCCAGCCTCTTGTGCCATTTGACACAATGAGAAGCTCTCTCATCAGCTACAAGAAAAATAGGAGAACCTTTGTTCTCACACTCAAAATTGAGACAGTACACATTCCTCTTTCTATATCCTGTCAAAATGATCTTTTGATCACTTGACCTTTTGATATGACATTCATTCTTAATAAATGAAATGTCATATCCTCGATCACTCAGCTGACTTATGCTTATAAGGTTGTGTTTCAAACCCTTCACATAGGCCACTTGAGTGATAGTAATCTGGTTACTAGAGATGTTACCAAATCCTTTGATGATGCCTTTTTCAGAGCCACCAAAGATCACTTTAGGCCTATTTATAATAGGCAAGTAATCCTTTAGCAATCCCTTTATTCCAGTTATGTGCCTGGAACATCCACTGTCCAAGTACCATATAGGGGTATGGTGACTTGGACTCACCTGCAATAAAGAATTACTTTCCCTTAGAACCCAAGTAAGTCTTGGGTCCTTGGTTCAAGTTAGCTTCATACTTGCCAAATCTACCTCCTGCTCTTCTAACAGGTAGACTATTGTTCTTCCTGACACTAGTGTTGTGCCAGCAATCTATGGCATAATGACCTGTCTTTCTATATCACCAACATTCATACTTGTTATATCTATTTTTAGATACATCAACTCTTTTGTATTATGCTGGTACTACTGCAGCTACACCCACTATTTTCTTAAAAACATGGGGTTTATGAACATGGGCTGCCTTATTGACATAAGCACCCTTGTCATTCAGTACATCAGTCTTACCATGACCTTGAGTATTCTCAAAGTCATACTTGTTAGAAGGCTCATGCACCTTTCTAAAAACTACAGGGACTTTAAAATTTAGTGGCTGGACTAAGGCTTTTCCTTTTCTCTTGAATTGGACAGCCCTGGTGTTACCCTTAAAGCCTATTCCAGCCTTACCCTTTTGAGCCACAAACTCATCTATTAAGGGTAAAACTGATTTTGGCTTGGAATAACTAGCCACCAAATCTTTATCCTTTTTAAGTCTGACTTCCAGACTTTTAATTAGATCATTTTTGTATGTGATTGTTCTTATCTGAATAACAATTATAGTTTTCAGCTTGACAATCTCATTCAATTTTTGATCCAACTCTTTCTCTAAACCAGATGCAACCACCTTAAGATCTGCAATTTCCTTAGCCTGAGTTTTGGCCAGGTTCTTGCTTTTATTTAATGCTTGCAACAAGTCCCCATATTCATCTATCAACTGATGAATATCTCCTTCAGATTCAGACCCATCCACATCACTTGATGCAGATGTAGCTGATTCTGTACCAGTGCTATAATCAGAATTTCTAGAAATACATTGTACCTTACTAGGACCAGGCTGATCCTTAAACTTGTCTTCTTCTGATACAGCCATCAGTCCCATACACTGATGGTCTTCTTGATCATAGATAGAGTTCAGCAATTGCATAAACTCTTCTTTTTCATCAGCTGCATAAAGACCAATGTATGCCTCAGCTTCAGATTCAGACTCTGAAGTTGATTAGTCAGTCAAGCTCTTCTCCTTCTTAGCAACAAAGGATTTCTCCTTCTTGCTCTTTTGTTGATTCTTTCTTTTATCAGCAGACTCCTTTATTTTGTCAGGACATTCAGCCACAACATGTCTAGGCTTATTACAGCAGTAGCAAACAATCTTTGATGTTGTAGATTTACTAGGCTTTGACCTGCTCCTGTCATTCCTTGATGACTTTCTCTTTTGATAATAATCATCAACTGGCTGAGATGTGGAGGGCCTAGATTTCCACTGCTTCTTCTTCAAGAATCTCTGAAACTGTCTTGTAAAGGCAGCAAAATCTGCATCTTAATCACTGCTATATGAATTTTGGTTGTCTGAATTATCTGAGATAATTTCAGCAACTTCCCTAGGAGGTGATGGAGACATCCTCCTATTCTTTCTAGTGGCTTCAACCTTCAAGGCCACAGACTTTTCTCTATGCTCCCCTTTTGCATTTCTTTCTTCCTCTTTTCTAGTCATTAGTTGCATTTCATAAGACAGCAACTTTCCAAATAAAGTTGGAGGTGAAATATCTGCAAGCTTGGCCACTTCCCTAATGGCACAAATCTTGGTGTCCCAATCCTTTGTCAAGGATCTTAGGAATTTGTCATTCAGTTCATATGTACTGAAGACCCTTCCATAAGACATCAACTCATTTACTATTCTATAAAACTTCTTATAGCACTCAGATATACTATCTGACTTCCCTTATCTGAAGCTTTCATACTCCTAATTTAGCATAGACTTTCTATCTTGTCTAACTTCTTCAGATCCCTCCATGTAGACTATCAAGGTGTCCCACATATCCTTGGATGTCTTGCAGTGAATAAAATTCTGAAAGGTTGAATCATCTATGGCACTTACTATCATATTTTGGGCTCTTTTATCCATAGTTGCCAGGATAATCTCATCCTTAGTCATCTTAGAAAAATCCTTGGGAGTTATCTTGTTTCATCTAGAACAGATACCTTCATTGGAATATAAGGACCTTCTTTTACTGTAATATAGATCCTTGGATCAGAAGCCTCCATAAACAACCTAACCCTTTCTTTCCATATTCCAAATATCTCATTCCTGCAGATGGGTAATTTCATAGAACCTAGTTCCTTGTGATTTTCTCCAAAACCCATTTTCTTGATTCTTGATTCTGCCTTTGGGATCTAACTCAGACTGTTAAGTCCTTCTTTGAGTAACCTCCCTCTGATACCACTTGACAGTTTTAACTTCAAGACAACCTAAACACCTAGAGGGGGGGGGGGGGGGTGAATAGGTTCTTTTCCTTGTTTTAAATATAGGCAGAATATTACTACAGATCTTTAATATAAAGCTCAAATCTCTACAGCTACCACAACATATACAATCACAGAATCTAGAATAACACAAGCATCACAGATTTCACATAGATTTATAGTGGTTCCCTAAGGTCTGGGTACATCCACTTTCCCTCTTCACCTATCTAGCAGTGTGCTAGATTCGGCCTAACTTCTTCCTTCTTCTAAGATCCACAGATCTTACAGCTCAGAACCTGAAAGGTTCCTATAACTCAGAACCCTATAAGGTTCTTACAACTCAGGCTAACAACCCTACCTCAGCCTTGCCATAAGGCCTACAACTCAGAGAACCAATTCTCCTACACTCAGGCTCAATCAGCCTTACCTCAGCCTTGCCACAAGGCCTACAACTTAGAGATCAAAATCTCCTACACTCAGGCTCAATTAGCCTTACCTCATCCTTGACACAAGGCCTACAACTCAGAGATCAAAATCTCCTACACTCAGTCTTTATAACATAGGCTTACAACTCAGATCTTTGAAAAGATCCTATAGAATTTGATAAGTAGTTTGATGGACTCCTACCCTTGTTGAGAGAGAAAGGATAAGAGAATTCTTGATCAGCTTCTTGATGAGGCTGATGACTGAAATCAACCTGTTCTTAGCTTTCTTCAAAGCTTCTTGAATCTGAACTTAGTTGGGTTGATCTCCCTTGAAGTTGACTAACTGCCAGGTTCCTTCTTAGATTCTAGATATGGATCTGGATCTTCTTAGTAGATTAGTTCTGGATCTACTTCTTAATAGACTTGTGATTGTCTCCTTCTTGACCTCAAAACAGCTGGAACTCTCTCCCCAAACCTTCTGAAGTTTCTTTTAAATTCTGGAATGAATTCCCCTTAGACAAAATCTGAGTGGATGAACACTTCAGAATGTCTTCTTAGATCTTCTCACAAAGATCTTCTTCTGTGACTTGCACTTTCTTGATCAGAGATCAATCTCACAATAGTTGTGTTAGTTGTGTGTATGATCAACTCTTTCTTCTTCTGAATCCATCTATATATAGACTTCATCCATGGTAATCGGCTGATCTGGTTTCTAACTAACTTCTGACAAGTGTGATAGCTTTAGTAAACCTGTTGGAACTCACAGCAGTCAAGTCCTCAACTAGTTCTTGAGCCTTTGACTCTATCAGCAAAGCGTCGAGACTGACTGTCTTAAAGTGTCGAGACAATCTGTCAATATGTGTCGACACAAGTGACTTAAGTTTCGACACAGACTTTGGTGTTGTCGACATGGCTGCCTTGATGTCGACACATCTTCTTAACACTGCATCTTAAGAATGTGTTGATACTGATTATTTGTGTCAACACAATCACTTCTTCACTTTTCAGCACTCGATATTCTTGAAACTCTGCTGAGTGTCGACACAAGTCTTGTGTGTCGACACAGTTGATGTAGACTAAGAATTCTGTGTGTCGACACTGCCTTCAGGTGTCGACTCTGCTTCTGTGTGTCGACACATTCTCCCGGTGTCTACACAGTTGATGTCGACTATATATTCTGTGTGTCGACACAGCCTTTTCCAAGTGCCGACACAAACTTGCTGAAGTATCGATACAGCTTCCTCTAGTGTCGACACATGGACTTAGAAACTTTTTCCTGCATTTTAGCCAATACTTAACCTGCACATATAGACTCAAAATAACATCAAATACACCTTGATGTATATCATTGAGCTAAGTGAGGCTTTTCCAAATCAGGTACATATTTTCCAATGTACCAAACACTCATAAATAATTAAACTCAATAATACTAAAAACAAAAGGGGTGTGAAGGAGATACTGTAAATATCCATCTAAATGTTTCCTTAAAATTTTCAGAGAACTATGTTATCCTTAATAGCTCTCTGGCCAAGATTCATATGTTTCCAAAATATATTGACCAGTCAATTAATTTATATCATCATAAAAGAATTAGGACACATTGTGAATAATCTACCCAAAATACCCATCCAAAAATTATACAAAAATTCCTAGAGGAGACATGCATCATTAAAGCATGACTAGCAAAACACCAAGTATTTACCACAATATTTGACCCTTCATTTTAGCAGTAAAGTAAAAATCCATTTTTAAAATAATTGAGAAATAAATATATAAATATTCCCAAAAATTCCCATAAAATTTCTCAAGTGATAGTGACAAGGGTAAAACTCAAATACAAAGTTTCACTGACTTCAATGCAGGTTTGACCCTATGTACTTTAATAACTCCAAAGTGCACCTTTAGGGTTTACACTACCCCCCATGGACAATAATCCTAGAACTCTACCATTTTTTATGAGGTGGTGTATAATAATATTGTAAGTGTGTGACCTAAGTTTCACCACAAGGGGATGAAGGGACCCTAATGGATCTTTAATGGCTCCAATAGACCTCCTAATAGGTTAAGGATGTTATGGTAGGGTCAAAGGGTCAAGGTGAAGCCTTAAAGTCAAACCATAGGTTTGGTATTTGGGATTTACTATTTGCATACAAAGGTGATTTTCACCCTCATGCCTAATCCCAGCTGGTTCCTTGTTCTTCCTAGGGTTTTTTCATGACCTAATCATGACAAAACAATCCTAGGGGTCTAGTTTTTTATGGGATGTTACAAATCCCAATACATAAAAATAAAAATTTTGTCTCCAAAATTCAAGTTAGGCCTGTGGGGTTCCTACTGCAAGTAATTGAAGGTAATATCCGTTAAATTATACCTGACGCAAAGAGTTCCGGGTACTTCATCTGCATCAAGTCTAGTGGCTCTCAGGTGTGCTCCTCATGTCCACGATTCTTCCACAGGACCTTGACCAGCGAAAACTTCTTGCGCCGCAGGACCCACATCTCCGTTTCATCTATTCGGATCGGCTCCAGGTACACCGATCGATCTGTAACTACTGGCCCATCCATAATAGAAATCTGCCACTCCGGCCGTAGTAGCACCCTCCTAAGGGAGGAGACATGGAAGATGTCATGCATTCCGCTAACTCCCGCGGACATTCCAGTCTATAAGCCAATGAGCTGATCCGCTCCAGGATCCTATAGGGCCCCATATATCTCAGACTGAGCTTCTTTCTCCCGCATACCCATGCGACTCCATGCATCAGACGTATCTTTAAGAACACCCGGTCTTCAACCTAAATCTCCACGTGGAGATGCCGAGCATCGTAGTACTTGGCATGTCTGCTCTGGTACTCCAACAATCTATCTCAGATAAGTTTCACCTAGTCATCTGTGTCCTCCACAAATTCTGAGCCAAGCGCCTTTGGATCCTTATCTTGGATCCATAGCAATGGAGTCCTACACTTCCATCCATATAGTGCCTCATATGGGGCCATGCCTATGTTTGACGGATGACTGTTATTATATGAAAACTCGATCAGCGGCAACAATCTCTCTCATAGCTTCCAAGGTCCAGAATACACAGGCGTAATAAATCTTCCAGCATCCGGTTGGTACGCTCCATCTGCCCGTCCTTCTGAGGGTGGAATGCTGTACTGAATGCTAACCGAGTACCCAAGTAGGCATGGACTGATCTCCACTCCTTAGATGTAAACCACCAATCTCGATCTGATACTATCGTCCTGGGTACACCATGATATCGTACAAACTACTCCACAAATTTCCGCGCCAAAATACCGACCGGAGCGTCCTTCCTGACGGGTAAGAATCTAGCCACCTTCTTCAACCTATCGACGATCACCCATATAGAACCATTTCCCACGTGTGATCGGGGGAGTCCATTTATAAACTTGATGAGCGCCGCAGAAGAGAGACCGACTGTGGGTGGTTCGATGATGGTCTGATTCCGCGGGCCGAGTTAGAAGATCGAGTTTTCTAACGAGAGGAGGCAAGTGCACCTATCGCTTAGTACTCAGTATTCGGGAGAATACCGAGGTCGTATTGTTCTCGGGTACGTGTTGATTATATCTACTCTTCCTGGAATACTATTATTTTACTAATAGTAAGGTGGGTTTTTTTACTAAGAATAAAAAGGGAAAGAAAGAAGGAAATTTTCTAAGCTAGTTCGATGACGGGTTAACGTTCGGCATCAAATCGAATTAAGACTAAAATAATTCTTAATAGTTATTGAACTTAATTTTTAAATTAATAAAAGGCACTTGGCCGTGGAGGTTCCTAAAATATGAGCACACCTATCTCTAGGTAATATCGCTCACCTGAACATTAAGACTATTCGACCGATCGTTAGACCGACGAAGGATTCCTCTTAATGCCCGCTTTACGCTAAGAACCCCGCTATTGGGTGGGGAACCCAATCCGGTAGAAATACGCTCGTCCTCTTTCGAGGGTATGTACGCAATTCTATTTACCCAAGGGGGATCGGTCCATACGTGCGGCCTCTCGGCGTTGCGTATGGATAACGGAAATAGAGCCCACAAATCAATTATGTGGTCCTACGCGTCGTTGACCCGGGACAAACCTTAAGTCCTTAAATTAAAATAAAAATAAGTTCTTTAATTATTTCAAATCATTTTATATGTCCCAATGCTCTTCGATGCCTAAGGCTAAAAGAGATTAGCCACTCATCGGAATGGGGACGGCTTTATGGTTTTTAGTTGAGCGTGAGTTGAATTTAAGAACTAAACAGTTATAAGAGGAAACATAGAAAAACAAGACGTTTAGATAAATTGAAGAAAGAAAGCAAATTGGTGCAGGCACTCACGCACACTTCAAAACCATAAAGAAAGTAAATAAAGCAAGTCCTACTCGAATGAGTAGGCGGGAAATAAATGCAAGTACAAGTCCTACTCAAAACTGAGTAGGCGGTAAATGAAAACACGTCATTGATTCTTAACGAGTAGGCGGAAATAAATGCAAGTACAAGTCCTACTCAAAACTGAGTAGGCGGTAAATGAAAACACGCCATTGACTCTTAACGAGTAGGCGGAAATAAATGCACACACGCACGCACTCTACATAATTGAAGAAAACGATAAAAGAAAGCAGTAAGAAAGCTAAAAATTGCAAGTCCTACCCAAACGAGTAGGACTGAAGAAAGCAGTAAAAGCGAATCCCGGCTCAAGCAAGTGAGTGGGGGTAAATTAACCTCATACACGCACGCACTCTACATAATTGAAGGACACAAAATGAAAGTTACCTAAAAATTAAAATTACAACTTTTCTACCATTATAATTTGCCAAAAACAATTAAAAAGATGAAATAAAAATTAAAGAAGCAAAAATATTTTGAAGACTAAAGTTAAAACAAGGTTGCTAGAAAATCAAAATAATTATATTTTCATTCTTAGAGTTTTACAAAATTGATGAAAAAGTTGAAATAAAAATAAAAGAACAAAGGGGGTTTTACAATCCTAAAATAAAGCTAAGTAAAAAAAATCAAAATCACTTTAAAACCTCTTTCATAACACCCATAAGAATGAAATTATAATGATTTTTAAAAGACCAAAAAAGTGAGAAAATTTAACATTATAACATTTCAAAATCTGAAATAAAAACTAACAGCAAAATTTATATTAATAACATAGCACTTTTGCATACTAATTGAAGAACAAGGATGAACGTAAGAAAAAAAAGGGAGAAAGAGAGTGAGCCAACCCGTAAGAATTTTTCATTCCATGTAAGAGAGAGAGAAAAAAAAACACATTTTATTTATGAAGAAAAACTATTACAAACTATTACAGAGCTAAGATAAAGCTATAAAAAAAACATAAAAAAGAGGAGAGAGAAAGTTCTCCTTACAGTGGAATGAAGAACGCCAAGGCAGCCCACAAAAAGACAGCAAAATGGCTCAAAAAATGTGAACGGGAAAAAGCTTATAGGAGGCTTTTATTTATAAACAAAATTAACATTATCGTGTTTGACTTTGCAATCTTTGGTCATCCGCCAGCAGGCCTCATTTTGGAAGGATGGGAAAGGCCACGTATTTATCAGTTGGCAAAATTTGATCTTATCCCTTCGGTTTCGACTATAGTCGAACGGCTGAATTGCCGAGCTCGACGATCTGCTGGTCGACTATCTGGTGGCGGTTTTGTGTTCGACTATTCGGCAGCGGTCGACTATCGTCGAGTAGTTCTGTTTGATTGTGGTCGACGATCTGGAAGCGGTCGACGATCTGGAAGCGGTCGACGATCTGGAAGCGGTCGACGATCTGGAGCGGTCGATGATCTGGAAGCGGTTGACGATCTGGAGCGGTCGATGATCTGGAGCGGTCGACGATCTAGAGCGGTCGACGATCTGGAAGCGGTCGACGATCTGGAGCGGTCGACGATCTGGAGCGGTCGACGATCTGGAAGCGGTCGACGATCTGGAAGCGGTCGAACTTGTCAGGAAACTATTTTTTTCTGCAAAAAAAAATTAGAAAATCAAAAAAAGTTAAGTTAGAAATAATTTTACAAAAAAGAAACATATTAATTAGTAAAACAAATTAGAAAAGTCAAAAAATAAACAAAAACGACTTTAATAAAATATGAAAATATAGGTATATTTACAACTCATCAAATACCCCCATATGTAAGCTTTTGCTATTCCAGAGCAAAAGTTTGAGGTGAACTTATAAGGAATAATGAAAAATCTAAGTTTTTCTACCGCTAAATTAATTATAAGAGAGATCTAAATAAATATACGGGGTATAAGAGTTAAGTCCTAAAATTATGTAGATGATTTAAACAGGGCAAAAGTTTTGGCCAAAAGACTTCTTGATGTAATCAAATAGAAAGCAATAATTGTATTGGTTAGATAAACAAAAATAGCTTGGAGTTATACGAACCTTAGCTTATAGGAGTTTTATCGGAAATAATGTAATTTACGAATTATGCTCTCAAAAAGATTTTTGAATTAATTCTAGAGTCACGAAATTGGCTAAGGGGGGTTGATGTTGGTTTATGAAGATGCTTGGATAATGAGGCGAGGAAATTTTTTCTCAAACCTCCATTTTTTTTTGATTTGGAAGTTAAAGGAAAATGAAATCTTATTTTCTTTAACATGAATTTTTTTTCTTCTTTCTTCATAATAAAAATTAACCCAATGTATATGTTGGAGTAATGAATTTTTTTCTCTTACTCCGTAGCATATAATCTTTTAATTTATTGGATGCCTATGTTTACGGGACGAAATCTTATCCCCATTGACATAAGATCTTTTAAGGGGGAAAATTATATTATCATACCATGTAGGTTATGATAAGTAAGGGGAGAAAAGAGAACTAGATTTTCAATTAAAAAATTTTTGAGAGCAACCTTTATAAATTGTACGTTCCAATTTTTCAGAAAGCTAAAAGTAAGCATAATTGAATTCTATAGTCGTTATTTTCTAACATAGTACACGTGCTCCTATCTATGAAAAATTAGAAGTAGTGCCTAAAGCGAGTCCCCTATCTTTAACAAAGCATAATAAATTCTTTAAAACTTAACCCCGGCTATTTAGATTTTTCAATCTATAATTAACAAACGAATAGTGGACAAAGAATTGATAAAATTCGCATATAAATAAACTCAAAACTAAATTTTTGGATAGCAAGAAACTTAAGAATGAAAAGTTTGATTTATTTGTTTCATAACTTATATATATATATTTTTTGAATTTTTGAAGTTGTTATCTTTTTTTTTCGTAGTTTTGAATTTATTTCTTTAATATATATATACTAAAGAAAGGAAAATGCGAAAATAATAAATAAAACTTTTGAATTTTCATGTTTTGCGGATTTTTTGTATTTTTTTTTAAATTTTCATTCTATTTACAAAATTTTGGGAGAAAAAGAGAAGTTAATTACAAAGATGAGAGAGAAAAAGGATATTTACAAAAATACTTACAAAAAATATTTACAAAAATTATTTACAAAAATAAAAACTAGGTTGCCGCGAGATGACTCGTTATGTGGATGGATCGATGAGCCAGATCACGCGGACCGAGTTAAAAAAAAACAAGATAAAGTTTCAAAAATGAAACTTCAAAAAAAAAAATTTTGATTTTTGTGTTTTTATAATTTTTTGTTTGTTTTAGATATATAATTTTTTGAAATTTTGTATATTTATATATTTTTTTTTGGTAAGTGGAATGAAAAGCGAAAACACGAAAACACCCCCATACTTAGTTCCAACATTGTCCCCAATGTTGTATGCTAAGTATGAGGAACAATATAGTAGCTATATGTACAAAAAGGAGAAAGAGAGGGGCAGAAAACGTCCCTAGTCCGAACTCGGGGAAGCCCTTTAGAAGCCCTGAGGATCGATCTGTTTTGGATCGACCACCTCCTTACCGCTATGGAGGGTTATAGCGTTGGCGTTTTCCCTTGGATTGGGCTCCGTGTTCCCCGGCAGTGCCCCTAGGGCACGTTTCGACAAAAGCTGCGCCAACTGTCCAACCTGAATTTCTAAATTCTTTAGCGATCCGGTGATGTTCCGGATATTGGACTCGTTAGACGCAACATAACGATTAAAATTTTCCTCCACCGGAAGAAGCTTCGGTGGAGGGGAAGGAAAATAGAGCGCAAAAGGAGGGGGAGGAGGGCGCTGCGCGTTATTCGGGTTGCTCCAAGAGAAGTTCGGATGGTTCCTCCAACCCGGATTATAGTGCGTACTATAGGGGTTGTTTTGTAAGGAGGGACGCACCGGATTTCCCATGTAGTCCACGAATTCGTCGACCACGTAGGCAGAAGGGGGAAGAAAATAAGGCGGAGTGGGGGAGGCAACAGACATCTCCGCCACCTGCTTAGTTAGCCTTTCCACTTGAAGGGCTAGCTGAGCGGTGGCATCCACTTCAAAAATGCCCGCCTACTTAGGGCGCGCCCGCGGGACATTCCACTGGTAGGCGTTCATCGCCATTTCCTCGAAAAGGGCCTGGGCGGGCTCGGGGGTCTTATTGTTTAGAGTGCCCCCGGCAGCCGCGTCAATCATTTGACGCGTCTGACTATTCAGTCCATTGTAAAAAATTTGTACCTGCAACCACGTTGGCAGAGCGTGGTGCGGGCACCGGCGGAGAAACTCCTTAAAGCGTTCCCAAGTCTCGTAAAGAGACTCGGAGTCATTTTGGACGAACGAAGATATGTCCGCCCACAATCTTGCAGTTTTTGCGGGAGGAAAATACTTCGTAAGAAATTTCTCTGCCAACTCCGCCCAGGTCGTGATGGATCCCCGCGGGAGGGAGAGTAACCACGCCTTAGCCTTGGACTTAAGAGAGAACGGAAAAAGGCGCAAACGAATGGCGTCATCAGTGACGCCATTAATTTTAAAAGTATCGCAAATCTCAAGAAAATTAGACAAGTGTGTATTTGGGTCCTCATCCGGCAGTCCATCGAACTGCACGGCGTTTTGGATCATTTGAATCACACTTGACTTAATTTCAAAATTATTATTGGCCACAGCTGGCCGAACAATACTCGACCCCGTATCATCCAAGTTGGGCCGAGCGTAGTAAGACATAGTACGCTCGGCAGGTTGGGCATTATTTGGGTCGGCCATATAAGAAGAAGAGGGTTCTCCGATGGATTCTGCGGGGGTCTAAAAATGGAATTCGACGTAAAGATCGGATATGCGCAAGAGAGCGGTCGATCTCGGGGTCGAATTCAAGATTTTCAGAACCTGAAGGTTATCCACGGGTCATACACCCTAAAAAAATGAAGGGGGGGGATTTTTTTTGTTTATATATAAAAAAATTTTTATTTGAAAATAAAGTAAAATTAATAGAGTCCCGGATTCAATATAACAACGAGATTCCTCGGCAACGGCGCCAAAACCTTGATGAGCACCGCAGAAGAGAGATCGACTATGGGTGGTTCGATGATGGTCTGATTCCGCGGGCCGAGTTAGAAGATCGAGTTTTCTAACGAGAGGAGGCAAGTGCACCTATCGCGTAGTACTCGGTATTCGGGAGAATACCGAGGTCGTATTATTCTCGGGTACGCGTTGATTATATCTACTCTTCCAGGAACACTATTATTTTACTAATAATAAGGTGGGTTTTTTTACTAAGAATAAAAAGGGAAAGAAAGCAGGAAATTTTCTAAGCTAGTTCGTTGACGGTTTAACGTTCGGCATCGAATCGAATTAAGACTAAAATAATTCTTAATAATTATTGAACTTAATTTTTAAATTAATAAAAGGCACTTGGCCGTGGAGGTTCCTAAAATATGAGCACACCTATCTCTAGGTAATATCACTCACCATTAAGACTATTCGACCGATCGTTAGACCAACGAAGGATTCCTCTTAATGCCCGCTTTACGCTAAGAACCCCGCTATTGGGTGGGGAACCCAATCCGGTAGAAATACGCTCGTCCTCTTTCGAGGGTATGTACGCAATTCTATTTACCCAAGGGGGATCGGTCCATACGTGCGGCCTCTCGGCATTGCGTATAGATAACGGAAATAGAGCCCACAAATCGATTATGTGGTCCTACGCGTCGTTGACCCGGGATAAACCTTAAGTCCTTAAATTAAAATAAAAATAAGTTCTTTAATTATTTCAAATCATTTTATATGTCCCAATGCTCTTCGATGCCGAAGGCTAAAAGAGATTAGCCACTCATCGGAATGGGGACGGCTTTATGGTTTTTAGTTGAGCGTGAGTTGAATTTAAGAACTAAACAGTTATAAGAGGAAACATAGAAAAACAAGACATTTAGATAAATTGAAGAAAGAAAGCAAATTGGTGCAGGCACTCACGCACACTTCAAAACCATAAAGAAATTAAATAAAGCAAGTCCTACTCGAATGAGTAGGTGGGAAATAAATGCAAGTACAAGTCCTACTCAAAACTGAGTAGGCGGTAAATGAAAACACGTCATTGACTCTTAACGAGTAGGCGGAAATAAATGCAAGTACAAGTCCTACTCAAAACTGAGTAGGCGGTAAATGAAAACAAGCCATTGACTCTTAACGAGTAGGCGGAAATAAATGCACACACGCACGCACTCTACATAATTGAAGAAAGCGATAAAAGAAAGCAGTAAGAAAGCTGAAAATTGCAAGTCCTACCCAAACGAGTAGGACTGAAGAAAGCAGTAAATGCGAATCCCAGCACAAGCAAGTGGGCGGGGGTAAATTAACCTCATACACGTACGCACTCTACATAATTGAAGGACACAAAATGAAAGTTACCTAAAAATTAAAATTACAACTTTTCTACAATTATAATTTGCCAAAAACAATTAAAAAGATGAAATAAAAATTAAAGAAGCAAAAATATTTTGAAGACTAAAGTTAAAACAAGGTTGCTAGAAAATCAAAATAATTATATTTTCATTCTTAGAGTTTTACAGAATTGATGAAAAAGTTGAAATAAAAATAAAAGAACAAAGGGGGTTTTACAATCCTAAAATAAAGCTAAGTAAAAAAAATCAAAATCACTTTAAAACCTCTTTCATAACACCCATAAGAATGAAATTATAAAGATTTTTAAAAGACCAAAAAAGTGAGAAAATTTAATATTATAACATTTCGAAATTTGAAATAAAAACTAACAGCAAAATTTATATTAATAACATAGCACTTTTGCATACTAATTAAAGAACAAGGATGAACGTAAGAAAAAAAAGGGAGAAAGAGAGTGAGCCAACCCGTAAGAATTTTTCATTCCATGTAAGAGAGAGAGAAAAAAAACACATTTTATTTATGAAGAAAAACTATTACAAACTATTACAGAGCTAAGATAAAGCTATAAAAAAAACATAAAAAAGAGGAGAGAGAAAGTTCTCCTTACAGTGGAATGAAGAACGCCAAGGCAGCCCACAAAAAGACAGCAAAATGGCTCAAAAAATGTGAACGGGAAAAAGCTTACAGGTGGCTTTTATTTATAAACAAAATTAACATTAACGTGTTTGACTTTGCAATCTTTGGTCATCCGCCAGCAGGCCTCATTTTGGAAGGACGGGAAAGGCCACGTATTTATCAGTTGGCAAAATTTGATCTTTTCCCTTCGGTTTCGAATATAGTCGAACGGCTGAATTGCCGAGCTCGACGATCTGCTAGTCGACTATCTGGTGGCGGTTTTGTGTTCGACTATCCGGCAGCGGTCGACTATCTTCGAGTAGTTCTGTTTGATTGTGGTCGACGATCTGGAAGCGGTCGACGATCTGGAAGCGGTCGACGATCTGGAAGCGGTCGACGATCTGGAGCGATCGACGATCTGGAGCGGTCGACGATCTGGAGCGGTCGACGATCTGGAGCGGTCGATGATCTGGGAGCGATCGACGATCTGGAGCGGTCGACGATCTGGAAGCGGTCGACGATCTGGAAGCGGTCGAACTTGTCAGAAAAAGTTAAGTTAGAAATAATTTTACAAAAAAGAAACATATTAATTAGTAAAACAAATTAGAAAAGTCAAAAAATAAACAAAAATGACTTTAATAAAATACGAAAATATAGGTATATTTACAACTCATCAAAATTCCATGGCTATGTCGTCAAACATCAACTCAGGCACCGGGAGTGGCTACAATAACCCGGCCAGGCTCTTGCACTCCGCCTTCATGAGCTGGCAGGTCTCACAATGGGTCACAAAGTACGTGATGTTATTCTTCATGCCCGACCAATACATAGTCTTCTTCAGATCATCCATCATTTTTGTAATTCCTGGGAGCACTGAATACCTGCTGTAGTGTGCCTTAGTCATAATATCCTCTCGAATCCCATCTCCTGCCGGTATATACACTCGTCCCTTGAAACAGAATAGCCCTTCTTTCAACGAATAGTCCCCAGCCGTGCCAACTTCCAAAGGCCTGAATATCAGCTCCATCTTGGCATCCTGCCTCTATCCATCCCTGATACGATCTTGAACGTCATCAGAGGTATCCATCGCCGCCAAGTATTCCTCATAGAGCTCAAGGTCATCTGATGATACCAAGGTGATATGTATACACTCTAGCATCTTCACTAGTTCCATGGTCATCAGCTGGGGCTCTACTCCAAATGCGATGGATCTCCTACTCAGTGCGTCAGCCACCACGTTTGCCTTCCCTGGGTGGTTATGTATAGTGTACTAGTAATCAGATAAAAACTCCACCCATCTCCTCTGTCGGATATTCAGCTCCTTCTACGTGTCCACGTAGTTCAGATTCTTGTGATTTGAGAATATATTGTAGTGGACACTATAGAGGTAATGTCGCCAAATATTAAGAGCGAATATAACCACTCCCATCTCCAGATCATGCACTAGGTAGTTCTGCTCATGCTTATTCAACTGACGGGAAGCATACGCTATCATGTGCCTATTCTGCATCAAAACGGCACCTATCCCCTAGTATGACACTCTGTGTACACCTGGAACACTTCCTTCCCAGAAGGAAGGGCAAGGATAGGAGCTGACGTAAGATGCCCCTTCAGCTCCTAGAAGGCCTCCTCGCACTTCGGTGTCCACACAAAGGGGGTATCCTTCTTTGTCAATGAATTAAGTGGGTGGGCAATCTGAGAAAATCTCTCCACAAACTTCCGGTAATAAGCACCGAGTCCTAGAAAGCTCCGTATGTATGATGCCGTCTTCAATGGAATCCAATCTTGTACTTCTTGGATCTTTGCTGGGTTCAATACCAACCCTGGTCCGCTGATAATATGGCCTAAGAAGGCTACCTCCTTCAGCCAGAACTAACACATGCTAAACATCACGTACACACTATGCTCCCTGAGCCTCTCCAATGTTAGTGTCAGGTGTCGAGCATAGTCTGATGGAAGCCTTTAACCTCTTGGCCATCTCTAGGATCTTGGCCAGGCTTCCATCAGAGACGAATAGAAGTGCCTACCTCAGGTCGTCCCGTAGGCCCTTGTAGAACCTCTTCGCATAGCTGGCATCATCTAGCTGGTATGCATTCACAAAGCAAGATAAATGAGTAAACTTCCGGTAGTACTCCAAAACTGACCTGTTGACCTGCCTCAGTTGTAGGAACCCGTCCTCTAGGTTATCCGTCCCAGTTTGTGGCACAAAGTGGTCCCCCAAGGTCTGGGTACATCCGCTGTCCCTCCCACCTTTCTAACAGTGTGTTAGACAAGGACAACTTATCCAAACTCGGCTCCTAGAGCTTATAAACTAGATTTCTCAAGATCTTTCAGTCTCCTCCAAGTCCTACCTCAGGCCCAAGGCCCTACCAATCAGAGCAGATAATTATCCTAGAGCTCAGTGATCTACTAATCGCCTACTTCAGACTTTAATCAAAGCACTACAACTCAGGCTAGGAGGATAACCCTACACTCAGATCACACAGGAGGATCCTACACTCAGTAAATGAATTCACCAACTGTTCAGGCACACAAGCCCTACCTCAGATCCATAGAAGGATCCTATACTCAACCTTTATAAATAAGGCTTACAACTCAGATAAAATAAGATCCTATAGAAGAAATGTTGTTTGTTGTTGAGGATTTGACTAAAAAGAAATGTTCTCTGTGTCTGCCTCTTCCTAAACTGAGAATACTAAATCTTATACCTTTCACAACACCAAGAATGGATCTTCAAGAATATTCTGCTTGTGCTGTGAGACCACTCGAGAAGAAGTCTTCCTAAACTTAACTGTTGAAGGTGAGACTATAAGCAGTAACCTGGTTGAACTTCAGAACAACAGTTAGAGAGTTTTTTTTCAAGCAGTGTAACTCTATCAAGAGGAAGACGATGAAGCTCAAAAACCTTTTTCCCAAAAGGTAAGTTCCTTTTCCTTGAAACTCTTAACAAGTATTCCACTGTCCAACGGCTCTCTGAGCAGTATGGACCACTAGAGTAGATTGCTGTACCACAACTTTTGCATTAACTATTATACATCAGGCAAGCGACGCCTTTTGTCCATTAGCAAGAAAATCCTACATTGTTTGAATTTCTGCTGACGTCAGCATGACTCAGATCTTGTGGACTAAGCCAAAATTCTAGTAATTCAGCTTGGGCATTGAGTTAAGCCTTGTCACTCAATACATTGGTACTTAGCTGGATTCTTGTTGATGGCATTGAGTGCATTGCGTGATCCTTTATCACTGAACGAATGTAGACAATTATGGTCTAACAGCTTAGGCATCGAGTGAACCTTCATCACTCGACCCATCTGTACTTAGTTGATTTATTCTGCTAGAGGGCGTTGAGTGATCCTTCTTCACTCAAAGCTTTCTGACTTTGCCAGTTTTCTTGATGAGGCGTTGAGTGGCCTATCTTCACTCAACGCTTCTATACTTAGTAGGATTATCTGTTAAGGAGGCATTGAGTGAACTGCCTTCACTCAATGCATCTGGACTTAGACAGATTTCTTTGACAGCAACCCTACGACTTTGACTACATGTTGTCCTGTCAACACTTTTGCTTCTTGGCATTGAGTGAACCGCTTTCACTCAATTCTTCTGGACTTAACCAGATTTCTACTTTAGCAATACTGAGGCTTTGACTGCCTTAGCATCAGATGATGCTTTTAGCCCCTTAGCATTGAGTGAACTGCCTTCATTCAATGCTTTTGGACTCAACCAGTTTTCTTCTTTACCAGCATCCTATCATGAGTCCATCTTACTCTATTAATTTAACAACCTATCAAATTAGTGCAATAGAGACCAAACTTCATACATTTAACTAAGGGTATGCATCAAATACATT
The DNA here is from genome assembly GCA_039513925.1 of Platanthera zijinensis. NCBI lineage: Eukaryota > Viridiplantae > Streptophyta > Magnoliopsida > Asparagales > Orchidaceae > Platanthera > Platanthera zijinensis. The sequence goes on from CM077078.1 coordinate 113,466,419, forward strand.
CATATGTATATCATTGTGAAAGTGAAGGGATAGATACTACTCTAGAGGGGGGGTGAATAGAGTTATCAAATTTTGCACTAGACAAAACTTAATGGTCTACCCAACTCCCTTGGAGTGAAGTGCGGAATGAAAGATTATAGATATAGATTTAACCCTAGAGCCTAACACAAGTGATGTGCACAAACTCAAGCTAACTGTAATTACAGTTAAGGCTTGGAAAACCTAATCAACAACTAGCAACCTAGTTATATCTAATCACAGCCACAATGCATGAATTAAACAAGTGAATCCAGATGACACACGGAAATTTATAGTGGTTCCCCAAACAACTTGGGTACGTCCACTCTTCTACCCACACGGTAGGAATCCACTCATGTTTTTGATCAGGTGCCCTGCCACCAACAGGATCTGCTTCAGGTAGATCCAGAAACCCTTTAGACTTTTGATCAAGTGTCTAAAAACCAAGCACAGGTTTTTGTTCAGGTGCCCTGCCACCAAGGGATACTTTTGAAGGGAGTAATAACCCTATACAGGAGGGGGAAGAATGTTAAGATGTCTTCTCTATTTTACAATAGATTAGAGAAGATCAAAAACTTGCACTGAGCTAGAAAGCTCTAAAGAATCAAGGCTCCCCCTGGCTCAAAAATGTCCAGGTGAAGTCTTGCTTCAGTGCAGAAAAACTCTTCAGAAAGTTTTGAAGGAAAAAAAAACTACAAGAAGATAAAGAATAATAAAATAAAAGATCTTCAAGCAGCTATCTTCTTCTTCTTCTTCAAAGGAACTCTGAGTTTGAACTTTCTTAAAGCAGGAGAACTCAGGTTGAAGAAGAGTCGAAGATCTTAACACTTCTCAGTTAGATGGAAATTGCTGAGAGCAGACAGTTTGATCTTGATGAAGGCTTAAAAGCTTAAGTGAACAACTGGTTAGCTATTAGCTAGCTTCAATCCTTCTTCAAAGGGTCCTTTATATAGCAGCAACAAGCAACGGCTCTCTTCAGTTTGAATTACTTGTCTTCTTCTGAGACTTGAGACCTGGGCTGCAAATAACATACATCAAAACAAACTCTGCAGCAGGATATACTATAAAAGGAATGAACCTCTTTCTAAGAAGCTGCAGGATTAAATCAAATAACAGAAGGTCTAAATAAAGTCACATCAAAGAAATACTCTTTATAGCAAAGAGAAGACTTTTCAGTCTAACGGCTATAAAGGGCTGTCAGCAGATAAAGTAATTTACAAAGACAGCTAATAAGACAAACAACTTTATCTAAACAGATTTGACTCAGGCAAAAAGAATAGAGCAGATATACCTGGAAATATTATCATAAGACAACTGAAACAACTTGCTAGAAAATGTATTAATTAATTAAATATAATAAATAAATACAAAATATAAAGGCAGGCAGAAAGCGTCGAACGACCTTCGGAGATCGTCGACCGATGCACGGAGATCGTCGAACTATCGGGAAGATAGTCGAACGATCCAGATAGTCGACCTATCGAAGAAGATAGTCGAACTACCTCGGCAGATAGTCGACCTATCAGAACAGATAGTCGAACTATCAGATAGTCGATCTATCAAGACAGATTAGTCGAACTATCAAGCGCAAACAGATAGTCGACCTATCAAGCAGATAGTCGACCTATCTCAGAAAACAGATAGTCGACCTATCAACAGATAGTCGACCTATCAAGACAGACCAGATAGTCGATCTATCAACAGATAGTCGAACTATCAGATAGTTGAACTATCAGGACAGATAGTCGAACTATCAAGCGCAAACAGATAGTCGACCTATCAACAGATAGTCGAACTATCAACGCAGATAAAGCGTCGACCAACTGATAGACGATCGTCGATCAGCCGATAGACGATAGTCGAGCGGCGTTCGACTATAGTCGAACGAAAAACTACTTAACCAAATTCTCAATCTGGAAAGGTGAGGACTCTACAGCTAGACTACTAACCATTGACCTTAGATAATTCTTAGGTCAAGGAGCACAAAGGAGAGGACTAAACTCAAATCAAACTAGGGTACCAACAATCTCCCCCTATTTGAGTTAAGTCTCTCAAAGACTAAAACAAACAGCTAACTATAGAACACTAAAAACAATACATGAAATAGATAGCAAATAACTAGCAGATTATCAACCAGATAGATAATAAACAAATATATCACAGCAGTTAATCAAACTATTAAGAATCTACAGAGTCTGGCAAAGGGGCAGAGGAACTAGGAACAAAAGAGATTTTCCTTAAAGGATCATCAGATTCTTTCTTTGATAGCTTCAAATCCTGCACCCCAATGATCTTTAATTCTGCAGCTCTTGGGACTACTGCTTCAGGATGCTTTTCCATGTATTTAGAGGGGTCAAAAACCTCAGGATTAACCTGGAACTTTTCAAACTCTTTCTTTCTGAAAGCAGACATGGTAGTTAAACCAGTCGTATCTTTACCTTCTGCTTTAGCTTTTCTTATTTGAGCTGCTCCAACTAGTTCTTGAAAACGAGCCATCCTAAAATTAGGATCAAGCTCAGGATTTTCATACACAGGCTCAGGAGGAGCAGCATCGGATTCTTTATCTAGATAAGATATTGGAGCAGACTTAGCAAAAGGATCTTGCTAGAATTTCTAAAACAAAGTAAACTACTTACCTTTTAAAACAAATTTCTCAGACTGAACTGGTACAGCAGTTGAAACCTTTCTCTTAGGAGAAGGAGGAGGTGAAAAAGTTGGCTTTAGATGCACAACCTCCTTAACTTGTTCTTTCACTTCTGCTTCATGCATTTGACTACCAGAATGAGACTTTCCATAAGAACTGTGAGAGCTTTTCCTTGATTGATGCTGAGACGAAGCAGATCTTGCTGATGGAGCAGATTTTCCTGAAGAGGCTGAAGGATTGGCAGAAGGATTACCAGAAGCTCCTGCACCTGGAGGAGGAGGAGGAGGACCTCTGGGAGTCCATCTTGAACCAGGACTATCATATCTTTTAGATCTTTTCCTTTCTTTCTGCTGGTTCTTAGAGAACCACATCCAATGCTGAAATTCCTTCGATTTAGGGTCAATGCCCTTCAGAATATAAAATGGAGTATCATTATCTTTACTGGGAGGAGGAGGAGCAGCAGCTTTCCTTTTCCTTTGGGCAGCTTTCTTTTTCCTTGATTTCTCAGATACATCAGAATCATCCTCATCATCAGAGTGAGATGATGGAGGATTTTCATAAGGATCATAGGCTTCAGAAACAGCCTTTTCTTTAAGCTTCAGATCTGATTTCTCTCTTTCCTCTTCAATGGCAACCAGAGCCAGAAGGGAATCTAAGTCCAACCCTGGTGAATCATCCCAGATAGTTGACTTTTCAATTTGCAGCTCTTTTTCTTTCTCTTTTAAAGAATCTTGTACTCTTAAATTCCAGGCAGCTCTTGCTTTTTCTTCTTCCACACTCAGAGCAGGAGTATCATCTTTGATTTCATCTTGCTTTTCAGACTCATCTTCTCTATCATCTAAAAAAGATTCCAATTCAGGATCTACTTGGATATCAGGAACACTTGGGGCAGCCTCTGAGACAATTACTATTATCTGAGCAGATAAATCTTCTCTAATAACATCTATAGAATTTATGAATACAGATCTGCTAAATAAACAGAAATCATTCCTTCCAGGAATTCACAAACTAACAAATTAATAGACTCGTCAATAAAGCGAATGAAAGAATTACCTTCATACTTGACCATCTCCCATGATTCATCTAGATATGAAGTTATAATTCCTTCTAGGAATCTAGCAACCACAGGAGTGGTGAGATCTTCTAGGCAGACTTTTACTGCAATTTCAGATAGCATGATTCCATCAGCTATTTCCTTATCAGATAATACTGGAACTACTTCTTTCTCAGCTGGAGCAGACTCTTCCAGGGCTGTCATTACAGTATCTGTTATAGCTGGAAGGGAGGCAGGAGGTTCTGAGGCATCTTCATAGAACATCTCCCCCTGCCTGATTTTAGTGGAGACTGAAACCAGGCCCCTTGAGGAAGATGGCTCAGCAGATTTTGAGAGAGATTTGATGGAGGCAGTTAAGATATCAATGGAGGATGCAAGGGGAGCAATTGCCTCTTCAATCACGGTCTTGATTGACGGGGTAATCAACTCCACAATGCGGGAGATGAGTTCTGGAGTGATCTCAAAAGATGATGGATGTGTAGTGGATGGAGCTGCAGCAGATATGGGTGATGTGCTGGGATGAAGAATGGTGTGGACAGGGGATTGAACTGGAGATGGAGCTGGAGAGTTAATTGGAGAATTAACTGCGGAATGAATGGGAAACGGAGGAGGAGATGGAATCCTCTCAGAACCTAGCAAATCAAAGCTAGGAGCAGATATCCTAGCCAGATGAGCAGGTAGAGGAGATGCTGGAGGGGAAAGAGGAACAACCGTGGTTGTTTCTGGAGCAGAAGAGGGAGAAGGTCGTACTTCACCTGAAGTTGATGGAACTTCAACTGAAGCAGACAACAAAGCAGAAGAGGAGGAGGGAATATCTGAGCCAGCTTCGACAAGGTGAGGAGTGACTGATTCAGTCCTGGTGTCCTTAGATGTTGCTAGAGCAACCCCTGTGAGAGCGGGTTTCACAAATGTTCTCTTCCACTTAGAGAACAGGTGGGGATCCATCTTCTTGCTTGCGTTAACTGTTGTTGCGGTTGAACTCAGCAGCTGGGGGTACTTTTCCTTCAGGAAGATGCCAATAACCCTTCCTAGGGTGACTTCCTTCTTACCAGTCTTTTTCCTTATTAAATCAAACACAACTGCTGCCCAATCTATCCTTTTCCGATTAACAATCGCACACATCAGTGCGAATTGTTGCCTTGTGATATTATCGTGGGCAGAGTGCTTACCGAGGAGCACTTTTCCTACCAACTCAGCAAGAAACTTGATCTTGAAGGGGAAATTTACTTTGAGCAGCTTGGTGGGAATGCCCTCAGCATGTCCCAGCTCAACTAGCATTCTTCCGAATTCTTGAGCATCTTGCTCATAATCCTCTTCACCATTTGTTAAATCAAAAATTTCAGTCAAAACGGCCGGAGTTAGGATTACCTCTTCTCTGCCGATGGTTCCAGTCATCGAGTCGTCGGTGGAGGACGACGTGAAGGCCCATTCCTTGATCTCTGGGATGTTTATCTTAATCCTTGAAGACATTAGCCTCTCTAATCCCTGATCCCGGCACAGCTGTAGAACTTCTACGATCCCTGCATCGCAACAACTGAATGCGTCGAAATCCACGCTAAAGCCTGCATCAAACTTTACAACTGCTAGAACTGCGGGAGAAATCGCCATGGATTCGCTGGAGAAAGCTCGAGGAGGACGGAGAAGACGACAGGGACGAAGCGGCAGAAAATCGCAAGCGGGAAGGCAGAATGCGAAAAGGCACGCTCCGTCGACGATAAAATACAAGATCTTTTAACCTAGGTCGACTTTCGGCTTTATATTAGACTGGAAATAGTCGATCTATTAAAAAGATACTAGACCCGATGGTCGAACGGCCGTTCGACGATCGGCTCAGAAGCAGAGTAGTCGGACAATCGTTCGACTATTTCTGGCTTCTCAAACAACAGGCTATCGTCATCCAGAGATCAACGATGAGCTCGACTTGTTCGACTATGGTCGAACGTCGATCGACGATCTTCAATCAGACAAACTTTCATCAACCATAGGTCGACGATGGGCTTGACCCGATCGACTATCTTCGAACGTCGTTCGACTATCTTCAAACAAGTTTCAACAAAGGCAGATAAAGTCACACTTAGTCTCGTCCATTGATCATGCCTAGTTGAACTAAAAAGAACAGATGCTTCTGTTCATCTAAAGGCTTGGTGAATATATCACCTCTCTGAAACTCAGTGGATATGAACTCAAGACAAATCTTGTTCTTTTCCACACAATCTCTCAGGAAATGGTGCCGAATCTCAATGTGCTTCGTTCTAGAGTGGTGCACTGGATTTTGTGCAATTGAGATAGCACTGGTACTATCACACATGATTTTGGTGTTCTTGTGTGAGTAACCATAATCCACAAGCTGGTTTTGAATCCACAGGATCTGTGAACAACAACTGGCAGCTGCTATATATTCAGCCTCTGTAGTTGAAGTTGAGACAGAAGCATGCTTCTTACAGAACCAAGACACCAATCTCTCTCCCAGGAACTGGCAAGTTCCTGAGGTGCTCTTCCTGTCAACTCTGCAACCAGCATAATCAGAATCAGAATATCCAATTAATTCAAATTCTGACTCAGCTGGGTACCAAAGTCCTAGATTTGGGCATCCCTTCAGGTATCTCAGGATTCTCTTTAGAAGAATCAGATGAGATTCCTTGGGGTTGACCTGGAATCTAGCACAAAGGCATGTAGCAAACATTATATCTGGCCTACTTGCAGTTAGATATAATAGGGAACCAACACATTGACTTGTGGGCCTTCTTCAAATCTGGGACATTGTGATCAATGGACCAAACAATCTCCCCCCTATTTGAAGAAGTCAGAACCTTAGTCAATGATATACACTATGTTAATTAAGCAGATGAGCATAACATAATATGAAATCAATGATATGTAAATGAAAGCCACAATATTTAAAGACACAAAAATAAGATATTTATTTAAGGAAATGTTTATAAATAGACTGTGTGCTTAATACAAAACATTCATATTCTTACAGCCCTTTAAGGAAAGAAAGAAACATCTCAAGTTTCAAGTTCCTTAATCATAATCCCCCTATTTTGCTTCTTGGAAACTTGCTCTTTGTCTGTGTTGTCCTTTTCCTTTTCCCTCTATCTTTCAAAAGAACTGTAGGGTTTGGGGAAATACTTGCTGGGATCTAGAGCATCTGGTGGTAGTGCACCGGTCTTTTTATCCCTTCTGAATCTCCTCTTTAGCTCTTCATTTATTTCAAGCTTGGCTCATTCTAGGGAGCTGTAGAGCTTTCCTCTTTTAGTTTTCTTGGATTTGACTTGGTCCCATGAAGATAATATTATGGTCCTTGATTGAGGACTCCACTGCTCAAAGTATGGCTTGAACTCCATCTCTTCTCTTATCTCTTCTTGCTAAGCCTAACCTCTTCTTCTTCTGCAATAGATTTTCCTTTGGCCCTGACAATCTTTTCAACAGTGGGGCGGAATGTAGGAATTATATCAGCAGTTGAAGGTTCAACCCACTGAGCACCACTTTGTTCAGCATACTGGCCACTACTCTGATCAGCAACATATTGGTCACCACCCTGATAACCACCATATTAAGCAATATACAGATCTTCAAGGATTGGTTCAGTTTCAATGTTTTCATAAGAGAGTTGCTCAAGGCCCATTGATCCTCTGATTACATTTGTAGTCCAATCTGCATTCTCAGTGTTTGCCTTTATCATTGCTTTCTCCCCATTTCTGACTTCTTCAAATGTGATATTAGTCAGGGAGGTGCTGGCCTTAGTTAGCTGTACATCCAGATAATTTACACCCTTGTTGACATAGTCCTTGAGCTGGAGCATGAGATCATCTAGAACTTGGGTGCATGTATATATTCTTCTCTCAAGAATAGTCCTATTTGCCTCCATCAATTCCTTCTGTGCATTGTGGACTACTATCATGTTGCCGGAAGTAATATTGTGATTCTCCATAATGTCATTCTGTATTTTTCTGACCTGTTGAAGCATATCTTCAGTGAATATTACAGTAGGTGAAGCCCTAATGAAGAAATACACAATGTTTGCCTTCAGTAGATTGACCTCAAACCTGATAGATTTTATTTCAGTAGAGAGATTTTGTCTCACTTCCTTGATGGAGTCATCAATGTAGTGTTCTAATTATCTTCTCTGATCATCTAACAACCCTTTGAGTTGGGTAAGAAAAGAGGAGGAAATCTGATCAGCCTTTGTAGATGTTACTTGGTTACCCATCTCCTCAACCCTATCTCTGGTAGTAATTCTTTCTTCAAAATTAGGCATCACATATTCTGATGAGTGTTCTTCTACATGTATATTGGAAGTAGGAGTGTCTTTGTCAGATGTAGATGAGACAATCTCATGCATAATATCATGAAAAGGGTGTTCAATGTGAATCTCCCCCTCAGCTTGAGCCTTGTCCTTTCGGACATCCTGATCAGTAGTGTTGATCTGAGTAACTTCTTACATTGTTATAGCTGTTTGCTCATTTTCAATAGGAAGTTGAATCTTCTCTTATAAGTACTCGACTTGCTCCATCTCAGCATAATCATCTTCTTTTATCTTTTCTAGGACTTGCTCCCCCTCATCTTGAGGGTAGATAAGGACAACTTCAGGGCCCTCTGTAGTTTCATCAATCCTTTTCTGCAGATTTTTAATGAAGTTGTCTAATTGTTCTTAAACGGATTGGAAAGTCTCCCCTTAGTTGGAACAGGTATTTGGGAAGTCTCCCCCTCAACTTCAACACAGATATTTTCTACTTGCTGACCATCTAGAATGTCCATGGATTCAGCTTGGTCCTCTTCAGATTGTGTCCCAGCCAATTGGGTCCTTGCAGCAGGTTTAGAAGAGATTGAAATTTGATAACTTATGTCCCTTCTTGTCTCTTCAGAAGACTCAGACAACTAGGGATCATTAGACTCTTCCTCACTTTTCTCAGAGGAACTACTCTCTGTGCTTTCCTCATTAATCAAAATAGCTTTCTTCTTCATCTTTTCAACAGTCTGGGCATGTGGCAATATAACTCTATCCCACATCTCAAGTATTTTTGACTCTATCCTCCTCATATATTGGATTTTAGTTCCTGGCCTTATGTTAAGGATCCCTAGAATACCGTTGTGCAGAAACATAGACAGAATTCTACTCAGGGTTGGCTCTAGGATGAATTCTACTATTCTATCAAAAAGAACTCTTCCCCAATCTGTCTTCTTAGTAAGAATTATCCTTGTCATTAACTCAAACATCTTCTTGGAAATTTTATCATGTGACCCAGACTTACACAACAATGCCTTCCAAACCACATCTGCAAGGAAATTTCCTTTCAAGTTCAGTTACCTTCGCAAGAATTATCCAGTGGAATGCTTTGACAATCCACACCACTTTAGGGAAGCATTGACATCAGATTGATCCAATTCAGCTTCTTCATCAGATACCCTGAAACTGGGCAGTTATAGTGCCTTGCTTAGTCTCTTTGGTGTACTTTGGTGTAACCTTGACCTTATTTCCACTGATGAAGGACCAAATTTTAACGGATGAAGAGTCGACCTTTGCAATTGAGTACAGTTATAATACCTCTCTCTTCCAAAGCAGACAAGGCTATGACAGAACATATTCTATGTCAACGACCTCCAATTGATGGAGAACTAGCTAAACTTCCTCAAGTGCATCCTTAAATCCATTCCTGACCAGCTCTGAACCCTCGAACAGGAAATCTAATCTCCCTGGCACCATCGCTTCTGTGAGTTGTTGTAGATTTGCTGATCTTTCATCGTTTCCTTACAAGGGACAGGGAAGGGCAAGGAATATCGTATTTTTTTCTAAGCATATACTGTTCTATTTATATATTCCACTAATTTTAGAATGTAGAGAGGTGCATACCTTGCGATGATCATGAAGAGATCAATGACTGAGATTAATTCCGCAGATTAGCCATAAATAAACGTCCCTGGGAGCATGCGTTGAGTGAACTCGACTCACTTAACACTCTTGTCGCCTGATGTTATCTCGACACACTCGATGCATGAGCATATATACTCAGTGCATTTGACGCTAGGACACTTAGTCCATCACAATCTTGATAACTTACAAGATATGGTAATTCCTACAACAAAAATTCATACGGAGTAACTAAAGCTATACTAAGTTCATCATACCCAATTAAAATTTGAAGGTGTTGAACTTGTCTTTATCTAGTGACTTAGTGAATATATCAGCCACTTGCTTGTCTATAGGGACAAACTCAAGACTGATGTCTTCACTTTCCACATGCTCTCTAATATAGTGATACCTAATCTCAATGTGCTTAGTCCTACTATGAGACATAGGATTCCTAGCAATAGAGATTGCACTAGTAGAATCACAAAACATTGGAGTTCTACATATCTTGAGGTTGTAGTCCTGGTGTTGGTGCTGTATCTACAATAACTGAGCACATCAACTACCTGCAGATATGTATTTTGATTCTGTAGTTGAGATTGCAACACTGGTTTGCTTCTTGCTTCTCCAAGACATAAGTCTTCTTCACAAAAATTGACAGGAGCCTGATGTGCTTTTCCTGTCTTCTTTGCAACTGGTAAAGGATGCATATGAATACCTATTTAGTTCAAAATCACTCTTTCTATGGTACCATAGGCCAAGATCAGGTGTGCCCTTGAGATATCTCAAAATTCTCTTAGCTGCAGAATAATGAGACTCTTTGGGGCAATCCTAGTATCTAGCAAAAACAGATATATCATACATAATGTTTGGCCTATTAGCAGTAAGGTAGAGGAGGGAGCCAATTATGCCTCTGTACAAGGTTTAATCAATAGGTTTCCCAGTCTCATACTTGTCTAATGACACACTTGACCCCATAGGAGTTTTCATTGTGGAGGCACTCTCCATTCCAAACTTTTTAATTAACTCCCTTGTGAACTTAGACTGAAAGATGGATAATCCAATCTCAAACTTTCTTACTTAGAGGCCCAAGAAGTATTTGAGTTCACCCATACTACTCATCTCAAATTTGCCTTGCATAAATTTGGTAAACTTTCTACAGAGGTCATCATCAGTAGAGCCAAAAAATATGTCATCTTTATAAATTTTGACTAAGATAATCTTACCCTTGACTTCCCTTAGGAATAGTGTCTTGTATATCTTTACCCTTGAGAATTATTTCTCAATGAGAAAGCTAGATAGGGTTTCATACCATGCCCTAGGGGCTTGCTAAAACCCATACAAAGCTTTTCTAAGCTTTAATACAAAATCAGGAGAGTTAGGATTAACAAAACCTGAGGGTTGCTCAACATAGACCCTTTCTTTCAGGTCACCATTTAGAAAGGCTGACTTCACATCCATTTTGTAGACTATGATTCCTTATATGCAGCATATGCAAGGAACAGTCTAATGGCTTCTAATCTTGCCACTAATGCAAAGGTCTGATCAAAGCCAATATCTTCTTATTGTTTTTATCCCTTGGAAACCAGTATGGCTTTGTTCTTGATTTTAACAAAATTTTCATCAAGTTTGTTCCTATATATCCACTTTGTTCTAATGATGTTATGTCTTTGTGGTCTTGGAACCATCTTCTAGACCTTGCATATCTTGAACTGGTTCAATTCCTCTTGCATAGCCACAATCCGAAATGGATCTATGTTGGCATCTTCAAATCTTTTTGGTTTAACCTGTGATAGAAAGTTGGAGTACATGGCAATGTTTAGGCTTCTGCTCCTCATTGTAACCCCCTGGTTGGCATCTCCTATGATCTTATTTTTGGGATGATCCCTTAGATGCCTGACATTTGGAGGCATTCTTTCCTCAGCTACCTAAACTTCAGTGGCTAGAGCACGCCGGTCTTCAGCGACATCTTGAGTGTCTTGTTCTTCTTCTAAAATGTAAACACCATCACCTTCTCCTTGTGCAGTTGGAGTAGTATTCTTGATGTTAAGGTTGCCTATCTCCAGTTCTACACCTATAGATCTAGATGAGCTAGACAGCTCATTGTTAATCATTGATGACTCATCAAAGAAAAAATTAATAGACTCTTCTATAACTTGATTTTTCAAGTTGTAGACCCTATATGCTTTGCTATGATTTTGTACCCAACAAATAACCCTTCATAGGATTTAGCAGCAAACCTAGTCAAGTATTACTTCCTATTATTTAGTACAAAGCATTTACTACCAAAGATCCTGAGATAGGCTGGATTTGGTTTTTCGCCTTTCATAATCTCATAGGGAGTCGTGTTGTGTTGCTTGGTGATAGAGGCTCTATTCAAGACATGGCAAGTAGTGTTCACTACCTCAACCCAGAAGTATTCTGGGAGAGAAGTGTCTCTGAGCAGTGTCCTTCCAGCCTCTATGAGAGTTCTGTTTTCCCTCTAAGCTATCCCATTTTTCTGGGGAGTTCTGGGTGAAGAGAATTCTGGGTGAATCCCTTATCTTCACAGAACTTTGTCATGCTATCAAACTGAAATTCAATACCATGGTCACTTCTTATTTTGACCACAACACTGTCTTTTTCATTCTGAACTCGCCTAACAAAGGTCACGAATGTCTCAAGGGTTTTTGACTTTTTCTTCAAGAATAACACCCAAACAAACCTGGAGAAGTCATCAACTATCACAAGTGTGTAGACTTTCCTACCAAGAATGTGAACTGGCATATGACCAAATAAGTCCATGTGTATGAGATACAAATACCTCACAGAATCCTTGGCCCCAATGCTCTTAAAGGATGCTTTGGTCCGCTTGCCCTTTTGGCATGCAAAGCAAATGCCCTCCTTGGTGCATTTAATATTGGGACCATTTCTGACTAGCTCATCATTTAAGAGCTTGCAAGTGAGCTAGTTTCTTATGCCATTGCACACAGTATGCGACATTCTCATTAGCAACTGGACACACTGGTGTGTCAGAACTTAAACATAAAAAGTTTAAACAATAAATATTCTCACTCCTAGTACCTATCAAAATGACCTCTTGGTCACTTGACCTTTTGATAAGACACTCATCGTTGTGGAAGAAAATGACATAGCAAAGATCATATAGTTGGCTTATGCTTATCAGGTGGTGTTACAACCCTTCCACATAAGACACTTTTGTGATTGTGACTATGCCATTGGTGATCTAACCATAGCCCTTGGTTACTCCTTTGTCTGAGCCTCCAAAGATCACCTTAGGCTCATTATTCACAGGAATGTATTCCTTTAGATGGCTTCTTGTTCCAACCATTTGCCTGGAACATCCACTGTCCAAGTACCATATTGGTGCATGGGTACTTGGACTATCCTGCAACCACAATTCAGTTTACCTAAGGATCCTAAAAGGGCTTGGGTCCTAGGTTCTTGTTAATCTAAAAGTGAGCATGTATGCCTGCATTATTTCTAATAGGTAGACTTGCCTTAGCACTAGGCACTTTGGGGTTGTTCCAACAATCTATGGCAAAATGTTCCACTTTGCTACAACACCAACACTCATGAATATTGTATCTCCTTTTCAAAATAACTCTGGTAGAATGCAAGCTGAAAGCAATTGACTGTTTAGAAGGGAGAGCAATAATCCTCTTCATATTTCTTTCAGCAAGGATCTGACTGAAAGTGAGTCTTCCAATAGATGTGCTTGGCTTACTGTGAATGCCACTAACAGTAGTCTTCTTTGCAGAAGAGAAGTTGTTCATTGCATTAGAGATAGCCAAGTCAGGCTTACTGATTGACTTGCTTTTTGTTTGAGTCTTTGCTGGGAGAGCTTAACCATTGACCACTACCTTATCCTTGAGTGTAGGGACTGGAGAACCAAATACAAATGGTTCATGATGGGCCATTTGAATTTCCTCATAGGGTGCCTTTAGTGCACTCACACTCATGTCCTTTATCCCTCCATTGTAAGATACCCTTATATTCTTACAAGTAGAGTTCATATTTTTCGAGTGACCATAAATGCTATCTTTGTCATACCTATTAGATGGGAGAATTACCTTATAAAAGGTTGTTTAAGGCACTACAGGAGATTTTCCTTTCCCTTTGGGATGGGCAACTCTGGAATTCGACTTGAACCCCAAACCCCTCTTATTCTCTTGAGAACTAAAGGAGTCTATCAGTGGCAGCACTATTTTGGACTTTGAAAATTCAGCCACAAACCTTCTCTCTTTGAGGAGATTTTCTTCAAGATCTATAATGATCTTTTTCTTATGGCTGATGGTCCTAATCTTGATGATTGAGATTGTCTTTAGCTGGCTGACTTCCCTCATCATCTGGTCAAGCAAGGGTGCTGAGTTAGACTGCAAGGAAGCAACTAGCTGTAGGGAGACAATTTCCTTGGCTTTTTTCTTGACTAGCCTCTTACTTATTTTTAGAGCATCCAGAATGACTCTATACTTGTCAATCAATTGATTGACATCTTCCTCAGATTCTGATCCACCTTCATCATAGTATGATGGAGCATCAAAATTGGGACTAGTTTCATAATCAGATTTAGAGGAGGAAAGAGAATGAATTTTTACCTTATCTAGACCAGGCTGGTCCTAGCTGGACTCTTCATCTATCATGGACATAAGCCCATAATATACCTTATCATCTTCATCCACCTTAGTGTCACTATTTTAGTATGATAGAGGGACCCTGATTCCTATCCTTGCAACTGTATTGTCCTCATCCTCATCAATAATAACAATAACAAATAACCCAATATAGGCTTCATCTTCTTCTTCAAAATCTTAGGTTACTGTATCACTTTGAATCCAGCTCTTCTCATTCTTGGCAATGAAGGTCTTTTCCTTCTTAACCTTTTGGTGTTGATGTTTCTTCTCAACAATCTCTTTTTTTTCTTGACTTGGCAGTCAGCTATGACATGCCCAGGCTTGCTACAATATTAACAAACAATTTTAGAAGAACAATGTTTGTTAGGTTTGGAGTCATGCCTGTCTCCTTTGGAGAACTTCTTCTCAGATTTGTGGTGATCCCTCTTATTGTGTGAAGAGGAGGAAGGTTTGTTCTTCCAATGCCTCCTCTTCATCATCTTCTGGAACTTCCTAGAGAAGGCAACAAACTCCCCATCTGACTTGTTGCTGTCAGATGAACTTGACTCAGAGCAGTCTGAATCAGCAGCCTTCTCGGGGGAGAAGCAATCCTCTCCTTGCTCTTCTTAGATCTATCAGTCTTTAAGGCCACTATCCTCTCCTTGGCCTGAGAACTAATGGTGGTCTTCTCCTCCTTCCTTGTAGTTAGCTACATCTAATATGACAACAACTTTCCAAACAAAGTTTGAGGAGGAGTTACAACAAGCTTGGCCACCTCTCTGATTGCACAAATCTTTGTGTCCTAGTCTCTGGTTAGAGATCTAATAAACTTATCATTCAGCTCATAATTATTGAAGACCCTCCTATAGGTCCTAATCTCATTGACTGT
The DNA here is from genome assembly GCA_039513925.1 of Platanthera zijinensis. NCBI lineage: Eukaryota > Viridiplantae > Streptophyta > Magnoliopsida > Asparagales > Orchidaceae > Platanthera > Platanthera zijinensis. The sequence continues at coordinate 113,481,488 of CM077078.1, forward strand.
TCTGAAGAACTTTTTATAGCAATCAGCTATGCTGTCCTTTTTGCCCTGCCTGAAAGCCTCATATTCTTGATTGAGTAAGGATTTTCTATCATCCCTAACCTCTTCAGTGCCCTCCATGTAGAAAATCAGTGTGTCCCACATTTCCTTAGAAGTCTTGTAGTGGACAAGATTATGGAATGTGGAATCATCAATGACACTCAAAATAATATTCTATGCTTTCTTATCCATAGTTGTCAGGATGACCTCATCTTTGGTCATCTCAGAATACATCTTAGGAGTTTTAACACTGGCATCTAGGACAAAAATCTTCATAGGGATGAAGGGTCTTTCCTGAAAAATGATTAAGATCCCAGGGTCAGAAGCTTTTATGAACAACCTGACCCTTTCTTTCCAGATACCAAAATTTTCCTTCATACAAATTGGAAGCTTCATGGAGCCCTACTCCTTATGGTTCTCTCTAGAACCCATAAGGATATTCCTAAGCTACTCTTAGAGATCAGCTCAGACTATTGAGACCTTTTTGAGCAACCTCCCTCTGATACCACTAGAAAGTCTTTGTTTTTAAGAGTAGCTAAACACGTAGGGGGTGAATAGGTTTTTATGTATTTTCTAACAATATTTTTACTATGGTAAGTTGTGATTTAGTTTTGGGTTAGCTTTTAAGATCACATAACACCACACAAGATATTTATAGTGGTTCCCTAAGGTCTGGGTAAGTCCATTGTCCCTCCCACCTTTCTAACAGTGTGTTAGACAAGGCCAACTTATCCAAACTTTGATCCAAGATCTTACAACCCAGATCCCTTAGGATCTCTCAGACTCCTCCAAGTCCTACCTCAGGCCCAAGACCCTATCACTCAGAGAAGATGATTCTCCTACAGCTCAGTGATCCACTGAACACCTAACTCACTTTAATCAAAGTCCTATAATTCAGGCTAGGAGGATAACCCTACACTCAGATCCATAGGAGGATCCTACCCTCAGTGAATGAATTCACCTACTGCTCGGGCATATGGGCCTTAATTAAGATCCACAGAAGGATCCTACACTCAACATTTATAAATCAGTCTTACAACTCAGATCAGCTAAGAACCTACAGAAGAAATGTTGTTTGTTGTTGATGATTTGACTCCAAAGAAATGATCTCTGAGTCTGCCTCTTCCTGAATTGAGAAAAATCAGTCCTATACCTTCCATAACACAAAAAATGGATCTTCAAGAATATTCTGCTTGTGCTGTAAAACCACTCAGGAAGAAGTCTTCCTGAACTTAGCTGTTGAAGGTGAGACTATCAGCAACAACCTGGTTGAACTTCTGAATAACAATTAGAGAGTTTTTTTTTCAAGCTCTACAACTCTCTCGAGAGGAAGAAGATGAAGCTCAAAAACCTTTTTACTAATAGTTATGTTCCCTTTCCTCAGAACTCTGAATAAGTATTCCACTGTCCAATAATTCTCTAAGAAGTATGAACCACTAGAGTAGATAGCTGCACCACTACTTTTGGACTAATTACTGTACATCAGGAAAGAGATGCATTTTTTCCTGTAGTAAGATGATCTAGCATTATTTTAATTTCTTCTGACGTCAGCATGCCTCAGCTCCTATGGACTTAGCCAAAATTCAAGTAATTTTGCTTGGGCGTTGAGTGAAACTTTGTCACTCAATGTACTATTACTTAGCTGAATTCTGACTGATGGCGTTGAGTGCTTTGACTTATCCTTTATCACTCAATGAATGTAGACAATTTTTGTATAATAGCTTAGGCGTCGAATGAACTTTCATCACTCGACGCATCTAGACTTAGTTGATTTATTCTTCTAGAGGGCATTGAGTGAACCTTCTTCACTCAACGCTTTCTGACTTTGCCAGTTTTATTGATGAGGTTTTGAGTGGCTTATCTTCACTCAACGCTTCTATACTTAGTAGGATTATCTGTTAAAGAGGCGTTGAGTGAACTGCCTTCACTCAACGCTTCTAGACTTAGACAGATTTCTTTGACAGCAACCCTGCAGTTTTGACTGCATATTGTCCTGTCGATGCTTTTGCTTCTTGGTGTTGAGTGAACTGCCTTCACTCAACGCTTTTGGACTTAACCAGATTTTTGCTTTAGAAATACTAAGGCCTTGACATCCTTAGCATCAGACGACTCTTTTAGCCTCTTAGTGTTGAGTGAACTGCCTTCACTCAATGCTTCTGGACTTAACTAGTTTTTTGCTTTACCAACACTCTATCATGAGTCCATCTGACTCTGTGACTTTGACAACCTATCAAATCAGTGCAACAAAGACCAACCTGCATATATTGAACTATGGGCACGCATCAAATACATTCATGTGTATACCATTGACTTGCGTGCCTTCTTCAAATCTGGGACATTGTGATCAATGGACCCAACACTACCTCTCGGGAGAACTACTTCCACATGTTTGTAGAGCGTCCACCCTCACATGCCAAAATAAAGGACTTTACCTATCCAAAGAAGAGGATCGCTACCCTTGAAGTTCGCAAAGGCTCCATCGACGAAGATCTAGCCGGAGTGAAAATTACCGCAACATTCTTGCCCCCATGGATCTGAACTCGGCTTGTGAATCAGAGCTCTAAAGATCCAACAATGGTGTGATCTTCTTCCTCTTCCACTTCCTTCACTCACCCCTCTCTATAAATCTTAGAAAGAGAATGCCTTGGGATCAAATGAAGAAGAAATGTCATGTCCCGACCTTATACAATCTGGGATGACACCCCACCGTCAGATCTCAATCAAAAGCTGACGAACAACCATAATTTGCACTAGATTTCGATTTATGAGCATTACCTCCGTGCGGTAGCTCAAGCGTTAGCTTGTCTGGCAATCCATTATTCAAAACCTCCAAACACATGCTAACACGTGTTCGCGTAATAACTGCTCTGCTACTGTCGCGCGATAACAACCTACCGTCGCTCGGTAGATGATGCATTATATTAATACTGTGCTCTTGATGCTCTCGATGCCTGATGCCACCACCACGCAGTATCGCTATCGCCACACGGTACCTCACAGACAGGTATGTTGTCTTAAATAGCTTTGCTACCGCCTGCGTTAACCCTACTGTCGGGCAGTATCTCAGAGAAACCATTTCCTACTTCAGGAAACTTGGGGCGTTACACTTGCATGTGCACAAAGTATGGTAGGTCTTCTGTACTGCCTTGGCCGTCACACAAACAGGAGTTCATTGATATGGCAAGTCAATGCGGCCTAGTAGACTAGCTTAGCCTGGTGTCTTATGACGCTTCCCAAAAGCCCATCACTTAGCCAAAAAAACTAGGATACCCCTAGAAATAGTACGCAGAGATCCTAGAGTGCACCTAGGACATGTATAAAGGTGTATGGAAGGTATAGGCTAGGTAGTGTGTATACCCGCCTAGTAGTGGAGACGCTCGCTCCACTACCACCGTAAAACTCGACGGTTTACACCAAAGAGGTTAGCTGCCTCCAAAAAGTGAGAACTAAAGGTCTGTGTGCATAGAGTCGTGTGTGTGAGTTACACTTATATGTAGTATAACATCGACTTTGCATTGCATAACATAACATTTATTTCTCGCAGATCCTCATCATATAAATTTGTATGGGCACTTTTATATGATGAATTACTTATTGGAAACCTTAACTTATAGGTTTGTATGGGAATTTATATAAGTTAAGGTACACTTTTATGAGGTTAGAGTAGCGAACATTTACTTCTTACTTGATGTATTTTACTTGACATTTATTATTGGTATACATATATAGATCTGTTAGCTTAAATGATACTATATATTATGTACCTTTACATATGAACTTGCTAGTTAGTTGCACCATCAACTGCTTGTACTATTACTACTATTGTTATACCTTTTCCTTCCATCCTTCCACTCGGTGCCCAGGAGTCATCGAGATGAGTGGATGTCGAAGCGTCTTAGTCTTTTGACTAACGGTCAGTGATTGTATCATTTTAGGAACACAATGAGCCAAGACAACAGAACGAAAGCCTAGATAACCGTAAGTCCAGGATAATAGGACTTGAGGAGCTGATGCGGTGTACTGCTACCCTACCGTAGGTTGATGTGAGTGATGATGATGATTAGTACTTCTGCAGTTTGAGAGAGGGAGAGAGAGTTATATTTATACTGGGCATAATCCCTTATTGACTTTTATGATGTACTCGTGCATTAGCCCATCTCTCTTAAACATGTTTATCTCTTGTGTGGCCAGGATTTATTTCAAAGTATGATGTGGATTCGTTTTATACTTATAATTTCTTACTTACTTAAGTGATTAGTTGGGATGATGAATTAGCTGGCAGGATCGGTGTCTATAGTGGCGACCAAACCGTGGGTTGGTGTCACCATAAGATAGCGGTTTTAGGTGGTAAGACTCCACTTGGGTCAGTGTTAGTGGACCTGGGGCATGTTCGGAAAAGGGGTCTTACAACTAAGACTAGTCCCATACTTAAATGAATTTGTTGTTTATGTTTTGATCAAAACGTAAACACATTGGCCTATATTTATATGATTTTTTTTTTATCATTTTTATCTTTTAGATAGTTAAACCTCATCAGCTCTTCTTAATTTGATTATCTTTATGATAATTTCTTTTAAACAGAATGATGGAAGATATGCTTCCCATGTGTGCCTTGAATTTTAGGAAGAGGTGGGAAGATCATCTCTTTATGATCGAGTTCTCCTATAAAAATAGCTACCAAATGAGTATACAAATGGCACCTTTTGAGGCCTTATATGGTAGGTAGTTCCGTACTCCATTGGCTTGGGTAGAAACAGGTGAATCAAAACTTTATAAGCGTAAGGACGTTGAAGATACGACTTCAACGATACGTTTGATTCGAAAATGATTGCTGATTGCACAAGATAGGTAAGAAAAATACTATAATGCCAAGCACCGAAACATGGAGTTTGCGGTTTGCAGTTGGTTTTATGTCAAGATTAAACCGTTCAAAGGTGTATCGAGAATCCGACACTTGAAAAAGCTTAGTCCGAGATAGTTTGGGCCATTTGAAATCATTGAGGGGATTGGAGAAGCTGGCTATAGGCTGAAGCTTTCAGCTGAGCTCAGTGGTTTGCACGATGTTTTTCACATATTGGTACTGCGGAAGGCTGTGAAAGAGCCTACACAAGTGATTGCTGTGGAGCAAATTTTAGTCGATAGTGGGTTGATAATGAAGGTCAAACCCATTTGTATTGAGGACACAGAAGAGAAGCGATTGCAGAACAAAGATGTCAGAATGGTCAAAGTCTATTGGAACAATTGTGGCTGTGTTAAGCTATCATAGGAGCGAGAGCAGACCATGCGTAAGAAGTACCCTGAACTGTTCCATTGAGGGAAATTTGATATGTTTTGTACTTCTATATTTTCTTTGGATTTTGGGATGAAATCTCTTAAAGGAGGGGAGAATTGTAATTCCCCAAAGTTCCTAAAAAATGATAGAGAATTGGTCATTGGAGGTTACCACGCGATAATATACCTATTTCTGGCAGTAGCTAGCTGAATTTATGGACCAAGGTCTTTGGTAAATATCGCCCGACAATAGTAAGCTATCATATAGTGGTAGTAGGAGCGGCATAGCGGTGTTGGATGAGGCCACCACCACTGTCAAAGGGTATCACGCGGTAGTAGTAAAATACTGCGCGATGTTAGCTCCCTGATAAAGGCTTGGAGTGAGATTTATTTCTCAATTTCTCTCATTCTCTCTCTCTTGGTTCTTAAGGAAAGAGAAGGAAGAAGTCAGGAGGAAAAGAGCAAAGGTGATCCAAGGCGCTCTTGTGCTCGAATTCGGGAGTCAAAGCCAGATCCGTGGAGAGGAAGCTGTGGAGATCAGTTCCATCCAAATCAAGAGCAAGAGCATGGATCCTAAGTGATCAACAAGGGTAATGACCTTTATCCTTGGATAAGTGAAGTCCTCAATTTGCATACGTGCATGGAACCCCTCACCAAAGGGTGAAGAGAAGGGTGGTTTCTAGCGGGTAGATCATTGTGATTCCCGGAAGAAATTGCATATAGAATCCAAAATCGAAGTATGGAATAGACATGTTGTGTGAAGCCCATCTGGACAGGTTAGTCTGGATTGGTGATTATTGAATTGTGTGCTGGTGAAGACTTCATGGATAAACGTGTAGTTTTGGGGGTCAAGGTGTGTGCAGGATGTTGCAGTGATAGTACTGGAGATACTCTCTAGGAAAAACACCCAAAGTGGGAAGAAATGAAATTCTATCCCCTACCACACGACAGTAGTGCTATTGCCGGTGATTGCTCCTAGTGAGATATGAGAGGCCTTTCTCTTGGAAACTTTGTTTCCATTATTTGAACCTGAGAGCCTTAAGAACCCAGCTAAGGTGGTCATGAAAGCCAACCTGATTATGGTTGCAAAGCCTATGTTTGCGAGACAAGGTGCATATCATGAGAAGCTATTGAGTCTGGAGAGCCCAACTATTATGGCTGTGAGAGACATAGATATGATGATTGCAAGCTCAGGTCCTGGGGACAATCTGAGAGGAAATTAAAGTTGAGAGCCTAAAGTGCCCATCAAAAAGGCTAGAGAGCCGAAGGGGCAAGGGGAGGCTGACTCACGTCTTATCATTCGCCATGATGGCTTTGATCGTCGGTGTTTGCATAGCGATTTGAGCAATGGGATATAGCTGAACCGTACCTGCATTATCTCATTCGAACTAGATTGCCTAAAGTAACTTGTTTTCATCGTTGACATAATGAGAGTCTTAGGCTACGAGATGGAAAGACTAGAATGCTTAAGTGTGAACCATCAAGTCTGGGACTGTAGATGGTGGTGGGAACCAGAGAAGTCCGGTACACCGAGAATGTTCCCTAAGTGCACGGGGTGTGTGGTCGATCAAGCCTATGTCCGTGGCGAATGGTTCTTAAATGCACATTTATGTTGCCAAAAGATATATATGTTCCTTCTTGCAGGGAAGGAGAATCATCGCCCCGAGTAAGGGGTGAGGTCATTATAAATTGGTCAGCTAATGCTGACCTTTTCTTTGTTTTTCCACATTTTGGTGTGTCGTGCTGTGCAGGTGCTAGAGATCCTAGTGGAAAGTACCAGGCTGAAGTCCCTTATATTGCGATTGGCTGGCCCTCGAAGGACCAAAGGTGAACGTTTACTATTTTCATGTGTGGCCGGCCTGTGTGTCGATATATGAAAGACACATATTATAAATGAAATAGTTGTAAGGCCATAAGGACAGAGCATGTTCTGTATTATATCTATCATTCTTATGTTTTGTAGTGGACATTCCTGGCATTTGGGATTTATAACTATACTGCTTCCGCTAGAATGCACTCTGAGTTAGGATGTGTGAATGAAATGGTTTCAATGAGTAACTCCGTTGACTGCCCGTGGAATATGGTGTGGGGACCAAGGTGCACATTTTGTTATATTCTATGTGACGAATGGAGGTCTTACACCCTATACACAACTACACCCCTCCGTCTAGATGTGTGTGAGCTTGATCCTAGAGGTTATTATAAAAATCTCGAACGAGGATCTAAGAGAATGGGTCACCCGCTGAAATCACAGAGAGAACACCCGCATGATCCAAATAGCTGTAAATATGGGCGTATCGATCATCGATGTTGACGACCATCAGCACACTCACAATCGCCTAATCTACTGCAGAGAATATTAATGCAGGTACTCTGGATCGCTTAGAGAAATTCCGTCTATGTGGCTGGGATCCAGAAGAATCCATCGCCTGAAAAATACATAATTCTATCTTTTAAAATCTAGGAAAAGGTATTTTCGGGGGGTACCGTGACACAGTAATTTGATATCGTCGCACGGTAGCGTGACGAACTGGACATCACCACCCTCTGCCAGATCTCCCCGAAAATCCCATTTTTCACAATTTTCTTTTGCATAAAACCTAAAGTGGAAGGGGATCTAAGAACGTATAACTCAAATCTTAGAAATCTAACTCAATCCTTGAATAAATTCCTCAAATAAAACCCAAAAAATGTTGAAACCTCCATGGATCGTCCCCAAAACGAAAACAATCTCCTTAAACTACACTTTAAAATCAACACACATGGAAATAGGGCAGAAAAGGAGGGATTTTTACCTTGATCTAAGGTTGTGCTGGAGAAATAACTTTGCACGGGAGAGAGAGGCAATGGAAAAAGGAAAGTGAAGGGTTCAGCCTAGCGCCAGATCTAATAAATCGGACTACCGCGCGACCGTAAATCTACCGTCGATGGTAGAATGATTTCTTTTTAAATGCCTATTGTAATTACTGGTAATCTCTGTCACTTAGTTGATATGAACAATAACTCAAGACCCACTATGATGTGTCTCACAATAGCGGGGGTGTAGGTTTGTGTGTGCCTTAGAATTACTAACCTGTAAATCACATCTGTGCTTTACTGGGGAAGGGTTTGAGAAGGTCCATGTAAGGAACTGGGGGAAAGAGTGTTAGGTTGAGCGGGTTCTTCTATATTCATATGGGATTAATGCCCCACCCTATGGAATTTGTGCAGCACCTCATGCCCATCCGACACTTAGAATGGGGCTAGGGTGATGTCTTATTGCTTGGGTAACTTTTGTCTTAAGCATTCTTATGTTTTTCATATACATAACATGATCATTATTTCAGGTCTCATGTTCGTTAATGTCATGCTTAATGTTATATCGTGTTGTTATGTGTCTACTTATTCTTTGAATTTTTTTTACTTTTCCATTTGTCAAGTGTGCTTTGTTTTTATTTCTTTGTTTCTAATTTGATTTGTTTAATCCTTTCCTTTAAAATAAAAAATATTATAAAACCCCCCCAAAAAGCTGTGGATCGTTCATTCTATGGACACGTCTGACAAGAACCTAGAACATATCGATTGCGTGCAATGTTTGATTTAGGATTGTTAATCCCTGTTAATATTGTTTTGTTTTGTCATGATTTGTCTAATATGTAATTATTTAACTACTGAGTGGGACTAGACATGATAATGTATCTGAATATTCCTCTAGGTATGTGTGAGGATTTAGGTAGCATAATAACATTACACTTTTCACACATCTCAAGAAAATGCACTCATGTAGAAATTCATGTGTACATGCTATAACTCGTGATATTGTATCTAATATGGTATAAATTACTTGAATAATTAATGTCACAGTGTTCATGTTTTTTTTATAAAGCTTAGAACTTTGGGCAAAAATTCTAGTGCATAAATCTTTTGTGTACAAGTTAAAGTGCATCTATCTATGTGAGTATATTTTGATTGATTCGGGGTCCTTGAACTCAAAAAAGGGTATAAAAATGATGGTACAAAAATTTAATAAAAAAATGAGTACATCATATACTATCAAATAATGTGTCAAGGATACCCTTAAGCACTACTCACACCTCCTAATAAGTCTTCATAAGTATTGTGAGGATGAGCACCTTAGTCAAATGAAAGGTTTCGATCTTGTGCAAAGACTAAAACATAAGTTAGTGCCCCTTATTAGAATCTTTGTATAAAGTAGATAATAATGTGACATGATTTTTCACTTTATTTCTCTAGTGATATCATATTGAATTATTGAGATACAACATATACTAAAGATTATTTCTACTTGATGTTTTTTCTTTTGATGCTACACATACATTTGTCATTGCTCTATCTAACACTTCCATGCATAAGAATTATACTTCCACTGCACTGTATGTCTATATCACATATGTACTAATACACGATTTCCATTTTTGATGCTTACAATGTTACATTGTATTAACTCTATGAATCTTTTAGCATTGTACTACTAATTATTATGTATTTAGTTTCACTTGTGCTGTCTGAATTTCTTTTACTCTGAAAAACTCACCAAGTCAACTGATTTCTGTATTGGATAGGTCTGTACTCATGATGTTCCGCTCTAATTTTTTCCCCTAGTGCTTATGATTTTTTTGTGCATGTGTGCCCGTTCTCTTATCTATTTAGTTTCACATGAATATAGCGGGAGCGTTGAGTATTAATGCGACATGTCGATTAGTCCCCGACCCTTTCAATAATATCAAAAGGGGAGAATTGAGTGCTCATGAGAGGGTTCACGAGATCACGAGACATGCTAGTTGAGTGTTCATGACTATATCTTGAACGTTAAGCATTGCTTAGTTACCCAGGGGAAGATAGATCGATAGATCTCATGTAAGGGAGCACATACATAGGGGGATCACATATGTAGGGGGAGCTATGTTGATTAGTGTTGATTATTTCGATATTTCTTATTTTAAACTGCTAAATTTCTCGATTACTAATTGGATTACACTATACTATGTTGTTACTATTTTTTATATATATCATGAACGGAATTTGAAATTATCAAAAGGGAGAGAATGTTGGAACTTTTGGTTTGCATCTCTTTAGTTTGACAAAGTCAAATCCTGTGTTGTATTTGATCATACAAGGTTTGGGTATAGTGCGCAGGTCTACAGGTATAAAAGAGCGAAAAAAATCAAGCTTCGGAACCTACCACTGAGGGCTAGCGCTACTGCCCGCGCTAGCTTTGCTATTAATTTAGGACAAGCGCTCTATGGGCTACCGCATAGCGCTAGCTCGTTACTGCGTTGCGCTAACTCTCTTAATGAGCGTCAAATCAGCATATTATCGTCATGCAATAGCTCCGCATCGCGCCGCGATAGCTCAAAAAAATGGAAAAAATATTTTATTCGGATATTTTTCTAAATCGGCTGGATATGTGTCACATCCACGTGCATCGACCTACCATCGTTTCCAAGCTCTACCGCTGGCGGTAGCTTATTTTTCAAGACAAATAAAAGCACAGCTCTTTTTTTGGAGACTTAAGGGAGAGACCTATTCAAATTCCAGGGTTTGTGTGGCAGCCTTAGAGCACCATTCTACCATCTACATCAAAGGAAGAGAACACCATCTCCATACCATTCATACACAAAGATATCTAGCGATCAAAGGACTACAATGACAAGAAGGAGTTGATCGATTGCAATAGAATGAAGATCTCTAACACCGGTCACGTGCCCCTCAACAGAGGAATCGTATTGAGGGTGAATCACTTTAAATCTTTTTTAATCCCTGATTGTATTTTTATCCTTTCTAACTGATTTGTAGGTGAGGAAAATTGACCGGTGAAGTTCATCGGAATCCAGGAAGGATTCTTTGAGAAATCGTCCCGGGGAAGGGATGTCTAGATCAAGGGATCTAGTGGGTCACTAAGACATTTCTTGGAGGGAGGGTGAAGATCGAGCTGGCTCAAAGACCTTTTCGGTAAGGGAAAGGGAGAGAGCCAACTTATCTGGATAGTTGATCGGTATAGAAAATGAAAAGTAAATTGTATTTCACCGCCTCCGATCTTCGGCTCCATAGAGATCTAGTTATCTGTAAATGTAAACAACTTTCATTTCATTTGAATATAATTATTATTCATTCTTCACTCTTATTGCAATTTCGTGGTTGTATGTCGGTAGATCTCTTAAGGGTGTGTGCATCTCCAAGGAAAAGGTTATCCCAAAAAACAAATTATGTGACCTACCGCCACGCGATAGCAAGCTAGCGTCCCGCGGTAGTATCCGGAACTAGTTTTCTTTGATAAAATTATTTTATTTTCAAATGAGTATGTAAACGTTATTAAACACCCCCCCTCTAAGGTTGGTCACCCAATCGAACACGTAATATGCAACCAAAATACGGGATTAGGTAGTTATGATCTGTTGCACTTAAATGCAATCACCATCGAGGAAATCAACAACCCTGATTACGTGTTTGTTGGATCCCTAGTTGGATTTGGGCTAGGTTAATTAAGTTAGGATATGACCCAACATGTATATCAAGGGGCATGGTTGTGTCCTAGAGTCTAGGTCTAGTCCTTAGAGTCAACAATACCAGGGACCAGCCTCCAACACTGCCAGAGACTCAAGACTTAGAGAAAATTCAAGACTTAGAAAAAGAGCTCTATGTTCGTCGATCTCAGATCGACGAAAGTCGTGCTCAGCTCGACGAACTCAGAGACAATTCTCTGAGCTGAGCTCGATGAACTTGGTTCTCAACTTGATGAACTATGGACAAAGTGACAACACTTCTAAGTCAAACTTAAGTCGACAAACTTAGAACATCAGCTAGACGAACTCTGTTCTCTGGTCCCAGATCGACTAATTCTGGATCAGATGTTTCAACACTCAATGCCAGAGGACATCACACTATACGCCAGAATTATGATTCAACACTCAACACCAGAGAACATCACACTCAATGCCAAAATGAAGTTTCAACACTCAGCACCAGAAAATAGTCTAAGTTAAGAATCAAAACTCAGGTCAACGATCTTGGATATCAGCTCGATGAACTTGGTGCACAAAATAGGAAAGTCATCAAGTAGCAGTCAGCCATTCAAAGGTCAACGATCTTGGACCTCAGCAATACGAACTCAGTTCTCAGGTCGACGATCTTGGACATCAGCTCGACGAACTTGGTGCACAGAATAGGAAAGTCATCAAGCAGCAATCAACCATTCAGAGGTCGACGATCTTGGACCTCAGCTCGATGAACAACTATTCTCAGCTCGACGAACTATGGACTCAGGTCGACGAATCCAAACTTGGCTGTTTCCCTCTTCTGTTCCTATTATATTACAATGATTCCTGAGTAATTAATGCTCTAATATTATCTGAATATTACCATTAGACAAGAGCATTAATTATGGTCTTCATCAGGATTATTGCCTGTCGTTTTCCAAAGGGACAGTTGGGGAAATCAATCAATGCAAAATATTCTCTTGCCGTCAGCATTGAATGCAGAAAGAATTTCGAAATCCAAAAGGATGTTTACATAGAAAATATAAAAGATGGACTTTTCCTCTTCTAGAATATACAACTGATACAGACACAAAAAAACCAGTCAGGAACAGTAGAACACCATCGTCTTGCAATAAGGATTCTCCTTGCTCTCGCTCTCTCTTGATAACAAAGTGCTAGAAAGAAAGAACTGCTAGACCATAAGAAGAATAGCTTTCAGAAGAAGAAGAACAACTATTCAAATCAATAGTCTTCTTCTTCTATCATCCCCTCAGGAACTTTCAAAGGACAATAACTACTGCATCTGTCAAGAAGTTCCTGAAGTTCTTCTGGTTGAAGCTAAAAGCTTGAAGGCCTATCACCCTAAAGCAAAGTTCCTTTCACCCTGAATAAATTCAGTATTTCAGGGGGAGATTTTTCCACCATCAAATCCACAGAGTCTTCTCAGTTGAATACTTGAGAAAGAGAAGACATAATCACTCTCTCACCCCCTCTGTAAAAAGGGTTCTCTACTCCCTTCAAAAGTGATTCCTGGTTGCAAGTCTCCTAACCAAAAGACTTGAGGTTTAGTTTTTGAGCACCTTACCAAAAGCTCATTGGTGGCAGTCACCTGAACAAAAACCTGAGAGGATTCCTACCAGGGTGGTAGAAGAGTGGATTTACCCAGGTTGGGGAACCACTATAAAATTCTTGTGTTGTCTAGTTGTCTTTTTCTTTTGTTCTTGCTATGGCAATGATAGTTAGGATTCTGTGATTTTTATTAATTTAATCTGCTGTGCTGTGATATAGCATCTGACTTTAGGAACAAGTTATATTATTCAGCAAAATATTTTAATTACTCAAAAATACTCTATTCACCCCCCTCTAGAGTATATTAGATCTAACCCTCACTTTCATTCTTCTTCCTGGGATCAACGACGGGCGATTATTCGAGACTAAATTTCCTTCTCTACTCCACTCTGGCAATCACCATGGTGAGGAATCACGACCAGTCAACTTGATGGAGGACGTGTAACGCTCCTGAATTTCCGATAATGAATCCAGTCGTGCAATAGTAATGTAAGGGCATTATGTTAGTTCATGAGTTTCGGTGCATCAATAATTTCTTTTGTTACATTGATTATGTAAGGTAATAATAAAATTTTCAATATATTTAATAAAAATCTCTCCACCTATAAAAGCCAAACCATTAGAATTAGGTTTTTAAGAAACTTCTTCTTCTTTCGCTGAACCCGACCATGCGATAGAGGAGAAGTCAGCCTTTTCAGAAGTCTACCGTTCGCTGCCACAGGATCTAAAGTGTAGGAAATCATCATCAGAGTAGAGATTCAGACTGCTCTCGCCGAGACCTTCATGTGTACGACGAGTTTTCAGGTTTTATGGATTTTTGGAGTTAGAGCGAGTGACCCTAACTTTCGTTTTCACCCCAAAACTTTCATATTTTTCACATTGGACATTTCTCTCGGCCAATTCGTGGCATGTGGTTCTGTAGAGGCAATTTTGTAGAGATTTATGAAAAGTGGCGATCTACCAATCTTGCTTTGTACCATTATTCTTGTCTATTACTTCCCTTTCTTCATAGGACTTCGAAAAATCACTAGTTTTGGAAATAATCGCATTGGTCGAATTTGATGATGTAAAGAAATTTTTCCTAAGTAGAATTCATCGAGTGAATTCGTGAGACCAAGTAGAATTCATCGAGTGAACAGTAGATTCATGGAATGTACTTATGAAGTTTAGTAGAATTAGTCAAGTGAACTCCTGAGACCGAGTAGAATTCATCGAGTGAACAGTGGATTCATCGAGTGTACTCGAGAAGTCCAGTAGAATTCATCGAGTGAACTCGTGAGACAGAGTAGAATTCGTTGAGTGAATAGTGGATTCATCGAGTGTTCTCATGTAGTCTAGCCGAATTTGTCGAGTGAACAGTAGATTCACCGAGTATACCCTTAGAAATTTCTGGATTTTCTTTCCATACATCGCTGTGACAATCAGATGCTAAGTCTTGGGTCTTTTATTCAAATTTATTATTGTATTTGAATTTATTGTTGGAACTTGGGTTAGCTGTGGATAAAGGACCACAATCTTAGTGTCCGTGTGAATCATCGGGCCTGGAAACTTTATGATTTTGGACTTGGGTTGGACGTGGATAAAGGGCAACCACCTTAGTGTCTGTGTGAATCATTGCACCTGGCGAATTTATGATTTTGGACTTGGGTTGGCAGTGGATAAAAGACCACCACCTTAGTGCCTGCTATAAATCATCAAGCCTGATGACTTTATAATTTTGGACTTGGGTTGGCAGTTTATAAAGGACCACCACCTTAGTGCCTGATGTGAATCGTTACCCCTTGTTATTTTATTATTTGGTACTTTTGGTTGGCAGACCACCTCAGTGCATGTTTCTTATGTTGTGTTGGTCTGATGGTTTGTGCTGGAAATATTGTCGCCGCCTCAATACATTTTTATGTGTGGCGCTGATGATTCACTCTTTAAGCTAATCAATGCAATTTCTATGATTATATATACTTATGATTAGGACATCACAAGAGTCCTTTCCTCACTTAGTGAAAGTCTTTTCCTTATATGGTCATTTTATGTCATATTAATCGTACTCCTTACTCTTATGTTGTTGATTTCTGTGGTTTTACAGCTTTTCAGTTGGGTTGGTAACCCACTTACCTAATTAAACCTTTTGATTTATGTTTAAGTCGCCTTTTGTGCTCTTGTGCCGAGGCATTCTTTATTTTGAATGCCTCAAGTTCAGGAAGGTACCAGATAGAGCCGATCGAGGTTTTGGACTAGTCTTCTGCGGCTATTTTCTCCTCCCTCTTCTAGCTGAGGAGCAGTTGATTTCTTTTTCTTTCTTGGTGTTATAAGTTAAGACTTTTGTTATACGTGCTACAGGTTCGTGTCAGTTGGTTGGGGCCCATAACACGGTTTTCTTATGTTTTATACTGTTGTTCTGTTGTCTCTGCTACTACTCGTATTTTCTTCAATGAAGTGTTTTCCTCTAGGGATATTTTATGTTAGGTTGCATGTTAGTTATTTTCAACTAAAAAAAATCTGAATTTTAGCTTTGATTCATCGCATCCCTTTCAACTTTATACCAACCTACTTTAAGTGATCTAAAACTCTTTTCTTTTACTTATACAAAATTTAGAAACTATACACATTATCATGTATGTTGGATTTTAACGTTCACATAGGATAAATGAATGTAATAAAATAGTGGTTTTATGCTGCAAATATATTTTCCTTATCTGTTGACTAGTTGATCAATTAAACCGAGGGACGTGGCATTGAACTTTAAACTCAAATGGCATTTTCAACCATAAAAATGCATGTCTTTTATAAAGTTGATCAGAAGTTTGTCCTTGCCTGTGCATCTGTAGTTATCCCGTGCATAACATGACATCTTGGTGCGTATTTTCTCTTACTCTGATAATACATTAAACCTCAAGAAAATGCGGGTTATGACAGTTGGTATCAGATAGAGGTTGGTTTGGTTTGTTTGGCAGGTTAGCCGAACGTCTATTTCCTTTTAGTTAAGGTTTTGGGGTATTTCATTTCATCACAAACACACACCGATGTGTCATCAGTTGGTCCTTGTGGAAGCATGAAAACTACACTCATAAGTATGACAGAAGTATATAGAGCATATTATGTAGTATGTGATGCATAATATGTGTTTGTATATTGATTCTCATAGACATAACAACAAGTGACTGTTAAGTTGAAATGGGCGACTTAACAATCATCACCTAGATACTCATTAGATTTTACTTTTTATTACATGCAATATTATGTAGTATGGGATGCATAATATTTCATGTGTACACCACTCATAACATGGATTAGGGCCTTTATAGAATGCATAGAACGACATGCATAACATAAAATAACATAAGCAATGAGGGCTAAGTCAAGATCTACATGATGACACACGTACATAAATTATTCAAAGTAAAGAGATAAGAACCCATGCACTCATATTTTATGCACAAGATTTAATAAGGGGAAGATGGTGTATCATCCTAAGTTAAGGCATAACATCATTCATAGAAAATCCCAAATGATGGTAGTTACAAGAGCAGATGTTTGTGTATTTCCAGTCAATTTTAAGTTGAGTAATTCTAGCATTTAGCTAAGACTATATTTGGTTTGGCGGTGGAGGGTGCGTCTGGCGGGTCAAAATGCCATTTTGGAACCGGAGTGGGAGATATGGGGGTCGAAACAGAGCGGATCAGGGCCGTTTCCTCCTTACTGCGGGTGCAAACAGAGTAAACTCCACCAGTGGCCATTTGTTTACCCGCCGTCCGACATCATTTGCTCTAAATGGAGGCATCAAAACGCCAAACCAAATAAAGCCTAAGTCTTGATGAGAAGTTCATTCATATTTACAGAAGATGGGCCGGAGGCATCATACGGTAAGATCAGCTCCCCAGTTTGAGGGTGTGTCTTCGAGAGCGCATATTGAAGCGACGATAAATGAGTTGCGTCTGAGCAACAAGACTTTGTCAAGATAGATGGTTGTGATGCAAGGAAAAATGCAGGCGTTGTTGACTGCCACCTTAGGGCAGCAGCTTGGTGCAAAGCCCCTATGGGTGATCAGGCTGTGCCTGTCCCTCCTGCCCCCTTAGTCCCTCCTATTTTTTTTCACCTAAGATGAATTTCATCTCGCATTTCCAGTGCTTAGGACCCCTAACTTATGATGGGAGGGCCAATTTTATAGCGTTAGAGGACTAGATCGTTACTATTGAGGAGATGTTTTCCTATTCGAGAATTTCTAAGGAACAAAAGGTTATGGTCATTTCTTACCAGCTTAAGGTACTTTCTAAAGGCTGGTGGATCAGGGAAAAGGAAAACTTGGTAGATGGATGCTCATGGGAAATATTTTAGGGGATGCTATTGAAGAAGTTCCTACCGATAGTGGAGCAGGATAGGTTGACAAATAATTTCCTGCATTTGAAGAAGAGGAAACTAACGGTTGGTGAGTATGAGATCGAGTTCAACAAGTTGAACAGGTTTTCTCCAAAATTAGTAGCCACTGAGGAAGGTAGAGTTAAGCATTTTCTGAGTGGTCTTCGAAGCAACATCCAGTAGTTAGCTAACGCTTACCAATCCAAGAGTTTTACGGAAGTGGTGGAGGCCGCGTTAAAGGTTAAGGTTATTGACAATACCAAGATTCGTGGCTTGTTACTTAGGTAAAAGAAGATAAAGGCTAAGGATAGTGAAAGCCCTTGGGTAATTGGCCCTGCTCCAAAGAAAGGAGACAAGGAAGTATGAAGTTTTTTTGGTCGTCCAGGCCATCCCGTTGAGAAGTGTTTCAATATATTAGTCACTCCTAAGCAACCTCAGGTGCTTGTGATTCAGAATGTACCAATGGAAAATTTACCTGTACCATTTATAAGTGGAAGGGGCCTAATGTGTCCCATTGTTGGTTAAAATATAAGACCTTCTATCAGTGCAGGCAGAAGGTACACATGAAGTCTAAAATCCTGTAGTTCCACCCTGCGATATAGCCAATTCCCCTCCAATCTCTGCCACCCCTACAACATCACAGCTGGATGTGGGAAAGGGGAAACTGAACGTGGTAACCGAGGAAGAAGCTCAGTCTTCAACCCAAGTGATTTCAAGTTTGATTCTGGGTTAGTTGCTTTCTAGTAGTTCTAGGTTTATTGGCGGTCATATTAGTTACATGTACTATTTTATAGGCGAGTTTAAGGTAAAGAATCTTTGGGCGGGCGTTCTGTTCGATTCGGGTGATACTCATTCCTTTGTAGCTAGGAATTTTGTAGACCGACATCGTTTAGTTATCAATCAAGTTAGCGAACCGCTTTATATTAAGTTTCCATCCGGTGATTTGGTGGTGTCTAATCAGGGTATCCAAAATTACCCGATTCTCTTACGTGGATTTCTAGCATATACCGATTTAAGGTGATAGATTTTGAAGACTTCGATGTGATTTTGGGTATGGATTGGTTGTACAAATATGATGTTGTTAGGTCCATTGATCCCAATGGCCATTATTTGATGATGTCAAATAGGTCAATGAGATACACACAACTGTATTTGATGTGTGTGTAAGTTCATGTGTGTAGGATTGTCCTCAAGACAAAGATTAGGCAGGTGTACTCAAAGAAGTGGCTGGAAGGGTAGAAGATTTGCCTAAGTCCATAGGCATTGAGTGAAGTCTATTCACTCAACGCCAGGTAAGTGAAATCGTTGAGTATAGTCAGCCAAATAATTGGCAAGCTGAAAATGTGGCTAAGTCTACAGGCATAAATTGAAGTCTACTCACTCAATGTCATACACCTAAATGTTGTGAGAAGCTAAGCCTAAGAAGAATAAGGCAGAAATATGGCTAAGTCCACAGGCATTCAGTGAAGTCCACTCACTCAACGCCATAACATAAAAATCATTGAATACTGCCCAGTCAGTCAACGCCACAGGAAAACTGTGAATATTTACTAAGTCCACAGGCATTGAGTGAGGCAAGCTCACTCAATGCCATGTGATATTGCGTTGAATAATTCTCAAAGGAAGTGTTCTTCTTTACATAGAAATTTGGCTAAGTCCAAATGCGTTGATTGATTTTGCTTTCATTGAGCTGAGCTCTGAGTTCGTCGAACTGAGCTCTTAGTTCGTCGAACTGAGCTTTCACTTTTCATCGAGCTAAGCTCTGAGTTCGTCGAACTCAGCTCTGAGTTCGTCGAACTGAGCTTTCACTTTTCGTCGAGCTGAGCTCTGAGTTTGTCAGACTGAGTTCTGAGTTCGTCGAACAAATAAATTCTGGAATACACCTTTTGAAGGTAAAATATGAACCGAGTCTCATTCCTAAGTGGCATGCTCACTCAAATGCTCTCAATGCCATAAGGCAGAAAATGTTTCTAAGTATTTTGGCATTGTGTGAAGCTTACTCACTCAATGCCTAATGGCTGAAACATTATTCCAAGTGTTTTGGCATTGAGTGAAGCTAACTCACTCAATGCATAATGCCAGAAAACTTTTCCAAGTGTTTTGGCGTTGAGTGAAGGTTGCTCACTCAATGCCTACTCGCTGTGATAATTTTCCAAGTGTTTTGGCGTTGAGTGGTGCTTACTCACTCAACACATAGTGAAAATTTTTATGTAAGTCTTTCGGCGCTGAGTAATGGTCATTCACTCTACGCCTAACTATTGATGGTTGATTTTGACTAAGTCCACAGATGGTGATGTCAGAAAAGTCAATGCAGGTTCAAAATATTGAAGGAATTCTGAAGAATTGTGTTAATGGCGCTGTGGCTAGCTAGCTGCCCTTTTGGGGAAAAGGAAATAAATTTTCCAGCATTAATTGTTGGGCCCACACACAAAATATAGCCGTTGATCAACGTGATATAAAAAGTATTGATTGGCTGATTCAACAGTAATGAATCAAAGATCGAGTAATCGAAAAAACATCGAGAAGAGAAGCAATTAGGGTTTTATGTATTCGCAATCTTGTGGCTGGATGACGTCTTCTTCCCCGCTTTCTTATCGAGCCAAAAGAACAAGTTAAGATTAGAGAACCTTAATGCTAAAAGAGTTAGCTGCTGCAATATTCATCTGCGACAATAAGATCGAGATTGACTCCAGAAAAAGAAGAAATAGAGTTTTTTGCAAGTTGCTTCCAGAACAAGTCGTGCTTCAATTAAAGATTTCTTTTTCAACTTGTTGCTGCGAAGAAGAAGATAGGGCTGATATCTGCTCAGTCCAGGAAGACAGACACAACATTCTCTGGTGTCTGAGTATTTCATATTTTTGACATTCTCTATAAGATCTAATTTGGGATTTGAGGGTAGGATTCTTTAGGGAATCTGAGTGTAGGCCTGTGCTATAAAAGCTGAGGTAAGATCTATTATAGATCTGAGAGTAAGATCGACTCTGGGATCTGAGGGTAGGATTCTTTAGGGAATCTGAGTGTAGGCATGTGCTATAAAGGCTGAGGTAAGATCTGTTGTAGATCTGAGTATAGGATCCAGTTGGGATCTGAGTAGTAGGGCTTAGTGCCCGAGTTGTAGGTCTTGGATAAGATTGAGTGGTCCTGCGGGATTGTGCTGTAAGATCTTAAGGAGCCGAGGAATTGGTGAAGAGACTTGTTTAACACACTATTAGAAAGGCGTAGAGGGACAGTGGACGAACCCAAGATTGGTGAACAACTAAAAAAATATCTGAGTCGTCTGTGATTGTTCTTGAAGGCACAAATAAATTAATCACTAACCATAGGAAATAAGATATAGGTCAGAGTATTTAAAAAGAAGTCCTAAAACCTATTCACCCCCCTCTAGGTATTTAGTTGACCTTGAAAATAAGACTTTCAGATGTTCTCATCCAATGAAAAGTTAAGCATTTCAACTTCAGGATGGATAGCGGCCAACCCATGAGTGTGTTTGGTATTCCGCGTCAGGATGGATAGTTAATATGATGAATAGAGTATTTAAGGATTTTTTGGACCACTTCGTGATTGTCTTTTTAGATGATGTTATAGTATATTGTATAAATGCCAAGGTGCATGCCTTGCATTTACACTTGGTGCTTTCCATGCTAAGGGAGCACAAGTTGTTTGTGAAGTTAAGTAAATGTAAGTTCTTGTTTACTAAAGTGTTTTTTCTAGGTCATGTGGTGAGTCAAGATGGAATTTCGGTAGACCCAACAAAAATAAGCGCAGTTTTTGGATTGGAAGAGGCCTACAATGCCCAAGGATATAAGGAGTTTCTTAGGGTTGGCAGGCTATTATAGGAGATTCGTGTAAGGATTTTCATTATTGTCTACACCCTTACCCAAACTGACTCAGAAAAGCACAGCTTTTGTCTGGAGTAATGAATGCAAGGAAGCTTTTAAGGAATTGAAAAAGAGGTTGTGTTCTGCCCCAGTTTTGGCATTACCCACTGAGGGTGTGGAGTTTGTCATTTACATCGATGCTTCATGAGTTGGTCTCGGTTACATTCTGATGCAAGAAGGAAAGGTGATCGCTTATGGATCAAGACAATTGAAGATACATGAAAGAAATTACCCTACTCATGATTTGGACTTTGTTGCGGTCATCTATGCCTTGAAGTTGTCGAGACATCTTTTGTATGGAGTGTCATGAAAAATCCATACAGATCATAAGAGTTTTAAGTATGTCTTTAGCCAGAAAGAGC